>JAGMTT010000008.1:1202500-1828269 GCA_019721355.1 Aspergillus sp. MEXU 27854 | reverse complement strand
ACACGCGCGCTATATTACCCTAAACCCTAAACCCTAAACCCTAAACCCTAAACCCTAAACCCTAAACCCTAAACCCTAAACCCTAAACCCTAAGGAAACCCTAAACCCTAAGGAAACCCTAAGGAAACCCAAAACCCTAAAGAAACTCTATATTTTCGTCCGATATTTCGACCCGATCTTTTCTTGAATTGCCTATCGAATACACTACCCGATCTTCCTCGAAATTATATAACGAACCGTACGATACTCGGGGTAATTAAATCTGACTTACCACCTCTATATTAATTACTAATTCAAAATCGTAAATCAAATCCTGGAACCGGGGACCGCCGTAATATGCGAATCGAATTTAATACTTTATTAAATAACTAATGATATTATATCCTCAATATATTGGGTGAATTATCGATCTCTTCGTCGATAATATATATATAATATAATCCATTATCCGCTCCGTTGTATCTCGGCGATACTATAAATTGATATATTTATATTATACCGGGTATATCATCCGCCTACATGCGGATTGATCGGCGGATTTACGTACATGTTAATATACTGATCTACTTCCCTACTAATCTACTGGCCTGCATGTCTACTTGCCTACTTACCGGCATGTCTGCGTGTCTGTATATCGGCCTATCGACTTACTTGTTGATCGGTTTATCTGCTTACCTGCCGTCTTACCCACCTGCCGCTTCGCCTGCCTGCCTATCTACCTGCCTGCCTGCCTATCTACCTGCCTGCCTGCCTGCCTACCCGCCTGCTTGCTGATTGATCGGCTG
The DNA here is from genome assembly GCA_019721355.1 of Aspergillus sp. MEXU 27854. Classification (NCBI taxonomy): domain Eukaryota; kingdom Fungi; phylum Ascomycota; class Eurotiomycetes; order Eurotiales; family Aspergillaceae; genus Aspergillus; species Aspergillus sp. MEXU 27854. The sequence continues at coordinate 1,827,484 of JAGMTT010000008.1, read as the reverse complement.
ATCAATATATCTGGGGATATCCTTATCTACTTACCTGCTAATCTACGGGCCTGCATATCTACTTACCTACTGACCGGGATGTCTGCGTGTCGGTATATCGGCCGATCTATTTACTTATTAATCTGCTTGTCTGCTTGCCTGCCTGCCTACCTACTTGCCTACCTGCTTGCCCACCTGCTTGCTCACCTGCTTGCTCACCTGCTTGCTCACCTACTTGCCTACTGATATAATCACCTATGTATCTGCTACCCTACTTTATAATTGATCTCGGGGCCTATATACTTCTCTGGATATCGGCTAATTGATCTACTGCCCTATTTACCTGCGGGCCTCTATATTAGCGAACCTGCATATCTGCTGCCCTGCGTATCCGCTTGCCTGCGCCTTTACTGGCCGGTCTATTAGCCTCTCTATCGCCTGTTTATATATCTGCTTACTTGCCTGCTGTCTTACCTAACTATCTGCCGACTTACCTGCCTACGTACCTACTTACCTATCTTTTTTTTAGATATCTACCTACCTATCTTCTACTCACATACCTGCCTGCCTGTCTTCTACTTATATACCTACCTGCCTCCCTACCTGCCTATCTTCTACTTCTATACCGGCCTGCCAATCTTCTACTCCCCTATCTACCTGCTTGCCTACCTGCCTATCGATCCGGCATCTAATTAAATTAATTTTTAAATTTTCGGACTTCTTTGCTTCTTAACTCACTAATTAAATAATATAATATTAATAACCCTAAACACTTACACTATAAGATCCCTAAACAGCGAATCTATAATTTTTAATATATATATTGATCCGTTGATCAGCGGTGGCCTTTTAATCTCTTAAATTATCTTCTATAATTAATAATATATATCGACTAATTAACTATGTCGGCATTATCTTTGTTACCTACTATATATTAACTTAATCACCTATTTATATACGGCCCTGCCCATCGGCTGCCTTGCCAATCTGTTTATCTATCTATTGATATGTCTGTAAGCCTGTATATGTATTTATCTACTAAACCTTCTCATAACCTGCCTACTGACCTGCCTGTGACCTGCCTAGTTATTTCCTAATAGTTTAATCTCTCTTTCTCTATACTTCTTGACCTGCTGCTGACGGACCTGCTTACCTACCGATCTGCCTGCCTGCCTGCCTGCCTACCTACCGGCCTGCTTGCCTAATTATCTGCTTGCCTGTTAATCTGCTAGTTTATATGCTTGCCTGCTTGCCTGCTTGCCTGCTTGCCTGCTTGCCTGCTTGCCTGCTTGCCTGCTTGCCTGCTTGCCTGCTTGCCTGCTTGCCTGCTTGCCTGCTTGCCTGCTTGCCTGCTTGCCTGCTTGCCTGCTTGCCTGCTTGCCTGCTTGCCTGCTTGCCTACTTGCCTGCTTGCCTGCTTGCCTGCTTGCCTGCTTGCCTGCTTGCCTGCTTGCCTGCTTGCCTACTTGCCTGCCTGCCTGCCTACCTCTCTACCTCTTTATCTACCTTCTCTCTTCGTATCCACCTCTCTTTAAACCCTCTGTATCTTATAACCCGGGCTTATAATTTATCTCCCGGTATCGGCTACACTTTATCAGTTGGAATCACCCTAAACCACTACGTCATACAATCCCGAAACAGTCATCTGGTATATAATAAATAACACTACATCTTCGGTTGATATATATATATATCTCGATCTCTGAATTCGCTATATTATGACCTTTCTACCATTCCATCTATCTATTATCTACTAATATATATATAATATATATGCACTACAACTGGAATATCGATCCTACCGACGCGGGACTTCGATCTCCCGATATATCTCCCGCAACCAACAATATATATCAAATAACTGACTATGGCGGGACCGTCCTATCTGCCCGAAAAATATCATAACAGCGTCCAGATCCTGATAATCGACGCCGGCCTCGGCCAGTCGATCCTGCCATAGCGGCTGAATGGACCCCGCCTGCGGCCCGTATACCATCGCCGCCACCATGGGGATTAAGATCCCGCGGTACGCACACTGCGTGCGGTCCTCCCAGCCGGGACATACCGTCTGGGGCATTCCACATTGGAAACACGCGCTATATCAGGCATACTGGATCTGCCGCCGCACCTGCAGCATCCACTGCCGCGCTGCCTGGCTATTGGGGGCGCGGCACCCGTACAGATCGTGGCTCGCCCCGTCCCGGCCCTGCTGCGTACAGATATAACAGTAGTCCTGCCACTGCGGGCATTCGGCGATGACATGCTCCACCGTCAGCTGCTGCTGCATGTTCCGCTGCCGCGCCTGAATGTCGGCGTGGGCCCACTGGGGCGGCTCACGGGGGGACGGGGGGGTTGCCGGCCGGGATGGCCATGGCCGATGGAGCGAGCTGGCCTGGGATGCAAACGATGTACTGCGGGAGCGGGATGGACGGGATGGGGTCTCTATGGGGTCTGGCTGGTGCCGGGCTCGATGGCCGGGTTTATGGCGTGGTTCATGGCCTGCCTCATGGCCTGGTTCACGGCCTGGTTCACGGCCTGGTTCACGGCCTGCTCGACGACCTGCTTCATGGCCTGGTTCATGGCCTGGTTCACGGCCTGGTTCACGGCCTGGTTCACGGCCTGGTTCACGGCCTGGTTCACGGCCTGGTTCACGGCCTGCTCGACGACCTGCTTCATGGCCTGGTTCATGGCCTGGTTCACGGCCTGGTTCACGGCCTGCTCGACGGCCTGCTCGACGGCCTGCTTCATGGCCTGCCTCATGGCCTGCCTCATGGCCTGCCTCATGGCCTGCCTCATGGCCTGCCTCATGGCCTGCCTCATGGCCTGCCTCATGGCCTGCTCGATGGCCTGCTCGATGGCCTGGTTCATGGCCTGCTTGATGGCCGGGTTTATGGCGTGGTTCATATCCTGCTTGATAGCCTGGTTCATAGCCTGCTCGACGGCCTGGTTCATGGCCTGCTTCGCCGCCTACTTCGCCGCCTGCTTCACGGCCTATTTGATCGCCTTCGATATCCGTCTCCCTCTGCCGCATCCGTTCAATCCCATCCTCGATTCGGATCGGCCGACATTGATCGCATGGCGCCTCGTCGCCGGCACACCCGGCCCGCCGATGCCCATCCAAGTACGGATTAAGGACCTGCCGTCGACACGGCGCCGTCAGATATATCTGCATCCGCTCGATCTCGTGCACGGGGATATCAGCCATCCACGGCGCCGGCTCGTCCCATTCCGCCGGCTAGATAATAACTGCGAGACTGGTCTGCCCGTCGCGGCCAGCCCGACTACTTTCCTGCGCGTAATCGAGCAATGTCCGCGGCGTACCGACGTGGATAATTAGCCGAATATCGGGGATGTCGACCCCTATACCTAGCGCGCTCGTGGCGGCGATGGTCGAACGCTGGCCGTCGGTAAACCGTGTTAGGATCCCGGATCGATCGACCGCCTGGCTGGTATACGCCTCGCAGCCGATCTGCTGCGCCAGCGCCACCACCTGGCTGACCACGTTAGCGTATATAACGGTCTTCCCCCGGTTAACCTACTGGATAAACCAGCGGATCCCGGCCTGGACGATCTCACTCTCCATCCACGCGTCCGCGGGGCCCCGACAAACGGGCACCGCCGGCCGCCACACGAGATATCGAAGATTCGACCGCGTGGTGGGCGCACGGAATAAGCGGACGGCCTCCCGTGCGTGGCCGATCCGCTTAAATAACGCATGCTCCAGCGTCGGCGGCAACGTGGCCGTTAGTAATACGAGCTGCGTGTGCGCGTGGATCAGCTCGCCCAGCCGCTGTATCGCCGGCCGAAAATCGGCTGATTCGGGTAAGATAAGATGGCACTCGTCGATTACGATGCGGTCGAGCCGCCGTACCATCCGCAGCCGGTTTAAAAACGAATGGAAGTCGGGCGTAATGGCCGATTCGGGCGTCACCAGCACGATCGACGCCTCGTCTGGGGGCCGGCGCCGTTCCCAGACCGCGCATAAGATATTCAGCTGCTGGCACCGCCGCTGGAAGTCCTGACGCAGCGCGATTAGCGGGACTACCACGACCGTCGTCCCGCTGGGCTCGACATACGCCGGCAACAGGAACAGCATACTCTTCCCGCCGCCGGTGGGCATGACCGCGACGATGGGGCTCTCGCCGTCCTGGATGGCCCGTAACGCGGGGGCCTGCACCCCTCGCAGCTCGAGCGCGGCCTGCTGGGTCATCCGCCGGGCGGCCTGCGCCAGGTTCGCCTGCTGCAGCCGGTGGCGCCGCCATACCTGCTGCTCGGCCACCGCGTTCTCCCACGGCGCCCGTTTGCGCTTACCCAGCACCGACGGCGGCTCGACCTGCGCCGACGCGAAGCCTAAAAAGCGGTGCCAGTCGGTGCTGGATGCCCGGAACATCGCCTGCCGGTGCGCCGTCGTCCCGGCTTGCTCCATCAGCCCGCGGCCGTAAATCATCCCGGCGACGTGCGACGAGTGCGCCGCCTGTAAATCGGCGATATGGCCCGGCCACTGCGCGTCGTCCATCGCGGCTTCATTATCGGGGTCGGTAAGACCCTGCTCGCGCTCATCTCGCTCGTCCTGATTCTGCGGGAACTGGCTACTCGCCCGTAAGAACCGCCGGCTGATCCCAATCGCGATATCGCGGTACGCCGCCGGGTGGACGGGTCGATCGGTTAACCGCCGGTGGGTCTCCCGTTTGAATACCTCGCGGAACCGGTCAGATGACCATACCCGTCGGGTACCGGGGTCGGGTCCCCATAGCAAGGCGCGTTCATGCGTGGACGGGGGCTCGCGCGGCACGGGCGACTGCTATTCGAGCCAGATCTCGAGCTGGTCGACGAACGGCCGTACCAGCCATAGGTAATATACGATTAGCTCGCCGATCTCCTGCGGCACGTATCGATGGATAATCTTCGCGTCGTTGCTGGCGTAAAATCCCTTGTGGTACGCGGTGACCAGCGCCACCATCCCATCCTCGATATATATATTGCGGCGCACGTTCGTGTCGGTATTAACATGCTGGATGCTGAGCAGCTCGGGCGCCCGACTGGGTTGCCCACCGTAAATATGTGTTATCACGGCGAGCTTCTCTTTAAATTCGACGACCTGCCGGAAGTACGCCCGGATCTTAGGGGGGTAGCAGCGGTAGGTCCGAATAAACTGCGCCTGCAGCGCCGGCTCGGCCCGGACGCGGTCGATCAGCCACCGTGCGCCGTCCACGGGCCACGTTGTCCGGCTATCGCGTAAAAAGCTCCACCCGGCCTTCCCCTCGACGGGGTTATCGTACAGCCGACCCCATGGGATCGCGGGCGCCGGCTGGTCCGCGGCGCAGAACAGGAGCTCGTCCAGCTGCCCTCGCGTCGTCTCGACCAGCCCGTGGACGAAGCCACGGAAGTCGCCCATCGTGAAGCGCAGCTCCTTGTACAGCAGCTCATCGGTCCCCTGCCACGTAATATGGCCGGGCGTGGTGCTATTATAATGGACCCGCAGCCCGTACGTGCGCCAGCTAAGCAACGTCTGCATGGGGCCGTGGCTTCCGCGCACCAGGAACCGCCGCACCATCCGCTCGAGCTGGTCGTGGAATGTGTCACCGGCCCACAGGCGGCGATTGAGATCCCTCTAGTTACTGCGGACGATGGGGCTACTGCGTACCGGGTGGATGGGGGTGCCAAAGCCGTCGCTCGACGGCGGCGGCGGCTCGCTGGAGGGATCGATTAATGGGATGACGGTGGCTCGCGGGAGCGGAGTACGGGGGGTATCGACTAAGAAGCTGCTAGGGACAGGACTGCTGGGGGCGGGGCTGCTGGCGTACCCCTCGTCTAGATCCGCCAGCTCGTCATCCGCGCTCTGCAGCGCCCACGGGACCGCCGTCGGCTTCTGCTGCCACATGGCCACGATCTGCAGCGCCGCCGGGTCGAGCCACAGCGCCTTCTCGACGATTAAGAACCGCGCGATCTTGATCACCCGCGAGATGATCGGCGGGTAGCTGTCGGCGTCGCGCCAGCCGTCCACGCCGCGGCCCAGCACCGCCATCGCGCAGATAAGCGCGCTCTCGTACTCGTAGGTGCGGTACCGCTGGTTTAGCAGCTCCATGTAAAAGTCTAGACACGCCCGCTCGCGCCGGTCGAGCAGCCACGGCTGCAGCGCCTCGTCGATCTCCGGCCGCTCGACCGGCGGCTCGGGGTGCTGCACCAGCTGCCATAGCCGCGTCTATTTCTGCTGCTGCCGCGCCGTGAATTGGTACGCGGGGGATTTCCAGGCCTGCGGATGCTGGGTGCGCGCGAAAAACCCCAGGATCTGCTGCCACGGCTGCACGTGTTTCCGCACGCTCGCCGCATCCATGTACGCCAGCAGCGGCTGGTACGGGAGCTGGTGCGCCTCCGTACGCACCGCCTCCATACGAATCGCCTGGCCGCAGTGCGTGACCGTCTGCTGGCTTTTCCGCGCCAACTGGTCAACGATCTGGTACAGCACCTGCACCCCCTGCTCGACGGGATCGGCCGTGTCGGGGTCGGGCGTCTCGACGCTACGCAGCAAGTCGGGATACGGGATCTCCTTCAGATACTCAGTCCACCGCGTCATCCGCAGCCACGGGTTCGCGTCGTGGAGCTGCGTGGGCTCGACGGGCGCCTGGCGCCGCGCGGCCTCCGCCTGCTCCCACGCCTGCACCACCGCATCCACCGCCTGCTGCGCCTGGTCGGGCGGCGGCGGTGGCGGTGCCTGGCCATGCGGGAACCGGATGTGGATGTAGTGCGAGCCGACCCGCGATAGGAACAGCTGCTGGTACGAGACGGTCTCGTACGACCGCTGCAGCTCGGCCGCGCGCTGGGCCTGCTACGACTGGGGGGCCCGTCCCCGCTCGGGGTACTGGGACCACTGGTGGGCAACCCGCCAGTGCTTCCGCATCGACTTCATATTAGCGACTAGATAGTGGCACGTCGTTGGATCGCGGCGGCATAAGATCCCCTGCGCATAGCACGGGAGGATCGGGAGCGGCTCGTCCAATGTATGGGGGATTGATGCCGCCTGGGCATGGGCCGCCATATCGGTCCACTGCCGGATCTCGTGGACCAGACGCGCGACCGTCGTACTATCCAGCTGGTGCTGGCGTTTTAGATGCCGTTCGGCCTCGGCCGGCCAGATACTATATCGACACTGGCGACAGATCATGACCCGCAGCCGCGGGACCCGTTCAAAGAGCTCGTCCGCCATCAGAAATACGGGCGGCTGGATGAACCTACACCGGGAATGCGGGGATATGGAAAGGTCGTGATGGTAGCGAACGGCTGGATATTAGGGCGGGATTCCTACTCAGGGGCGAGATGATGTGAAACAGGACGGGCGGCTGGGCAGCAGCTATATCAGATCGATCAGATCGATCATATATGACAGGGGTAAGAGTGCGGCTAGCGCGGTCGTACCCGCCCTCGTACCCGCCCCTATCAAAAGGTCGACCCTCCCGAACCCATCGACTTGCGATCGCATTCCCCGGCGCGCCCGACGGGCGATCGCCTCGAAAATCGAATCAGAGGGACCGGAATGGCCGCGGAGCGAACTGGCGAACTTATCGGCGCGCGGCCACGCCGGGAAGCCCATATGCACCGGGTGGCAAGGGAAAATCCGCCCGACGACGGACCCCAGACCCTAGCGCTATACGAAATCCGCCAACCCTAAATCCGCCCAACGTCCGGGTCCCCGGGGCCCCTGGGGTAGGCAGAACTAGGGCCCTACCTGATGCAATTCATTCGAACCTATGAATTAGAACTGGGGAAACCGCTGCACACCCTAGTTTTCTGCATGAGCAAGCAATTAGTGAATGACCTGCATAACGAATATGACCAGGTAACCGCCTATTTTCATGCCGACCTGGATGAAGACACGAAAAATAGGGAGCTTCAAGCATTTCTGCTGAAAAAACGGCCAATTCTCTTAGCTACCGGCGCTATTGGGGCTGGCTACGACTTCCCTAGTATTGACCTAGTCATTCATCTGCAGGGGGCCTATGGGTTGACTGATTTTCTGCAAGAATCCGGTAGGGCTGGTCGAACCCCAGGCAAATCAGGGTTTTCGACCTGCCTCGTTCGCCCCAGTGATCGAAACCCGAGAGGTAGTGATTCCAGAGAAAGAACCCTCTTTAGGGACTATCTTAATGAAACCCTATGTCGCAGACGGTCGATTCTCCGCATTTTTAATGGCCAGGCCATTGAATCATGTGATCCTGCCTGGGTGCCTTGTGATCTATGTGAAATACGGGCCCGGGCCCATCAGCAGGTCGCTCAGGCAACTAATCATTACTATCAGAATGCTAGTCGAGCCTATACGGCCTTGCTAGAAGCCCTCGACCTGTGGTGGAACCAGCAGTGTTTTGCTTGCTATATTCGGTGCTATGGTAAGTGATCGATCAAGCTCTAGGGTCTAGAGGATTCTAATTCTATTAGGCACTTTATAAAAGGACTACCTAAAACATAGGAGTCAGAAATGCCCGAATAAAAGGCACTTTTTGAGAATTTTTGAAAAAATCCGGAAACATCTGCAGCCTTCGAGGGATTCTTGCTGTTTTAGCTGTTTTTTACCGACTAAAATATGCAAATCCCTAAAGGAGGAAAAAAATCAGGAGGACTGTATTTTTCATTTTTTTATTCCATTTTTATTTGGGATTTTGATAGAACACCCAGGGCATTTGATGAAAATATGCCCTAGAACTCTGCAGGGTTTTCATGAGCTCGAACCCCTAGAGCGAATTAAAAAAATGCTAGAGGTTCAATGGGGGGTTCTAGATACGGAGATGATTTATGGCATTCGGGTAATTTTGGAATTATTTAGTATTTAAATAGATAGATTCAATTTTATCTTCTAAGTGAAATTTCACTTTACTATGGGAAACCCACTCAAAAGTGAGAGATAATTGATTAGCCTACCTATCTACCGGCCTACCTACCGGCCTGCCTATCTACCTATCTATTTATTATATATATATATGTCACCTAAAGCTGACTTTACTATGGGAATCTTATTAAAAAGTGAGAGATAGTTCAAAGGCCTATCTACCGGCCTACCTACCGGCCTGCCTATCTACCTATCTATTTATTATATATATATATGTCACCTAAAGCTGACTTTACTATGGGAATCTTATTAAAAAGTGAGAGATAGTTCAAAGGCCTACCTACCAACCTACCTGCTGTAGGGCTATCAGGAACTTTTCGAGCTTATGCGGCGAATGCTGGTCGACCCAGTCGTTAGTGATATATAGAAGGGATAATAGGCCTACCTACCTATCTATCTATTATATATATATATTGCTTACCTACCTACCACCCTACCTACCTACCGACCTACCTGCCTGCCGGCCTGCCTAGATCACTGGGAGCCTCAGGCAGCCACCGGCCTAATCGGGACTAGCCTACCCGGGGCCCAGGGCCGACCTAAATAGGAATAGGCTACCCGCTCCCTTAACCCTTAAGCACCCCAACAAAACCTTCCCTAAGAGACTAGACCCTCCTATATCTCTAGAATTACTGGGTGAAATCGCGTGAAATTTAAATAGGATAAAATTTAAATAATTAGAAATATCTAGCACTTTTCTGCATCGAAAAAGACCTAAAAACTATAGATTTTTAGGGGAGGTGCTTTCTCGCTGGTACCTGGCCCGAAATAGGCTTAGCGCCGGGAAGCTTTTACTATGGCACCTGGGGGGAGGTACCAGCCCTAGTATAGTTAGGGTTCGACGCAGTCATCGCGAGTTCCACAATAATCTGTTTTGAAGCTGTCTCCTTTTCGTTTGGCCTAGCTAAACACATGCAGGATCCAACGATGGTTGAAGCAAACATTGTGAAAAAGACGACCAAGCTGGTCAGAATGCCATGGTCCTCGGGTCGCTTGTTAACTGATGCTGAAAGGGACCGCAAACGAAGGGTGAACCGTGAATCTCAACTTCTTCGCCGGCAAAGAATAAAGGAACGGCTGCAGGCGTTTGAGTCGCGGCTAGGCAAGGTAGAGGAGAATTATGACCAACTTTGCCGCTCCCAGCCTACGGTGAGATTTGTTCGGCTCGCCCTTTGTGTCCCCCGAACTTGGGAACGCCGGCTCTAATGGATCTCCTTCTCTATCAGGCGCAGCCCCCTTCACAACCATCCTCTCAGAACTGCTCTGAATTTGCAGAAGAGCCTACATTGGGGGGCACTTTTGGATTAGCTCAAGATGGCCCACTAGCCTTTTCAGCCCTCCGTTCAATTCGCATCATCCAGACCCCCTCCACGGCAAGCCTGCCGTCCCTCGTCTCCAAAGCTGACCAGAATACTACTCTTCGTGATTATCTTGAAGAAGCGCTAGGGAGTGTGTATTCGGTGGATGAACGACAGATCTGCACGAATGATATTCACAACCAAGATGCCTTGATTCGAGGAGTTGTTCTGGGATGGAATGATCTTCAGAAAGAAAGCTTCAACTGTCCCTTATGGAGAATCCTCTCTTGGACAGATGAGTTGTTAACAGCCAGAACTGCAATAGCCACTAGGCTAGCCCTACTTCGGGGAGTGCACCTAATGCTCATGGTGTGTCAGGCTGCTGCCAGATGTATCTGTAGAAGGATTTGCTGACTTTCTATAGAATCTTATCTCTCCGGATCGGGTTCCAAGTCTTCCGCGATGGTTTAGACCTGGGTGTGTATGATCTGCTTTTTGATTATCCCATCGCCTCACTGATGAATTGTGAACAGGAAATTTCAACTTGATATCTCACATCATATAACATGCGATTACTTTCCATGGTAAATATTCATTGTCTTTATTCGCCATGGAAGTGTGGCGACGACTTGGCCCCTTCCAAAGCGCCCCTGTGACCTTCAAAGGAATCAACAGACAGTGCTGACGGAAGACAGGCCTCAGTTCCGGGATCGGCTGATAATTTATGATTACCCAAAACTGGATGATGCTTTCTGGAGTCATTTCGTTAAGAATGTTCGTTTTGCATGGTCATCCTCGCCAGCTCGTACGATTGAAATAGATGAAACTTCCAGCAAATACCGATTCTCGAATCAATTCCTCGATGCCACCCAATTGATACAGAACTTCAAAATGGGTCTGGAATTTTTCGAAGTCTATCCAGCAAGCTTTTATGACATAAGAGTCCTGTCAGACCCTTAGACAAGGTCACATCGATTGCTCCGATGTCTATTTCCCTTGGAGGCTAAACACTAGGAGTTTCGCAAGCTACTCCGGCTTCACCGGTCTATCTATCTTTAGTTACAACTTGTTTTCAAGAAGAGGAGGCTTCATTCTTATAGCAACACCAATCAATCCGGAGGCGAGGCATCCGGTAGATTATCCGTAATATAATTGAGCAACGATAGTAACGAAGTTAAATTGATATTTATATCGTCACTGACAACGTCAAATTGGAAAGAAGGCGGATCGAAATGCCTAGTTAGTCCCTAGGCTTAAATCCAGCGGACATTCGCTGGATTTTCTCGCCCGCTGATTGGCTAATATTTGATATTCCAGCCATGCTCCCGCCGCCTTTAGTACGCACCTCAGGAGCGTGTACCTTGTTTTCACGACGCGAACGGCAGCTGAAATTTATTAGATTCTCTGGCGATGTAACATCGCGTTGGTTGGGTGGACTTCCTGCGGGAGCTCTGAGGGTACATTTCGCCCGCCAGGACTACAGGAATTTGTTCATGAACGAATCAGATCAAGGCATGGGATTTGAGGAATGTTGGCGGAGAATAACAGTGGCGAATTGACAGATTCACTGAGTCTAATTACGCGGTCATATGTAGAAGCCTTTAAGGGTCTTATTTAGTTCTAATTGGTAGCGCATACACATTATCAATCATGTCGGGCCTAGATTCATGAACAGAATCTTCCGGCGGCCAGTAATTACCCCGAAACCTGCCATTCTTTCTGAAAATGATGGGTATTAACCACAGTTGGGTTTAAATCTCGAACCCTTGTGTTATGAAACTACCTTAGCGCCCATTGAGAGGGAGCCTTGTTGCATTTTAATACATGTGACAAGTTTTGCAGGGACTAATTTAATCACCGGATTACCACAGAAGGTATAAACTAATGAGGAAATGGATAGAGCATATTCCAATATAGGAACGAGTGAGAATTTTACAATTGGCAGATGTCAAATCTCTTGGCAGACCCATTCCCCGTGCTAGACCCAGATAGGTATAGCCTGTCTGCCTGACCTGCCCGACTGAACGGTGATCTGAGTTGGCATTCATCGCGGGTCAAGAAACAAGGCCACCCCGATTCACTACCTGAGTGCCCTCACAACATGGCTCAAACGAAGCAAACAGCAAGGCGCAGCACGCCACCATTGATAACATGGACGCGGTTTCATCTCCCACTAGAGCAGGAGTTGCCAACATGGCCTGTGGACCACGTTAATGTCTACCATGGCCCACTTGAGGGTGTCCCTGGTAAAGGCAAGGTGTCACTAGGGAGAATGGTTGAAAACCCCGAGCAGGCTACCTATATTATTGGTAAGTGCTATTGGCATTCTATATAAATCGCATATTTTTTATAACCTAACTTATGTTGCTCAAACAACCCAGAATGGGCTACACTAGATGACTTAAAGAACTTCCAGTCCTCCCCCGCCTGCGCGGAGTTTCTGCGGAACCTCCCGGAACACAGGAACTCACAGGTCTCTGTCGAGTCCAGCGCAGCTCTGAGACACCTAACCGTGGAGGATAGCTCCTTATTATCCCCACCGGCGTCGTCACGCTTTCTTGTTTTTCAACGCGCCACTCAGACTCCAACAGAGGAGGTGAAGGGCCGTGTGACTATTACCACCTTCGTGGTACCGCACCAAGTTGACGATGCGTATCATAAATTTCGCAATGTATTTGACTGCTTTTGCCCCCGCGGCTCTAGGTTTATTGCAAGCCCTCGGTATTCCTGGACTAGGACCGCAAACGTTTGGTTCCGGGTACTTGCAGAAGACCGCTGGGTAGAAGAGAAATTTGGGAGGCCAGAGCCAACACAGGAAGATAGCCTGGGTCGGACAATCTTCTGCCACTTTTTGATCTGGCCACTTAGGCTGGGTGCCACTCGAGAGGATGAAGAGGCATCGGTAGCAAACCCGGAGGCAATAGAGTCATGGAATCAACATATAGCACTGGTGATGCCTCCAGCAACAACCTGGGAACAGGAGCGTTGGGATATTCGGGACGTGCCATATTTTGACCCCTTTGAGGATGAGTACGATCCTGAGTTGACCCCAGAGCAGCTTGAGGAGGAAAAAGAGCAAAGAAAACTCCAGAAAGAATATCGTCAACTCCATCCCCCTGAATTTGATGAATGGCTCAACCCTGTGGGGCGGCGGTAATTTTAGCTGGTTGCCTTTTGGGTGTGTTATGCTTGAACACGGTGATTTCAAACAGTCTGTTGAGCATTTACTTTGTTTCTGCTACTAAGGAAATATGGAAGGGTTTCAATATGCTTCTCACCTAAAGAGAGCCTGCAGTTGCTTTTAGTAGGTCAATATGGTGGTTCTGAATTGATTATTTTATCTATCCCTGCATCCCCACTTAGAGTGGGTTAACCTCACCGTTGTACCTCACCATAACCTGACCATAACCGGCCAGGTTAGGTTAAGGTATAAAGAATCTGATAACCGGAGAGGTACGGTTAGGTTAAGGTCAAAGGTTATACCTCACCGGATTAACCGGCCGGTGAGACAAGGGAGGTTAATCCGGTGAGGGTACTAACCGCAGGTTAAACGGTAATTAATACATCTTAATTACCTTCATAATTTACTATATTTTTTTATTTCAGTATTAATACTCTTGTGATCCCGTGATGTAGCTCAGACGGATCGCATGGTTTGACACGTTCCTAGACATATCCAGTCGTCTCCAACCCGGGGTTAAAATATATAAAGCAGTAATACTATTGCCCTGTGTACTCTGTCTGGGAATGTAGCGAGCGAGAAATTTCACCAAGCGTGTATTTCTTAGTTTGAACAATCTTCTTAGCAGTATTCACTAGTTCGATAATCACCGCCTACTAAAAAGCATTGTAGTAGATCGTTAGGAAGCGGTGATCTTCCTTGTAAGGTGAGCCCAGCCTTCTCCGAGAAGCTTTCAGTGATATTTTGCACTATTCCACTGCTAAATAATTCACATGCACCTGAGCTTGGGTGCTGGCGTGTCTTTGCCTCCGCAAACCCATTGCACCATTCACCCAGGTAGACAGTGTGAGCTCGTCGAGTCGTCGTTGCGGAGCAATGTGACGGGCATATTCTGTTCTTATCAGGAAAACTTCGAAACGATTGCGTGGACACCACTCGAACTTATATGGTACTTTTGGACCGTCACCGGCATGAATACAGGTGGGGCAAGCCTGCAGCGGAAGAGACTGCCGGACATGGAGGGCGACTTCCTGTCATAACTTTTCAGACGAATGCCCTCGAAGACAATGTTTCGGTACATTAATAGCCCCATAGGTCTTTGGCTTGCAACCCGTTCGGCTGATGTAGTCACATCTTCATTTTTATACTGCGGCGGTTGAAAGCATAGGATTGCAGAACTTAGTCCGCCGTGTACGCCACTTATCTACAGACGCCGAGAATGTGCTTCTTAGTGGAGGAATGCTACATGCAAACAACGCAGCGGTTAGTTCGCCTGCCGAGCAGATGTGTATCGGGACACTGTCATTGGAGGGATCGTGGCCCTTGTGGAGAACGACCACGTAGGCCAGTCTAACAGCTGCTGCAACAACTGTGCTGTGGATTTATAAGCGTTCCGCGGTCATCGGGCTGCGTATATGTGCGGCGGTACGACTCACACGAATCCAGCTGAGCAGAGAAAAGTTATAACCATAACTCTCTTACGCTTCGGTAGATGGAGGCCTGTAGGCGTAAGAAAAGAAGCCATTGATACAGCTACAAGGAGGACTGGGAAGGAGACAGCAGTAATGTTGAAGGGAGTAATGGACGAACCCAAAAGCGTCGGGAGAGGTAAAACAGTAATCCAGAAATCAGTCACAAGGAATGTGACAGCAAGATCACACCAAAGGATCAAGCTATTGACGCAGCTGGACTCTCCTTCGTAGCTCGTGACCCAGAATTCACCAGCTTTGTTGCATTGAAATATGACGGCAAAGATGAACGCGATGGTCATCGCGATAATGAAACACATCGTACCAATAATCCAGGAACGGAGTCCCGGAAATAGCCGGAGATAGAGTAATAGAATGGTGAGTTTTATGAGCCCGCTTGATGTCGTGTAAAGAATCTGCGTCGCTAATTGTACCTATTGCTGTGTTCAGACCTCGCCCCAGTATGGAGAGTTGGAGACGCGCTTCACACCTTCCCCAGTCTATTCTTGTCCACACCGACATCTGACTCATGTCTGCCAAGTCCAAATTTTACACCTAGCTGATATTCAGTTAGGAACTTGCAGCAAATATTTGGCAACCCTACCTATATTGATACATACTATAGTGGCGGTGGAGGCAATAAGAGCAAGGAACGCAAAGAAGTCGTCCGCGCCTGCTGAACGTAGAAGAAAGTAGCGACCGACCAGTCTTACAATGACAGCCACGAATGCTATTACCATTAGGATGTCGGTCACTACTAGGAGAGTGATGGCACGTCCAGGGTATCCCTAGGATGTCATGAGCGTCTCATGTTAAATTGGACGAGCGGAGAGACCTACCGCGCTAAGAGACATGGTAGCTGTTATTAACTGACTCAATCTGCTTGACAGAAAAAGTATTTTCAAACCACAGTGGCGGTCCTCCCATTTGTGCTTAATTTAAGGAGGCTGAACTTAGGGTTGAATCTACTCCAAGTATGCTGCCTCCACCGAATCGTCAGTTAACCTGGGCTCCTAGCAAAAGAAATATGGATGTCTCTGTGGATGATAAATGATGTTCGAGAATAAGTCTCAGCCGTTTTCTCTTGTTTTCTTCCGGCTCGACCATCTCGACGACGTCATGGATTTTGCGGAGGGCTATTAGTAATAATATTATTGGCAGTAAATTTAATACTTTCTCCCACAACCCATATCAAGAGAAAGATAGTGCATTTGAGTGTGGTATCCATTCTTTCTTAGGGCAGAATAGAGCACAGTTCAGTATGTCTTTCTTTTTTTTTGCCCTATTATTTTTATTATTTGATTTAGAAATTCTATTAGTATATCCTTATGTAGTAAGTGCTTATACAGGTGGTATATATGGTTTAGTAATTATGTTAGTATTCTTCCTTGTATTAACTTTAGGTTTTGCCTTCGAGTTAGGGAAAAATGCGTTAAAATTGAAAGTACACAAGCTTTCAATTTTAATTATAAATCTTGAAGTGGTTCTTGAATATGAAAAAAAAGAGAATGACAATTACAAATAATATTAAGAATAATTTTCTCACACGTCCGCGACATATTATTTTTAAGCCTAATTAAGTCTATATAATATTGCTTTTCCTTTAAATTAGGGAGGAAAATATTACAGATCTTATAGATCTCATGCGACCGATTAGCGAGAGCTTAATTACTGGCGTTTTACGGAGAGATCGAGACTCCTAAAAAAAGTTCTACGGAAACCTTCTCCGGGGTTCTTTATAACGGCCCTTGAATACCTTAATTATGTGGTATACGTAGATGTATCTCTCTCCGCCCCGTAATAGGATTGAAGATGGACTACAAGAAAGGCAAAACAAAGATAGAAGTAAGCTGGAATCGGGTCCGTCATCGGGAAACGCACCTGGACAGACGAGAGCACGCACGAACACCGAAAATTGGCCAATCAGGGCGGTGATTAAATCGAAAGTACCTACGTTCGATTATCTACTAGAGAGTGGGATATATTGGAGAAGCGAGCATAGAATAAACAAATAACGGAGTTTAGCATGTAGGTTATGCAGCACTGCTATACAGACCTCTCAGGCTAGACATACAAAAGCCACCCACAAAGTCCTTCCAGATGATGCCCAGCTTGAGAAACCACCGACTGAAGAGATTCCACAGCAATTCGAGGTCCTTGATATACCGCTTCTTTATCCATAACAAAGAGTAGAGCTAAGTCGGAAGTACCTGAAGTTGATGGCTTGGACAAAAAGAGCCGGGTTCGCATTCCCTGCATTATTGACAAGCTATAGTCGTGGCTGTATTTGTCTCGGCAAAGACGATGAACCAGCCGATCGAGTCTGATCATGTTCTACACGATGCTAGTGATTCGGCATGAGCAGTACATATGGAATCCTTCAGCTTCAGTATAAGGTGTCAATGAATCATTAGAATTTCATATTCTCGATATACACCTTGACCTCGATCATGAACAACACAAGTGGATGCCGGACATTTATTGAATTGCTCTATGGCATACTATCTAATACTGTATGAATCATCCTCCCGTCTTAAACACTTCCGCTTTCTCCCCGATACTCGCTGCTGTTGGACAGTTCACTGAATAACGCGCATAAGTTCGAGAGTCTGAAATCTATGCTACGATTCTTAGTTACTCAAATGGTTAAAGGTGGGTAAAAGCTCCACTTGACCGAGATAACTTTAATGGTCACGGTAAATTAAGTCGGTTACCAATAGGCCTGACTCTTCTGTTGCTCCATGATCTCATACTGTCTACTGTATTGTGTATCCTCTTAGTCGCTGTATTATACTAGTCTGTACTACGTAAACCGAAGGGGCAAAGAGCCGGCGACGTCGTAAGGTGCCTGACCGAGAACGGATGGTGGAATGCAGCATCACGATACAGCGTTAGGAGTAAGCGCCCATGGGGGCTTATGTGGGAGGCCAGCCCTAATACTCTATACACTTCGATACTCTGACAACCTATATATTATATTGGCCAGCTAGGATAGCAAAAAACGGCTTCGAGGATCAGTAAAAAGAATGCTTCTCATGGAACATTCTACATATTGCTATGTAACACAGTCACAGCGCACAAAGTCGATTGATACCCTCTAATGGACGCGTCCAGAATACCAACCGACCGAAGAGATGAGCACACTTAGTAATTCCAGTCTAAGCCTGAGCTGCCTTCGCCTGATACCACTTCGCGATAATAGCCCGAGCCTGCGCGTCCCCCTCCACCAATTTTCTTATCTCCTCTTTTCTCTGCTCCTCGCTTTCAACCTGCCGTATCTGAACTAGTTTCTTAATCAACTCTTCCTTGGCCTCTTCTTGCTGCCGTGCATACTCCTCCTCTGCCTCATCATCAGTATCATCTATCCCAACCATTTTACACACACTTTCTCCCGCATCTTCCCCGTCGCTCTCAGATTCGGTGTCTGCCGTCGTTTGGTCCCGGGCTGTCTGCCTACCGGGTTTTGGAAGCGGCATACTGATTGTCATTCTTTCTACATCGACAGGCTAAATTGGTTATGTTATCCGATGTCCACAGCAAGCATGTCATATAGAAAAGGCACATACCACGCTTCGTTTCTTCGCGAGAAACTTGAGAGAGTATTGCACGCCTGCAAACGAGACAACGTAGCCATTCTTGGCCTGCACCATATTAATGATCCATTTCCAGTTCTGACGGCGATTTGCGAGCGGAAGTCTGCAGTTACCTTTTCTGGGGGATATATGGCCCAGTTTTCTCTGCTGAGCTTATCATAAGCCCCAATTCCGCCGCCTACCTTACCAATTCCCGTAGCTCCCAGGTCCAGCGACAAATCAACATCGCGGTTTTGTCCCGTAGTGAGCTTGACCGCACATTCGTCGGTGACCCAAACAGCCATAATTACGTGAAGCCCACGATCTCTGATCTCGTGACGACGACGCCGGGGTTTGATGATCTCTGCCGCGTTGTCGTCCACCCAATCCATTATTTCATGCTTGAAGGGATGTTTGAGCTTGTATTTGCGCACCACAGAGCCGGTAATGAGGGCTGCACTGCCGGTGGATGAAGTGTTGCGCTTCATCTGGATAGACAAATCGACGGGGGCAGCAGTCATGGCGCCAGAAACCTCGGCAGAGGCCCGGGAGCTCCGTCCCACCTCACTCTCGCCAGATTGCTTGTCCCAGTAACACTCCTTCACCTCACCTACTTCGAGGGCGTGGAGGAACGGCCGGTATCCTTTTGCTACTGGATCGCCTTTTTCCATCAGATTGACCAGTTGAACCCAGTCTTCATTTCGGTCGAAATAGCCGACTGACCCGAGGGGTAAATCATGAGCGTCTTGAGGTTTGTAAAGGAAGTTTCCATGGGGTTGATACCCCATGATATCGGCATATTGTTTGGCAGGATCGGAAGACATGGTGTATAGCAGAAACGAAAGTATTTAGAAGAGACAAGTGTGCCGTACGTTCTCGGAGACACTCACAGTGCGTGAAAGTGAAGGGGACTTGCTGGGCTTAATATCTTTCGCTAGGGAAGGAGGATGCATGGATACCCCACAGTTTGCGGACGGGCGACATTGTAAATAGTAGGTGGAGATTCTCGAGCAGGCCGGTCAATGAATCCCAAATCAGAGCAGGAGTAGACTTGACCATGTCCCACCTGAAACCCAGTCCATCTTTGTTTCGGGCATAACCTTGCTGCGGGTGACTGGGGACACGCATGCGATCTTTGTGATAGGCTATCCACGGACAATCGGCGGAGAATATAGATCCGGCTTTCCGCTCGCCATGACTCGCACCTCTCCCCGACTGGTAGCATCAGGTTCGGAACAGGGAGACGGGGAAAGAACTGTGCATGGTTGTGGGTCGAGAAGTTCCCTTCGTATTCATGCGCTTTCCCGAACCACCTCTACCACCACCGATCGGAAAGAGGAGTGGAGTTGATCAGCGCCAGCTGAAAAGAATCGATAGTTCAGCTAAAAGCACTTTCATCACACTGACAATATAACGTACTCTGTAGTAATGCACCATCCCTAGCACCATCTTAAGCGGTATATAATTATCGCCTCGCTCCCTTGTTCAGATTGACAAATCATTACTTTTTCGACTATCGCTAAAGTTCATACACTGCACTTCGACTAGCATTAACTTATATCTTTATCTACACAAGCTTATACATTACTCAAAATGTCGGGGACGAGGCCTGGGACCAGCTTGGTAAAAACCTTGGACCCCATGGCTTCGGAATATATTATCTTCGTAAGCGGGCAAATAACTATAGAATATAGGACAAAGCTGACTTTAGTGAAAGTAATCGACCCCCCAACCGCGTTAGTGGCGAAAAGCTCAGCGGCTGGAGCCTAGCTTGCAACCAAGACGATGATATTGTTTTTCTGAAAACCGAAGGATATTACTCGGGCTATCTCGGGGACAATCCTGCAGCAGGTCTCGACCTGAGCACCTTCAGGGACAATCATTTTAGCCCGGCCGGAATTGATGTGAAGTTACGCGACTCGGATTAAAAAATTCATGGTACTGAAGCTCGGTTGGTCCGCTGCATACTGTCCCAGAGATCAGCTGGTCGAATACGCCAGATGGTGGAACGGCTATAAAGTTATCAAGAAGGAGAAGGAGTATTATATAGCTCTTATTAGAGCAGCCCCAGAGGAATAGGAAAAGAAGGCCCGAGGGGAAAAGAGGAAGAGAGACAAGGTAATGAAGGAATTGCTAAAGGAGAAATATCTAGAGGAATATCGAAGAAAAGGGAGCTAGGCTTTCTTCCGAGGATGTTATGGGACGAACAGAAATGGATCTTCCTATCTAAGCGTGCCGTATGAACAAGAAGGAATAGCTGAAAAACAGGAAGTCGGGTAAGCGGTCTGGTATCAACAAATAGGGCAAGAAGGCGGTATGCGGCGGCAGAAGCGAGGTCCTGCCGAGCTCCAGCTACTGGTTCGTACAAGGCCTGTAAAACCCATAACACGCGGAATATAAATTATCTCTCCGAGAACTCGGCCTCTTTAGCGAAGAGTTCTAAGGATACTTGGAGTTATAGTTATATATAAAGGTAGATATCTCTTATTCGCCGGATACAGTGGTATCTCCATCGGCATCTATACTTTAAATTCCTTAGTAGTAATTCTCCCGTTGGAAGCAACATATAGAGGTCGAGAACATCTATTCTATTATTAGATACTAGAAAAATATCAGGCGCTTAATGTACTGGTGTTATTACTTCTACTTCTTATAAGACTAAGTAAAATTATTTAGAACACACCCAAGCTCGCCGTGGACGCTTGGTGATTCGATGCCTCTCTTACTTCATATAGGTCTATGCTCGGGGAAGATGCTTGTACCGTGATGCTTATGAAATATCGCTAGCGGCGGGTAAAGTACGCGATCCTCGCCCTCTGCGCGGCCAGAGGGTGTATGGGTAGAGACGGTCACTGCGCGCCTCCTATATGTAGGGCGCTTGATGGCCACGGACGGAATGGCGAATATCAAAGGGTATTTTTATTGGTGGTCTGATGTTCCAGGTCGTTATGTCTGCTTCTTTATTGTGACTTCCGTCGCCGTCTTCGAGATGAGAATGCGCAGAAACCCTATGAGTGAAGACTTGGATTGGAGTCAGCATCTCTATCTGTGGTATGCAGTCAGTGCCCTGATCATGGTCCGGTCTGTATTCGGGTGATCGAGTACGCAATGGGGCAAGAGGGGTATCTCTTGACCCATGAATGGCCAATGCATGTGTTGGATTGATGTCACCGGTGATCATGATTTGGGCATATCGGCATCTTTGGGGGAAATCCATCAAGATACATATGGCGAGCAGTTGTTTCCATTCTCGAGATTGTCGAGCGATCCTCATATTTTTTTGAGCAGGTATATAGACTCAACGAAAGTACATAGCTGAATAGAGAGGTTCCACTTTTGTTGCAGGTGCTTTCACCTAAAGCCAAGAACTCGAAGTTCCGTTAGTAAGGCAGTTCAAGGAATAGTCGTAGAGACGCATAAAGCTGCACGGTCCTAAGGATTCAGTGGACGTAGACACAATATGGAGAAAGGAACTCTTGGGAGTATGGAGGGTGATGCAATACGTGGACAGGCGGCAGAAGAGGTTTGCGGTTATCAGTGGTGCGTGATTATGCCTATTTGGGTAGTTGAGCCAACCTCTAGATTATCGTCAATCAACCCCGCCCTCAAGAACGTCCTTCCTGGGATGACTCTTTGGGTATTTAGGGGTGAACTCGTTCGCAAAACAAACACTACTGCACCATCTCAGCATTGCATCCATCTTCTGCATTTTGTCGAATCCGCAATGTCCACCTATGAAGCGAAACTCTCCAAAGACGGCCATGTCTACACCAAGAGAGACGGTCTAGTCGGGGGTCTTAATACTTATGCTGTCATTCAACCCCACAGAAAAGTTCGCTCCGTCGATGAAGATAGTGTCTGGGAGGCCATCGTTATTGGTGCAGGCTACGCTGGATTAGTTGCTGCCCGAGATCTGGTCAAAGTTGGTGAGCGAGAGTCATTCAGATAATCGAAGAATAATCCCCCTAATTCCCCTTAGGGAAGAAGACTTTGCTTGTTGAAGCCCGTGATCGTATAGGTGGTCGAACTTGGAGTGCGGAAGTCGATGGAACGACATACGAGATGGGCGGTACCTGGGTTTCGCATGTTCATGGCCGTCTGTTCGCAGAGATGCAGCGTTACGGCCTCCAAGACCAAGTGATGACGACGCGTACTGAAAATGGAGGATGCTCCTACTTCACTCTCGATACCGGTTCGGGCTCGCGCAAGTTCGGCCTTCAGGAGGCCGCGGATATGACAGCCCGAGCCTGGCGAATTTTTATCAACATTGACGGTAATGAGGGACGAGGCATCTGCCCACTACCTCACTCCTCTCTCGGAAACGCCCGTGTCTCTTTTGACCAGATTAAAGCAGTCGACCAGCTATCGTGCCGTGATCGTATCGACCAAATCCGCCATCTCCTGACAGCCGATGAGCTAGCCTTGATCGAATCTCTCGTTCCTCATTGTGGCGGTGGCTCAGTCGAGAATATTAGCTTCCTAGAGATGATTCGTTCGCAGGCTCTCCAGGGCTACAGCCCCGAGACCTTCGAAGATATCTGGACTCTCTACAAGATTCGCGGGGGCCAGTCCACACTCGCCCGTCATATCTTTGACGATGCAGTCAAACATGGTCTTCAGTACGCATTTGAAACTCCGATCAAGTCAATCAGAGAGAAAGGCTGTATGGTGTCCCTCACCACAGTCAGTGGCAGAATCTATCGTGCTCGGCGCGTCATCAACACTATCCCGATCGCTGTCCTTCCCACGATCTCATTTGACCCTCCTCTCTCACCTCTCCGCCGCGAGGCCGTCGAGATCAACCAGGTCTGCTACCTCACTAAGATCCATGCGGAAGCCGAGGGTGACCTTCGTGGCCTCAGAGGATGCACCTGGCCAGGAGACTTTCTCTACATCTACGGCGATGGTTTCTGCGCCGGCGGCAGGTCGACACGCATCACCTCGTTTGCCGGTGACAATCGCGGTGTCCTCGACCCTCTTAAGGAACCAGAGAGGCTGGAGACTGCCCTACAACGATTCCACCCCATGAATATCAACAAGGTCGTATTCCACGACTGGGTCAGCGACCCTTATGCGAAAGCCGGGGCCGCCTGGTATCCCGCTGGCTTTCTCACAAAGTACCTCGCTGAGCTGCAGAAGCGCCATGGGAATGTCCTCATGGCTAGCGCCGACTGGGCACACGGATGGAGATCTTTCATCGAGGGTGCCGTCGAGCAAGGTGCCCTCGCCGCCAACGTGATTATGGAAGAACTTGGTGTTCTGGGTGCAAACCCCCCTCCTGGAACATTTGCAAAGATATAAGGACACTATATGGATTTAGTTAAACTTCACAATCTGGGTCGATTGGGCGACAGCGATAGAACATATCTTGACACAGAGCTGGATCAGAAGGAGGCCATGGCTAGTCAATGGTAGTATTTTGGACGATGGGTGCACTTGTAAGAGTATGCCAATCCTCTGTTTGGAGGTGGTAACCTGCATATAAGACCTTTAAATCTCATTACATTCATGAAACTCACCAATTGATCCACTAAGCTTACTTTCGTAGATGAACAACTTAGAAGTACTTAACAGATTCCTATTGTCGCCATAGACCACGTCGCTGTCATGGACGGGGTATTCAAGTCATCTCCATCCATGGTAAACCTTCCGCCAGGACTGGCAAAAACTTGGTGTAGAGTGCGGCATAGATGTCCTCCTTTATTCGCCCCCTCCATACTAACTAACCATCCTGACTGAGATGGAACAGAAAGAAGTTCTCTAGGCGTACTATAAAACCTTCCACATAGGGTCGTTTGGTCAGCAAGAATACACAATATATGGATTGTTCTTTGACGTACTTCTTGACCTTGATGTTGTGCTGATAATCTCAAGTAGAAAATACCCTAATAGCTTTTTTCGATCGCTTTACCAGCTTGCGCGAGTTAGGCTTGGCGAACGAACTCTAAGGTACTCTCTAATTATGATATATCGAGTTTTAGACGGCATCTTATAACGAAATCTCGGTTATGGGCGTGGTGGGTATGGCCGACGAGGCCCGCTAAAGTCCTTATAGGTAATATCAGACTCGAATAGGCTCCGCGAGGTCTGAACGAGCTGAGCCCAGTATTTGCGTCCATCGGCCTATCTTCGCATATCAGTATAGGTACCAAATCCCTGTTTCATCCTCTAATATATGTGAGGAATGTCGCAAGGACCTACCTTTCGTACGCCGTTGAGCCGCGGAATGATAATGACAGGCCCGTCACGAACCCCAACACGGTAAGGAGGATATTAATGATACCGACTGTTCCCCCAGACAAGGCGCATTTCAGTCAGTATGTGCTCGTATAATATCTACTGAGCTACTCATGGTTATGCAAGAAACGAGAAACATGGGTAATCAATGTTGCCCAAACCCCAAGAATAATTAAAGGGAGAATCATTTGGGGCATGATACTCCCTTGGAGTCGCATAACGATGGGCCATTCAGAATGCCTTGTCACGTTACGTGCCCCATGCTAAGTATTAATCACCCGTCAGTTGGCATTTACCCGGCTTTTCTAACTATTCTCAAAGGCCACATACAAAGTACCGCTCCAGCTCACTCCTGTTCCGATTGAAAATGTGACTCGCTAGAGTCCACCAGATGCTCCTAAAAGGTCCATTACCGCGATATTTCCAGTCCGGGAGGAAGGCGGTCGGGCCGTTATTATTCTAATGGTCCGATGGGTCCGATGGGCCAGGACCGCTGCTCTCAGCCATAATCAGTGTTGCAGAACTGAAACAAAGGAGCTATAAAGTGGTGGGAATTACAGCTACCTAAACACAAGAACGTCCAGACGGTGCAACAGACCACTAAAAGGAAAAAAAGAGGAGGTATCTGGCGTGGAGGGAATATTGAAGGTTAGTACGTCATCTTCGCCCAGTGAACCTCTCACCGGCATGTTGCCACGTTGGGAAACAGCTGCATCCCAGTTACATAACCAAATACCCTGGTCAACTGATGCGGATGATAACGAGGATAAATGCGAGTGGGTAATCCGCATTCTTGGTATGTTACTGGCATTATGCTGAAGTATAGAATTTATGTGTATAGTAGAGTGAGATCTGATGGATGCTATGTAATACACGGCTGGGGGCTCTATAAACAGCCTATATCTATTGATTTATACACATGGAATTCTCTGGAAATAAGCTTAAAGAGAATTCTAGGTATGACATCCCTATTAGTTCCTAGTGCAGGCGCACGATGACCCTGACAATGCAAAGTTATGGCGTCCCGGGCGCCAAGCGTAGACATCAGTGCACCGATTGCATATGAACCATTTATAGGAGCGAGCCAGATGCCTGATGGTAGCCGTAGAGCCGTATGACACGCGCACATACTAACATCAAGGCTAGCGCTTGTATTGCAATCCACGATGGTTTTCCTCATTGGACCTACAGCTGTTCTTCCCCCTCCCAAAGCCGCGGGGCATTGCGGAGTCACGCCATATACTTCTAGCGAATCATGTTCACAAGAGAAGGTAATCATGCTGGCCCTCTGATGCTATCTTCCTGATCTGCACGGGTTAGCCGGATAATATGACCTCTTTCGACTCGATTTAACGTACCAATCGCTGCCACGGGATATTGTTATGTTCCTTCTTGGGCTGGTTCGCGCGAGCATCCCAGACAGACTCGAGGAGGGAATTAGGCAATGGATTACCGAATCCTGACTGGATTTTGATGTGTTCCAGTCGTAACAGGATGTAGTGACGTGTATGGTTGGATAATGCATCCGCCCCAGCCATAAACAAGGGCATGACCAGCAGCTGCAGGAGGTAGCAATCAGAGGGAATCTCTGCGACAGCATCGAGAATCGCAGTGACGGATTGCTGGATAATTGGGGCTTCTGCCGGTTGCGTCGCATTCAAGAGCCGAGTGGTATGGAGTATGAACGCATGGCGGAACGATTCTACAACGGCGCGCCATCGCGGATCCACGTCTGGATATAAGGCGCTCTTTCTATTCCACGAATAGAGGCTGTAGCGTGAATCCTCCAGCAGCAATTCGTACTGCGCATCCTCCATCTGCCCTGCAGCATGCGCTTTGGCGTGCTCCAGGATATCGCCCATCAGAAGAAACAACGCACGGGGACAGCCATTTACTTGTTCAAACTTGACATCACTCAATTCGATGATAGCTTTCCGCAGCTGGGAACTAAAGCACAATCGCCCTGGGTCTGCAAGGGACCGGATAATGTCCAGCCTTAAAAGATGCACTTTAATTTCAGTTCCACAGGCGGGCTTCAGAACTCACCATGCCAAGTTTCCCAAGAAGAATATCGTTCGATCGTCTTCACGACTCAGGTTTTCGCATAACCGTAGCTGGATACATATGGACAGGGCCCCTGTGATGTGCACTCCGTGATCGGAAATTCCCGATTCAAAGATCTTGATATATATTCAGCGAACTGGGAAACAGACACGGCAGGGATGTACTCACGTCTTGCAACAGAAGTATCTGTACAGTCGCAAAGATGCCATCCCGCTCGTCGTCGCTGAACCCAGCCGATATACTGCTCTGGATGGACTCACCTAGAGCTCGGATAGCCTTGAGACGGTACTCGACCGCCACTGTCCCTCGCAGGTAGTCGTCGGAAGTCATAATGCCTTTGTGACACGCTGAGAGTCCCAATACAGCATACAGGAGGCCAACTTGCTCATATGCCAACGGTAAGACGTACAACCTATATGGGTTACTAGGACCGTCCTTTGGTAGCGCGATCTGATGTGGGCATATCGCATAATCATCTGCTCGACATTGCTTTGTGAGCCCGATTCGATTGAGATTTATGGAAGCGAGTGTGAGTAAAATCTTACAGTGCGTTAAGAGGGATTCGCTGCGCTCCAACATTAACAAGTCGTCCAGCTCCACCGTTCGATAGACCGATCTGTTGCCCTTATCGTGCCATATAGGGCTAGATGGCCGCTGCGAATCTTCGGTAAAAGAAGTACCTGGTAAATGCAAAGACTTTGGTTGTTGTACATCGTCTCGGTCTTGTAAGCGGCTGGCGACAGGAGGAGTCCCGACGCGGTGAACCTCCTGAGACGCTGTCTTCGCAAGCTGCAATGCATCCGATCTTAATGATTGATTGGACGCAGTAGGGGCTCGCTGGTTTTTCCATTTTCCTCGACTGGCGATACCGCAAAACCGGAATCTATCTGGGTATCCTTTGCATTCCAAGCCTTTGGATATGCACCGGCGACAGACTGGACGAGTGCGGTCGCAACGCCGACATTTCTCCCGACAGGTAACACATGCAGGACCTGCTGCTCTCTCATTTCTGTCCATATTGTGGGAATATGCGTTGAATTTATCACAGCGCTATATCGTATGATCGGGGCAGGGAGGAGCCCACAAGGGGAGAGTGT
The DNA here is from genome assembly GCA_019721355.1 of Aspergillus sp. MEXU 27854. Lineage (NCBI taxonomy): Eukaryota > Fungi > Ascomycota > Eurotiomycetes > Eurotiales > Aspergillaceae > Aspergillus > Aspergillus sp. MEXU 27854. The sequence goes on along the minus strand of JAGMTT010000008.1, from coordinate 1,799,710 downwards.
TGAGACTGGTATTGAGTCTCCACCCTGCCGACTACCTACAGCCCCGAGCGAGAAGAGTCTTGGCAAAACAACTAGTGATCGTATTGCTCGTGTATAGTATTGGATAGCACAGAGATTCCAGATTAGGTAAATTCCCCAGCACCCCCTACCACTGAGGCGAAGCGGCTACCAGATAATTGGTCACTCTTCAGCTAGGCCTCAGCAGATTCCAGTCAATATATGGGCCCTCGAAGTTTTTCCGTCCCATAGCAAACCACAGGAAATTGATAACAAAAAAGACCGCAATTAGAATAATACAGATATAGTTCATCGATCCAGGCGTGACCGGTAGATTTGGAGGCATACATATCAAAATTCCAAGCAGGACAATCCACAAGACCGAGAAAGTATTACACATGTAGCCAATGAAACCCAGTTTCAGGTACCTCTGCGGAAGAAGTGATCTGCCACGGACTAGGAGAATTCCTTGCGGAACAGTGTATGTGATGTTGAGAAAGAGAACAGCTGACGTGATGATCGAGTTGAAGGCAGTCGTTGAGGCGAGGTAGAGGATACCATACAGGCAGCTGAAGATGACAGCTGCGACGGTCGTGCGAACAGGGAAGTCGAAGCGGGTGCTAATCTGGGCAAAGAAAGCAGAAAAAGGGGTTCCATTCTTCAAGAGAGAGAGTCAGCCGCGCAACGTGAAAGAAGAGAGAACGACTTTGGCCTCGTGGCATCCACCTACATCACGAGCAAATGCCCACGCGATTCGACCGCATCCAACCCACTGAGACGGCAAACACGCTTTGAAAAATTATCTCATTAGCGGGACGCAAAAGGAAGACAGCGGTGGGACAGGTACACATGTATATAATCAACAGAAGGATGAATAATCCCAGGGTCACGTTCCTATTTCTGGTTCTGCATTCTCCGCGTTAGACGTAAGACTCGTGGCAATTCTCCAGCTACTAACATTTGGTAGACCAGCTCCAGGCTGGGTAAGGGTGCTTCTCGAATGGCATCCATATCGTCGATAAATATCACGAGCATGACGAACAGCGACAAGCACGTAACAATCCCAATAATCATCGTCCCGATCATAACTTGTGGCACGCGCTTGCCGGGTCGTGGTATCTCTTCAGAGATGTGAATCACTATAGAAGTGAGCTGTAAGCATTTTTCAAGAGACCGAGGGTCACAGAACCTACCGCCGTCAGTGCCCCCAAATGCATACATGGAATTGCTGATTGCTAACAACCACGCTGTGCTTTCATTCCAGCCACTATTGCCTTGACCGGACGCCAGGATAAAGGACTGAGGCTGAACGTTGTGGTGCATGATCAATGGAATAATCAAGAAAATCAAATACCCAGAGAGTGTGAGATACAGCGCAATCTGCATCACCCATGAGATCCTCTTGGAGACTAAGAATACGGGGAGGCCTGGTCAAACGTACTTGTCAGTGATAGTAGATTGAAGGAGGGGGGTAATCCTGGGCCCACGTACTAGTCACAACAGAAACAGCAACGTATGTGAGGTACGTCTGCCACTGATTTGCTGTATACCCTGGGACACAAAAGTGTACAATTCCATTGAGGACAAGGGTCGCTAGGGAGATTCCGGAGCACCTTGTACTTGTATCAGCTCTTGAGGCACCATAATGATTAGCAAACTCCACGAACGTACGTCACAATCCACCAAGCCAAAACCGAGAGCCATCCGACCATATATGCACTGTATCTTTTGGTATTATCTGAGCCGAGGATATAGCAGAAATGATATTGCCCTCCACTCGACTTAAGTAGCGTTAGCGACCGGTCGAGAAGATCATAACCAACCTCCAAATGGAGACACTCACCGGAAAGGCCGACCCTAATTCTGCAAGACCTGTGGTGACGGCAAATTGAACGACGAAGGCAACTAATAGACTGAATATACAGGCCTGTGCACCCCCGTAGGTCAGGTTCTGTCCGAAGCAGCTCTGTCCATGGCGGGTTTCAGTCACGGTGTTGTACCAATAATGGATTCAATTCATCAGATGTCCGTACCAAATATCCAATCCATGAGTTTGTAATTGAGAAACCTAGGCCAAGAGCAGATATCCAATTAAACTGCCGAGGCATTGATTGATCGTGGCCGTTGGCCCGGAGGATAGCATTGTCGTCGTTTTCATGAGACTTGATGCTTTGGATAGTGCCAGGGCCAACATCTTGGAGATCAACGGGAGCGGTTGCCTTGTCGGAGGTCCGTTTATCTGTTTCTGTTCGGGGCATTCTGAGGATGCAGTAACGTCAAGTGTGTTGCTATTCTGGGGGGAATGGGTTTGCTGGAGCAAAGTCTGAGGATGCGAGGGGTTATCTTTCGACCTCTTCCTCTTGGTCTTTATAGCAAGGTTTATCCCTGGCTTATCACTGTCCCGGTCATATCTAGAGTCCAAGAATGGCCATAAACACGTCTTCGCGCTACCCCAGCCGTATAGCTAAAATACTACACATCAGGACAAGTTGATATCGACCGATAGCGAATGTACCCATACTGTCCCGCTTGCCCCACGAACTCAGAGTCCCCAAGTGTCCGGTCCATGAGGTCCATTGGCTTGACTGGCCTGGTGATAAGTTTGGGAGGACGGGGAAGGCGATCGAACCGTTGATTTGGATTAGTATATTCCATAATTCGGGTTCCTCGTATTGTCAATCCTCCTATGCTACTGAGTTACTAGACTGCTGCTGTTTTTGCCACCTTCGACATCGACTCCACCATCTTTGAGCGCGACCAACACCACAACAAGCATTGCACTTCAAAGTATGCCAAGTTTTGGTGTGGGGAGGAGGGAGGGGCTGGACTTCAACAAGGGATATGCACAGTGATGTACCACATCAGGTAGATTGCTCAACTAAGTATGCTGAAAAGAATACTTGTCAAATACAGCGCCCGCTGAGACGCATTTACGCTGTACTACCCCACGGAACCCGACTGCAGACCTCAGATTTCACATGGTGTGATCCATCCCTGATACAGTCCATTAATGCACGAGGGTGGTGCGCATATCTTCCATAACAGTATCTAGAGCTGCGTAAGGATGCATAGTAGATACTGCTTCTTTGGGCACCGCAAGAATGTTTTCTTGCGTCATCATGTGAAAGGAGGAGGGCGGGAGGTGCGCGAGTTCACACAGGTTCGCACTTATGCCAAAGTAGGCAATCCAACGCGTAGAAGAACAGCGTTCTGTGGTCTTCGCTTATCGGAAAGCGAAAGCCATCAAGTTCTTTGGAAACTGAAGATTTTCCAGCGGTCTTTTGCCACTATCAACTCCATCACAAGGATCAATTCCCTGTCCGTGCGGGGAAAATGCCGTTGCTTGTATCTACAGCCAAACTAGCATGGAAGTCTCCAGCGCAGTGCAGCCGAGACTGTTCCCTCTTTGGAAATTCGTTCAACATGCCCTTGAAGGGACCTTGGTCTTTTAACAAGGGCAACGGCGCAACTCTTGCTAGATTCATCCAGCAACTTAGGTATAGTGAAGATCCGGCATTCGCGACACCAATATCCCTATGGACGGTATAAAGCTGTAAGCCTGCGACTTGAATGCCACGAGTATCTCTTCCAGCCTGCAACACAGAGATCTCGCCTTATCTACTCCTTATTGGTATTGTTCTCCGTTTTCACAATGTTCCACCCTCTCGATCCTCTTTCGCCCGCCGAGCACCGCAAGGCGTCCCAGATCCTGAGGGACTACCATGCACCGGTTCCCGTCCGCTTCAAGGTCATTGACTTGCTGGAAGCTCCCAAGCAGGATCTCCTGGCGTATCTGCAAGATGGGAAGTTCAAGCTGCAGCCGCCGCCCCGCAAAGCCTACTCGTACTATCACAGGAACGACGATGGGACTCTTCGCAAGGCGACGATCAATCTCGCGACTGAGACGATTGAATCAGATACGGAACATCCCGAAAGTCAGGGCCCAGCTGACATCGATGAAATTGATCAAATCTACAATTTGTGCAATGCACACCCTGCGGTCCAAGAGGAGATCAAGAAACTTAAGTTGCCAGACGGGTATGGACCCCATCTCTACATTCGGGGGAATTGGTTAGCTAACTGCTTCATAGGGCTTATGTGACAAATGACCCTTGGACATATGGCACGGATGATCCGAACGAACGCCGTCGGTTGTACCAATGCTACATGTACATTGTTCTGAAGGACGATCCTGAAGCAAACCACTACTCCCTCCCGGCACCGTTTGCGCCCATTTTCGATGCTAATACGTTCGAACTCCTTAAAATCCAAAGGCTCCCACGTGGAGTTGATGCGCAACTGGATGACGAAATGAAGCCCTGGAATCCCGTCAAGCCTGTCGAATATAGCGCGTCACTGCTAGGTGACTCCTACTTTCGCAGGGATCTCAAGCCCTTGCATATAGTCCAGCCACAGGGGCCCTCATTTCACATTCATGGCCGGCATGTTTCCTGGCAGAAATGGACATTCCACATGGGCTGGACAGTTCGTGAAGGACCTGTTCTGAACAATGTATTTTATGATGGAAGATCCCTTTTCCACCGCGTGTCTATGAGCGAAATGACCGTCCCATATGGCGATCCACGTCCACCCTATCACCGCAAGCAGGCATTTGATTTGGGTGATTCGGGATTCGGAATTACTTCCAATAGCCTGGCACTGGGTTGTGACTGCCTCGGCCACATCGCCTACTTCGATGGGATTCGCACATCTGGTTCTGGAGAGCCAGTAGTCATGAAGAATGTTATCTGCATGCACGAGGTGGATAATGGAATTGGCTGGAAGCACACCAACTACCGCAATAACAAGGCATCCATGGTCCGGAACCGCCAACTAGTTATTCAGTGCACTGCAACAGTCATGAATTACGAATATATCCTGGCCTTTGTTCTGGATCAAGCTGCCAACCTTCATATCGAGGTCAAGGCCACTGGTATTGTCTCGACGATGCCAATCTGCCAGAACACGTATTCTCCTTGGGGAACTGTCGTTGCTCCTGGCGTACTAGCCGCGAACCATCAGCACCTTTTCTGCCTGCGAATCGATCCGGCCCTTGATGGAGTACAGAACAGTGTCGTTTACGACGACCTGGTCCCTGTCCGTGGAGAGCCCGACCTTGACCCCTTCGGATGCGCCTTTCGGGTCCAAACTGTCAATATAACACAGCCGGGCGGGTATGACCTGGACGTCAGCCGGTCCCGGACTTACCGAATTATCAATCCCAAGCACATCAATGCTCTTTCAGGCAAGCCAGTCTCCTATAAGCTACATGCAGCGCCGAGCCAGATGCTCATGATGGGCGAACAAACCTTCAACTACAAGCGGGGAGTTTTCTCTTCCCGGCCAATCTGGGTGACGAAGTATCGAGATGGAGAGCTCTGGGCTGCCGGTGAGTTCACAAACCAGAGTCGCAAGGATACTGGTATGGAGATCTGGGCAAACCGCAAGGAATCTGTCGAGAATGAAGATGTTGTCCTGTGGCATACTTTCGGTGTCACACACGTTACTCGACCTGAAGGTATTGCATCATCTCCATGAAATCTGCTCCCAGGTGTACTAAATTGAGATAGATTTTCCTGTCATGCCGGTCGAGGTGATGAATGTCTCTCTGAAGCCGACCAGCTTCTTCGAGCTCAATCCCTCCAATGATGTACCACGTTCCAGCCAGAGCCATAACCAATCTACCATGGCTGAACATGAAGAGGTTAGCCCGGCTGGCTGCGGAAAGTGTAGTCTATAAATCATGCATGCTCCGAAGGCTCCGTCTCCTACAGTGTACAATGGCCAGTAAACTTTGCTCAGCATAGTGACCCCTACAATATGCATCTTTTCGGGACAAGCTCGACTTTGCCGTAGTATCTCTCGAAAAAAGGGGGTTTCTTTGCACAGTTTCTCGGCAAAATTGTTAATACTTGTGCCGGTACGGGCAGAGGCGTTATTCCTAGACTATGTGTTTGAGGTTCCCCGCTCCCTTGTGTTATTGGACCAATATCGGTAGCAAAGAAATTGAAAATGGATTGTGGACTAAGGATGATCCCAGAAAACAAGAAGGTGGGGGTGGGGGGCGGACATAGAAACGGTGACAATAAAGGAGAGCAGAGTAATCTTCGGCCGCACCTCCTATCTGGCGTATATGTACGGTAGCCACACAGCTGATCTTGCCTGCCTGTGTTTATCATACGGCAGAGTTATTCAATATGGCCGCCGAAGAGGCAGAGACTATCGTTCGGGGAAGGTGGAGCCATGGAACGCAACAGCCCATCGGAGTATGTGTGGGCGAGCTTAGTTGGTTGGCAGTTTTGCCCGATTGGGCTAGTTGTCATCAACTCGGCGTTTCTGGCTACCGTATCGATACAGTGATGGCATAAAGACGATGCTCTCGACAATTTTGCAGAGTGAACTGACGGTGCAGAGATAGTCGCCAGCTTAGACAATTTTATCACGTGGCGGGTTATACAGAGTCAATAGGCCCTTCTGTTCATATTGATTGCTGCGAATAGCGATTGAGCGTCAGAGAACTGCTACGATACTGTCTGGGCCAGGTCAAAACAATACTTCATGGCGACCTCATTTTGCCTTAACTAGCTACCAGTTAGTAGTAACTTATGTCGTCAGACAATCCTAGCCCCATCCAGATTCTCCTTTTGCGCAAATCAGCCCTTTTATCCTGCTTGGTCACTGATTTTCCCAGGAATCCTGCTTGATCACTTCTGAGACGTACTCCGCAATGGCATAGATATTAGCTGTGGGATGGCCACATAACTGCAACGGTTGAATAGAGGCGTCAACAACTCGGACGTTCTTGGTTCCATAGACCTTCAGTTGATCATTTACAACACCACCCATATCGCGAGGCAACATCGAAGTCGTTCCAATGGCATGGTAGTTTGACGTGTCTAAAGCGACGTAGGTGAGCACACAGAGAGAAGTTTTTATGAAGGATGTCATGAAAGAGAATCCACTTACATCGACGCGAGTGTTCGATCCATAGCTTCTGTGAGGTCGTTCTCACCTCTTCGCATATCCATGAAGCCAACGTTGACAGGCCCACCGACACCATGGTACATAGGCAGAGTAGAAGCCCCGGCTGCCGTCTGTGTCAAATTCGCGGCGGTAAGGTTCTCACTCTTCATGTAGTAGGGCAAAAGTCTGTTCCAGTCCTATCCATCAATACCGATATCTTGCAAAGCGTCAAATTGCACCTTTTCTGCTCGTGCGTACGCGGCCCCTATCATGGTGTAAAAATTCCTGGATAGAAAAAGCCGCCACTAGTTAGAAACACCCACCATTCATGACACTGGTGCCTCCAAGAGCTTTGCCGGCTCGCATAACCTGGGGCCGGTCTCCAAAGCTTTGCTTTGTGGTTTGGTAAGCCCAATCGATGGGGCTGTCGTATGTATATGGCAGATTGCTGATATCCGTAACGTTCTCATTGTCGAACACCGCCGATCCAGCCTCAACAACAAGCACAGATACCGCCGGATCTTGAGATAGGCGATTGGCGACGGCTAGGCCACTTGTTCCCCCGCCGACAATGATGTAGTCGTATTCGGAGGCCAGGGCACCTCCAATGAGAAGAACGGAAGGTATGACGAGCATGTTGGTATATTTCAGTCCCGGCATCGCCACCGACTACTAAACTATTGTTTGTAGTTTTTGGTGGCGGGTTGACTGCGTTCATGTTCACAATTCGCGGCTACAAAGCGGTTTAATAGCATGAAGGAGTACTCAGTTGGGGTAGAAGGCTGCTCACAAAAGCACAACGCAGTGCAGGCGTTTTCGACCGTGCTCGCTGGGTATTTCGGCAGCAAACGTACAGTTGCGGCACCGGGACAGGGTAGAGTATTTCCTCGCATGCAGAGACACCCCATAGTCGGAATTGATTGACGTTACCAGCTGGGATGAAGTATCTTCAGGAATGCAACTCCTTGCAGATCATAACGAATAGTTCTTGGCTGCTGGCTATTTTACCTATTTGGGATCACCCAGACGTCCATCCCAGGCTTTGCCGAGGTTTTGCCGGCGTTCCAATCAAACAGCAACGTGGAATGGACATGTCCTTGCAGCCACGATTTCGGTACCGTTATTCAGGGACGGTAGTTACTCGATCTGTGCTACTAGACTGGCGGATAATAGGGCCGCTACTTCCAGGAAACCCCCAACCCCCTCTCCCGGCATGATGATTTAAAGCGCCAGTAACTTCTTCGTTCCTAGCTAGCTAGTGATCGGCTGTCAATCACCTGAACATACGCTTTTCTGCCGTACAGCCACGTCAGTCGACCGCCATGGGGTCAGCCACTTCGGACGAGTTTTCTTGGAGACAAGTGAGACCGCGTCGATGGGAACGGAACATTGATGAGGCAGAGCAGTTCTACACCTCGCTAGCCAAGACATACGAGCGCACCGGGAGAACCTTCTTTGCTATCACTAGTGCGATTTCCCTGGCTATCCCAGCGGATGGCAAGTCATCTCCACGGGAGACCGAGGAGAGGTCTGTCGCGGCACTGCGAGCCGCTTGGATCCAAATAAGATATCACCACCCCACGATTGCTTCGAGGGTGGAATATAACGTCGACGAGAAAAGGTGCAAAAAGGTTTACGAGACCTTTCCTAGACCTTCATCCATACAAGAATGGACTGACGAGACATTCCACGTTATGTCGAGTGGAATGACCGCCATCGAATGGTGCAATGCTGACCCTCCTGTGCCGAACTTACCAACTCTTTTCCTTTTTAGGGTGCCCTCAGACGATGGCATATTCCGAGCGGATCTTGTACTTCGTGCGCATCATGATATAATCGATGGAATGGGAACGCTGCTCCTCTTCAGGAATCTGTTCACCCATGCTGCACTGGTCTATACACAGGACATTGGATACTCTCTCCCCCACTTCGGAAGCGAATTTCACAATCTGAGTCCCGCTTTTCGTGTTGCCGCTGCAATTCCCGACTCTTTATCCACAAGTCAGCACAATAAGTTGCAACAAATCTTGAGTTTCAACGCCTCAGCCATGGAAGACGTTGAAATTGCTAGTCCACCGTTCAACAAGGAGAATGATCTGCCAGGAAAGCACCAGCGCATCAGGATTACTCTTTCTCCGAAGCAGACCAAGCGACTTCTGGACAAATGTCATGCAGCGGACCTTAGTCTCACGCAGGCGTACCATACTGCGATTGCCGTTGCTGTGCGAGATAAAACAGGAACGTCGTGGAGAGGCGCGCAAAGTCCGCTACGTGAGCTACTGCCTGATAAACGAACGACCGCATTGCAAAATACTGTACAGTACCCCATCGCACCCTGCATCGGTATACCATTCTGTTTCGGGACGATGCTTGGCGATCGATATGATTGTCCCAGCATTGTCCAGCACAGCCGAAACTGCCGTTGATAGTTGTGGTTTCAAAATGGAGTTCTCAGATATTGCGAGATCAGTTCGGAACTTTTACCTTTCAATCCGAGACGACAACGAGCACATCTTTCTTGTCCCTTCTTATTGGGCAATGTCTACCATTCCATACCCATCTGATGGTTTTACCCAACCAATTCCGGCACGAAACAATGCACCGTCCGTTTCTATCTCCAGCATGGGTGTCCTGGATAAGGTAATACACCATGAATATGGGCTTTCAATTGGATGACCCATGGGTTACCGGAGAAGAACTAGGCACTGGGATTGGAGTGTTTCTGAGCAGTTGAAAAGGCAGACTGACCTTGAATGCCGCATATAATGATGCTTGGCATGATCAGAGGGAGGTGATGGATTTCTTAGAGTGCTGCAACCGCAGCGTATTCGCGGGACTTGAGGTTGCGGGATGAAGGTGGCATAAGAAAATAGGTAGCCATTAGCGCGCGCTATATTCTGCCGGTTATATACCCGGTTCGAGACAAGGAATGCCGTCGTTTCCTTGTTTCCTGATGCGATTACCAACTATCCCACCCGATGGTTTTGTCTTCGGCATAGCGGCCCGTTGGAGGATCATAGCATGCTCCCTTTAAAATTCAAACCAAACATAATAGGAAAAGGCACAATAAAGTAACCCCAAGACAATTCAAAGTGGAAGAGGAAGTGTGTTGGAGTTCTGCAGCAGTAGATGCTATGCAAACTAACTAATCTGCCACACTCCAACCCCTCCACAACCCCAGTTGCATCAGATGGAGCCTGGTAGGCTTTCATAATATTTACTATTGTCTTTTTGCTGATTAGTCATTGAAGCTGCCTTTCATGCGTCTCCTGGGCCTTATTTTTTCCCTACTCTCTAGTAGATAATCCAACGTGCCTATGTTCGCCCCCTGATTGGTCAATTCTCGTTGTTCGTGCGTGCTGCCGTCCGCGCAGGGGCGTTTCCTGATGGCGGACTAAGTCCTAGCTTATTTTTTTTGGTCATTATTCCGGCGTTATTATAGTTCGTCATTATCCTATCATGGGCCTAAGAGAGATAGTCCAAGCTTTCCACCTTCTTATTCCGGTTACACGCCACCACACAAATTATATATGCCATGGATATTTCCTCTGTCCTCAATAAATCCACAGACAAAGACAGGCAAGATGCGCCCTCTGCAGTCAAGCCAAGATGGGAGCACGCGGCAAGTGAATCGCACATACCCAGACGTCTGAATACTACCTTCACAATACAATCTATCCCTAAAGTGTCGATTCCCAGGGTAGCTGTCAGAGTGAATCCTTCAAGGTGTCGTGTGAGGCATGCTTGCGAGCCGTGTCCAAAGGACAAGTCGAGATGCGACAGACAGCATCCAGCGCGTGGACGTTGTTCACCGGCCCAGACAAAATGCTGGTATTCGTTGGGCGGAATGAATGTAAGGAAAGGTACGGGATTTTGTTGTCGGTCGCGGATCGCTTCACTGACTGTTGGGCGCGGGTCAGAGAGCTCAAGATTCTGAGGAATAAGATACACGAATATAAGGAACTGTTGCGGGGCATTATTCCGAAAATTAACACCGAAGATGCCAGTAGAATAATGAATGCGTTATCCAAGGGGCTATAGTGCTCGAACTGGTGGTCAGGGCCAAAATCGGCGCTTGCCTATCTACCATAGGCCAGACCTCTTCATGGCATATACTCCATCCCCCGTATTCTGCCATATCGGATGTAGGAAGGCGGACTAATGCTATGAGTTATAATACGAGCAGGCTATAGACTATGTGCCACTTAAGGTGAGGGCAGCGTCCTCAAACGGCTCACCAGAAGGTACCGTACACTCTGGTCTCTGAACAGAGATCAGAGCCCACAAGGAAAACCCTAAATCTGGCCGGGCAAAGCTGGGTGAGTACTATTCGCAGACAGATAACCTCAAAGGGCATGTCTTCGCGATTAGTACTATGTTAGCCCCTGACAACCGCTTCCAGTTCTTCCATCCAATGACTGGGATTCAAAGTGGCGTACCATCTCTCTACAAGCATTCGCAACTACCTTGGCCCCTTTACCAAGAGCGTCTTTCGAACCCAGACGGTTCACTGAGTACTGAAACATCTGCCAAGCTACAATCTTTGTTTGGGAGGCTGAACCACACAGCCAGTAGAATAGGATCCTGTCTAAGACAGCGGCAGGGGAGATGGGTCAATAAATTGACAGTGGTACATTTTACGCTACGCTCGACTTACTAACCAGTCTTAGACATCACCGAGGAGGAGCCTCTACAATCCTGAAAAGCACACCAGGGTCGTTTCCCCGCGATTACATCCCTTGTGAGAAATATTCTCTCCATCCCGGCAACTGAGGCGGGCGTGGAAAGACTATTTAACACGGCTCGCGATATTTGTTATTATCGCCGCGGACGTATGAAGTCTGGAACAGTTGAGGAACTAATAATGTTTCTTTCCGCATCAAGATTTGATCTAAGGCCTAAGAAGAACGGGAGCTAGAAGCATTCTTTACCGTGGATAAAATTGAAGCATTAAAAGAGCAGAAAGGAGACAAGTCGGCTGAGAGTATGACGCCATAAAAAACCCCAACTTGGGATATCTGGGGCCCCAGTACTGGGTTTCGGGTTTGCATATCAATAAACATGGCATCTCTCAGCCCCCCTGCTATAATAAAAATTCCTAGTATTCCCCTAGTATATGCTAAGCATATTGTACGTCCATACTAGATTAAAACTATCTATAAGTTAGACATAGTCTACATCCCAATGCTACGACGGATATTTTAGCATGACGGATCCTAAGTATAATATATATTTAGGGCCTAATTAGCATATTCTCCGCCGTTCATTCGGCGGGACCCAAAGGCGGTGGCAGAATCTTGGGACCCCCTGAGGAATTTTTGGGACCCGTTCAGCTATAACCCACTACCCACTCGGTGTCTTCTCTTCAAGAGACCGGCGAACAGTCGTATATCTTCTGGCTACCACGACTATTCATCATATCACCTCTCCCTTTCCACCAACTGGTCTATCCAGCATGTTAGGTCACCTTCTCTGACAATTAGTCTATAATAGCCTTACTTACCACTATGATAAATGTAGTTACGCTGGTGGCCGCCCCCCTTACTGACTGTAAAAATTGAAGTTATTGAATTGAAGGAGATCCCAAAGGCCCAGATACGTAAAGTATCTCCCAGTAGTCCGGGGAGAGTCCCTGAGCCGTCGAGCTCGGTGGATCCACCGGCAAACGTACGAACTAATTCTCTCCGCCTCTGCAGAAAACAATTATACTATCTCGTTCACTGCCTACCTAGTCACATCGGATGCCATAGCAGTCGGCAATACAGTATTTGGCTTTATTGATGCGCTGACGCACGTCACGCGATACCAGATCAAGTCAATATGCAGAGAAATCGACGTTCACTTTAGCTATAACGGTCCACTGCTGTCCAAGAGTGACTCTAAAGGTAAGAATTATACATACGCGCGAGCGACTCTCCTCGACAACCTTGATCTCTTCTCTTCATCTCCGCTTGTCCTGGGCTCTCGCGCATAACAAGGCTTATGGATGTCATGCATTCTAATGGCCCACATGATACCAGTCGAGTAGAAAGCATTAAGGACCCTCGTTGCCTTGCCAGCAAGCAGCCTGCCCATTTCAGTCTTTCCTGAAGACAGTTTTGGCATCTGTTTAGCTAGCCGAATACTACACACCCAGGTAGAAAGAAGTCTTCGTGGGTATAGTAGTCTCAGGTAGAAAGATTACCTCCCCTCATATAGTCTAAGTTTATAAAATTTCAATATATCAGTTGTTTAATCCATTATATATATATATATAATGTTAAGCATCTGACCAGGACATTGGGTAATAGCCGAATGAGGATGGCGTCCCACGGGTCGGTCCATGTCACTGACGTCATCACTTCAACAAAAAGCCAGGAACCGACATTACCACCGGCAGGTTAAGCTCTCAGGTATGTTCATACTTTACAAACGTCCGATACCCGTGGTTATGCCAAAGCCGGCACGTCATTGACTCTAATATTTCATAGTGGGCGCCACGTTGAAGGATAATCGTAAGCCTGTGGTTTTCGTTCGAGAGCGGGGTCAAATCGTGAGATATATAGAAAACAACCGTGTCAAAATCATGCTCTGGTTGCTCCGCTGGTGTCATCCTCCAGCTGTTCAAATTGAGTCTATAGCGAAATGGTTCCACGATAAAGCCGACCACGCTGTCCAACGCAGGTTCTAGAGATAGTCCTATAATGTCTCTCCCTAATATTGGTAGTACTCTTGACTCCAATATCCCGCGTGCCGTCACTTATGCTATAACATCTCTCCTTTCAATCGCCCTATATAACGTCTTGGAGCTAACATTTCTCCTTTTCCTCACTTTCAAACGCCGCAAAGGGCTATATTTCTGGAGTTTCCTTTTTGCAACATGGGGCATAGCATTCTACGCTATAGGCTTCATTCTCAAAGACTTCCGACTCGCAACCTCCATCCCAGCTTTCTGCGTGACTCTAATAGTCTTCGGCTGGTCCGCTATGGTGACAGGCCAGTCAATGGTCTTATACTCTCGCCTTCATCTGATCGTACACAATCAAACCGTTCTGCGCCTAGTTCTTGGCATGATCATCTTCAACGCCATCGTTTTGCACATTCCAACAATAGTCTTGTGCTACGGTGCAAACTCCGTACAATATCAGCATCTCTTCGCATTTCCATATGCCGTGTACGAAAGAGTACAAGTTACGGTATTTTTCATTCAAGAATTATCAATCTCGGGCCTATACATGTATGAGACCTGGAAATTATTGCGCACAGGGGGAGTACTGGACCGAGATCACCAACATTCACGTCGAAGGCTTATGCTCCATCTGATGTACGTGAACGCCATTGTGGTATCATTGGATACTGCAATACTAGTACTTCAGTTTACGGGCCGGTATGCATCGCAGACTGCAGCCAAGGGACTCATATACAGCGTGAAATTGAAGTTGGAATACGATATTTTGAACCAGTTGGTGAGGTTTGTGCAGAGAGGAAGTGACCCCAGTTCCTCGCGTGATTACGGGGACGAGTCTTGTTTCACTGGACACAGCGAGGAAAGACAAGACAGTCATATGGTGAAATGTCACCGTCGGTATTCCTGTCCTTGGCATGTGTTCGCAAGGAAGATTGAGCACGAAGTTGGTCGACCAGCTGAAACTGGGCCATGGTATGTTTGACACATTGTTACGCGACAGATCTTGCAGATCGGACTACCGACACTGACCTTTTTATGGCTCTAGTAGGGAAATAACAGGATCTGGACTACCACCTAATAACGTCGTATAATAATCCAAGTAGTACTATTACGGAAGGTAGACAAAACCGACTTCCGCAGTAGAAGCCCGGTCCTACAAGAGGTTCTTCCCGTTTATGATTCCCTTTATGATTCTCTTCATGTATCTACAGCGTCATTGAGATAGGCAATACACAGAAGATTTCGGGCCAATCGTGTCGTGGATTCTCAGTACCCCATCTTTTACCAGCAATTCACTCTTCTCATTGGGCCAAATGAGCTGTATGTGTACCAACTCGCAGCGAATAGATAGAAAGAATGCCAATCAATCCATCTTTTCCTGCCAATAAGATCTACATTGTTTTCAGAGTATACAACACGAGTAAGAACGGCATGGGAGTGAAAGTATACATCGACCCTGGGTCTCTGCGGCGTAACCAGTGACTTATTTCCAGACCGGAGTCATATAGCGTCCGTTCCGATTTGCCTAGGTAAGTATGTATCTGAGCGCCTCTACACAGCAGGCTTAGCGGTGTTGTCATATGACTATTTTCATCATAGTATTCACTTGCAGGAACGGCTTGCCCTATCGCGCGAATAGCTTGCGAGAACTTTATGTCTCCATACGCTGTTATGAGAGATGAAAGTGACGGTGCCATGCCTCTGCATTGGTGTAGGATAAATCTTTGCCCTTTCAGGAAATAGATGCGAGGCGTCTCACGCTTGTGAAAGCCGATACGATCCGGTTGTTATGCGGGACTGTTCCTGCCAGAAGCAGGGACCAACCGAAAAGTTCAACATAAGAGCCCTGGTGGCCATCTTATTGGACTTTTTCTCCATCACAAGGGATTCTTGTGGGCTTCCCCGCTCGCTCAGAAACCGGGTCTTCCCCACGCATGAACGCTGCCGTTTCCCCAACAATCCCCTATATGACATCTTCCAGGCCGATCGATGCACCGAAAATCGTCCATCTCGCTCGGTACCATGTGAGATTGTCAATACTCAGCCCCTCCATGTCACGTACTTCCGGGCCCAAGTACGGAGTAGTCATTTAGACATAAGACTGTAGATCCCCTTCCTGAAGCCAGAACATAGCAGAACACAACCGCGATGATGAAAAGCCAAACGACCACAAAAGGCAATCCTCGTGATTCCATGGTGTCTACCTGGCGGTATAGTGACCGTTCTGAGTGGACACCGTCCCACTGGCTACTCGACGTGCTTCGTACGCGCCTTCCTCGCGACGACGAGACGCCTGTCTTCTCCAAGACGGACAAAATTCCAGCCGTACGAGAATGGACCATCCACATATGGATATTGCTACACTCCTTGATTCCACACGCCATTCAGCAAGCCTATATGACCTATACGGGCCGGACCCTCCACCCCCTCGCTGTCTTCTGGCTATATACAACGACATTCTATGGGACCGGGATCCATCTAATGCAGACCATTCGCCGCCTCGGACGAATCTACGGCTTCCTCGATGGAGACAAGCATCAGCGTGACGACATTCCTGACGTTGGTGTGAAAAGAGTTGCAACGGAGCTACTTTCCGTGCCCTCCCTTCGCCTCGCCATGTCCGTATACCTATCCTACCGACCCGAGGAGTCACCATTCTCTTTCAGCTGGGGATGGTTGGCATTGAAGATCGGAATCTACAGCATTACGGTGGATTTTTGGTTCTACTGGTACCACCGTTTAATGCACTCGGTGACTCCCTTGTGGAAGTTTCACCGCACACACCACCTAACAAAGCATCCCCATCCACTCCTAGGTGCGTACGCCGACCACGAACAAGAGTTCTTCGACATCCTCGGTATCCCTCTCCTGGCATACGGGACGTTAAAAGTCATGGGAATGCCCCTGTCATTCTATGAGTGGTATGTGTGCTATCAGTACGTGGTCTTCTCCGAGATCATCGGACATAGTGGTCTCCGTATCCACGGCAGTGCACCCTCGACCATCAACTGGTTGCTAGAGATGTTTGATGTTGAGCTGGTTATCGAAGACCACGACTTGCATCACCGCTATGGATGGAGACAAAGTCATAATTACGGGAAGCAGACACGTCTCTGGGACCGTGTCTTTGGGACCTGTCGAGAACGTATTGAGGGACACAAGGCCAATATCGACTATGAGAACAAGGCGACATTCCCACTTCTTTAACTACCTGTCCATTTTTACCGATACACATGAAGGAGGTGGATGTTTTGGAAAAGATAGATAGATCTGACTGCATGGAAATGGCTCGTTATCGTCCTCACCGATGTCGTCCTCCGCCCGGTTGTGCCTCACTTATGTCCTCCTTGGATTCTACATCCTTCCCATATCGTGCACCTCCTGAACTTTTTGTGCTTGCTTCTTCTCTTCCTTTTGCGTCTGCAGACTCAGAGGGATCGCTTCGAGCCCGTTCATATCCCCATCATACCCATAATCGATCAGATCATTATCACACTTCACAACTCTCACTCCAGACAGCTTATACGCCTCATCATCTCGATAGCACGCCCCATTTACGAACAATGACCGGAAGACAGGATCGAATAACCCATTATGTTTCATTAGAGGAGGGGTCCACAGATTTGACTGGCGGAGCCGAGTAACATAGTCAGCCAGCAAGCTGCGCACCTGTGTACATATTCTATTCTATTTGAATTATGTTAATCAACCACATCTCCTTTAGCTATATCTATCTCTTTGTGAGGAATATTCTTTGTATACTTCATCTTAATACAATTCCCACATTTAGGTAGGCACGACTCTTGTCACTGGCTGGAAGGCTTGCTTCATCAGGCTCCAGTACTTCTCGCACGGATAGAACAAATTGAACGTGGATTACCTACCGGCGTGAGGAATGTCCGTATATTAATCGATGTAATATCGTGATCATTGTGAATTTTATCGAATGCTATAAGATGGTTTCCCTGTGGATGAGTAACAGTTCATGCCTGCCCCACGCACGAGCATCTGTCAGTGGTACTTAAAGGAAATGAGAGCCTACCTTGTTGGCGGCCCACCTATTTAAATTAATATTGATGCGCCATTCGTATGAAAGCGTCTTTTACCCAGAATACGTTATTCTTTGCGCGTGAGAATAAACGAGTACGCTGTTAAGCGCTTTTTATAATAGTCACCGAAAGCTTCAACATGAATTCGAACCACATCCGTGCCACCTTAACAACATTAGAAGGCGATCAGGGCCAGTCATTCAAACGGCTTTCGACAGGGTGAATGTTCTGACCAGACAACAAGAAAATCAAGCGTTGGGTGCTATATTTGGTGTAGATTGTGGATACGTATCTCCAGATGACTGGACGTAGGGTATAGGGCTGATGCTTTTTCAATGTCAACAGGGCCGCACGCCTGACTGAAACCAACGCAGAAAATCTGGTTCGTAGTGTCAAGGGTTATAAAAAGGAACGGGACTTTGTAGAATCAGCGACAGCCATCTCGGGGCGTCTATATGTAGGGGTTAGGAATGTGGGACATTGCGCCTCTGTAAACAATTCCTCCCTAAGTCAGACTAAGTAGTATCAATCTATTGCCTTCTCAACATTCCTGGCAATGCCTCGTTGTCGTACAATAACTCAATTTTCAACAGCAACGGTGACTGGACTGAGGTCGATTATATGGTATTATGATTAGAATTGACATCGCCAATACTTTTTTCTGTCAGTAGACCGGCGTAATTCCGTCCCCACTACCGGGAACCCTCGCATCCCAACCATTCAAAGGGGTATTGTCTGCGAAAATAACTGCTACAATTCAGACGAAGATTAATTGATCTTACCTATATCTGAAAACTTGAGGCCTGGTATCCCCTATACAAAGCTCTATTTTTGACTTGATCGAGCCCCAATTCACAACAATCAGACAGCATCAGCCGGCATTATTGCTACCATATTTTATTCCTCAATGGAGCCTTTGGTGCCTGGGTGTAGTCACCCGCGGATGACGTACCTCAACCAAAAGGAATACTTGCAGGGAGTCGCAGCCTGACTTCAGTTCAGCATCATGATGCAGTGGCTAGTGGGACCAGATGTGCACCGTGCAAGGAGGTTCGATAGGACAGGTCTCATATGTGTCTCAGTACACCAATACACCAAAATGCTCAAACCGCCAGCACACTAGTACAGTGGAGAACCACACAAATACGCTAAAATCACCGCCTCTCTACTTCAATTAGATCGCACTATCCTAGCTAGTCCTCGACCGCCTAGTACTTGTATACCATCCATCCACAGACAAGATGGCCAGCACGCGACGAGGCATAGTATTCTGTAGATTTCGTAGAATTGTCTCCTATATTAAGTGCTAGGCCTCTTTCACCGGGTTTATCAATTGAACTGGAGTTACTTGGTTATTCGGCGTATGCTGGAGCTCAGGATAGCGCTCATCAATGATTGCTCACAAGAGCCCCTAGATCCCTTCATAGGATTGATATTAGATGAGCAAGGAGGTTATATAATGATGTATATAACTATCTATACTATGAAGCAAACGTCTAATAACACGCGTTGGTGCGTACAGAAGTGCCGCCATGCACAATAGTATCGCCTGCGTCAACTTATCCCGCAGGTCATGTCTTATACGCTAAACCCTATCCCATGCAGTCACACCTCTACTACCCGCCTTAGGATCTCCTTCGAAAGAAAGAAGCCCTCTTCATTAATTAAATCTAAAGCCAGCCTAAATTACCTGCTTGATACCCTTTCCGCAGCGGATAGCATGGACATTACACTTAAATGTTTGACGGCTGGGGCTGGTAAAGGTATCTGGTCTTTCGTCCCTTTACGTTGCTCAACCGAGCATTTATTAGCCCATCGAATTCATTTCCTATTCTCAAGGATATATTGAGTATAATGGAAAGCCTAAGCAAGTCGTTTAGCTGCGTTGATTTCTCATTTCAGGCCGTGTTAATGTTTCTACTTTTGCTAACGAAGATTGCGGAATAGACGGCGTATAGTAGACTTTTGGGGTAAACTCCACTGCAGCCTATAATTAACCAATTTTTACACGCAGGTCTTCAATAATAAGTCGATAAAGATGTGTTTTTGCTTTTAGGATAGAACGGGAGGCCTTCAACTGCGTGGCTTTGAAACGTGGACTTTGCGATCGTGCTGACGAATTATACTGTATCGTACAGTCGAAATAGGAACCCGAGCACATTTGAAATGGATTCGACGATAACCTCACCCACTTGAGTGGAGCTCGCATAGGAGGGGTTAAACCCATGTTTTGAGCCATAGGTGTATAGGTTAGAATTGAAGCCAGACGCGCTCGCATCGATTTGACTGGCAGAATGTGAAAGGGGAGTGGCCTATACAAGACTAGCAAGTTCCTGTGCGTGTCGAAAAGTTTTGAGATCCCAGTGTACAATAGTTGTTAGATTGTCCGTTGTGTACAGAGTAGAGCTGATCAGAAAGCCGGCCCCGTTGATGTTCCGGGGTAAGCTAAAATATCACTCAGCCCAGTTTATCATTGGACCTTAGACCCACAATCAGTGACCTTGCAAGATCGAATCAAGAACTCGACTGCCATTCTCTTGCCACAATGTCTCATTTGGTTATGCGGCCAAGACAATCAGCTAAAACAGAGCCAATAGAAATGATCAATCTAAGTTTAGCACTAGCTTCGATTTCTCCGCTCTTCAGCGAAGGATGTGTCATGTCCCTCATCATGTCACTTTCTTCGTATGAGTGCTACCCATGGGGATGAACTCGAGGTCATCAGATCACCTAGTTGTACATATTCGCATCAAGCATGGGTACTTTGCGGGGAACGGATAGAAAGCTATAAATAGGGGGACGCTCTCCTTCTGTCGTTTGTTTTCACTTCACTCAACCAAGTCATCTACGAATTCCCTCAGCAGCGACAACCAACCAGCTTCCCACATCTAAAGAATAGTCACTTGCTCGTCATACACATTTTCATATCTTTGCACCGCAACCATGCAGTTCTCCCTCGGCCACCTTGTTCTCACGGCTCTGTCCTGTTCAACGGCTCTGGCTGCTCCCGCCCCTGCCCCAGCCAAGTCAATGATGGTTGCCAATACCCAATGGACCATCAAGGGCATGAAGCGGGTCTGTGGCTCCGCCGACACTAAATGCACATGGACCTTCGGCATTGTGACTCCGTCTGGTTCTACCGACTGCACCTACGTTGTGACGGGCAGCCCTGCTTCCCACGCCAATGGCGGGCCTGCGCAATGCGGCGACTACACCATCACTTCCGGCTGGAGTGGCCAGTTCGGTCCCAACAATGGGTTCACGACCTTGTCGGTTGTCAGCCAAAAGAGTCGTCAGATTATTTGGCCTGCTTATACGGATGCTCAGCTCGCTGGTGGGAAGGTTGTTGAACCGGACCAGAGCTACACGCCTTCTGTTCTTCCGTGAGGTGAAGCCCATGGATTCTATCATTAAGTGGTCGCATGAGCCTCTTCAGACATTTCGGGCGCCTTATTATGTACTTAATGTCTTCAACTGTTTACACGTACATCTCGACTTTGAAGATCTCACAATTAAAGTATTTCCCGTTCCCAACAGCAGAAACTACCAATCCTAGCATTAGTCCAGGCTATCACTATTGACCTAGACGCATACTTACTACTCATAAGTATACACAATGGTACTCATGGGTGTCTGTACAGGGAAGCACGAGCCCATGGACGCACGCGCACAGGAAGTCCGCTACTAATGAGTCGCTCTATCCCGCGTACGAGGTAGTACTTAGACTTTCCAGATGGTGATAATTACAACCTGGGCTGGGGCGAGTGAATGGAACGAGTATGACGACCTTGGGCTTATCAACAGTTGCAGTATTCTAAACGTACGAACTAACTACAGCTAGCGTCTGGTATCATAGAATGTAGTTAGTTAGTATGCCTAAAATATTCTCCTTGCGTTGCCACTCATTTTAGTCTTCCACGACTAAATTGATCTCCACATCATCAGAAGTTCCAAGCTGTAAGAAAGGAGGCAGGATCATCTATTCAATCCTCTTGTCTTTAGGTTTCTCTCACGACTTTATCATGTACTATGAACGTTTTCTTTCCTTCACAGAGGTCATATTCTGCTCCTTGCGAAGTCTGTCGATCGCCGTCCTCGCACCTGTCGTCTCTCCCCCTTCGGCATCAAATACCTCCCCAATCTCCTCGAGCCCCTTCCCCTTAGTCTCTGGTAGATACCACCACGCAAACCCACATTGGAAGCCTAGGATAGCACAGGCAACAATATGGTAGCGCCACCCAATGCTATCCATAGCAATCGGGTTCACATACCCGGTAAAGAAACTCGCCGAGTATCCGCAGAGCTGGAAGATCATTGCCGTCTTGGACCGAAGCGAGAATAGAGAGCACTCAACAACGTATGGGACCGTTACCACGGCGAACGGCTGGTATCCGACCTGGAACAGGAAGATCATGGCAATGACAGCCCGCGCGAGTGTGTGGTCTGCAAAATGCCGCTGCTCGTTGAGCGCCGAGCAGATCGTCCAGATGACGAAGACCAAAAGCATGACGGTCATGCCAAAGGTGATCAGGCCTCGCCTGCCGAACCGGTCAATCAGCATGGCGAAGAACACGGAGCAGCAAAGCTGCCAGAGTGCAGCGATGGCGTTAATGAGGAGCTGCGTCTGGGCGTCTGTGACGCCGATGCTCGAGAGGATCTTCGAGAGGTAGTAGTTTGTTAATCCCAGGCCTGAGAGCTGTGCCGCGTAGCCGACGAACAGCAATATGTAGAGCCGTTTCCTGTTGCCAGCTGTGCGGGTGAACTCGCTCCAGCGGATGGCCTTTGCCCGCTTCTCCTCCTCCAGTGTGGCGCGGATCTCAAGCATTTCGAAACGGACTAGGACGGAACCACTTTGGGCGTCAGCCGGCGCATGGTACTTGAGGAGTGTTTTCAGCGCAAGATGCTAAGCAGAAACTGGAGGATAGCTGGAACTCCTTGCAAGAGACTGGGTAGCCGCCAGCTCCAGGAGGAGGTCATTTTAAATGTGCCAAATGTAGTCCACGCTGCGACCAGGTATCCCTAAGACGAGGCGATGTATCAGCTTTGCTATATGCTTATCTAACTAGCAATCAAGTGTAGGAGCGTTCAACCAGTAAACACAAAGTGGTAATAACGTACCACGACCCATTGCGTCATATACAGAGAAACAATCTTTCCGCGATGGGTTGGGTACGCAACCTTTGTCATCAACTGCGGCGCGCAGCGACTGCCACGGTACCCGTACCCACGCCGATAATAATGCGGCCGGCAATAAACATGCCCAGATCTTGCGTACCGGCTTGAAGAGCGGAGCCGAGCGTGATAAGCGCCGTACCAATAGTAATGGGCTTCCTGCGTCCGAGAATCTCACAGAGCTGCGAGGAGAAGAGGACGGAGACCAGAACGCCAATGTTGATTGCGTTGACCAGGGTGCCTAACTTGGCACCAGACTATATTTTTGCGCCCCGTTAGCCAGTTACGTTTTATTAAGCCCGTGGGTATCGAGTCGGTCTTTCTTACAGGGTTGCCAAATGAAGCTTGCCAGGAAGGCAGGGACTGCATGCCATTGATCATGCTCCCATCGAAGCCACAGGTAAACTGAGCGAGGAAAGCAGAAAGCAAAAGAAGGTTCAATTTTAGCAGAGATGGATACTGGAACCACCATTTTTCAAGTCCAGGAGTCACATCTGCCAGGACAAGACCTTCAAACTCGTCCAGGTCAGTCTGGTGCGGCTCCGACTCCATCTCCGTATCGTTCGACATATTTGCCCTTTCCAGGGTGATATCAACCATAATGAGTGGATTTGTTCATAGACTTAAGAAGGGGCCCGGTGAGTTTGAGACTCTGGTGCCAAATCCTGGGGTGCGGAGTCTGGGGCGACCTACCCGGCGTACGGAGCAAAGACCGGAATCCTTCCATGCCTGTTTGCCACTTCGCCATTTGGTTTACCGAGTGGCAGTTGAGCTCCTCGGAGGGTTGGAGAAAAGCTCGGACGATCTCCGCAGGGCCTTCCCCACCAGGATGTATGAAGGAGCTCGTGCTGTAACCGTTCTTTCTTGGAGATCAGATATGACGAGCGTTCGCATACTCAGAAGGCCTCCCAGACAAATTTCAAATTCCATGGCACCAGCGATATTTATCGTGCCCGGCTTGTGGGAAAGCCCCTTGGCCTTCCATCCCCTCCAGAAAGCACTCGAATCTGCAGGTCTATACGTTCACATCTCCCAACTTGTTAGTACTGGCACCACGGCCGCGGAAGGCCTCACCATAGAGGACGACATCGCTGCTGTTTCACGAGACCTGGCTGCTGTCATTGAGTCAGCTGGGCCGGAGGGTGTGTATGTCTTCCTGCATTCGGCGGGTGGTCTCATCTGCAGTGCTGCTATGAAAGGTCTCACGGCCAAGTCAATTCGTGCTACCGGCAAGCTGGGCGGGGTCCGGCGCATTATTTTCATGTCCTGTGCCTTTGGGCCAGAAGGGCTTGTGACAAAACCCACTTCGTCAATGCACTTCTTTGTGAGTAGATGATTGTTCTATTATGCGTTAAGTTTACTAATACTTTGACAGGAAGATAGCTACTTCACCTGCACCGACCCCCGAAATTTACTCTTCAACGATATGACGGATTCGGAGGCCGCAGAGTGGACATCGAAGTTACAGTGCCAGCCCGCGAACTGGGACGGGGTGATTACATACTGTGGATGGCGCGATGTCCCTAGTCTATACGTCATCCTTGAGGACGACAGAGCAATCCCAGCTGAGGTTCAAGAACAGATGGCGCGGTTAGCTGGCAGCACGGTTGTTCGTTTAGATGCCGGTCATATGGCTCAGCTCACGAAGCCGAGTGAAGTTGCCCAGCTTATCATTGGAGAAACTGCAGCATCACAATAATGGCGGACAGATTGTTACTGGAAATTATTGTGAATGGAGGCTCGAGTAACTAAACACTAGAGCTTCGAATAGGCAAATTATACTGTATACAATCAGATTGATTTCCAATCAACCTCATATCTATCTTTTATTCTATTAAGTAAATCGCTACATATATACCACACTCTAAATAGCTCCTAGAAACTTATAACTTATGTTATTTATAGGGTATCCGCAGATCCTAAGTATCCCATCATCTGGCAAAACCCGCGATGTTGTGCCCCAATAGCGTGTTTGAACACGATCCCTGCCTGTGAGAACTTATTAGGGGTGTTTCGCCATGTAAACCTTTGGCTCGTTAGCCTGGAGAAAGTCTGAAATCCCATCGACTGAATCCTGGACCCCGTTCCGGAACCCCCCCTAACCCCGGTTGGCCACTCTATTTCTGCATTGTATATCTGTATGATAGAATCGAGTAGGACAACATCGATTATCATTCGAATGTTCCTTTGGTGCCAGTTTAGGGCTCACGACTGCTTCTGCTTGACTGAGCGCCATTCAATCAAGAGACTTCCTGCAAGGGTTGTACAAGCCAGAATTACAGTCAGATACCAGGTCCTCACCAAGCTCCGGTCGATACCAATCACTGCCTCATCCCATCGCTGCATAGGGACCATATGCCTAATATCACCGAGTCCATGGGTTCCAATGTACGCGGGGGTCAAGTCCGGTACAATATCTTCCAAACTAGATGATAACTCATTCGTAAATATCACCTGCGCAATGGCGATGAAGACCGCCGGTCCCATACTCTGCCCAAACAAGATGACCCCGATGCCAAGGTTGACATCAGCTGCACTCAGTGTTGACTGCACGGCTGTCTGGGAGCCTTGGAAGCCGATGCCCCCACTAAAGCCTGCGAGACCAGAATAGACGATGATCTGGGCAAGTGATAAGTGGGGATTGTAGGTGGTCATCAACCCGGCGGCAATTGGCATGCATATAGAGCCGAAGATCATAAAGGGAGCATAGTAGCCAAAGGTAGTGGTGCCGATGCCGTGGAGAAAAAGCCCGAGCATCATTCCAAGAAGGATTGGGATCATCAGATAGCCGCTCTCGCTGGGGGTCTAACATTATATGACATGGTCAGTGGATCTTTCGCGGACTCCGCAGCTGGTCTCGCAGTCTCACCCGGGATCGAACGACTTGATAGTAAGTTGGTAAGTACCACTCCAGAACGTTCGTCATCGAATTAGTACATGTTGTGTAGATGAAGCCGGCGATGACATTCCGGCTTTTGATAATACGAAAAGGAAGTGCTGCTGCGTCTCCTCGTCGATACTGGTTGAGGAAGAAGGCAATTAGGAGCACACCGAATACGACGAACAGCCCAATCACTTTCCCATCTGACCACGGATACTTTGTTCCAGCCCAGGCTAGTGCGATAAAGAGCGCAGTTAGAGAAGGGATGAATAAGCAGTTGCTGAGCAAATCAAGCTGTCTAATTTTCTGAGTCAGTGTGAGGTTGTCCTCCCGACGGGGCGTTGGATCCGATAAAAGGAAACCCATGGTCGCCAGTGATATTGCGCCAATGGGAAGGTTGATCCTACTAAGAGGTCAATGTGAAGTCACTTTGGTGAAGGCTGCGACGAGAGAGACATACCAGAAACACCATCTCCATCCCAAAGACTGCGTCAATGCACCCCCGACTATAGGCGCCGCAATGATTGCAAGAGATTCAACGCATGTCATCAAGCCTACATACACTGGTCGCTTATCAAGCGGCAGAATCTGCACGGCGACTGCGAAACACCCAGCTAAATTCCCGGCGAACCCGAGCCCTGTTACTGCTCTGCCAACAACAAACATTATTGATGATGCGGCCGTGGCACAAAGTACAGAGCCGACCAGGGATATACCAACACTCATCAAAAAGACGGCTTTGATTGAGAAGAGCTGATACAGCTTTGCGAACCCAAATTGGAAGGCGCATGTGCAGAGTCGAAAGGCAGACGAGTACCATCCGACATCGGCAACAGTGTGGAAGTGGTCAGTGATACTCGGCACAGCTGTAGCGACAATGTTGGCGTCGAGGCCTCCAAGAATAAGGATCACGCAGAGTGTAAGCATAGTGAACCAGAACTGGGTCCCTTTCGGATAGGTGGGCTCCGTGTGCGAGTTGGATTCGAGGTCGAGAGGCTCAACTTCTGGTGCCGAGGCCGCGGTAGATGGTGGTTGATTTTGGGATTGTTGTTGATCTGGTTTAGGGGGCGCCTCATGCTTAGGCGAATGGTTCTCTGAACTCTCCATTGTGGATGTTTGGAATTGGGATTAGAATCTGAGAAAGCAGAGATGGGGAAGAGACTAAATAATCAACGGTGACCAGCTCAGTTAGCACGGTGGTTTACATGTGAACACCATGATATGCCGTCTTACCCACCTTACGTACTTGGTGAACAACTACCTACTCAACCCTGATTGGCAGCTACAGAGCCTCCCGGTTAAGCTAACTGCTATTGTAATGGAACCGAGCGGATACAGATATAACGGGTTCCATTCATTGATAACTTGTTGATTTTCGAAGTCTCATCCTACAACTGTTGGGGGCAAAAACGGTATCTGGGGTTATTATCGACGATATACCCCACCTTTCGTGCCGAGGCTAATAATGTGAATCCAGAGCTTGGTGGCCTCCAGCGAAATATATATTTCCAACGAGGCCCCCACCAAACGCGAAAATGTGTGTACTACGTCTCTTAGATTGAACGCTCATTTATTACTATGCAAGCCTGTAGGCTAGTTGGGTGATTGTCTCCGACACCATCTATGTTCAACAACATCTAGGCGATTGGGCCGAAAAAGCTAAAGCTACCCTCCGGGTCATACTTATGTTTCAGGCTTCGCAGGCGATGCTGACGCCACTGTTCGTGCCCGTACCATTGCTCTGGCGTCTCGTCACCATAGGCATAGTTGACATAGGCGCCGATCGCCTCCAGGCCACTGGCCTGGTAGAGGATATCGCGAAGCCGATTACCCAGCTTCGCAGCCTTGTCGTCAAGATCCGGCCCGGCGGGCGCGTAGGTGACCAGGGGAGCAGCGAGGATATTCTCACTTCGGAAGGCAAAAGCACTAGATTTGCTGTTGACAGCCCGGACCCCTTGCATGGAATAGCCCTCGAACATGAATATGGAGTTGTTGAAAGCTGAGGACCCGCGGACGGCTGAGGCAAAAATGTCGTACGCCTTCTTCTGTGCTGGGACACTGTATCCTGTAAGATAGATAGGGAAGCGAGGGTTGACAAGCCCGGCCTTTTGACAGGGTGGCGAGGTCGTGGCAATGCCAGTCCATCCAGCAAGGTCAGTGTAGCTTCCTCCCATAGGGTTGGTTGACAGTGGCCCGATATCATAGAAAGGCTTGGTGTAAGCTGGGTCCACCTTCTGCACTCCTTCCTGGATAATGTAGAAGAGGATAATCGGCTAGGAGTCGTTAGACGCAAGGAAACGCTCTCTGCGGATGCAACATGGATTGAGAATATTAGTACGTACGTTGTTTGGGTCAGCGGTCGGATCGTTCAGCCAGTACGACCAGTTAATGAGATCCACCGGCTGAGTGCCGTTTTTGAGGAGGTGATCATTGGCGGCTTGGTAGACAGCCTCGACCTTGTCGCCGCTGAAGACCAGCGTGTCAATAGCCCAATCGCTGTGCTGGATGTCGTAAATTTTCGTCGTCACAGAGGTCACAATGCCAAAGTTGTGACCTGCACCCTTGAGAGCCCACCACAGGTCCGACTTGGCGTCAATTGTCCGCAAGCTACCGTCGGCCAGGACAATATTCGCCGAGACGAGCTGATCTGCCACGAGCCCATGATGTCCCTGAAGCCATCCATGCCCACCTCCAAGAGCAGGTCCAAGATAACTCACGCATTCGCATGTGCCCGTCACCGTCTGCTTGCCCGCCTCCCAGAGCTTGTCGGTCACGTCTTTGGATATGGTACCTCCCCCAATGTTGGCTGTTTTTCCATCCTTTGAGATTTCCACGCTGCTCAGCTGGCTCATGTAGATCTCAATACCATGATCCATTCTGCCCAAAGTGGTGATCGCTCCATGCACGCCATTGTACGCGAGGAAGGGTAGGTTTTTCTTGTTGGCAAATTTCACCTGTGCACCACTCCAGTCAGCAACCCAGATCCATTACCCATAAGAATATTGGTACAGAAGCACAGAAAGAGGGAAGGGCCAATAAAAAACTACGCACCGTTTCAATAACATCCTTCTCCGTCGCCGGCACCACAACAAGGTTGACTTTAGGAGCATCTAAGACAGACCATCGTGTGGACGTCTGCTCAAACTCGGTCGACCCAGGGCAATAGATCTTGCCGGCACCCGAGAGCTTCGCTCTCAACTCCCCCAGGCCGGCATCCCCTCGAGGGCAATTGGCTCCGGAGCTATCACGAGCAACTGGCACAGTCACGCAGGCGGTTGGTACAGCCCAGGCAGCCAGAAGTGCAGCGGCCTGAAATCGAAGCCAATGCATTATTGATTATGCAGGAAACCTAGAGGCTTTGATCGAACCAGAAGGAATGTGCGAATAAAACTCGGGAAAACAATGTGCTCGGCTGATTGGCCTTAATCAAACAGCCAGGTTACATTAAGTACAGGGAAGTGTCCCAATTTTAAACCGTGGATGGAGTACCGCGTACATCGCTAGGACCTGCTGATGGTATGATGGCGCAGGCACCACAGAATCCCCTTAATATAATGTTCCATTTATTCCGCGTAATGGACTGGCGAGACTATCTTAAACCCTGCCATATCCCTGCTTAGCGGAAGCTAGATCTCGGGAACCCTTCCGGTGTCGGTTATCGTGATAGGCTGTGTACTCACTTACTGGGCCTTAGCTCCAATTCGCCCACGCTCGCTTCCGCCGGAGATTTACTCCGTGCTCTCTGCGAACACGGAATCACCACAAGGGCGGTGCAGATAGAATAAGTGGTAAAGTCATAATATACGAAGACACGTAATCATCATACCCCTGCTGCTTTCGAAGATTTTTTTTTTTGAGTGTGCTTTCATATACTTTCCCTATCTATTCGCCCCTGTCTTTTTCCTACATAGGGAGATCAAGCCCAATGGCGCAAGTGTGTGTCTGTCAATTCGTCATGTTGGGCCCCCGAACTGCGTTGCTTCAATGTCGACCGATACTGCAGCAAACAATGCGGCTCAGGAAGCCTTGCACAAATCGACAGTTGAGACATGGGTGCTGTATGCGATAGGCGTTACTGTGACGCTACTCCGAACATGTACCCGAGTGCAAGCTATTGGGTTCAGACACTTACAGGCTGAAGACTTGCTTGTGTGGGTTGCAATGGTGCGTGGCTCAACACGAAGATATGAATCCGGCACAGTTTTGCTAATTTTCCCAATCTGAACAGCTATTTTACACAGCGCAGACGGCTCTTGCGTACACTGTTGGAAACGTCGCCCATGGCCTCGCGAACAATGGTCTGACCGATGCCCAGCGGGCTACTCTGTCCCATGATAGTGCAGAATTCCAGCTGAGGTGTGTCTAGCGTCTGACAAAGATTTCTATATGGCATTGTGAACGACGCGCTCACACGGGTACAGGGTGATGGGCTCGAAAATACAAGTCGCTGGTTGGACTACATATTCGGTGTTGATCTGTTCACTCAAGTTATCCATGCTGGCGTTCTACATTCGACTTACGGTAAGCCTCCCTGGTGATGTCCTCCTCCCAGAAGAGGCTATCGGTACTCATTGCCCCGGGTAGGAGGGTCTTGGTCATAGATATCGCACCCCAGTGTATGTTGGGTTCGCTCTCGTTATCGGAACCTCTCTCGTCAGCATTATCACAATTTTCGCGGCATGTCGACCGCTCCACAAATACTGGCAGATCAATCCAGACCCTGGAAGTAAGTCGTCTGTTAGGACCTCGGTTAAATGTTGATTCTTACCGCCCCACCTATAGATGCCTGCCAGCCTGCTATATCCAAACCCATCGTCTGGGCCAACTTTGCTTCCAACGTGTCCACAGATGTCTATCTCATTTTGATTCCCATTCCTATGCTCTGGAAATCCAGACTAAAGCTATTAAAAAAGGTGGCTGCAACAGTCGTATTCGGCGCTGGTTTGTTTGTTCTCGTCTGCGCAATCCTAAAAACCGTCTTCGTCTTGGTGGTGAGTTGTCCGACTACCGGGCCCCCAGACTGCGAATTGACATCTGTAGGATCCGGTCCATGGCGCACAGCTCGCCGGCGAATGGGGCACCCGGGAGACCTTTGTCGCAGTGGTTGCCACTAATCTCCCCATGGTATTCCATTTCCTCCGATCCTTACTTTCTCGATTGGTTGGCAGCGCGTTCGGCACCACGCAGAAAACATATAAATCACCCAGTGGATTTCACACGATCGGTGGCGGTGCTGGTGATTCTGCCAGTCGACATCGTCGAGGCCCTCCGACCGTTCATCCCATTACCGCCAATCTGACATTCAGCGAGAGTGAGGAACGAATTGTTAACAATGTAAAAATGGATGCCCTCGATGACGTTGTCCTAACGAGCACTGGCAAAGGACGTCCTTCACACGGCATTGTTGTGTCCAATCAGATAGAGATCACCCATGAGGAGAGTAATGTCCATGTCAGTAGGCATGGTCAGCGGCGGTGGGGAGCTTGGTAGCCACCCTATCTAGATGTTTTCTTCAGTGACGACAAAGCACTCCCAAGCGATATTGCGTATTAAATCGGACATTGATCAATACACTACAATGCACGTTACAAAGTCGAGCCTATGATCTCCAAAGTCAGGAACAACCGCATGGTTTTAACATCACCTTATAGAGGAATCCGACTTGCAACTGCCCGCCAAAACGCGCAGCGTAGTCCGCGTCCTCCCTCCCAGGTGTACGCGTTGGCCAAACGGAAGTGATTCACGGCATCGTCCCCCTCACGAACATAGTAGGTTAGGTTTGGTGTGATTACAACCCGTCTAACGATACCTCCAGTGGTATTGAGGTCCATCTGCCATGGAGAGGCCGGACGGAACTGTGGCCAGTCCAAGTGGCCGTCTGGTCCGACAGGAACCACTGCTCTGGTGTTGTTGGCGGTCGCATCATCAAGAGGAATGACCGGACTGTCGTTCATGACGAAGTTGCCCCACATCTTCTGGAAAGCGTGGTTGAAGGCAGCACTGGGCCACGAGGCCCCCATGTTGAAATAAGAGTTCACATCGGCACCATGGTACGCCGGAGTCACGGAGTACTGGTACTTCCATGCCTGTCGGAAAGGGCTGCCAAAGGCCTCGGCCAGCCACTGCGCCGTACAGCCAAACGTTGTTTCGGCGTAGATATTGAACACCGTCTGCTGCAAGCCCGTAGCCATTTCGGACTGGTTGTTCGAGGTCGGACCGGTGGTGCCGAAGGTATCAAATCGAGGCCCGTCGTCGTTGGGCTGCGAATCTTCCGTGCCATAAAGCAGGTTCAGCTGCGTGAATTCCCTTCCACTCAGACCGGGGAAGGTTTTGGAAATATGGTCGTTGAATGCAGCACGACTGACCACGTTGGGGTTGCTGAGAGGGACGCCATCGTTGGCGTTATTCTATTCTGTCAGCCAACGGTCGACTCCGAAGGTAGGCCGTAGGCCAGGATTTGAGAGAAATGAACGTACCCCGACCAGAATGCGCCGGCCATTGACATGGCCTGTCAGTAATTGCACCGACGGACGTTCACGGATCATATCCCCATCCACAACCGGTACAAAGGCAAGGGTGCCAAAAAGTCCGGACTCGGAGGTCACTCCGCTGGCAATTTGCAGTGTCTCACTGGGCGCGGCAATCAAACAGTCAAAGGTCGTGTTATACTGTGATCTGGTGGATGAAAACCGGCCACAGCCGGCCGCCTCTGCAAACTGCGCGTAGTGCGCGGTGGGAACGGCACCATCATAAGGGTAGATAGGGGGTGAGTATGGACTCGCTGCGATGATCTGAGGAGAAGCCGGTCAGTTCACATCACACCAGCTGGCGTAGCAAGACTTGCATTTTGGAAAAGGTCCGATTTCCTTCCTCCATAGGCCAGCGATTGCAGCATTGCCGCACCTGCCCCAGCCGATTCGCCGCCAACGGTGACTCGATTGGCATCGCCACCAAACTTGCTGATGTGGTGCTGCACCCATTCCAGGGCAAATCGCTGATCGAGGAGCCCGGCATTCGGGCTGCCATATTTGTGAAGCTCAGCAGACGACAGAAACCCAAATGCGCCGAGACGATACTGGATCTCGACCGTAATGAAACGGTTGTTGTTGGTGTTCATGAGCGGGCTGGGGTCATACACAGCACCAAATAGCCCATAGCCGCCACCATCTGCCGATCACTGCGATCAGGGGATATATTCACATGGGGATTGGCGGGGAAAGGAGCAACTTACGGATCCAAACGAACACAGGCAGATCGGAGGCATCGGGGGCCGCATAGACGTTGAGAAACAGACAGTCCTCGTCACCGGGGCCCGAACTGAGCCCGTAGGCGGCAGGGGTACCTGCAGCACCAGATTGAGGACACCGCGGAGGCTGGTCAATGGCAGGGATCACCTGGCTGATGTTCTTGGCTGGAGGCGCCGGAGGTTGCCATCTTCGATGGCCGACTGGAGGTGATGCGTACCGAATGCTGCGGGCCGATATTAGCCTCTTGTTGTGTTTGGGATCAGATCAGTCGCACACACCCCTTCCAGATATTCAGTCCAGTGGTGGGCTCATAGTATCCGCGATAAGACGAATAGGCAAGGTCGACGACGGGGCTAGACGAGGAGCCACCCACAATCTGAATGCCGGCCAGACTTGCCGTCAGCAAGAGGTACAGTGCGAGTTTCATCGGGCCCCTTCCGGTTCAATTGAGTGGGAAAAATGAAGTTTGGATTTTCTTAGACGAGCAACGGGGATGTGTTAGATATAAGATGCGTCCGGGTTTGCGTCGATCGGAGGCTGCGGGAATAATCTGGATAAGCACATGGTGCACCCTAGCCAGGGGCAACCTGGTATCCCTTGGAGTTATTGTCCTGCAATTACTGCCAGGGAGTGATATCCCTTAGCTTATAACTCATAACCAGCTGCTTCGACCGCATCTAAACAGGTGAAATGTCAAACAATGATGGATCTCGTGTTCTAATATCATCAGCTCATGCGCTCGGAGCTCGACAGCAGCCCGAACGACGGCGGTAATGCGGAACCCTTCATGTTGCCCAGTTCATTGGCCTCACTCGGCTATGGGGTGAGCCCAAAGGCGTCTGATTAGCTACTGTCATTTGCGGTTGCATTCATGGCCTCATCCTTCCTGGATCTCCTCTGCTCGACGCGCAAGGCAAAGAATCCAAGCCTGGATTCTGCATATTGGCTTGGAACGGCATTGTTACTGAGAGGTTACTTCAAACCTGTATGTTGTAACGTAAACCCGAAGAGGTTTCCTAATTTTTCTTTCCTAATTCCTTCGTTCTCTAATCCCTCCATCCCGACCTTGCCAATTGATTTTTGGCATATAATACCCGGAAGCATTGAAGCTCTAGTGTAGTTGAGGGAGCCAGCCGTATGCAAGAACTCTGCCTGGTTAGCCGCTAATAAGATATCTATCACTATGGTTGGATGCATGAGGAAAATTGCAAGTGACTGGACGCGTGGACTTTGATGAGTCGACCGAACTGACCCTAACGTGACGCCAAATCTCATGACAAGTATTCGGCGATATCAGTGATTGGACTACCATGATTCTTACTGCTTGTGTTACTATTTAACAGAACTTCACTTTCGTTCAAACATGGACTCTGCAGACTTTCAATTGCTGACTTGAGAGTGATATACATCAGAAGGGGGAGGCCATGCCAAGTAAGGCACCCCGATGGCCTCGTTGGCTAATATTCATGCTATTCAGTCAATCAGCTGCCGCTGCTGTAACCAATCCTTCAGTATCTCATTGACCCTCTTTGGCCTTTGCCACAGAATCCAGTGTGATGACTCAACGTTCACGACTGTTAGCTGCTCGAAATACCCTATCATCACATCAACCATGTTGGATGTAATCACACTGTCATTCGTAGCCCTTATAAATAAAGTTGGTACCTCTGTCTTCGGGCCACGTCTTTGCTTTGTGAAAAATTCCAGCTCGTCCGTGAAGTTCTGGTGGTGTGTGCGATAGTAGTTACCTGCATATTCATGTTAATTTCGGACCATATTGTGTATATATCTAATGGGATCGTCTAAAACGACAAGGACGAACTTACATGGCCCTTGAAGCCCATTTCGTGCGTACTCATTCACGTAGTAGTGGATTTCCTCGGCATCGAACAACTTTGTTTGTGACAGCTGCGAGGCTAGAGCGAAGTTGACGCCCGTGACAGCGCTGAAGGCGTACTCGCCGTCGCTCGTGCATCCGCCATACAATGCATTCAAGAACCGCTCAATTCCGTCTTTATCTTTTGTATTTGCTTCTATTATTCCCTCTTTACTACCAAATTGCATCTGATAGCCGAAAGAGGGCATCGTCTTGGCTAGATCAGCGGGGCTCCCATATTTCGGCGACGGAGGGAAGTAAGGAACGACGAATGTGATGAGATGAGTTATGAATCCGGGAAAATATAGCGCAAATCGGTAGGCCAGCATAGCGCCCCTAGTCGTAAGTCAGTACATTGCTCCTTGGCACTTGATTCATGGATGCACTGCGCACCAGTCATGTCCTCCAAGGATGATATTCTTGCAGCCGAGGTTCTTTGCAAGCTCGTAGAAATCCTGGCACTGGGACTTCAGAGAGTATGAGGAGATAGGTCCAGTAGGCGAATCCTGTCTTGGTTAGTGTTGCCCGCCATGATCTCATAGGGCTACTGACTGATCGCCCATATCCGATACAGTCAGGGCAAATGACACGAAGGCCATTCTTAACGAAAAAGGGGATTTGATAACGCCATCCCATTGAGAGGTCTGGGAAGCCATGGATCTTTGTTCGTTCATCAGTTACCACACTCGGCCAATCATCTCCAGAATATATACCAAGAATACAGTGTACGAAAAACCACGGGGCGGCTCGGCAATGAGGTAGCCTATTGTGAATGGGTGGTCAGAAATGATCCATTAAATATCAAACATATCGAATCGCAACCGTACCATATGTCTTGTTGTTTATTGTGATCTTCCGGCGTTGTACTCGGTGGTCACCAGCCACTTTGATCTTATCAATGTTGGTCATTCCGACGGCACTTGATGACGTTGGCGCTGCACAAGAAGAAAAATGAAGCAAACACAATCATTTATGAGTCCAGGGCTGTGGCATTCAATGAAGTGTACTAGTGATATAGATATTAATATATATGTATATCCATGGCGGTTTTCATGACAGGTCTTGATCCACATTTGTCTGCTCCATAGAATAATACTCGTGAGTGTGCCCATGGCTTGGGCGCCCAAGATACCCACCTTCATTCGTGAGTGGCATATCTTCCGGAGAAAAAACCCGATACAGCTTGATATGTTAAGCGACATCTGCAGATGAGAGAGAGGAGCGGTGAGTATAGAGTAATATATACCATGTGCTGTCTCACCGCTTCGGGGAGCGTTGCCCAGTTCCAAGGTCCAGGTGCATACTAATAAAATAGGTAGTAGACTGCATCTAAGATTTTTATGTAAGGAGGTCTAGCGGTGAGGATTGAAGAATCCATCGGTATGTAACTCGCCTCCCCCGTCTGTGATTTGTATTAGATCGTCTGCCTATCTACTTCAATTTTGGTGGGTCATAGATGTGGTCTAAACCCACGTTTTCTTTGCTCGCAGAATTCCATTGTTTATTTGACTACCGGTGACCTCCAAATGTTCACTAAAGGGATACGGAAATATAGCCCTCGAAATTATCCAATGGAGACTCATCGATGTCTTCCCATAGTGCATCGATTCTGTCTGCCACACCTGCACTTAATGGCCCCCTTCTTAATCCCTCCAGCGTTTCAGACAATTGTGGGCCATACCGCGCACCGACGATAATTCCGTCACCCAGCTCTGGTCGAAGTCGAGAATGGTATGCTACCCAGCGGTATGCAAGCTCCGCCTGCGAGATCCCAGTGTCATGAGACAGGTCCACAAACTTATCTAGTGCCTTAAGCATGCAGGGGGTTGTGTAGAGCGCATGGTACATCTTGCCGGCCCATCGCGAGGGATCCCATCGACCTTCACCCCCCGCCAAGAGCTGGCTGGGGGTTTTTGTGAGGAATCCGCCAGCAATCGGGCTGTACGCGTAGAACGATATATTCCACTTGCGTAGGGTGGGCATGATTTCGATCTCCGTGCGTCGAGCCACTGCATTGTAGTTCCCCTGGTA
The DNA here is from genome assembly GCA_019721355.1 of Aspergillus sp. MEXU 27854. NCBI lineage: Eukaryota > Fungi > Ascomycota > Eurotiomycetes > Eurotiales > Aspergillaceae > Aspergillus > Aspergillus sp. MEXU 27854. The sequence continues at coordinate 1,762,827 of JAGMTT010000008.1, read as the reverse complement.
GACCGAAGGGAGTACGTAGTTGTTCTCTTTGGCCACCTGGATGACCTCCTCAATCTCATCGGCACGGAAATTCGACAATCCAAATCGCCTGAACTTGCCCGATTGGTGTAGAGCGTTTATTCCAGCGAGGGTCGTTTTGATGGGGACCCGGCGATCCGGAGCATGGATATAGAGGACATCAACCTGCCTTGCCTATTAGCTTTCTGCTTGTCAACGTGTTTATAAGTCAGGTCCTTGGTTATCATACGCTTGCGGCCTTCAGTTTTCTTAGGCTGGCCTCCGCACTTAGAATCACGTTCTGCTCTGTGGCCTCGACTTGAGACAGCCCACCGCTAACTTTGGTGTCAATGGCGAAACGAGCTGCTGCACCCACCATACCTAGGAACTCTTGACTCTCAAGGTATGTCTCGGCCGTGTCGATTGTTGTAATCCCTTCATTCTCAAGATAATCTAAGACTTTCTGGACCTTTTCCGGCGTATAGCCCTGATACTTCGCGAAAAAGCCACCGTACAGAATCTTGATCATCTGGTTTGTCATTGTACCTCGTGTTCAAATTTTGAATAGCGAAAGCGACCATGTAGAAAAGGAAAGGCCCCCAGCCCCATGTATGCCTGGTGTAGCCTCAACGTATATAACTACTGCACTTCTAGTAGCTGAGCTAGCCACCGCGACCAGTCTTTATTTGGCAAGTGGGGTCTTATGGAAGACAGAAGGTCCCGCATGTGGCGATCAGTGCAAGGACTATATCGGGCGATCCGATAGTTTGTACCTTAGATTCTCCCAAATAGGCCGAATGCATTGCAGGCTCACCTGTTGAATGTGGTTTGAAGAATCTGTTGAGTCGATGTATCCACACAGTCGGGATTAAGATAATATGTGAGCGCTTGTCGGTAATTTGGATCAAGAGGGCTTGAGGCAGGCGCTATTTCTCCTATCGCTGCTTTTCCGCTTCATTTGGAGTAATAGAGATCCTAAATAACCCAGTGCAGCGTGTATATCAAGAAATTTTACCTTGATTTACTTTCTATTACCAGGCCCCAGGCGTCCTGTTAACATTTATTTGTGACATGTCATCTCAACCTCCCGGTCTATGTTTGGAAACCCACAACTTTGACGGACCTGATACCAAGAGCGGTCAATGGTGAGGGAAGACTAACCGCCCTATTGGATATGCTCTTTCTCATACCACACCACCAAACGCAAAACCCCCGATCACACCACTTGCCACTAGTACAGCACTTGCTGATCTTAGACCGATGTGGTCCACAAGACTGATGGGGATAAACCACCGATTTTCTTTGGGCAACTGTTGCGCTGGCATTAAGAAGCTTGGGGAGGTTAGAGATAGCCATACGACTACCCAGATGAACCCAATCACGCGTTTCCAAGGTGCGGAGGAACCCGCCACCCCTGCTTTGGAAGATGATGGTGACGATGATGACGATGATGCCAACGAATTGTCTTGGCTCCGCTTCTCGCTAATACGTCGCCAGATCTCTTGTGCGCCATCCTCAACCATGAACCCGATAGTAAACCCGGGGAAGAATCCAAGAGCACCAGACTGGTGAGGGGGAACCCCCTGCATAGCATCTGTAATAAGGTGAATGAAGCCCGAAGTGAGGAAAACTATCAGAATTTTGACGTATCGTCCCGCGAGTTTGTGGTGTTTTATATTCAGAATGTCTCCAGCAAAGAAACAACTGAAGGAAGTCAAAGGCCATCGCATAACTTGATGCCAAAAAACCCTGTCGAGCGCCGAAAATAAATCTGTTAGGTATTGTTCCTCATGCTCGTACTGTATATCATGTTCATGGTGGATGGCAGGGCACGGGTGAACAAGGTCATATGCTGACTTACCCCCAGAAGTTCCGCAGCGTGTAGGCCTCCCACATACTGGCAAAAAGAGGCGGCCAATTCTCTGGAGAATCTCCAAGTGCAACAGCAATCAATGAGAAGAGCCGATAGGTAGAGTCAATTATCGCGCGTCCGACCACAAACCAAGCTATCAATGTCATCGATATCCGACTAGGTAGGTCGAGCCCGGCTTTGTCAGTCATGTTTGACTTGGGGGCCAATGCTTTCCGAGCCCCCAGAGTATACATGATATCCTGGAGCAAACATTGCCACAACAATACAAATCCTTGCCGAGCCAGATACCATTTTCGTGAAATATTGCCCTTCCTCCCCTGGGTAAGAAACGGCGGCTGAGGGGGAATCTGTCTCACTTGGAATGGAGTTTTCAGGCCCCGTGATGTGAAGAAAAGCCGTGCACTAGCATGCACGCACACCAGAAGGCTATCCGACGGCAAAATGACTTTATGAAGCACGAGATCACCTTTATCAAGTGGTGTGAGGAGCAGCAAGTTTGCAGTCTTGATAACTTCGACAAGTATGACAGTCTGAACTTGAGTGTAGCGTATCATACTACCACTTGAGGAGACTCTTAATAGTGAGAAACATTGGTAGGCGATCCATGCACAAACAATTACCCAGAGATGGCGCAGAGCAGACTGCTTCGGGGTCAAAACAAGCAGAAAAGGCGGAACAATGATTTGTATAAGGTAGGCGAAAAGCGCTACCACTATCAGCGCGGGGCTCTAAGAGAAATTAGTAACTTATATTACACTCATAATGTATGCCACATAAATTGTGACACACAGGTTTCCGACTTACATCATGGTTCATGGTTTTGCTGCGAGCCGCTCCACAAAATGGCAAGTAAAAGATTGGTGGTATGCGATCGCTGAGAATAAGATGCTCATATTAGGATAGAGGAGAGTCAACCACTGTCAGTCTGTCAAAATTCAGGCTATTTAAGGCGAGGTTGGCGTCGCAAGCTAAAGGAAACCTTAAACCGTTCAGTCCACTAGTTACAGGTGCCCCTTGCATTAGTATATCGCAAAACATCGCCCAGTGAAGGAATATGACGGTATGAATTTTCCGCTGTAAGGGAGAACACTCAATATCATGCAAGGCGACTACTATCTCGATTTTTTCATCACCTTCCACAGCCTATGAAACTAACTCAAGCATTCTATCAGTATCGCAACGCTTGGCGCAATTATGCATAAATGCTTCCGAGAAGATGTCCATAGATACTTTCAGCAATATACGCTTAACTGCAAGGTAGACAGCTGGTGCAGATTAATGGAAAGAAAACATCTATTCATTGCCTTATCTCTGTCGTAGAGTGAGACATTGGCATCAATCGCCACCTTGCGGTCAAGAACGCGGGCAAGTATCAGGGATGTCGACTGCCGAGTGGAGCCTCGTCGACATTTGGAGCATGACTATGGGATGTATGCCATGTAATGGACTCTTGAATGTTCCTGGTATTCGATTACGCATGGACACCCCACCCCACTCAATATCGGACGTGATCGAGTGTTGGTATCAAGCTTGCTCATGGCCTGCAATCAAAAAGCCGGTAACACCGAATAAAAGCTCGATTCTGATCACCTTCACTGACTCAGGAAGAACGTTGTTGAAACTAATGGTGGGCCTCTTTGTTTCCTATTCATGTCTCCTTCCATTCTTTAGCCCTGAGCTCTAGATCCTTGATCACTATGAACAGGGCGGATGCCCTGTATTCTATGTAGATCTCGATTTTTTTGGCTGATATGCATAAGCCACATACGGTTTTCTGCATGCGCATTGAAGCAAGTTCTGATATCAATGTCGAATGATCCGCCACCATCACCTTGGATTAGTAGAAGTAAAGGGGGAAAGGAAGGAAAATACTCAGGTTTCGCCTTGGAAGATCTGCGGCGTAGGAAGGAGAAGCAGAGCAAGCCAGATCGTCATTGGGGACTCCTATTCCTTAGTCTCATTAAGCAGGGTTGCTGGTGATTGAAGCCCCTCGTTTGACGCTGCAAAAATTCCAATGAGCCACGCCAATGATGATATTCAGAGCTCTTTCGCACACTTTTCGAGTGCATACTACGTACATTTTGTCAGAAATAGGCGGTGGAGTCGAGGACGTTTGACCTGACATTCTATCGTACACCTGAAAAAATTAAATAGCGTGTGATCCAGTTCTTGCCCCACAGACAGTCATACTGGTAACCTATACAGCCTGGGTGTTCTGGTGCAAAGCGAGTTAGCATATTTTTCCAAATTGGTCATTGCCTCAGTTTGTAGTAGGATTACCACCATCAGGGGATCAAAGGCTTTCTGGAATGAGGCTACAGTTCTGAAATCACCATCGTTGTCGGTACCTGCATGTCCTACGAAGTGGGCGATGGTTCTTGACCTGACATATAACATATTCAGTTGGGGCTTTAGAACCTAGTGCTGAAGAGGACAAGCAATCAGTACTGGACTCGGCCCGGAATATGTATTCTTTATCCACTGTTTCAACTGTTGCGCTGGACACTACTTCACAACTGAGATATTTTAGCCTAATTGGTCTACAAAGCAGGTGGGCCAAACATGAACCAAGGCCCTGAAGACAATATGGGAGGAAATCGTCCCGCTACTCATTTAGACGGCAAGAATCCGTGTTCTCATTTTGTAGTAGGGTATAGCATACGCGGCCTGCTGGGGGTAGATCTACGACTTTCGAAAACGCATCTCGAGAAGTTGGTTTAGTGTCGACATGACTGGTGCCCTGTTTCTCGTTCGATTCGCAGACCCGCTTTTCCAGCGCAATGGTTCCAGCCACATACGGAGTTCAGATCCACCACAGGATACGTAGTTTCTCTCATGACTTCTAGTCCAAGATAATCTCCGTGTATACGTAGCTGACTCTCGACGCTTTTTGCCCTTACATATATGGAATGTGGCTGGGAATCTAAAGTTTGTCGATAGTTCACAGGTATGAGACCGCTTCACAGGGCTACGGTCATTGACTCGATCACGACGCGAATGGTACAGCATTAGTAGCTGATCTGGCATCAAACCCGTACCGAAGCAGGATGTATGCATACATATAGCCTTAATGGTGGAGAAGCGCTTGTTTCATGATAGGAGGCTGCAAACCAAATCATGAGGGATGTGGCGAGCCATGCACCTTCCTTTGTCGGTATCCACAGGAAAAGTAAAACATGTTCCGGTGAAATATCAGATCACATTATGTAGGAGGAAGGCCTTGAACCCAAAAGGTATGGATGTTCGCAGGATCCAATAAATAGGACAGCTCTCCAGGCATCGATATATGTGGTTACCGGAAGACTCCTATGCATTGTCACCATGTACTCCCAATTATCATCTGCTTTGCTTCTTGTGGTTTGGAGTGCTACCACTTGGCTCTGTGCGCGGCTCTACGGATTTCACGCCAGGTCCGTGGGGTTCATCTGTGTATGGGGCCTGGGTACCTGGTGCTCTTATATTTTCCTCTTCCTGTGTTGGAGGACCCTCGGCCGGCGGTGGTTTAGTGTATTGAGAGATTTGCCCAGACCTCCGGTGTGTTTTATATACACTCAACCTCTTCCTTCTGCTGTTTACTAACAAAATACTCGTTTAGGGCGGAAATCTGATAACCCAACATGTTTATGCTATTTTCGACCAGCCATTGGGGACGCAAATCACACACTGGGTTAATTCGATCCCAAACAATGGCCTCCTCCATTTTCATGGCCTGATGGGATCTGAATACTTGGTAGTCACCGATGTGGAGAGCTTATCTGATGTTCTCAGCAACAGGTCATACCATTTTCAAAAGACCAGTGGACTTCGTCGATACGCCGAGCGGTTTTTTGGTCGAGGAATTGTGATACAAGAAGGCGATGAGCATAAAACAAACCGCAAGTCGTTTGTTCAGGTCTTCAATCAGCGGCAAGTGGATAAGTTGAAGCCTGTGCTGTCTGCAAAGGCGGAGCAAGCCGTGCAGCACCTGTTGGAGCAGTGCTCTGGAAAGACTGGATATGACGATAAAATTCACAGAGATTCAACTGCGGCAAGAATCAAAGTGGCCGAGTTCGCTAAACTGGTGTCCTTTGATGTTATGGGCATCATTGCACTTGGTATTGACTTCAACAGCATGCGAAACCAGAACTTGCAGCTGTTCGAAGTGTTTCAGACATTGTTTGCTACGGACTCTAATAAGCAGCGGCAGTTCATGTGGCATAACTGTGCTCCCCCATGGCTCGTTTCAATGTTTCCCTCCACTATAGACCGACAGATGGAGGAAGCTCATCGGCAGCTCCGCGCCACTCTTGGTCAATTGATCCCCGAAAGGCTTGCCGCCCTCAATGAGAAGGATTTATCGGATCAAGACATTCTGACACAGATCGCCGGCTCTGGGTCCTTCAGTCAGGAAGAGATCATGCCCCAGATAGTGACGACGCTGGCCGCCGGGTATGTCCTCTTACACGCCACAGGATGTTTTCTATCTAATAATGCGCATTTAGTTACGAGAGTACAGCAAGCTCACTGTCCTGGACGTTGTACTGCCTTGCACTTAATCCAGAAATACAGTGCGCTCTGCGGCAAGAGATACACCAAGCGAAGTTGATGAAAACCTCATTGGATGAGGAATCTTATGAAAAGTTGCCCCTTCTGAACGGCGTCTGCAACGAAGCATCTCGTCTCTACCCTACATTTGCTATGACGTTGCGCAAGGCAGTCCGTGATACATATATCAAGGGACGTCTCGTCCCTGCTGGCACCTACATTGCTATCGTCCCACGAGCAATCAATCGATCCCTTAACCTATGGGGTGCTGATGCCGAAGAGTTCATCCCCGAAAGATGGATTGACCGATCGGATCCGGCAAAGCCCAAGCTGAATGCCAATGGGGGCGCTTCATCGCCCATCTGCATGCTATCCTTTCTATATGGTCCCAGAAGCTGCGTCGGACGATCTTTGGCATTGGCCGAAATAAGACGCGTGACAGCTCACTTAGTCGAGGCTTTCCATATCCGACCAGCTGATTCCAGAATTGTTGAGCCAACTGGATTTCTCTCGTCTGGTCCACCGGTTGATTGGGAGCTTCGCTTCTCTCCAGTGGAGATGTGAGTTGGGCATTGTTAATTTTGTCGATGAGGGATTGATATTGCTTGGGCACTTAGATAAATAAGGTGGTAGCCAATCTCAATGACATTCGTCCGCTTTTCAGCCGTGCATTGTTTATTGTATTTTTACAACTGAGGCTGACCGGTGCATGATCTCTCCATCCCCAAACCTACGCAGGAGCATCTCAATGGTACAGAAGTTGCTCTTCTATCTTGGTAGGGGCCTTCTCTGAAGGAGTCGGTCTAACTTTAGTATGTCATGACGTCATTATCCTGTTACATATAATCATTATTTGTGAATCCAGATTAGGCGACTCGGTTCACGGGGATATCATGCTCATGTGAAGCTACCACGAGGAGGGCAGCAAGGATACCCTGCTCAAAATAGCGGTCTGACAATGCATGCAAGGGCTTAAGAACCTGTTACATTGTGTAGTTACATCTTCTTGGTTCCAGAAATGCACATGTGAGATTATGCTTCAAGGGACGTGAAACATCTGTGCTTGTCAGTGATCAACTATAAAGTACAAAGCTTCCCAGTCTAGAGAGCTTATGTTCGATCCAGACTTGCGTCAGATAGCCAGTTTGAAGCACCCAGACAGTGAAGGACTCGGGTTATTGCCATTTGTTTAGTGAAGTGTGTCATAACACAACGGCATCAATCAATATCGGTCTCAGGGATGCAAGCCAATTACAATGATCCTCCAGAGAGGACCATTCTCAGAACTTCGTGAAAACTTCCTACGTACCGCTTTCAGTGCGCTGATGAGACCAAGGCGTCTTAATTTTGCCCTTAAGGGTATGACCGGCGGAAGATGTGCTTGGTCTTCCTGTAGATAGAGTGCCCGAGCAGTGGTATTCTTATTTTGTCGCCCGATCCTCAGAGAAGTGGCGAAACGCACCAGATATATATCTTTGGTGGTGCGGTGATTAGGTCGGATTGGGTGAACGGAGTGCTTTAGGGCTTTCGCGTGCTTGTAACTCCCATGAAACACTAGTAATGTACAGAGGAGGAGTACCAACAGGGATCAAGATGTGGTGTAAGAATGTTGACCTGGTGGACGATGCTGTATTGATTTCCCGAATCAGTCAAATTGTTGTTCCGGAGTGTGGATCATGAATGGCCCAATCAACGGCCAGTGGGTTAGATAATCCCGCGGCAATGAATTTTCCCCAGTCCAGCACGCACTTCAGGACTTGAGAAAAACCCCACAGTATCAAGATAAACCGAAACCTATATCAAGGCCAGTACTTCATTCCCGACCAGAGCCTCCATGGCCAAGTCCAAATCGGCCAAGCGCAAGCGCAATGCGCCAGATGACCACCCACAAAAGCTCCCCAAAGCCGCCGCCTCGATTGTCACGCCGCCCCCCGATACCGCGACCCTCGAGCCCAAGCACCTCAATACTGTCGTTTTGGACGAGGATATCGACATCACTATTGAGACACTGACGGCTCTTGCTCAATATCCCAACCTGATAAAGTCCAAAGCCTGCAAGGACCTCCGAGTCGCTGTCTATGACTTCCGGCAATCTTGCACGACAGGCGTCAACAATGCCGGTACGCTGCTCTGTCGTGTCTAATTGATAACAATCAACTGATTTCTTGATAGAGGACGCAAACCTCACCGCACGAATCACCGGCGCGCTTGCCGACGGAAAATATGTTGACGCCAAAGTCCTGCTCGCAGAGATGAGAATCAGGGGGCAACAACCCAAGATCGGAGCACTGTGTCGCTGGGTCCGAGACCTGGACGTTGTCAGTGGGCTTTCCACCAAGCCGGGCGCCGTCGAGAATGTCATTCCCAAGCGGAGTGCAAAGGATATGGAGCTGCTTGGAGTCCTTGATGCGATTCTCCGCGTTAGTACCCCGATCGACACCAACCCCAACGCCGTTTATTCAACCTCTCCTATTGCCTTCCAATCCATCTGGGACCTCCGTCCCTCGACCGAGCCACTTCCGGTATACGCCTCGGTCCTTGATAAATCTATACTGAACGAAGCACCAACGTCTCCTTCCGCCCTCCGCATCATCGAACAGACTCCTGGCCACCTACGGAAACCTCCCAACCACCATCCCGCCATCCTCTACACGACTGCCCCCAACGCCGTACCACTGGCCCCCGTCGGGCCCTCCATAACCTTCCACCCGCATCCCTGTGTGCCAGGACTCGGTGTAGCGTTGAATGTGCTCTCCCCAGCTGAGTGTAAAGCCATCATTGCCGCCGGTGAATCGGTCGAGTTCCTGCCCGACGCCCCCCTCCGCGAAGATGGAGACATGAGCATCCTCGCCCACAACTTCTACTGGGTTGTCGACACTACGTTCCACGACCTACTCTGGGCGCGGATCTCCCCCTATGTGCCGCCCTCGATCAACGGTCGCCTAGCCCGCGGCATCAACCGACGATTCCGCGTGTATAGATACGTCCCCGGCGCGGAGTACCGGTGCCACATTGACGGCGCTTGGCCGCCATCCGGCATCCTTCCTGACGATACATATGTGTACGACTCCTCCCCAGAGGACAACAAGCAGAGCTCTTTATACACGTTCCTCCTATACCTCAACGACGAATTTGAGGGAGGGGAGACGACCTTCTTTATGCCAGCCGCGCGGGAGGGGACCCTGAATGCTTACCCAGTGCGTCCTGTGATGGGCGCCGTTGCGTTGTTTCCACATGGGGAAGCCAATGGAGCATTGTTACATGAAGGGACCGGTGTGAGGAAAGGCGCCAAATATATTATCAGATCTGACATCGAATACGATGTCAAGCCCTGCAATGACCAATGACGACAATGTGAATAAAATAGAGCCTGAGATGAACAGTATTCAACGCTTGCAAATTTATGCTGGATTCGTTCTAATGCAGTAACATTTTAGTAGACTTCAATGTCCATGCACTGGATTGGAATGTATTCGCCGGCGCTCAGTGATGAGACCTCCCTTCGCCATGAAGAAACTCAAACCACTACTCCATACAAGCATCCGGCGAGGCGAGATCGATTTGGTGTCTCACCCTAGTATTGGCTGCTTCTCTACAGTAGCAGAAGTTTCGCCATGTCCATAGTTACATATACCGAGGCCCCCTTGCTAAAACCTCCTCATTCATGATCATCTGACGACCAATAAACGACGCGCTCCGAGCTAAAAAAAAAATCCCCCCAACGAGTGTATGGTTGGGGTCCTGATGGGCAGCAATGCACTGCAAGGGTCGACGAGACCACATTATACTCACGACCAGGAATCTTGTAAGCTGGAATGATTTTGAGGGTAGACACACCGTGCTGGGTAATAAGGCAATGTGTCGAATATCTGTTGTATGGTATATATGTAGACCCCCTCTGCCTCAACAAGGGATACTCATTATCCATCGTCTTGAAGCTATCGGAAGATTGCCCTCGTGCCAAGGGGTTCGCGTATGGAATGAGCGGACGTGGGCTAAGTTAGGGCTACCTTGACGCGTCAGAGTACTTTCTTTTCGCGCGGACAACATATCGCTCGGATAGTTCCTGGTACTACACTGGCCGTCAGCCTTTCTGTAAGGGGGGACAATCAGTTCTATTTCGAGTCACCGTGTCATGGTAAGTCATTGACACCATAGCCTCACATTGTCTTCTACCCCCGATGGTAGCGGAAGAACTACAACGAGCGCATAACTGGACAACCGGAAGTGTACACTGCCAAAGACAGCCTTTAGTCATGTAAGGAGACAGATATGGCTCTCTTTTTATGCTTCCTTGCAGAGCACCTGAACAGTTTAGGAGGCATATACCTCAATGTCATGTTACTCGCATTGGATGAAGTCTACAACTCATAGAAAAACTCTCAATCCCCCTTGCGCAAGGTGGGATTCTGGCATTCTTCGTTTTCTTCTCGTCGCAAGGCATGTCGCATCCTCCAATCCAACTTGCAATCCGATATTGTAGTTCGTGTAGCACATTGCCACACATGCCAATATACCGGTACTTTCAGTAACATTCTAGCTGATTCGGGGTACTATATGGCAGATGACAGCGTCATACCATTGCAGATCCAATGGTCTGGATGCTCGCTAGGTCGAAGCATACGAAAATCTAACCTCGCCAAAACATGGTGAAACAAATACGACGCGTTATACTCTGCATGCCACTATACTGTCCATAGTTATAAAGACCAAGCCTCCTCTCTAGGTGGCGTTATCCTGGCGTTTCTGAACAGGAAATTTTGAAGTACCTGTTCCGTGATATCCATTCTTCTCATATACTATCTCCATTCAATAGGCCGTGCTTTATTTGTCCACGTTGTCATTAAGATGCTCCCTGCTACCCTCGTTGCTTTTGCTCTAGCGGCCACTGCGCTCGCTGTGCCCGCTGAACCTCAAGTCGCCCACGGGAATGGCGGAAACTGCGAGAGCGATCAGGAGCAAGTCTGCTGCAACTCTCTCATTGGTCTTAGCTGCATCGTTGGCATCCTTGGCAACGATTGCAGTGGTGGCACCTATTGTTGCAATGCGGGCAGCGCTGCGGTATGGAGCCTTTACCCATCTTTGCCACTGCCATAGATGTGGTGACTGATGCACATGCAGGGAAATTCCATCAACATCGACGCTCTGAACTGCGTTAAACTTCTTTAAGTAGCATCCGTACCGCAGCTCAGAGGATATTGCCAAGAAGTCTGGTTGTGATGGTTCTGGACGGGTGTTGATAAGGGGGAGGGCGTTGTCGGAGCTTCAATATCACCTAGGCCACAGAACATTAGAAACTGTCGTGAATGTCATGGGCTGAGCTACCTGATATCTTACAAAACCTTAGGTCCAGATGGGCCCTAATTATCTAGTCAGAAATCATCTACAGTGCAGAAGATATGTTCGTAACACTCCCATAGTCTAAGCATTTTGACGGCTGAGAATCTGATAGACAAAGTGACACTTCTAGATAACCAGCACCCCACAAGACTGAACTTGAATAGCTCCACTGTATTGTTCCTAATCCTGTGGAGACGTCTGCAGGCCCTTTATGTCAGGTTGGAAGCAATTATATAGTATCATCATCAATGTGCACATAAATCCTGCTTACTTACTACCTCTCGGTGGTGTTCTTCAATAAAGAGCAGTTGTTAAAGTCAACTAGGCCTTGATCTCTACGCGCCAACATGTTTTGCATGATAACTTAATCCTCGTCGATCAAGCAATTCACCCATAATCACCATATTCCTCCTGTTCTGACAAAGTTCATCAAGCACCACCACAATGGTCAGAATCAAGTCAAACCCTTGACGCCAGCTTTCCAACCCACAAGTATACGACGCTCATCCACACCTATGAGCCCAGAACAACATTCTTTCCCGGAGAATCCGTCTGTGAGTATTCCTTTTGTAACATCTCGCTGAATTTGAAAGCCATGGCTCCAATGGGCGCGGTGGGATGTCCACTGATCTGATCCGGGAAAACGCTGGCATCCAACACGCGCAAATTTTGGACACCGTGAACGCGACATCGCTCATCAACAACACTGGTGGATGGAGAGGAGCCCATACGTGCGGTGCCAACCGGGTGGTAGAGGGTGAAGGCTTTCTCCTCCATCCAGCGGAGCAGCTGCTGATCAGAAATGGCATCAATATCGCTGCTAGAGTACGGCCACCAATAGGACCACGGATCGTCATTTACGGGAACGGGTTCGAAGAACTCTGCGAAGCTGGGGCTTCGCATAATCTTGAGGCAGACACGTAGTCCGGCTAGGAGAACAGCTCGATCATTGTCTCCTTTATCTGACAAGTACTTGGGGTCGATAATGGCTTGAGGTTGTAGAAGTTAGCGGGCAGCAGGAATGGGGTAAGGGGATATCAAAGGGCACTCACGGTGGTCAAAAGGGTCTCTGCTTTTCAGAGTAATGGTTCCTGTGCTCTGAGGCCGAAGGCCCACAGGGACAAGCGTAAAGATATTGGCTCCCTCGGCGGGAGGCTCCTCCCCGTGGTGTACAAATGACAGGGGAGCGCCGATAAGCTCGAGGTCTGGGCCGACACCACCAGACGCATGGTTCTCGGGGGGAGTTCGCTTGGAAGACCCCGGGAAAGGATGATGCTCCCAGGATCGAAGAAACGCTGCCGCTTCGCCAGCGTTATGGGTCAGCGGCCCACTTCCCAAGAGCATCCATTGAGCCAACGCTGGTAATGCTTTGATGGTATCGGCGAGATAATCTAGGGTGGTTCCTGGCTTGGCTTTGCAGAGAATCGGTGTCGTGCAAAGGTGGTCTTTGAGGTGCCTCCCTACAGAACTATTCTCACGTGTAATGGGGATCCCGTGCTTTGATAGCTCGTCCTTTGGCCCAATACCGCTCAACAGCAATATTTGAGGCGTGTTTATGGCCCCGGCAGAGAGAATAACCTCACGGCGAGCATGGACTAGAAAGCGTTCACCCCCAGGACGGGTTTGAAACTCCACACCACTGATTAGTGGTTCTGAAGAGCTCAAGCGATCCACCACAAGTCTGGTAACGTGTGCGTGGCATGCGATTGTCAGGTTCGGACGCTTTCGTACTTCAGGTCCCAAGTAGGCTGTGGCCAAGGATGACCGCTGTCCTTTGGTGTCGATAAAGGTCTGGAACCGCGTGACACCTAGCGATCCGTTTGGCGTGTTAACATCTGGATTCGCGGGTATACCGGCGCGTTCGCAGGCGGGAAGGAATCCCTTTTCTCCCATCTCTGACAGCCAGGAGTACCCGACGTCCCAATCGCCTGTCTTTCCTCTGTGCCGCATATCGATAGGGGGTCGCGCGGCATTGGGCGTAAACCGCTCCATTCGCCTCAGGTACGGGGCCAAGTCGTCATAACCCCAGCCTTTACATCCGTGGACTGTGGCCCATTCATCAAAATCGGACCTGGAGCAGTGATGGTAAATCATGGCGTTCAGAGAGGTACAGCCCCCGACCAGACGACCACGCGGCCAATATAGCTGACGAGAAGCCAGGCTGGTTTGCTCGACGGTGTGATAGTCCCAGTCATGGTCACTGTGGAAGAGCTTGGCGAATAATATTGGGACCTTCGACTCGAAAACCGAAGTATTATCCCCTCCAGCCTCGAGAACTAAAACCGAAACATCCTTATCTTCAGAGAGCTTACTTGCCAGAACGGAGCCTGCTGCTCCTGCGCCGACAATGACTAAATTTTCTCACTGTCAGTCGTAGGGTGCATGAGAAGAGCTGCTTTCCCAAACCAAGGGTCATACCGTAATCATAGCCTTTCAGAAGTCGTTGCGCTGCTGCGTAAGTAGCAGGCGGCCCTGTTGGGATTTCAGGCGTCGCATAGTGGAGGGGATCATATACAGGATTTCGACCCATGGTGTTGCGTCCGAACATGAACCTCAATAAGTTTTGGTCTTGACTGTCCGCAGTACCTGGGATCACCAGCCTCCCCTCCTTATATCTGCCATACGGCCGAAGGGGTGCTGGCATAGATTCCCCGCATCTCTCCACTTAGCACATGTCAAGCGCCCTTTTCCCGTGGATAATTTGCAGTCATCCCGAGAATGTGCCGCGGACTCGACCTTGGCCTAGTAGTTAGTTGCATTGGATTCGCATGATTCTGCTTTCGGGGCCCTCTCTGTTCACACACTGGTGAGGTTCCTGTCTTGCAGTACATAGCCTCCCTGGAAGTGTGAGTATTTCGTGGACTGGTGAGATAGACTAGCTAATCTGTGTTGACCTCAGGGTATTACTCTAACACGGAATTCCGCAAAGCCCCCTAGGCTTGGCTTTCCACTGTCAACAATTAGTCTAGTAGCGCGTTAGTGCTGGCAGGCCCCACTTAGTCATGGCCCACAGAGCCACAATAGTGACAAAAGTCGGGGATACAAAAGTCAAATACTCCGCATGGCAGTCAGCTAAGGGATATCTCTTCCAGAGAGGCAATCAATTCATGTCCAAGCCCACGTCTCGACTTGAGACTACGTCTTTTGCCAACGGTATCTGGCGACATATGGAAACCGTCAACTCGGCTGAGTGACTGCACCAGGAACAGCCATCATTCCGATACCCGTCCTGGGACATGTCAATTGAGTTTGTCAGGACGGAAAACTGATGAGTTGGCCTGTATCCTGTTGAACTGATACTCCGACGGGTCTTGATGCGAGAATAGACTGTGTGAACCTGAATCCATTGGACTCGAAAGAATAACGTTCGTCGCCCATGGAGAGAATTCTACGGATACCAGCTAAGATAGACATCTTGTTTTTTTTTTTGGGTTCCTGTTGAGCAATCAAGAAGACTCCATGGATATGTCGTCCATACCATGGGCTATTGTACTATCCGGAGTGGACACTTGCACGTAAGAAGCGACTGAGTCCCGTCGACGTGTAGCCCGAGAATTAGCGGCAGATATATCAAGAATGAGGTGTACTTTCTGAACGCCACTTCGTCGTTATTAGTGATACCTTACAGAGGGAGCATGATTAACATATGTGATGGTATAGACGTATGCCAGCGATGGTGACCAGAATGGCCTTATACTCATTACACATGGCACTTCAACGTAAACCAAGGGCGAATACCATGTATCCGATTATGACAATCTCCGCGAGGCTCTAATCCAGATCGCTGTTTAGCAATTTCTTTTGCTGATGCACAAGCAGCCTTTTCCCAGAACAAGGTCGCATAACGCAAGGCGCCGATGATGATGTCCTCGAGAGCACTGGTACGAAGCCATGTCTTACATGCGCTGGATGCCTTATGCGGCGTGGCCGTTCAAGGCTGGTTTCTGTAGTATTCTAGTCTTCCTATGACGTGAGAATCTGCCATAGGAGACGCAGCATTTCTCAGATACGACATGTCTGATGCGTGGGGGCCTGAAGTTCTGGTCCAGAGGGGACATGAATAGATGCTCTCACATTTGCTATGTTTTAGCCACAAGATCCTTCTAGTTGGGTTTGATAATGTCTCTCGTCAGCGAACAAGTTAGGGCTGTTCAACTCAAGGGCAGCCTCATACATCAAGTCTCTGATCCCCGCGTTCTCGAGCCACGTGGTGCGTTGCCCAGGATGAATACGAAACTCTCTACCTCGAGCGAAAATTATCAGAGGCACACGTGCCTTCGGTAGGAACAATGTCTCACTTGTAGGTAGTAAGCTAAGCCTGAATGCAGCGAGGTAGAGCTGCGCCTCGATCATGCTGTATATCCAAGTCCGACTTTCTACTCATGCTCAAATAGGGTGAAAAGGTATAAATGGAGAGTCCGCTCCCCCAATCCTCGTCCCTATCTCAGATCCAGAGAGCACAGTCGTATAACTCTACCTGATAATTCCATTCTGCATTCAATATACATACAGCAAAAATGAGACTCACTTCTGCCTCTGTCGTTTGCATGCTCGTGGGCTCCAGCTGGGCTGCGGCCATCGATGCTCGCTCTCAACAGGTCACGGTGGCCCTCTCCAACGACCGATCCGGTGCATACGCAAGTGCCAGCATTGCTGCCGATGGCACCGACAAGAGCATTTCTGCCCTCTTCGGCGGAACCTCCGTTGGTGCAACTGGGAGTGTCTTGGCCTCTTCTGCTCAATTGAGCGCCTTCCCCCCAACCATCAACTGCGTCATTGTCAACGGCGGTGCCACTATTGCAACTCTCACTGCCCGGAAGACCTATGCGGATCTGGACGGGAATCCTGCCATCGCGAACCCTGTCAACATCAACAATGGAATTCTGAGATGCTCTGCTTAAGTGCCATGGCAAGCTGTGAGTGATATGAACATAGATTGGAGACACTTGACTAACATGCTGCAGCTGCGCACATTTCTTTGGAAGACGAAGATGGATGGTCACGACCGAGGGTTCAGAGGCTTATTGATTTCTGTCTTGAGTAGTTTGAAGAGATGTTCCAGTTGATTGTTCCTTAAGCATAGCACAGAAGTCAATTTATAGTACATTCAGTCTCGGTCACTTTATACCGTTCCAGCAGCAAGAACATATCCGCCATCTACAACGATGGTCTGTCCATTTAAGTACTGATTAGTAGTGGTGAAAAGGACAGCACCGGCCATGTCTTCATCTTTGCCCGGCCGACCTGCTGGGACCTTGCTTTCGTACTTCTCTTTGGGGATGGCACTCTTCTGTTTTTCATCGCTCTCTTGGGTGGTCATTTCGGATGGGAACACACCAGGGGCGATGTTATTCACTCGGAGCTTAATTCCCGAGCTGATCACCTCATGTGCCAACATCTTGGTGAGATGGATTGCCGCCGCCTTGCTGGCATTGTATGCAAAGTGGTGCTGCGACGTTTTGATAATGCCGGAAATTGAAGAGATATTGATGACCGTGCTAGACCACCCATGCTCTATATCCGTGCCCTTTTTCAGCAAGGGCAGGAAAGCAGTCGTCATGAAGAACAGCTGGGACACGTTCGTGCGGAAAACGTCATCCCACTCTTCGAAGGAGCCAGTGGGGTGTTGGAACAGATCCTTTTGCATTTGTTTGGCACTCTCGGCGTCGGTGTTCTGTGTCGATGAGGAGATTCCGGCGTTGTTGATCAAGATATGCAGAGCAGATTCTTTCGCCGAGATCGTCTGCACGAGCTTATCAATCGAGTCCTTGGAGGTCACATCTGCGGTGACCGGGATGATCTGGCCGGTGATATCTCTGGAGTATAGCTCGGCGACACGATCGAGCTTTTCTTCTGTGCGTCCAGTGATGTAGACCTTTGCGCCGTTCACGGCGAGGGCCTGGGTGGCCATGAGACCAATGCCGGAGCCTCCGCCAGTAATTAGTGCGACTGGATAGTAGCTGGTCAGCATGTCTCGAAGCGATCTAATACCGAAGGATGGTATTACCTCGATTCTTCAAGTCAAAGACATTGTTCAATTGAAACTTCTTGTTCATTTGTGCTGCCTCCATTGTGTACCTTTCGGTTGAAGCGGGTATGTTGAGTTTCGAAGTTGTTGCGATATACCGGCGAAAGCCAATGTGATAGATGCGTGGTTTCAGAGGATGGTAGTAGCAGCCAAATCGGAATAGAGACATAAGCATCAATCTGGGTGATAGGCTCTTGCGATAGTATGAACAGCCCCCTTAGCAGACACATATCGAATGGCATATATAGGGCCATTTACCGAGTACCTACGTCATGACCTTTGCAATTACGTCCATAACCAGGTTCGCCTTGTTCGTTGGGAATTGGATCCATTCCGAATTGTTGGTCTTACAGCAGATGCGGGTAGCTCCGAGGCTCCTACGACAGTGTGACGTAAATATGAGGATGGAAAAGCCTGGCCATCACAAAACACCATTCATACAAAGAGGTCGTAAGTCAATTCCTAGGTAATTCACAACCTTGTTCTTCAACATTCTGGGTTGAATCAACATGATGTTTCATGTGGTATTATACGTAGGTGTTGAGCCATGAGTCCCATTCCCTACTTGCAGATAAAGGCCAGGGCGATGCACAGCATTCCCTAACATCCAAGGCCGAAACGGAGGAAAAATCGAACAAAGCTGTTTCCAATGTTTACTATCAATAAAGGTGACATGAAAAATATTATCTACCCGTAGAAAAAAAAAGCGGCAGAACCTGTCTCGGTCCGTTCCTATGCTCGATTCTTGTCGTCTATGAGTATCTAAACCGCGTATGGCTTCTCGGAGCCACTGAGATGACTGGCTCTGCGCTCGGCATGGCGTTGGCGATCAGCCTCGAGTGTCTGCGCGAATTTGCTCTTCGCTCGGATCGCAGGGCCTTTCCAATAGAAAACGTAGATGGGAATCATGACCAACACCCCAACACAACCAAGCAATGTACTGGCCCACTGCAGGTGAAGACGACCGCCGATATTCTCGTACATGGGAGTGGAATACATCGTGGCAATGCCGGCCAGGAAATCTCGCGCGAACCCATTGCCTCCGGTGGCGGATGCCGAATATGGACCATAGGCGGCCACCATATAATCGATCGTAGCCATATAGATGGCATAATTTGCGATGGCAATCAAACAGGCAAAGATGCATGGAGCAATCCAAGGATTATACTCTGGACCCATAGTGGTCCATGCAAATCCGAGGAGACCAATGGGTTCTAACGGACAGATAAAGAGTAAAAGGAGCAGGCGGCGCTCTGGAAGACGGGATGCGTTCCCATGGGCCTCACGGATCTTGCGTTGACGCCACACATCAGGTAAGAAGATGGCATAAGCGATAATATAACCTATTAGGATCGATCCAAAGGCCATGCCTACAGCTAGGGTGCTGAAGTTCCATTGCTCGAAAACAAGAGTAAAGGATTCGGTAAAGACGAAGATCAGGGCATCAGAGAAACCGGAGAGAAGGGAGAGGAAGAGAACGATCGGCTCTCGCAAGAACATCTCGAACGGGCGACGCCAGACTCGCAGCACGTCCTTTGCATCTAACCGTGGTGTCTTCAGTTCATCCGGGCCCCAAACATCGTCCCCGTTCTTCCGTCGACGGCGCGCTTCCCGGTCAACTAAGATCGTGGCTCGTGTTTCGGGGACCAGGAAGAAGTGCATTGCCTGAGTGACACCGCCGACAATCAGCTGCACCCAGAAGACCCAATGCCAGGAGAGGTATTGGCCGATAAAGCCGCCAAAGAAAGGGCCGATGGTCGACCCTCCCACGGAGGAGAGCACCACAAAAGCGACAGCGAACCCCTGGTCCTGGGCCTCCCACATATCTGCCGTCATCCCTAAAGTGACGGACCCTCCCGCTGAGCTGAGCCCACCGAGAATGCGACAGACCACGATGGTTCCGAAATTCGGGGCGACGGCGCATGGAATCTGCCATATATTGACCAGGAACAAACTGAGCTGCATGATGGGCCACCGGCCAAATTCCTCGCTCCAGGGCGCCCAGAGTTCACAGCCAAAGGCATAGGCTACGAGGAACACGCATTGACCCACCCGAGCTGCTTGTTCACTGATGCCAAATTCCTCCGTCAGGCCCGGGACTGCATTCGCATAAACACCGGTGTTGAAATTCATCGACATTTGTACCGCAAAGATGACCGAGATAATCGTCCATTTCTTCCACCAGGGGAAGCAGAATCCCAATTTATCGTAGCAGTCGTCCTCGGTCAGTTCTCGCTTGCCGCCGCGGTGTATCTCCCCCGAAGGTTCGTCTTTACTACTCCCCGCCGACAATGCATGCTCGGCCTGGGACTGAGTGGGGTTGTCGAGAGAAGGAGACGTTCTGGTCTCCTTGGAGCGTAAGTGATCGTCTGGTTTGCTGGCGACCGTCTCGTCCGACGTGTGCGGATCCGCCGCCATTGTGGTCGAGGTTAGGAGGTGCTGTAGCGTAAGCCAAAGGCTGCAACACCGCACTGGTCCAGAGGAATGTTAAGAGAATGATAATATAAAATTGTATAAAACGATTGAGGATTAGAAAACACGGCCGATGGTGCAGTCTATAGTCTTGGAAACGGAAGGGTTATATATCGCCACGGGGGAAGCTGAGAAGTAAACCGCAAGGCCCATGGGCTAGCATCAGCTGCAAATGACCTTCGGATCCGAACCTGGAGGTGGGTACAGAGTAGGGCCATATAGACGACGAGGAGAACGCAGAGCCATTTCCTGATGATGTGGACAGTCGGGAGCCATGACGCTCCAGGAGTATGACGTCGCCCAGGGCTTCCATCTCACTTCCTCTCTGCCAATAAGGCCACCCCATGGCTCGCATGGACAACGCCCGCAGTGCCCAGAGCCGGGTTCCACCGAGAGTCAGGTCCAGCAGCCGAGTAAGTCTCTGGAATATAGAACACAATCGGCCGCATCGGCAGCCGACCCAGAGTCGGACGGCTTGTCGGCCGGCCGGAGGGCCAATAATCGCTGTCATGTACCGACAAGCACCTGTGAACGGCCTGAAAGGGCGATGCCGATGGGCAAAAGATGGTCGAGTGGAGATGTATGACGTCGCCGAGCGAAAGCTTGATTTGATGTCACGATAACCGAGCGGTGGGCCTCATGGTGAATGTGACCGGCGAGGTCCACCCCGTAACCATCTCTCGAAGGGAAGTAGACGCATCCAGATGCGGTTTCTAGTAAGTCCGCCACGAGTTTTGATTGTCAGCCCACCCTGCAACTTTGCATTGCGCCAGCTGGTACATGGGATCTGGATATCTGGGAACGTGGTGTCATGGCATTGCCCATTGAAAACCAGCGACCGGCAAAAGGTTCCAGGCAACGGGAATATATATATCGGACAGGGGCCGAGCACAGACGGATAGAGCGACTCTGCAGCCGTGTCTCCAGACGGGGATGCAGTGCGCTCCGATGTCGACTGCTAGGCAACAAGCGACAAGTAACAAGCAACGGTGGGTCGATTCTTGGCTTCTCCAGTTCAGACGGATAACATGACCTTCAAGTCACGGTCCAGGACAACGTCATAGAGTGGAGTGGCCTCCGATTCGATACGCAGTCAGTTGTTATCATTCCGGGGCTCATCTATCCGGTTTATCTCCCGATACGACAACCCTCGCCATATCTATGCGGATGGGGATGATAGAGTGCTTCCCATGGCCATCATAGTACCTGACTTCTTCCACAAGCTCGTTGTTCGATTTAGTCTCCACTGCGCGAAGAGTGATTGTATGTCGTTTCCCTAAGGGTTTGCTGATGCAGCAGGAGAGTATCTGTTGTCGAAGTTATGGACTTAGCACCACGACCAGTGCTTGGCGAGAACTCAGTATGGATGATGTCAAGTCTTCGCTACCATGGTCCCGATGTAAGGCCAAGACTCACTGTCGAATAAGGGGCGACTCTCACAATTATATGTACATTATGCCGTGCATACAGTGGTTGGTCTTCATCCCGCTTGGACGCCTTTCCAAGTCATGACAGGATTCGATCGGGCCATGCTATTGCAACAGCCCTTTTGCGAACGGACCATGGGGAATGCAGGCGACTATCCGACCCTTGTCTAGTTCAAAATCGCTTCGGGAAGCGCGTTGGGCATTAACCATAAAAGGGAATCCTCCCATTCACTTGGGCAAAACGGAGCGATCGAATCAATTTAGTGCGTGGACATTGTTCCACCACTCTCGATGATCGTGTTGACAGCGTATCGATCCCATCCCGTATGATCGTGATCGGCAAACTGGTCCAGTTAACCCGGCCAAGTCGGGCCTCCTGAGAAACGGGATCCTGTCGTTGCTTAAGGATCTAGTTTTCATGAAAGGGTTCTGGATTCAATTGTAATTTGGAGTGCAATATCTTTGCGGTGACAAGAGAGAGCTGAAGCCGAACGCTGTCCGTCCTAGATCGAGAAGAAGACTCAGTACTCTGTAGTAAGGTTGTTTCTAACAATGTACGGAGAATTATTCCCGGCGATTCTCTAGCCCCTGCCGCCACCAGGTTTACCAGGATGTACATCGTGGCACCCTGAGGTCTCAGTAAATTGCTACATTTTTTCTAAGTGGCTAGAAATATGCAGTCCCTTCCAACCGCGTCTAATGTATATTGACATTAACAGAACGTAGCTTCATTTCATCCACGAAGGATGAGACTCTTGTTCCACCTCCACCGTGATATTGACCGTCTTCAACACCCCATCCTGCGTAGTCTCCTGCGTAAGATGTCGTGTGCTTCCAGTGCTCTCGCTTCCACTCGACCTCCGAGACATGGCATTTTTGTGACGTGCCGTCGTGATATCGGTAACCACCGACGACCCGACGTTTCCGAACCGGGAGATATCAGCGTAGAAGCTGCTCCGTTTCTTCTCTCTCACGACCTCGCCGGTCTTGCTTCTCATCGATTGGTTGATGTAACCACTGCTCTTCGGGTGACTGAGCTCCACCTCGTCTGGGAGTCGGGTAGTGATCAGGCCGGAGTGTAGACCGGCAAAGATGTGATAAAGTGTAGGCATACAAGCGATCGCAACGGTCATGCACATCATGGCCTGGCCGATGACGGCGGGGTTGACGACATTCCCTGTAGCCGGTTAGAACAGGACTATGGGAGCGAGAAGACCCTGGGCTTCGTACAGGTAGTATCTGATGAGCTCAACACCGGCGGAAGGAGTGCTATATGAGCAATTCCCAGGAATACGACACTATCAGATCCCCGTCAGAGCGTCGAAAGTATAAATGTGGGCCAATGATGCAGTATACCAGAGACGCGCAGAAAAGGAAGAGAGGATCTTCACCCTCTTCTTATAAGCAAGCTGGACGTGGCGCATCATGTAGAAAGGGATTGCAACAATGATGATTTCGGTAATAACGTGGAGGACATAGACGGGATACAATAACGCGCCCTGATGGCCGTGGTTAGTCTTCATCTCACCACATACCCTTATGACATACCTTTCCAACACATTTCTCGGGTGTGTAGAGCCATGGTTCGGGCATTTGACACTGAAAAGCAACTGCGAATAGCGCAAATACCACCCATCCCGACGTGAGGCCGATGGTAATTTTGCACGCCGTGTGCATCGCTCGGCTGGGTGTCAACTTCCATACCAACAGTGCGGTCGACAGCTTCGACAGGGCCAGAACAGTTATCAGGAGAAGTTGTGCGATGTATATAAACTATCAAATCATCAGAAGGACAAGTCTCGCTTAATATTGACCTGATTTTGATGTAGTATACCTTGTTTGACGTGGCAATGGCTGCAGTTGTGAGTGTTTCTGCATGTCTTCCAATACCATGATCGACTGCTTTTTGCATTACCACCACTTCAACTATTGATAGTATCTAGAGCGGACACTATTAGTATTTGATCGCGGATATGATCAACTCGACGAACTGCGACCTCACCAGAGCAACCCATATTGGAGTATTGACCAAGGCCTGCTGTTGCTTAAAGTACAGGACCGATCCCACCTTTGCGGCCACAAAAATGATCGCAGCGATGAGAAAGGACACAGACACAAGAGTAATCAGCGGCCCACGGTTTTCGTCTGTTAACACCTGGAACGGCGTGGATGATGCAGACATGGTCGCTGTGTGATAATACCATTGTTCGAATGTCGCACATTCGGGGGAAAGGGGTGATAATATAAAACCAACGCAATTCAAACTTTTTTCCTCTCGCACTTTCCATAAGCGCTTATATCTCTGTGTGCTCTATGATTTCGTGGACAGTCGGCTCGAAATTCCCTACCCCTGTTCATGTGAAATGAGAGTTCGTGTATATTGCCACCACTCAGCACCTTGCTCTCAGCCACTCCTTCTCACAGTAAAACCATCTTCTCGATTGGACAAACAATGCCGATGGTGTGAGATTGAAATTTGACATGGACAGAACCCATGTCTGTCAAGTCGGGGGGTTGATTGCCGGCCGAGGCATTTCGAGGATGCGAGACAACTTGGATCCCTTTGCGCAGCCACGCCGTAGACTAGTCTTTGTTACATCGGACGATGCCTGTCTGGTAGTTAGGCGCCTTTTGACATTTGTGGCCATGTTGCAACTCCAGGTGTTTAGTGAGGGTCTCGATCGATCTTGGAGCATCGCGTCGCCTTCGAATTCCGGAGCGGCCAGTCGAACCCTGCTAGTCCACGCACAAAGGCTAGACAATTTACCCGTCTGAGAGTCCGCGCTTTCATCGCTTGTCATGGTATGCACCCTCATCCTTGGCTAGTTGCATTAGACCTGGCTCCCATTGGAGAACTCATTTGTCCATAACACCACGTAACATGTTCCGACATGGTTCGGCTCAGTAGTGTGAAGTGGGCTCGCCACAGATAGAACGCTACCGAGAAAATATTTGTCGGGTTAGGAGATGAAAAGATATATTAAACTCGCTTCCAGGGAACATGTGGCAGACGGAGAGAATATCTTATCCCTGAATCTGGCTTTCCCTCGTTCTTCTTTCTCCAAGCCAGTCGCCCAGACGCTGTTCTCTGTTTGTTGATAGATTGACCAGACCCGAAGGCCTCAATAATCATGTACAACGACGATGTTGAGATGAAGAGTGGCAGTGCCATTCAGTCCCGCGCGATAGGGGCTTCGAATGGACCTGCGCCGGGGAGTGGAAGCGTCGAATATCGCCAAAGACAACAACTAGAGGTGCCGATTGAATCTCACGTCTTAGCCGTTTGGAACTGACAGGAGCGGCATAGCGATACTTGAACTTCTTCTCCTCGCTGGCATTCTCAGCGACCTTGCTGGCCTCGTGGGAGTCCACTGGTGGCAGTATCCAAGCCGGTCTGTACAATGGCGGACCTGCTGTTCTCGTGTACGGTATTCTCGTCAGTGGCTTTGGCAATGCGGCTATCGCTTGTTCTCTGGCGGAACTGGCCTCAGTGTAAGAGCAGTTCAGATTTTACCAATGCGTGCGTTAGTGGCTTACAATGACAGACACCCCTGCGCTGGAGCCCAGTATCACTGGAGTTACATCCTTGCTCCGTTCGCTCCTCGATTCCTCAGTTTTTTCCAAGGTACGTGCTCATGGCCATCGTCGCTATGATGAAACGGACGCTAACAACTGTTTGTAGGATGGGTTACCGTAAGTTCTGTTCATGTTGTGTGGATCAAAGAGACGCACCCTGACCTATTCATCATCGCAGGTTTTTTCATGGGCTGCACTTGTCTGTATCGCCCCTTTCTTTATTGGGACACAGATTGAGGGCATGGTGGTTCTCGCCGATCCCGAGTATGTGGCCGAGAGATGGCATGGGACGCTGCTCATGTGGGCTGTGGTCCTGATCCCTATCATTATCAACATCTTTGCACGTCGCGTTCTGAGTGTCATCGAGGTGACAGCTGGTATCATGCACGTCGTCTTCTTGCCGGTGACTATCGCCGTGTTCGTGATCCTCGCCCCCCGGAATCCCAATGCCTTTGTGTGGGATACCTTCGTCAGCGGTCTCAGCGGGTGGCAGAGCCCTGGTGTCGTCTTCTCCATTGGTCTTTTGGGCGTCATTACCCCTTTGAGCGGTTCGTGTTCTATAAATGCTTGCTACACGCGTCCTTCTGTTTTCTAACATCCATCAGGTGTCGATGGGATCATCCACATGGCGGAAGAGGTCAAGAACGCGAAGAAGGTTGTCCCACGGTCCATGATCTGGGGCACTATCATCAACTCCGTCATGGCCTTTGGCTACATTATCGCTGTCCTTTACTGCATGGGCAATTACGAAGAGGCCCTCATGAGTCCGACGGGCTATCCGATTATCCAGATCGCCTACCAGGCCACCGGCTCCAGGACGGCCACCTACATCGTCATGGCAATGGGCATGCTCCCCGGCTGGGTTGCGCTGTTCAACGGGTTGGCTTCGGTGACGCGTCTGACATGGGCGTTTGCACGAGACAACGGCCTCCCCTTCTCGGACTTTTTCGTCAAGGTGTCTCCGCGGTACAAGATTCCGATCCGCGCCCTGTTCCTCGTGGCCTCGGTGGTGATCGCCCTTTCTTTCATTCAGATCGGGTCCACTGCCGCCTTCAACGCCATTCTCTCTCTCAGTACCCTCGGTCTTTACATCTCCTATCTCCTGCCGTTGATCTTTCTGGTCATCAAGCGGTTTACCAGTCCGCAGGACATCCCCCGCGGTGCATTCTCACTGGGAAAATGGGGTCTCCCTGTGAACCTGGTTGCCATTCTCTTCGCCACGTATTTCGCGATTTTCCTTCCCTTCCCGTCTACATTGCCTGTCACTGGTGGGAATATGAATTACGCGGGACCGGTGCTGGGATTTGTGATGTTATTCGCGTGTGTGGACTGGGTCATCCGCGGGCGTCGTAAGTGGAATGGACCGACGATGAAGTATTCTCGGGAATGAAGGGAAAGGGGAACAAAAGGTCAACGCTTGTTTAAATCAGGTTTTACCATTAGACATACATCTATAGCCAAGTTTCTTCTGTCAATATAATCACCAGGGCAGATCTCACTCTCCAACAGATCTCTACTCCGTACTCCGTACTGATTTCCACGTGCAAATCTGAAACGGCCCTCTTGGCAGGGCGCGGAAGAACCCCGGCAGCCAATGGAGGACCGAGATTTGCCCGGAGATTCCTTCGTCGGATCCCAAGAGAGAAAAAACAAGCGCGAAGGAAGATGCGAAGCGAGCTGGTCCAGAGGGGGAGTCGCCCGCCACACAGGCTAGTAGAATGGCTTTCTTCGCGGCGGGATTAAAGGGGGCAGTGGGCGCGATATTCCTCGGCGGGTAATCATTGCCCTGGAAGCTTCAATCCCAACACAATGATATTGTTGTCGGGGCTGTTGTTGGTAGGGAGCACGCTTGCGTCTGCCCAAGGGGTGAATGATGCATCGCCGCCACCTCTGGCGGGATCCCGCCGTCTCGTTTCCGGTCCCCAAGCAACGACAGCGCCAACCAGCACAGAAACTTTGTGGTTGTCTGCGCAACCGACGCCATTCCCCTCGGACAACCATGGCCGTCGTGCTCTCATGAGACGTGCGACTACGTCGGCAGCGGAGGCCAGTGTCTGCGGCTACTTTAATGGCGATAAGAGTAGGTTCCAGCATGGTAGCCACAGCGATGAATACCTAACCATACCTCAACAGACTCGCGCCTTGCCTGCGGTTACAACTGGAACTGCGTCTTCCACTCCAGTAACGCCGACTATCCAGCCCTCGTCGGGTGTTGCCCGATCTCCTCCACCACGCACTGCCAATTCCTGACGACCTGCTACGACAGCGCGGAGGTCCTGGCGACAGCGTCACTGCGGTCTTTGACAAATGATCCATTCGTTACCCTATGCACGGAAAGTGACAATGCGTATTGCCATGCCTGGGCATGGCCGGACCTCTCCATGGTCGACTGGGCCTGCACCCACACGAGCGAACCGGCGCTGGAAGTGCTCCAGACCATCGGGTCGTTGACCGACGTTACCAGTAGCCAAGACCAGATCTTCGAAACGCTTTCCATGTCCTGGGTCGACGACTCGGTGTTGAAGGCCATCACCGCCGCAACAACGTCGGCAGAGTCAACTGCGGGAACATCGGCGACGACGGCGACTCAGAAGACAACGGCGGTTCCGAACGACGCATCCGAGGAGCACGGCTCAACAACACCCGTGGGAAAGATAGTAGGTGGTGTTGTTGGCGGTGTGGGGGGTGTGGGTGTGATCGTGGCCGCCGGCATCTTGTATCGACTACGGAAAAAGAAAGCTTCGACTTTGGGGTCATCGACTTCTCGACCATCGACTCTTGGTGGAGATGGCAAAGCTCAGGGAGGAATGTCGGATCCCATATATGCAGCAGAGGTCGATGGGAGAGATCGGTGGTACGAAATGGACGGCTCCAGACCGGTGCCAGTGGAGTTGCCAGCACACCAAACTCGGGATGGATTGGAATAACATGTCTATCTAACGCCCGTATCTACTGGGAAAGGGTTGACAGGTAGGAATCGAAGCTGCTCCCTGGTAGTACCCGAATCTAGTCATATCTTCAGCTCACCTACTTAGTGCACAGGTTCTCAATTTGCATACGCGACATGCCATATGTCGATGTGGTCTAATAAATACGAACGAATAATGTACATGAAAACTACACCCTGCGATCAATACTCCTGTTGATCGTTCCAGTAGAGTGTCCCATGTTGCACCTCTCCCGTGGGTTCAAGGTCCCATCTCATCATGATCCTCGTCCATTGCAACAAATGACTTGCGATCTTGACATGTCCCACGTCGGTCGGGTGGTTCTTGGGGTCAATATCGTTGTGCTGAAGGAGGCCCTTGGTGTCAAAGTAGCGCACGTAGGCATGCTCCTTGAACTGGTCGTGCACACGCTTGGTCTCGTCTTCGTACAGTGTACTCGGAACGTACTTGGTTCCCTCGAGTCTCCATTCTCCCCACTGGGACTATAAGAGATAACGGTCAGTACAGCACGCGATGCGACCATAGATACGAAGACGTACCATGAGAACGATCGTAGCCCGAGGCCAAGTGTGGTGGATGTCGTCGACCAGGCGAACGTAGTCGTGAAAATAATCCTCGCCGGAAATCTCATTCGGCTTTCGGTGGTCGTTTCCGCCCATTTGGATGATCACTAGATCCGCCGGTTGGTCGCCTTTGACGTCAAATTCCTCCGGGCTGCCCCCATACATTGCATGCGCCCGCACACCGGGGTCGGAGGCGCGATGCCAAAACCAGGGCTGTCGATGCTTAGCGACTAGTCGCTGGGTGGGGAGGGTGGTGATACTTACCATACCGTGAACACCACCGCCGTAGCACTTCATATCTGCGAGACAGACACCGGGGTAGGCCTGCAGCGATAATTCAGTAAGATACTATGATAGCTGAACGTATAGTACTGACCGTAATTGTATATTCGGCATTTCCCAGGCCTTCAGCAAACAGGTAGGCCCATCCAGACATCGCTTCATACGTGGCGAATTGACCCGACGCAAGCCTATGATTGTCAATGACGACGACACACCGAAGATATCGCAACAAGCCTTACGAGCCACCAATGATCTCAACCCTTTTATCGAACGTGGGAGGTTTGCTGAGACTCGCGCTCTGGGGAACCGCGACACCGGCGATTTGGACTGTGTGGAGGGTAAGCGACGAAGATGGCGATGGAATGGGTTTACTTATCCCAAGCCCCAGTTGGTCACTGGGATAGCATTAGCATCACGATAATATGCAGGGCCACTCTTCGATCAGCCACATACCGCGTAGTTCAAACACATTGCTATCTCCCGCATCAATCCCATCGAATGTATCCGGAGTGACGAACTGGTAGGTGGTGTCCGCGGTGACGTTGGAAAACTGCCAGTCGAGGGAGCCGACTCTATACCGAAGTTGTAGATCAATGGGTGTATGATCGTGGGGGTAGAGTTACCGATAAGCGACTAGGACCCCTTCGGAAGTATTCTCGCCAAAGGTGACTGCAAGCTAGGCACCGTTAGTCTCCAGTGGTCAACACATGGTCGAGTAACGTACTTGGTTCCCCGTGAACCCGACTTTAATACCAGGCGCTCTGGATGAATTAGCGGTTGTTCGTGAGAGCGGTCGTATGGAGGGAAACGGGCAGGGAGACGAACGACCACCCTAACAACGAGTCAGTTAGCCATTCAATATATCATGAAGAGAGATCAAGGTCGTACAAGAAATGTGCTTGCTGTCCCACCGGCCTTTGTATGCAATTTCCCCGGCACTGGCCTCATAGGTGCGCCAGGAAGCATCCAGGGTAATGTTGGCTGCCTGGCCCGGATACGGATCCTCTCTGACCTGGCCATTCTGCAGAATCGTCGCCGACACTGGCGATAACCAGCACAGCGCTGTAACCAGCAGCGGTGCAATCCACATGATGAGCCGCGGGGAAGTATAGGATGTAGCGGAGAGCTGGTGTCTCTGCCACCAGATTAGATGGGGTTGTTATTGTTGAAGAAAAGTCAAATCATGATAACCAGCCAGGAAAACGCCTAGGAACCAGGCACCTTTCCCACGGTTATTATTATCTAAGAGGCGTCACCTCGCCCATCAATGACGCGATCATCCAGCCAACCCCCATAAGGCGCTGGCTCGGCCCCATCCGTGGCCGATGATACGTGCGGCGGACCCGCCGGCCCTGAAGGAGGGAGTCCGCGGGGAGCCCGAGACCGCACATGCATTTAGCATGTTCATGATCCCTGATTGCTGGTTAGGATGTATCATCAGGGCGGAGACTTAATTAGAGAGAAGTGTCTACAAAGTCTATCAATATTGGGCCCTGAAATGTCACATTCTTGCTTTGTCAGGTTGACACCCTTTCCCCTGATCTCGTTCGGCTTTGCAGGGTCTCAGCCAAGACCTCTTCTACGCCGTTCTAGGGCTAGGGTAGCCCAATGCGGTAACCCATAGGGCTTGGGAGTGGAATTTTCATGTGGTGATGGATGCAACGACCCAGTATCATCAGGAGTTCATCTTGTTTGGTGGGGATGTCTTGGGTCCGTCTTGTGTGATTTTTTTAGAGCGGCGTTCAGGAGTCGATTTGTGTTGGTGTGTGGATGGAGATCAGTTGAAGATATATATCTTCCGTAAACTCTACTCCGTACATGGCCAGATTGAACTCGTTCTTGTAGAACATGGTCCTTCAGCTCTTGCATCAATATCGCAATATTTCCTTGCCGACATCTAAATTTAATGCATTGTGCATCTAT
Source organism: Aspergillus sp. MEXU 27854 (assembly GCA_019721355.1). Taxonomy (NCBI): domain Eukaryota; kingdom Fungi; phylum Ascomycota; class Eurotiomycetes; order Eurotiales; family Aspergillaceae; genus Aspergillus; species Aspergillus sp. MEXU 27854. The sequence goes on along the minus strand of JAGMTT010000008.1, from coordinate 1,731,874 downwards.
TCTGTACACCGCGATGGACTATGTAAGGTAGCCAGTTCCCAGCTTACATACATGAAGCTCTTGGCATCCAGTTGCCGCGCTTCACGGCAATTATGCACAATTCTCATATGAATTACTAAGGTGCTCATTACGGTGTATAAGCCCGATCGATGACCGCGATCCAAATATCCTCTTTAAAGGGCTGGTCTCAATCTACTACAACCCTCTATACTTTATCTAGACCCCCTCCGTCGCATCTCGCCCCGGTTTGGCCAAGCGTTCTTCTCGCCATCTCGGTCCCAGACGGGTAACGATCAGCAGCAGAGGGGCAGTCGCCAACATCACGAGAGCGATAAACGTGAAGCACCATCCGCGTCCCATCGCATTCAACATGGGATCGATCAGGGCCGTGGCGCCCGCCCCGAGGAGACAGCGCACGAAATTATTCGACGCCGTGGCCGCCGACGCATTGGTGGGATACAGGTCGATCAGCAGCGTACTGACCGTGTTGAATGCGCCCGTCAGACTCAGGCCCATCAGGAAGAGGATGGTCGTGGGAGCGGCCAGATGAACCCCAAAGTTCAACACCCACCCAAAAGCAATCACCGTCAAGCTGCCAACGGCCAATAGTGGAAATGTCAACTGGAGACGCGCCTTCTCGATGGGAAAGCCCTTTAGATCCCGAGGGCGCGTGCCACTCAGGGGAAATCCTCGCTGTTTTGCCAGCCGACGATAGTTGTAATCCAGAGCCTTTCCTGTGGCGATGGACGCTATCGTTGCCCCCAGCCCGAAGGGGATATAGCACAGGCCGATTTGAAGGTCGTTCAGGCCGTAGAGGTCGTTATAGATAGAGGGAATCGAAGCGCTGACATCATAGAATCCGGCAAACAGTATGGCGTTTGAGAATAGGATGATACTGGTGTCCTTCTGGAAGACGATGGAGAGAGTTCGAATGGGGTTGGGGAAACTCAGCTTGCGTCTCTCAGGAGGAGGGCGACCATCTCCAGAGTCTAATACTCTAGGCTTGCTGCGATAGTAGTTGATCAATGACATGTTCCAGGTCGGGGGTGGCAGAGATCCATCTCCCACGACCCGACGAGCCGTCTCTGGGAAGAAGAGGAGAAATTGGAGGGCGAAGACACCGGCAAAGATCGTAAGAAACCAGAAGATCGCTCTCCATCCGAGATACTGGGCCAACAACCCTCCAATGACTGGCCCAACCGACGGGCCCATGAGACTTCCAGCGGTGACGAACCCCATGTATGACCCGCGTTCCGCTGCGATGGCTATATCAGACACTACTCCGGAGGATAGGGCGATGGTGGTGCTGATCCCGGCACTTTGAACACATCGTAGGACGAATAGGGCGGCATAGTTATCCTGCAAGGCCAGACCGATATTGGCCGCGATATACAAAAGAAAGCATATGAGATAGGCCGGGCGCCGCCCTGCCTTATCGGCAAAGTCTCCCACAAACATGGGAGACAGTCCTTGGAAGATCTAGGCCTTATCAGTTGTGAACGATGCGCAATCCGTGTAAATTACAATGAAGCATACCATGTAACTGGTGAGAGTCAAATTGATCAAGCTATTGGACACATGTAGGTCATGGGCCAGAGTATTCAGGGCGGGATAGTAAATTTGACTCGACACAGGAGAAAAGAACCCGGCCCACGAGGCCGAGAAAACGGTATACCTCTTTTGAGCCCGGGTGAAGGCTGAATACGGCGCATCGCTGGAACCAGTTGGATTTCGATCAAGGACCGGAGTGGCGGCAGAGGTACCGGCCAAGATCTTCTCCCCCGTGTCCTCAATGGGAGGCGCAAGTTCGGAAGCAACATGCGCATCCTGGGCCGTGGAGGTCATTGTCTCTGTCGGACAGCCATGAAGCCAAACTGATGACCCAGGATAAAACCTGGCAGAATCGCGTTTTTATTAGGTATGGATCCTCTCCGAGGGCGCTGGAGATAGCCGAACGGCAGCCAATGGGAGCGGCATTGTTGGAGAAAGAAATAATGGTCAGGCGGGGCAAGACGACCATTAACCGAACGAAATTGGTGGAGAAAGCACTTAGTTCTTCCACGTTGAAGCTTAGCTCCGGATATGTCGGCATGCGTCCCAATCTGTCCGGCCAGACAAGCTCATTTTTGTGGGGTGGAAGAAATATGGATAAATAAGAGTACCAGAGGTCCCAACAATGACTCCGAGCTTGAAATATATGAAAGTTACATGATGGTCCAGTCAGTTGGACTTTGAGCGCCTACGCCCAAAGGTTCATAATATTGCGTCTTGGTGCATTCATCCTGTCCTTGACATATGGTGCTTCCGGGACGCATCTACGTTGCATAAAGTCTGCGAACCCTGACAGGAAATACAGCCCACCCACACATAGCATTACCCAGAGCAGTAGCCCACCTTCTTAGGTTCACACCCGCCAGCACATCCACTGTAGAGAACGCAAGGATGGTCGGCGTCAGTGCAGACATTCTTCAGGGTGGCCGTATCACCATAGTTGCTGTTGATGCCGACAACCTCGCCTCCATCACGGGCAGTAGTGCCTTCCACATAGACATTGCGCTTGCACTGGCTGCTGCAATTTCCGCACGAACGGTAGACTTTTCCATAGTCCTCGGCGTAGAAGTTGATGATCTGCGACAGGTGTTAGAAAAGATAGGAGGTTGTAGTATAACGACTCACGTTGACCGTTCCACAGCCGTTGTGCTGAACAATCTTGTCAGATGCATGGTAGGCGCCTCCACCGACGATCCAGGTTTCCTGGCCGGACTTGTCATTTTTCTGGTGAAAGGTTAGCTTCTATTCCTTCAGCCATCGCACTGCAACACCTACGATTGTTATTGCGTCCTCACACACGTCCTCGAACCAAACAAACTCCAGGTTGCATGGTCCATCACAATGGACTCCTTCAGCCTGGTCTTTGCCAATAATCACATTCCGCAGCGTGGCTCCAGAGTGAAGATAGAAGACAGCATCCTCCCAGGATCCCTCAGAGTCTCCATTGCAAGCTCCCGAACCTCGGTCATATTTGGCCCAGCCGGCGTCAAAGACTTGACCGGCAGCAATTTCAATGACCTTGCTGTTGGAGTAGTGGGCGGTGGGCACCGGGACGCCTCCTTCATATCCCAGACATGCCAGGGCCCCTGGGAGGATGATCGACAGAACAGCTGCGCTCGACCGCATGGCTCATGAAACGAAACGTGTAGATCCAAGTACGATTTTGATGAGAAGAACGGGTTCATGCCGATCACCACATGGGAGAGCCATTGAGCTTATATAGATCCCTGTTGATGGGGGTTCCCAGTCCAGATGAGAGACGCCCTTGAATCGTTATTGGTGGACGATTACAACCTGCTCAATTTCTCCAAGGGGCTCAATGGCTTTCTTGGCTTCTTCAGACAAGACTTTCCGCGGCAGGAATATCAGCCCCGTCATTTAAAAACGGGGCTTCCCAGCGATGTCCCCCCAATCATACCAGCAGCGGAGAATCAAGAACGCTTGGCTGAGGTATTGAGAACGGCACTTCCCCAAATCTAATGCGCTCCACGCTAGGCCAAGAAGTGGCGTTGAGGAATGCCCTGTCCTCGTGATGTTGCATATACAGACCCCGGCTCTTATACAGCGTCAGGGTCCTGCGACAGGTGGAAGAGAGCATCAAACCATCCCGTAAATTTTCCCTCCACAAGAATCCCACAATGAGAGGGCGACAGGGGATTCAAATAAACCTGAACGGAGGTCGACCAAGACAGGAAGTCGAGCCTAGACCAACTGGGCAATCTACTCCCGACGAACGGTTTCATACCAAGCCACCGAGGTTTGAAGGGGTGGATTGCCAAGTACTCGCACCAGCATATCCCCATCAGGGAAGGATGATTCAGTGAATGATTTGGTCTTTGCGGATGACTCAAGTATACTAGACAAGTCAATATCCAAGTCTGGGCCATATATCTCGAACAATAGTCAACGTTAGGAGCAAGACACTCTCTGAACATCCGCATGAAGACTAAAGCATATCTGGTCATTTCCATAGACATCTATCCTCCACGTGTAATGAGTTTCTAAACCAACCCGTGAGGCTGACGTGACTTCTCGCCCCAAAATCCATCTTCCAGCCTGAGTCGTGGAGTACAATACACTCAGTTGGCCTCCGCCGAGATAAGCCCATGGGCCAAGTACACTCGGCGAAGAATCTCCCGAATCACCGGTTCCTTGCGATCATTATACTCCATCACCGTCTCTCCGGCACGGCGACTCTCCGCTGCTGCCCGCCGTTTGGCATTCACATATAACTTCCGATCATCTTCATGGGACAACAGCCAATCCCGGAACAGTCGGTGCCGAATCAACTCCGGGCTATCGGGCCCGAAAACGTGGATGTTTGCATAGGGATCTTCTAGCCCAAAGAAGCGATGTTCGTGCCAGTTAGGCTCCCGATGTAGGAACTGGAATCCCGCTGCCTCAAGGGCAGGAACATAGTCCTCCTCTGCCGTTGGATCGACCACCATAACGTCGACATCGATCACGTCCTTTGCAAGCAGTCCGGGGACACTTGTAGACCCAACATGGTTGATAGACAATGCGCGATCCCCTAGAGCGCCCTGAATTTTCTTGAAGATGGTCTGAAAACGAGTCTTCCACTCTGGATTATACTCCACTATCTCGATGGGCTTGTGTGGTCGTGTGGAAACGATGTCCAGGGCTAGCGGATCGTAGGGTATATGGTGAGTGATATCGCGGGAGGGTTCCATCTCGTCTGAGCCCCTGTGTGGTGGCTAGGAGGACGCACGCAGTGAACGATTTCCAACATGACGGTGAGCTGACTCTGACATTACAGATGCCTTAGCCACACTATGCCCCGCCTCGTATAAATGTGGCTTGGAATGTTACCAAAGAACTTTGCACATTTCGTTCCTTGAATTGGAAGGAGATGGACACCAGCACACATTTGTTGTTCATGCTGTCAGGCTGTCCATTTTAGCTCGGTTCGGTGACCTTTATATTTGACAGTATCACTCTCGGACTCGAGGGGATTCAGGTGTTGTTTCATGCAAATAATGGCAACCGAATGGTATATTCGGTCGTGATATGTGGATAGCATATTCCTTGCTCTCTTGTTTTGTTCAAGACCGGACTTAGCAGATGGAAAAAAGGCAGCAGCGCCGGGGAGATCCGCCTATCTCTAGCATGTCGAGGCGCGGTGAGGGACACCATCTATATCTCGGCGCTTTGTTGTGTAATAACCGAGAAGGCTATATGAGGGTATATGGGTCGCGATGACTGGTTATGTCGCCCACTGGCAAAAAGAGGGGAATGGTATAAACTCGGGACAGCTGCTCATCGGCCAAGGGTCAAGTTTCTATGACTACTCCCATATCAACACATCATGACAGAAGTTCGTCACATCGGCAGTCCTCCGGCAGTGGGCCTTGCCCCCGTTTCGCGGAGTGTTGAGTACCCGAAGTGGTTTGGGGGGTCTGCCTCTTGTATGGCGGTGGTGGTCTCACACCCGCTGGATTTGAGTAAGAACCCAACTCCGAGTAATCCAGCCGAAGGAACTATAACTCAATCGCTGACACTACCTGGTAGTCAAGGTGAGGATGCAGATGGATGGCGGAGCCCGGCAAGGAACCGCCAAGACGGCTATACGGGTGGTGCAGACTGAAGGAGTGCGCGGTCTCTATAGCGGAGTACGACCCCATTTCCTACGACCGCGTCGGGAAAGATGCTGACGATCATAGCTATCGGCAGGACTCACACGTCAATGTAGGTATTAAGAGTCACGGCCCTGCTAGCCACGTACTCACTCTACGACAGTGACATATGGATCAGTCCGGATAGGGTTGTATGAGACGATCAAAGAACATGCCAAGGCAAACAACATCCCGATGTCCCCGCCGGTGCTTGCGTTGACAGCAGCCATGACGGGATTCATAGGAGCCATATTCGGCACGCCGTCCGATATCGCCAATATTCGCATGCAGAACGACCGGTCACTACCCCCAGCTGCACGGCGGAATTATCGACATGTCCTGGACGCGTGGATACAGATGAAGAGACTTGAAGGATGGGGTGCATTTACCCAGGGTATTTGGCCGAACTGCTTCCGCTGCGGGTTCATGACAAGCTCCCAGCTAGCATCATACGATACTTTCAAGAACCTGTTGACGAGGATAACGGAGACCAGCGGCGACCATCCGGCAATTCATGTCTCGGCGTCACTACTGGCTAGTTTGGTGGCCACGACTCTATGCAGTCCAATGGACGTGATCAAGACACACCTCATGGAATCATCCGGCAAAGGCACAACCCTTGGCATCATCAAGGAGCTCACAAGGAACGAAGGACCGAAATGGGTGTTTCGGGGCTGGACCCCTAGCTTCGTGCGATTAGGACCGCAGACCATTGCCACGTTGGTACTCCTGGAGCAGCACAAGCGAGTATACCGAGTCCTCCTCGGACAATCGTCATCTGCATAGTTATCCGCTAGTTCACACCACTTAGACGCTCACCGGCATTGTTTAAATATCATCCTCGTCCCACAATTTCCCCACGGCTACTCGGTTGTATGAAATCTGGGCATAGTGGATCCCATCCCCGGATATCACGACTGCTAGTTCGGTATCCAGACTCTGCATCCCCACAGTTATTATGAGATGGATACTCAATTCCAGCGGAGTCTTTCGTGGGGGATTCCTTTCAAGTCCTGGCAATTGGCCCGGGGAGGTCAGAATCCCCCGGTGCCTAGATGGCCTATATAAGGCCAAGGACGACAAGACGGACAAGAAAAATTTGGCATCCTTGGGTTCTTGGTATTCGGTGGCATTGTCTATCCCCTAGCTTTCACGATGTTCCTCGATGGGCGGCAACTTCTTCTCGCCCAGACGATGCTGGTGGTCTTTCCCAGCTTTATGCTGTTTGGATACAACCAAGTCGGAGTGGGAGGACTTTTGTCCTTTGCAAGCTGGACGGAGACATTCCCAGAGATCGATACCACTGGCACCACGGGCGACGCGGAGTCTTACCATTCCGTTATCCAAGGTGTCTTCGTCTCCTCGTTCACCCTCGGTGCCCTGGTAGGTGCTCTGTCCTGCTCTGCCCTGGGAGACTGGATTGGCCGCCGCAAAACCATCTTCGTCGGGGGCGTTTTGACTCTGATTGGGGAGATAATATCCTGCTCGTCTTTTACTCTTGCCCAATTGACCACCGCTCGAATTGTTATCGGGGCTGGCGTTGGAATCCTGAGCACTATTGTCCCTGTGTGGCAGTCGGAATGTTCTCCGGCCCTCAACCGAGGCCGCCATGTTGTTGTCGACAGCATCTTCATCACGAGCGCCTATGCCTTTACATCCTGGATTAATTTCGGATTCTCCCAAATCGAACACTCGTCGGTCTCGTGGAGAGTGCCCCTCGCCATTCCCTGTGCGTTCTCAATCGTGTTACTCGGCTCCATATTTTTGTTTCCAGAATCCCCACGATGGCTCGTTCGTGTTGGTCGTCGTGAAGAGGCATCTAGAGCATTGGCCAGAGTCCGTGGCGATGCTGTTGACCCGGTCGTCGTCCAGCAAGAGGTTGCAGCGATTGAGCTGTCCATCGAAGAAACAGCACGAACCGCCACCACCATGCGCGACATTTTCACCATGAAGGACGGGAAACTATTCTATCGATTTATGCTCTGTATGGGCCTCCAGTTCAGTCTCCAGATGACCGGCGCGTCTTTGATCTCCACGTACGTCGGTCAGATCTTTCAAAACAACCTGGGACTTGCTCCGGATCTCTCACGCATATTGGCTGCCTGTGCCTTGACCTGGAAGTTCATGGCCTCCTTCGTCGCCTTCTTCACGATTGACCGATTTGGACGCCGAAAGCTATTCATGTTCACGGGTGTTGGCCTCACACTTTGCATGGTTGGTCTGGCTATCACCAACAGTTTCCCCAACACCAACAAGGCAGCGGCCGCTTTCGGCGTTGTCTTTATTTTCCTATTCAACTTCTTCTTCCCCATCGGATTCCTCGGCACTACATTCCTCTACTGTACAGAGGTTGCACCTACGCGCCTGCGGGTCGCCATGACCTCTATCTCGACTGCCAATCACTGGCTATGGTATGCTCAATCTTGATTACTGAAGACTTCGGATGACTGACCCATGTAGGAATTTCGTGGTTCAAATGATTACCCCGATCGCTCTGGCAAAGATCGGCTACCGATACTATATTGTCTACGCCTCGATTGCGTTCTGTTTCCCCATCATGGTCTTTATCTTCTACCCCGAGACCATGGGCCAGAGGTTGGAAAAGCTCGAACGTCTTTTTGAGCGCGATATCTCGATCTTCGAGACCGTGAAGTATGCCAACCGCATGGCAAAATGGCCAGAGCAACACGAATCCGATGATGAGGTGGAAGGTAAAAAGGAGATGGAGCACATTGAGGACTCTGATGAGGATAGCAGGGGTCGTCAAGGCACGGAAACATAGACTAGATTAGATTTAGATCGACCAGTACCTACCGCATTTAGGGCATCGCAACGCCATGGAGGTTAATGGAAGATAGCGGTTATATGAGATTGCAATTTTGCTCGGCTCTATACAGCCTTCTTGACTGGAATTCTTTACATTTTGTTCGGGATCGGGCTACAGCCGGTTCGGTCTCTCTGTCGGCTTCCCCTGCGGGTGAGTCGCGACATATTCAGCATCTTCCAGTATCATGGCCGCCGCTTTTTCGGCAATCATATAGACCGTTGCTTGAATGTGCGCACTCACTTGGAGCGGCATCACACTCGCATCGGCCACCCGCAACCCCCGTACGCCGTACACCAGAAGCCTTTCATCAACAACGCCTGCTTTTGAGCCTTCGAAGCCCCCCATAGCGCAGGTCCCAACCGCTGCAGAGACGCCTTGTTAGTGATCGGCCAGGTGGGAGTCAGGACATATACTTACGATGCCAGTCTGTTACGGTACAGTTCCGGACGAAATCGTCGTAGAGATTGTCGGTTTCAGACGGACTTGTTTTGCCGTGAACCGCCGGAGGGAATACTCGGGATTTTATGATGCTGGCGAGGGGATATGTGGCGCAGATTTCGTTTGCAAAATGCTGCGCCATCTTCATAACAGCAAAGTCGATCTCGCCTGGGCCAAGATAGAATCGCGGATGAATTACAGGTGTGGGCATACCTGGTTCCTGGCCTGCGCTCCTAGGCGGGAGATGAACTGATCCGCGCGAGAGAGGATACTGCAGCATCTGTAGCATTGTCCCATACTTCTTTCCTTTCTCGCCTTCGAAATAGGGGCTCCAGTTCCCAAGATCGAACAGGTATTCCACTTGACCTAAGTTGGCGCCCTGCTGGAACTGGCGAGCGAGGATATTGTCACGCTGTTGTTTCGTCTCCTTCGCAATTTCCATGACGCGCGTTTCAAGATCCGCCAGTTGCTCGGGTAGACCTAACACTGACAGGGGACAATATGCAATGGAGCAGGGGAGAATTGTCCATGGCCCGGTTTGCGAAGATTGATATGCCATCTCGGCAGCTTTTCGTAGACTTGGGTCTGTCTTGATATTGTCGGGTGTTGTGAGGGAGTCTGATATTTCAAAGATCGTTGCTGTCACTGTGCCTGGTTAGCCCAGGTTTGATATGTAGATATGGTTCTGGTATCAGACGGCTAGCATACTTAGATGGTCTTGCAAGTTTTCGCCAACATTCGGATTATCAATTTTGACTGGAATCCCCGCCGCCTCAAGGATCGATCGATTCCCTACGCCAGACAATTCAAGGACTAGGGGTGACTGAATTGCACCGGCGGCGAGTATCACCTCTCGCGATGCTAAGATAGCGGTCGGTTCGCCGTCCTTAAGAATTCGGACCCCTTTTGCGACCCATCCATCATCATCGTCCCTTTCGATGATGATGTTGCGAACGGTCGTTTCACATAGAACAGTCAAATTTGGGCGTGAGGATACTGGTAAGTAGTACGCGTTTGCTGAATAGCTTCGCGTCTGCGTCGCAGGGTCAACAGTGCATACCATATTCCATGCTCCAACGTTGGAGCCAGATAGACTATCCGGACTGGTCATCACCCCTAGGTTGTTTAGGGTGGCATGCCAGAATTGATGAGATGATCCATACTCTCGAATGTGAGTCGTGTGAAGGGGCCCTTTTGTCCCGTGGGCATCGGCCTGGTACTTTGAGCAAAACTTCTCCTGGTGTGCGATGTCAGGAGGGTAGAACGTTTCGCTCTTTTGAAAGTACGGACTAATATCAGCTGGTCAGTTGCGGACCGGGAAACATATCAACGTCGTGAGCGGTTTCTGAATCATACAGGACATCATCCCAGCTCCATCCTTTATTCCCAAGCTCGGACCAGGCATCGTAATCCTGGCGATTTCCCCGGTTCCATGCCATGAAGTTGAGCGCACTAGTACCCCCTAACACGCGTCCGCGGGGGCATGGAAGCTTGCGATTTCCCAGCCCGGGCTGTTCGACAGTTTCAAACTTCCAGTCATACTGAGTTCCAAGTGTCTCGCCAAAACGACCTGGAATATTGATAGCCGCGTCATCGAAAGCCGCGGGCCCGGCTTCAATCACGGCCACCGTGATGTCTGCTCTCTCGCTCAGTCGGACTGCAAGAGCCAATCCAGCGGTACCTCCACCCACGACGATATAATCGAATGTGCGCTGGACGGGTGGTCTATTGTCGGTCATGTTGAGAGCCAGAACTCGCTTGACTGATGGACTGAAGTGTTGTTAGTCTATCTTATTTGGAGCGCGTGAAGGAGGGGTGTCGGCATAAGCTTTTCGGGGATCAGCCACCCTAAGAGTTAATCGTGTGACCTCCACGTCGAGCTTTGTCTTATGCCTACGCACTCGCTGGAAACTTGGTGATTCAAGACGCAAAGAATTAGCTGCCCAAATCATAATCTTGTCAGCCTAAGAGCCTCTGTACTCGCTCCAGCACTATCGCGACCATAGTCGACGTTTGCAGTTTTTGGGCACTTCTCATCCGTATTCCTTCGCTGTGGGCATTCTTTTCACGTATATTGCGGATTGAGTCCAATGCGCTGCATCAGGGACACTTTTGTACAAGGAAGTTCATAGGAAATGCTATCACGACAGTAAATGACCGCGGGGTAGGCCATGTGGATTTGGAATCAGCGAAGCGACGAAGCGACATCCATACTCATAGTGATCGATTATCACTTTGATGCATCATGAAAAAAAAAATAGAAATCTCATGTCGTTAGCCGGAGGAGAATGAATAGGCTGTCCAGCTGGAAAGGTGGACAAGTAGTTCCCCAAGGGTTAGTTCCTCAAGGGCAAGTGACATGAAGTCAGAGTTGTTTACATGTTTATCCCTTGATCCACACATGTATTGGTGATCACTCAAAAGTATCTCTGGTTCCATCTTTGGCTTGATTGAGAAGTCTACTCAAACTGATAGACGCGGCAAGGCTGTGACCCGAAAAGTTTTCATTGTTCAAAAATTAGCCTTTAATGAGAAGCATTGGGCTTTGGCGCCTCAACAACGCCATGAGCCATTGCTATTGTCATTTTGTACCACTGACATGCGCGTGACATGCAGACCTATCCCAGGCTATGTTGTTTACAGCCTCTGGAATGCACCCCTTGGACGAACACCCCCAACAGCTTAAGTAGATGAGAATATAAACCGCTTTCCTCTAACCATGTATAGCCAGGGTAGCAAATCGCGTCAAATAAATCCCGAAAATGATCGCTTCCCGACTGACCATTGCTGGAATAACCAGCACTGTGGCCGGCATCTTGGTCCAGGAGATCCTAGCGACTTCCCATTCCGATTCATACCATAAATACGCGCGGGCTGGGGTGGACTCCCTTCAAAAATGGTACAACGAGACTACCGGACTATGGAACACCGCCGGCTGGTGGATCAGCGCAAACTGCATGACCGTGCTCGGTGACATGACGGAGCTCGACCCATCCATGCTTGAGTCCAGCCACGCTGTCTTCCAGAACACACTGAACCATGCGCCGTCCTTCAAGTCGGCGCAGAACTTGCGTACAGCGAGCTCGATAATGCGCGTCCAGGATCATGCGCGCAGCGCCAATGAGGGAAGGTCATATGACTTCATCAACGGCTTCTACGACGATGAAGGCTGGTGGGCACTGGGGTTCATTCAGGCGTATGATGTGACACATGACCACCAGTATCTCACAGCGGCTGCCGATATCTTTGAGGACATGACTACGGGATGGGGTGCGACATGCGGCGGTATCTGGTGGGATAAAGCTCACACGGCGAATGCGGCGATTGCGAACGAGATATTTCTCAGTGTCGCTGCGCATCTGGCGCAGCGGGTACCAGGAAAGAAGGACTATTATAAGGACTGGGCGATGAAGGAGTGGGACTGGTTCAAATCGAGCGGTCTCATCAACAGCCAGAACACCATCAATGATGGGTTGGACCTGAGCACTTGCAAAAACAACCAAAAGACGGTCTGGTCATACAATCAAGGCGTCATTCTCGGGGGACTAGTTGAGCTCTCCAAGATAACCGGTGATCAATCTTTATTTTCCACAGCACATCAGATTGCGTCTGCCGCAATCAAGGCACTCAGCGATAGGAACGGCGTCCTTCATGAATCGTGCGATCCGAACTGCACAGGAGACGGTACCCAGTTCAAAGGAGTTTTCATGAGAAACCTGCAACGTCTGCAGCAAGCATCCCCCAGCGATGACATACGTGGGTTCCTACAGAGAACTGCAGACAGCATCTGGGCAAATGGCAGAGGATCTGGTAACACCTTCGGGTCGACGTTTGCTGGACCATACTCTCCAGCGAATGCATCAACACAGAGTGCGGCATGTGATGCGTTAGTAGCGGCAGCCGCAGTTTTGTAAGTTTGAGGCATTGGATGATCATGAACTCGATGCAGACAAGGATAGCAGGAAAGCAGGGTATTTCTCTCACAATAATAGTTTTAGTGCTTGCCACGCATGTTGTGGTTCCGAGTCTACAGTTGTCATACCTATTACGGTAGAATCAGATGGACAGAAGAAACAGCTATTCCCTATCTACAGAGTAGATGGCTGGCCAAATGAGACTGCAATGGTTGTCAGCCATCTTCTTTCTTCAGTCCCTTATCCCGCAAGCCAACTAGAGGCACCTGGACTGCAGGACTATCTCGGTACACGTCCTTCATTCCAAGTCCCGTTTGATGATATCCGCAGCCTTCTCTGCAACAGCAAACACTGTGGCTTGGATGTTTCCTGCGGGCACCAAGGGGAAAACACTAGCATCAACAACTCGCACATTTGCGGTGCCATATATCTTGAGGTCGGGGTCGACAACGCCTCCATCTTCGTGTGGCATCATTGCACAGGTTCCGCATGGATGATACATTGAAAGGACCAACTCCTTGCATAACTCCTGGGACTGTTTCAACTGGGTCACCCGGTCTGTCGTGTGCAGACGCATACCCTTCGGTTTTAAAAGTGAAGCGAAAGGCTCAGTATCTGCAATCCGGTCCATCCAGATGTTGTGGCGCGCATGGAGCTCTAGGTCGACCGGATGGCGAAGCGTAGCATGGTCAATCACCGGAGCATCTCGTGGATCGCCTGATTGCAGGTGAATGGAACCGCGAGAGAAGGGGTGACAGAGAAGAGAGAAAACGCTGACAAAAAATCCAGGATGTGATGTACCCAGCACATCCTGCGGATTGGACCCTGCACGGGGAAGAAGCTGGAAAGGGACCATGGCATACATAACCGTCGTCGCGTTGGGGTCCTCTAGATTCTTGCGAAGGGCCTCGTACTGCTTTTTGTGGGCCAAAGGAATATCCCCGGTAATGCAATCGTCGATCTTTTTGACCATTCTGTCTCGCTCCTCGTCCGACAGTTCCAAACAGGGCATGAATGCCGCGACGAAAGGCAACATCCCCAGCGGGCCCGATCCATCTTTCTCAAATGCAGCCATAAAAGCAGCTGCTATCGCAGGATCCCGAGCCATGTCGCCTGAAGGCAATCCATCAGCTACCTCGTATCCGAACGGCACAAAGCCATGATCCTGGAGGTTCTCGCCGACGCTGGGATTATCAATTATGGGGACGATCCCATGGGCTCGGAGTAGCTCCCCGTTCCCAATGCCGGACAGTTCAAGTATTTGCGGGGTGTTGGTTGTCCCCGCTGCTAGGATCACCTCTTTGCCCACTGCCACAGTGTATGTCCGACCATCTTTGGAGAACTGGACGGCAGTAGCAACCACAGGGTCGGTCTGCTCTCCAAACACTACTCTCTCCACCAAAGCACCGGTCAGGACGCGCAAGTTGGATCGGTTCTGCGCATCCTTGTTGAAATATGCAGTACCAGCATGGCTTCGTGTGTGAGTACGTGGGTCAACAATGCCAGTGCTCACGAAGGGACCAGTAGCTTCACCGTTAATAGGGTCTGCCCTCTGCGGAAATCCTAGGTTCTTGAATGTTTCCATCCATGCGGCCTGGTACGGCATGTATTCGTCGGCAAACGAGACCTGGATGGGACCGCTCGTCCCATGGTCCTTTTGTTCATGCTTCATCGTCGGGAAAAACTCGCGCACCGCCTGGGATGGAGCTATGCCTGTGTGGAATTTTCGCACGTACGGGGCTACACCGTCCCAGCCCCAGCCGGGGTTTCCCAGGTCTTCCCATGCGTCCAGTCCAGACTTCGTGGGATATACGACCATTCCGATATTGATGGCTGATGATCCACCCAGAGTGCGGCCCCTGGTCCCAAGGAGCTGACGGCCATTGAGCTGGGTCTAAAACATAGAGATCCCCGTGAGCGTTTGTCCTTCGAGGACATCTGGGAGAACATACCTGGGGAATCGATCGGTAATCCCAGTCAAACTCTGGGTCACCGTAGGTGGCCTTGGCAAGACCCGGGGCCCGCAACCGAAGATCGTCTAGTTTATTACCGCCAGCCTCGATGACCAGAACCCGCACATTCGCGTCTTCAGTCAGTCGATTGGCAACTACCAAGCCGGACGTTCCCCCGCCGACCACAACAAAGTCGAACGAAGCATTCTCCAAGCCGGCGGTTGATTCGGTATCCAGACGAGTCATGGCGAATTAGTTGGATTCGGATGAGGAGCAGAACAAATCCCCGGATGGGGGAATGACCTTGGCTTTATAAGGACTCCATACGCGGATATGGGACGGGACAGTCGGTCATATGTAAGGCCCCCCCGCGCGGTGCTTACCAGGCTCACGTCGCGAGCCCGGTTTGTAGATAGTATTGATTAACCGCGGCTCAGCGTAAGCTGATAGTATTTGGCTCCTTAGCTGCAGGCCAACTGTCAGCAAGTAGAGTGGGGGGAGCACGCGCGAATAATAAAATCCGGTTAATCAGCAGAAGAGTAAATCAAACCGGGGCAGGTTCGTACCTCGTTCATCTATTATGGAGTAGAGGCTCTAATATCTAGCCTACAGGTAGGATTGGCAGGCGCATTTGAACATAACGCTATGAAGCAGTCATTATAGCCTGTAAAATGCGAAGCGTATCAGCTAGTAGCCTACGGTGTCAGATTCAGCTTATGTTTGTCTCCAAGCTGAGAGCGGTACACACTAGGTAGCCCAATTACTCCACTACTCCACTACACTTTCAACCCATCCATCCACTGCGGCGAAGCCACTCCTCAAAGTTAGAAGCCTTCAAACCAAGCTCCTCGAACGAGCGATCCTGATCCTCAGTAAAAGCCCCGTAACAGATCCTATCTGCGGGCGCCACGGCAGCCCATTCCATCATCTCCTTCGCATCTTCCGTAAAGGCGGGCCCGACGCGTGGAGCCGTCATCTCGCCGAACTTCTCCGCAGATATTGGGCTGTGGATCGCAGGCTGGCCGGTGACTCTTGTGAATGTCTTTACCATCTCATTGGGTGTGGTGCGAGAGCTGAGCACGAAGTAGGTCTTTCCGTGGGTTTTGGGAACGCCGAGCTCGAATACTCCTTTTTGAAAGAGTCGATATGTCAGTGACCGTTTTGAGATATCCATGGGAGTAAATTGGACATACTCGCCGCGAAAACCCCCATGTCGTGGATTGGATCTGTCCACTGTGCAACTTGGCCACTGGGAATGGGAATACGAAACTCAACGATGCCATCCGCTACCAAATTGTCATGTTAGCCTGTGCCTTGGAGGGAACATGTCTGAATGTTTCAAGCCGAACTCACATCGACGGATGGAATATTGAGGCCATCGCAGATTAGTATAAAAGAACCCTGTACAGAAGAAGCCCTCGGTCAGTATAGGATCGAGCCGCAGAGCTATGGTACAAACCCGGAATCAGGCAAGTCACCCCGCCGGTCAGTCTTTCTCTCGCGAATTTCTCAACCTCATGCTTATTGTTCATATGATGGATATTCACATATCGACCCCCCGTGGCGCTGACCATGTCTGGCAGACTGCTCAAGACGAAATGCTGGACACCACACTCTTCCGCCGCCAGAACCATATTCTGACCGGCTTCAATCTCGTGCTTCATTTCTTCATCCTTTTCCAGGATTCTTCCCATGTGGGTCTCGGAAGTCATGGCAAACACACCATATGCACCCGCAAAGGCGACTTGCAAGGAGTTTTTGTCGTACGCGTCGCCTGCAACGAGAGACAGGCGGTTGTCGCTTGTCTGGTGGTCGGATAGAAACTTCTTCGCTTTTGGTGAGTTGGGATCGCGCGTTACGCCCCGGACATGCCAGAGACCTCCGTCTGGGGTCCTAGAGTTGAGCAGCGCCTGGATCACGCCAGCTCCTTGATTACCTGTCGCGCCGACGACAGCTATAACGTGAAACGCGGGCGGGCTTGACATCTTCTTCTTCTAATGTTTTAGGCAGGTGTACAAATATCTCAAAGATATCAAAATGTTTCAATATAGGTGAATTGCAAGGACATATGATGCGGGAAGAAAACAACGGTAGACTCTTGCTGGGTCTACTGCTTTTATACAGGATTTTCAAACTCAGTCTGATGGAGTCGCAAAGGTCTGTCATCGAGTAATGTTTCGTCTGTTGATTTGCGGGGCTATACTACCAGGTAGGTACATAGGCATGGATTACCAATGTCGAATTACTCAGCCGCCTCCACCGAAGTGAGAAAGTCTCCGTGACAGGCAACTTGTCTCCGTCGAGCGGTAGAAAGTCTCCGGCGAGAGGGAACTTGTCGCTGGGGTTGCTTACCCCTGAATTGCCAAGCAGGACTTCCGTCGGACAGAGATAAGCAGTAGATCACGATTGTTCCCTCCGTAGGGCTGATGAGACGATGGGACGATGGGATCTGTTACGTCATCCACCTTCAAAGTCTGGATCCCCAGCGCGGCACAAGGCAACAACCACGTTGACATGGAAGACGACAATGTTGAATATTTTGCCAGGAACCATGATCTTGAGCTCGCTTTAGTCCTCTGATCATGTCGTCGCAGGATGCCCCGCTCTTCATTGCGCAAGAAGCGGTCTGTTTCTATCCCATCAGCACGATATATAATTACTGTCCGCGATACCTCTTCTACGGCCTCCTTCTGGCCAGTTGCGTGACAAGATGGACCGGATGGCTGACTGATGTTTTTTTGGGCACGGCGGCGACCTACGCCGGTGTCGCCGCCATCCAGGCCTTTATTCTGGTCTCCAGTGTGTCCGAGCCGAAGGACGCCGGAGTGGTCACCATTCCGTATCTCTCGACAAACACCACCATTCGAGCCGACTTTCCCCAGCTGGTGACGGATACTGACCAGGTGGCGATTCAGCCTGGTGCGTTAGAGCTCGACGGTGATGGCGTTCTCGCAGTCGTCGTCACGGGTTACCTGGTGTTTCTGCCCTTGCAATGCTGGTCTCGCGTGTTATCCAAAGAGAGAATCCGGGTGATCCTGTTCTCCCTCTGGAACCTCCTCATGTTGGCCGGCTCCATCTGCGGACTGGTCTATTCGACGTCGCTGAGCAAGATTCCCACTCAGTATATGTTTTGCTATCCGGGATTTCCGCCTTTCGAAGAGACTCAGAGCGACGGGTGGCATAGCGAATGGCGGAATACCACATGGAACAGTAGTGTCTGGGACATCTTCTCCAGTCCGACACGCTGGAGTCAGCTGGGCGATCTATGCTTCAACCCGTGCTTCAACAGTAGTCAGGTCCTGCGACAACAAACTTCGTTAACCGCAATGGTTGAACCGCGCGATGATGAGCCTGCACATCCCCATTCATTCTGGGCGAAGTTCACATACTCATCGAGCTATATCTACAGTCTCATCGCAGTGTCGGTGATCCTTAATTGCGTTCTGCTTTGTTTCCGTTTATTGCCGTTCCGATCGCGTATTCCAGCAGCGAAGCTGGTGGTCATATGGAAGCAAAGAAAAGATATCTGGGACAAACTGAAGAGCGGATCCGAGAAGGCCAGAAAGATGGCTCAAGCAGAGAAGCAGGACTCAACTCGCCGACGTACAGTGTGGCATCATGTCCGAGGCATTTGCAGTCCAAAAGTCATCAAACAGTGGGCAAGCGTCTGGTTCGACGTGTTCCTTCTGCTCGCGATATTGCTGAGTGTAATCATCAGCCCATTCACAGCCATCGCTTTCGTGGTCTGGATCGAATGGTGCATCTACCACGATGGCCCGGCCCAGGAGAACCCCCAACAGGTTGGACAATGGTCGTATCTGGTTTCCATTGGGCTTCTTCTCCTTTCAGCATTGATTCTGAGGCTTAGATACCGGGTCTCTTCCGCAGCCGAGTTGGACCGCGAGATTGAAGATTTACGAAGGCGCTTGGAGAGATTAGAGGCACGGAGGGAGGCGTGTTCCGAATCAGAGGAATACGGATGAATGCTTCTATGCTATTCTGAAACAGATCTGCACGTTTTCAGGTTGGCATAGATCCCTGGTGGATGGAAGTGACGCTATTGTGATCTTCAGCCATACCGGAGAACAGCTCGGAATCCATGAACGAAAGGCGAAGAGGGCCAACGAAACAGATGAACTAGGCAGACTTCATCAGAGATCCCGCCAGGAACGATGTGACATCGTGTTCAATCTCTGGCGCCGGTCTTCTTGGCGATGTCTTTAGTGCCAAACGTGGATGGGCGATCACTTATCACTGGTTCCGGGGTTTGGAGACAAGGCTTGGTGATGAGAGATAAGGATGTGATGCTCTTCGGTCCTTGCCGGCCTTGAGTGGTTCAAAAAGGAGTTCTGCTGTCGTCGCAATATTCTGCAGGCAAGTGAGTTGGATGGTCTCTGCCTCGATATGCGACTCACAATGAGAATTTTGGCCAGTATCTGGGCTTCAGGCTCTCTGTTGACCCACGTGCTTGCGTTGACTATTGGCGATATCAATGGCAAACATTATCTCTCCTCATATCAGGGCAAAAATGTCTCTGATGTCAAAGGGCTCGTCACAGCCAAAGGGATGAGTGGATTTTATCTACGCTCAACGAGGCCCAACATACACGACACGGCGTCAGACTCCATATACGTCTATGGGAAATCGGCGGTATCCCAAGTCTCTGTCGGGGACATCATTACCCTCGACGGGGAGGTCTCTGAATACCGCTCATCGTCCGCCTATGTTTACCTGACGGAGATCGTCAGTCCGACAAACATCGAGGTAGTGTCGAATGATAACAAAGTCACTCCACTCGTGATCGGACAGAACGGATTGGCACCTCCCACAGAGCAATTCTCGGGCCTAGATGACAAGAATGTGTTGGGAGTCCCGAACAATGCCAGCCAGATTTCCCTTGAGAACCCGAAATTGAAGCCATCCAAGTTTGGAATGGATTTCTGGGAGAGTCTCAGTGGGGAGCTGGTCCAGCTGACCGGACTCCATGCCCTTACCAAGCCGAATCAGTATGGCGATACATGGGTCCTGGGGGATTGGGCTTCCACCGGACAGAATGAGCGTGGCGGTTTGACGATGACACCAAAAGGTAATATGCCCACCGTCGGTTCAGCCCAGATGCTAACCAACACCTGTACCTTAGACTCAAACCCCGAGGCGATCCTCATTGGATCTCCATTAGATGGAAGCAGCAACCCCACAGACACCAAGCTGGGGGACACGATCGACGACATCACGGGAGTCATCACTTATGCTTATGGTTACTACAGGTTGCTCCCCTTGACGGCCTTGACGGTTACAGTGTCGAATGCGACTGGAGCGACGCCCACCACCCTGACCTCCAACGGGAGCTGCAGTGCAATGGCGTTTGGCAGCTACAATGTGGAAAATCTGACCCCCAACTCGACGCATCTACAGAAGATTGCAGGACATATCGTGGAGTATTTGAAGTGCCCGACCGTTGTGTTCCTCCAAGAAATTCAGGACGATGATGGTGCCACCGATGACGGAGGTAAGCTGCGCATGTCGGACCCCTAGGCTGGAAATCGTATACTGAGTCGTGCATAAAGTGGTATCGGCGAACCGGACATTGTCCACTCTGGCCCGTGAGATCCAAAGGCAAGGGGGGATCAAGTACAACTTCGTGAACATTGATCCCGTGGACGGACAAGACGGCGGACAGCCCGGGGGTAACATCCGGGTAGCATATCTCTATGATCCGTCGGTGGTCCGACTGCGCAATGTCAATCCGGGATCCAGCACGGATGCCAACAAGGTGTTATCTGGTGCAGAGCTCAAATACAACCCCGGGCTAATTGACCCGAGCAACAGTGCATGGGAGGATAGTCGCAAGCCGTTGGCAGCCGCCTGGGAGACTCTGAAGGAGCGGGCCAGATTTTATACCATCAATGTCCACCTGACAAGCAAAGGTGGCGGGTCATCCATTGAGGGCGATGCTCGTCCTCCGGTCAATGGTGGAATCGACCAACGCAGCGCCCAGGCCCAGGTGGTTGGTGTAAGTCCTCCTTCCTTGAATTTGATCCATCCCCTGCGGTGTCGCTTCCGTTGCGTGGACTGACATTGACAGGAATTCATCACGGATATTCTATCGGAGGACTCGGGTGCGAAGATTGTGACGGCCGGCGACTTCAACGAGTTCGCATTTGTGCGTCCATTGGAGGTGTTTTCGTCTGTGTCAGGGTTACAGGACTTGGATGATGTGGCGGGCGTCCCAAAAACCGAGCGATATACATATCTATATGACACGAACTGTCAACAACTTGACCATATGTATGTGAGTGATGCGTTGACGACGGATGCGCAGATCGAGCACGTCCATGTCAACACCTGGGTCGCGTATGAGGAACAGGCGTCGGATCATGACCCGACCGTGGCATTGTTGAACGTGTGCGCTTGAGATTAGTGGACGGTGTGATGAGCAAGGTGATCCATGTATATAGCAGGTGGAAAGACGTAAAAGAGAGCTAGCATGGGGATAGTTGCGAATGCATGGCGACGGGGCCAGTTGAGATGGCTAAGAAGAGAATAGATCACATGATCGGTTACATAAGCCCCCGCGGATAACCCAAAGCGGCAATCGCTATCAACACCCAAAATTATTTTTGAGTCATCGTTGATAACGCCCCTCCTTCACCTTCTTTCTCATCCTCCCACCTGTCAATCGCTACTGTTGTCTTGATTCTGGGAATTTCCCTCTCTTCGTTTGGAACCCATTCTCTCGCACAGCGAAAATACCATTCATCATGGCGGACGCTGTGACCGAAGCCACCGCCAAGCTTCAGCTGGATGAAGTCACCGGCGAGATGGTCTCCAAGGGCGAACTGAAGAAGCGCATGCAGAAACGCGCTAAAGCTGCGGCAAAGGCCAAGGCCAAGGCAGATGCGCCTCCGCCCAAACCGGCTGCTCAGCAGGCCCCTAAGCCCAAGGAGCCGGAGGAGGAGCTGGACCCGGATGCGATGTTCAAGCAGGGCTTCTTAGCGTCAGTGTACAAGGAGAGACCCGTCACGCCAGTGGTCACTCGATTCCCTCCGGAGCCCAATGGATATCTGCATCTGGGTCACGTCAAGAGTATTGCGATCAATTTTGGATTTGCGCGGTTTCACGGCGGTCATACGGTATGCTTCCTATTTCCTCTAATTAGTGAGAGAACACACAAACTGACGGGGTATAGATCCTGAGGTATGCAGATTTCCCTCGCACCTACGTATCGCGCAACAACTGACAGTACTAATGGTTAGATTCGACGATACCAACCCCGAGGCCGAGGAGGAGAAATACTTCCACGCGATCGAGGATATCGTGCAGTGGCTTGGATTCACCCCGCATGCCATCACGTACTCCAGCGATAACTTCGGCAAGCTTTACGACCTGGCGGAGAAGCTGATTACGCTCGGAAAGGCCTATGTTTGCCATTGCAGTGATACGGACCTCAAGTTGCAGCGTGGTGGGGAGAAAAACGGACCGAGATTCTGTTGTGAACATGCGGATGCGGATATTGAAACGAACCTCCAGAAATTCCGCGACATGCGTGACGGCAAATATGAACCCCAGACGGCTTTCCTCCGTATGAGACAGGGACTGGCGGACGGAAACAACAACCCTTCCATGTGGGATATCGCGGCTTACCGGGTTCTGAAGAAGCCGCACCATCGGACCGGTGACCAGTGGGCTATCTACCCTACTTACGATTTTGCCCATTGCCTGTGTGATAGCTTCGAGGGCATCACGCACTCTCTCTGTACAACCGAGTTCATTCTCGCACGTGAGAGTTACGAGTGGCTCAACTCGACCCTCGGCGTTTATGAGCCGATGCAGCGCGAGTTCGGTGAGATGCGCCCCACGTTCTCGAGGATG
This sequence comes from Aspergillus sp. MEXU 27854, assembly GCA_019721355.1. NCBI lineage: Eukaryota > Fungi > Ascomycota > Eurotiomycetes > Eurotiales > Aspergillaceae > Aspergillus > Aspergillus sp. MEXU 27854. Next base: position 1,709,187 of record JAGMTT010000008.1, on the reverse strand, counting down.
TTCCCTACTGACTAGTTCTACAGGTCGCCTGAACATCAGCGGTACTGTCATGAGCAAGCGTTCGTTGAAGAAGCTTGTGGATGCCAAATACGTGCGCGGTTGGGATGACCCGCGTCTGTATACTGTCATCGCCCTCCGCCGGCGCGGTATTCCGCCTGAGGCGCTCCTCTCCTTCGTGAATGAGCTCGGTGTTACCACATCCAAGACCCTCATCACCATCGCTCGTTTTGAACAGTCCATTCGCTCCTACCTGGAGACGCGCACCCCGAGACTCATGGTTGTCTTGTCTCCTCTCCCGGTTGTCATCGAAGACTTTGACACGCTGAGTGCTGATGAGATGAACGTGGACATGCCTTTCTCCCCTAAGGATCCTTCCATGGGCTCGCATAAATTGCCCCTCACCAAGACCGTTTATATTGACCGGTCCGACTTCCGTGATGTCGACAGCAAGGACTTCTTCCGCCTGGCCCCCGGCAAGACTGTCGGTCTGTGGAAGACACCTTACCCCATCACCGCGACGTCTTTCTCCAAGGACGCAGACGGCAACGTCACCGAGGTGCGGGCTGTGCTGAACCGCGACGGCAAGAAGCCCAAGACCTTCATCCACTGGGTGCCGGAGGGCTCGCGCAAGGTGGAGGTTCGCATTCATGATGCACTGTTCAAATCCGATGATCCCTCTTCGGTTGAAGGAGGCTTCCTGAACGACATCAACCCTACGAGTGAGACGATTTATAATGATGCTATGATTGAGGCTGGCTTCGACGAGGTTCGTCGTCGCGCTCCTTGGCCGGCGGCTGCCGGTGAAAAGGGCAAGAGTGGTCCCGAGAGCGTGCGGTTCCAGGCCATGCGCGTTGCCTATATGGTAAGTTCCGTTCTAATGAATTGGCTTCCTGTTCTCTTGGTGCTGATATATTACTAGGCTATGGATTCGGACTCTACCGATGATCACATTGTTCTGAACCGGATTGTTTCTCTCAAGCAGGACAGCGGCAAGGCTAGCAGCTAAGCTGCATAGCGTTGATGTTCATTCGCAGAAGAAAGACATTCGGATCAAGAACGCTCAAAAATGGAGTCGAACTTCAACCCCAGCTAAGAGCCTGCCCAAGATACATCGTGCTAAGTACTATGATATCTTTTCGGTGGTCCACTGTAAAACCTGCTAGGATAATGAGTGCCTTCTTTGTCTGAGGGCGCGTGGAGTCTTCGCCCGCCAGAGGAAGGCCTAATGCGGATATGTCGATAGGATATGTATGGATTGGTATGAGAATCGTTCGTTGGATCGCATTTGAATTTCCAGAGTCTGATTTATAGCGTAAATCCATGGCGAATTACTTGCATCTATGGCCTCAGATACTCCTAGGTGACGACCCTAGTGCACACGACAATGTCCGCCTCGTGAGCCAACATACGTGCGACACATGATCCCTTCATATGCATGTAGCATATGTCCAGAACCCCCCCACCAGCACTGAGGGCTTATATCCACCCTCAACTAAATGGCTGCATGGCCATGGGTTTCAAATGGTAGTCCGAAACAGATCACCCCTACGGCTACCCATAACGCGGCACTAACATAGATTGGTGCTGGAGTGAATCCTGTCTCGGACGAGATTAAGCTGGCAGCAAGTCCTCCCAGTCGCAGCAGAGATGCCGCAGTTCCCGTGCCGGTTCCTCGATGGGGACCAGGAAAGGACTCGGGAGTAAACGCGTACATTACTGCATATTCTGCGCGGATTAAACCAGGCCATCATAACTCCAGGCGAGAACTTACCGAAGTTTCCCAACAACCCCGTTATGCACGAGAAGGCCAAACTCGCCTTGGGAGTATTTACACCAACATACGCAAACAGGAAAATGCCCGTCACGATCGACGAGATCCCCATCATCCACCGTCGGCCAAGGAAGGTATTGACGAGGAAGGCCGCCGACAGTGGGCCAACGATACCCACGGCCGACTGAATGCAGTAGTTGCGGTAAGTCAGATACAATGATGAGTTCTGCGTGAACTTTGTGGCCAGATAGGATGGCAGGAAGTTGAAGTACAGGGGATAGGCGATGCCTAGGTGGGTCAGTGCAATGATTCGATCGCATGTCAGGACATACTCATACCAATGGTTAGCCAAATGACCCAGATCAGCACGGTATGGCGTGTCAACTGTGGCGTTGCGAACAGGGCCCGATAGTGATATCCCCGGAAGTCTTTGAGATTTTCCCTGATGATTTCACTCGTCGATAGACCGGTGGCTTCGCGTTCTGTAAATGCTGTTCCCAGCCGGTAGTCAATGTCACGCAGCATTCCAATCGTGAGTGGCTCTTCTTTTCCATTCTGCCGGGCAACATGATTGACAGCATCGACAGCGGCTTGATCTTTGCCTTGCGACAGAAGGTATCTTGGTGTCTCCGGTAATTTGAAGACGAAGATTCGGATGAACGTGAAGGCAAGCGATAATGCCCCGAGGGTGATGAGTGTATATCGCCTGTGGATGAGTGTCAGCTTGGCTCAACAACTCAGATGGACGGCAGACAGACCATCCCATGTTTTCTGTGCGAGCGCAACTTTCCGGTGTGGCGTCAGTCGGACAGCTGTAGTTCGCCAGAAACACCCAGGCAAGTAGCGAAACTATCAGTTGCCCGAGATTCCACCAGGCTGACAATGCCGTGAGGAGCCATTGATGGCTATACAGTCAGCGTTGGCATCATGTACTGAATTGCGCAACTAACCTTGCGGGCACGAATTCCAGGAAGATCATGGAGTCTACAGGAACGTTTCCTCCTGCAGCCGTTCCGATGACAGCCCACAGAGCACTGAATGCCACAAAGTTCATGGATCCCGCTGCTCCGCAGAGAAACACTCCTGCGATTAGTAGGGTCATATTGAATGCTGGTTTACGACCGACGAGGTCGCTGGAGATGCCCCAGAACGATGCCCCGAGGATGAGCCCAACATAATATGCGACTGAGCTATAGCTGACATGGACAATATCGGCGAATTCCAATTGAATAGGAGGCTGAACGCTTCCAATTCCTTGTGATGCAAACTGCGTCGACTTGTTAGCGAGCGATCAGCTAACTGTGCGGATAGAGCGGCAGACGTTATCCACAATCCATCCAAATCCAGTCACTATGAAAAGCTTCCATTGAAACCTGAGCAGTGAGCTGGATTGTTGCTGCTGTACATGTGGCAGTTGAATAGTTACCGTCCCATGCCAATCTCTTCCATGCATCTTCCGATCAGTTCTGATTTGAGTCGGTAGGCCTCAGTCGTGGATGACCCATAGAACTGCTCGATTGCCTGGTCGCCGATGGGCTCGGTCTTACCCATGTCATCCCCTGAGCCATTGCTTTCGACTGGTTGCGACTGTTTCTCGCGTTGAATATCTTCCATTTTGCTTCCGGCAGTTCTATTGCCATGTCACCAGCTCTACAGCAAAGTACCACGACTAAAATACCGTCCCAAACAGGGCCCTAAGCTCACCTGCGCAAGGGCCAAGTACTGATAGAGCTCAGTACTTTGCGAGAGGTCAAGAGTGGGGATTCTGATATCGAGCTGCTGACGTGTGGCTCTCCACTTCTGGTATGTCCGTACAGAGGTCCCAAGAGAGGTGACTCCCTGGCAGACACGGCTTGCTGGCGTCGTCGACTTAGATTTGCCAAATCTGGACATCTCGCGATTTGTTACGGTCATTGAATCTTGATGTTATTCTAATGGAAAGTTACGATGGACAGCTGTACAAAGTCTTATACCAAAATTCGAACTCATATTGAAATCTACATGCACACTGAGACCCTTATCCTATGATCACGTTCATCACGCTCAAGACGCTACCGTTCCACTCGTCATGCGCCGACTGCCGCAGCAGTAGGCGTAGCTTCCAGCTTTGCCTTCATCTCTTGCTTATACTTCTCGGCTCGACCATAGCTCTCTTTGTAAGATGCTGTAACCATCTGTTCCACCGTGATGGGGGGTTACTTGGCCTCCTCGCCTGGCTCGCGACAGTTTGGCAGACATTCGCACAGGTAGTCGGGATTTCCGCTGAAGAAGAAAGGGATGGAATAGCGCTCGCGGCCGGACTTGTTAATGACCCGATGGATGTTGGACTTGTACTTGTCGTTTGCCATTCTCATGAACAAATTGCCGAGATTGACGACGTAGGCTCCTGGCACCGGTTGTACCTATGGCTCGTCAGCGAGTGCTTCATAAGGAGTTGAAGTGTCCACGCACATCTAGCCACTGCCCGGTAGGCATATCCAGTACCTGCAGTCCATCCACCTCATCTTGCAGAAGGAGAGTGACGCATCCAAAATCAGTATGTGCACCGATCCCCCTGTTCAGCTTCTCGTCCTCGTCTTTAGGCTGCGCCGGATAGTGCAGGTATCTCATTGTCGCGACGGCACCCTCCGTGAGGGGATTGAAATAGCTGGTATCGACACCAAGCGTCAAGGCCAGAACGGCCAGGACATCCTTGGCCAAGTCAAACACGGCATGATAGTATTCCATAGAAGTCCGCTCGAACTCGTCTTTCTCGTCGATGGTAGTGGGCCATTGATTGGGGCCACTATTCAACTTCTTCTGAACAAAGTATGGGTGATCCTCGGGGATCTCTTCGCCGATGTAATAGCCCTCTTTCAGCTCCGGACCAGTGCCGACCTCGAGCATTTGCGATCGTAGGAGCTCGTATCCGCGGTTGAAGGAATTGTTGTCTATGCTAGTCAGTAGAGTCGTCGAGGTGGAGAGGGGAACATACTCTTGTCAACCTTCATCTTCTCCTCCAAAGGCATGTCGAAGAATCGCTTTGCACAGCTCATGACGCGTCGCTGGAGCTCCAAAGGCACTCGATGGCCGGTGATCTGGAAGAAACCATTGTAAAGGCACGACTTGCGCACTTCTTCGACCAGTCTCGCTTTCGCCTCGCTGTTGTCTCCATAGAAGGAGGAAAAGTCGAGAATGGGTGGTGCGCAGGGCTGAGACATTCTGGAGACGATAATTTACCTCTGGTAATGCTCTCTCTCTGTATCTCTGTATGATATCTCTGCTATCTCCATTCAGGAGACTTGTCGCGCTTGAATATATCCATCATGACCCCAATCAAACCGTTCATCAGCTATAGCGCCAACGATTTCGGACAGAATGCCGAGTCATCCATGATCACATTGTTCATGCATGGAGAAAGTATGGAGGCAAACAAGATGAGATGGACAAAGGGTGGGGGTGAGAAGAATGGGGGTCTGATAATCATCGGCAGATAAACATGCTGATCAGCGCGGGGAAGCCAGTAGCTCCGAGTATGACGGCTGTTATCTAAATGCAACCCACTATTGGCTTACGGTCGTCGTCTATATCGTTCTGGAGGCGTGGGAGGTCTCGATTGTTGGCCACAATGCCCTACGTCCCTTCATTCCGTACTATGCATGGGGTGTCATTGAACGCAGATAGTGAAGCACGCAAGGGATAAGGCGTATCTGTTGGAATATATATAAGATGTCGCTTCCAAAGTGTGGGCCTCCTAGATCTCTTCTCGTACCATGTTTGTGGGCGAATAAACGATGGCGACCATAGAGAAGCGGGAAACCACAGAGAACTGCCCCTCGCCGGACCCCGAGGCCAAATATATACAGTCTAGGGAACTCATCGACAAGGATGCAGAGAAGTCCTACGGTCCGATAGCCCGATTTTCTTGGAAAGCGAATACTTATGGCATAGCAGTGCACAAAGTCGATTTCTTTGTATTGCCGTTATTATGTCTGGTAAGAGAGACATCTTTCATAGGATGCACTAAATCGCTAAGAAAGTTGACAGATGTATTTCTTCGATTGCATGGACCGGGTAGCTTTTTTCCGTGCGCATATCTAGATAATCAGAACTGACATGAACAGAGCAATCTCGCCAATGCAAAGACGGATGGTCTGGATAAAGACATCAATCTCGAAGGGAATGACTACTCTTTGCTAGTGTTGTTGTTTTATATCCCGTTCGGGCTGTTTGATCTCCCGTGGAACCTGCTCATCAAGCGCTTCTCTGGTCGGATTATGCTGTCGATGAGTACGTCACTCCTGGTTTCCCATATAAGCAACGTCCGCTGAATGGTTGATAGTGACCGTGGTCTGGGGCATATGTGCAATGTGTCAATGCGCCGCAAAGGACTTTGGCGGCATGTTGGCCATTCGCATTATCCTGGGGTGAGTTCCCCTGGCCGATGAGGATACAGTATGTTGACGGATCCCAGAGTATTCGAAGCGGGCTTCTTCTGTGGAGCGACGTTCTACTTTACGCTATTCTACACTCGCGGTGAAATGGGCTTCCGCTTGGCCATCATGCAGTCCTTTGCTGTACTGGCTTCTGCCTTTAGTGGGTTGATCTCCTTTGGTGTTTTCCAGATCGACTATCCCGCCGTCCACGGCTGGCAGTGGCTGTTCATCATTGAAGGCGCAATGACGCTCATCACCGGGATTATCAGCTTCTGGTGGTTGCCAGACAACGCTCAAACCGCCTGGTTCCTGAATGATCGAGAACGAGCCGCTGCGAAGGCACGACTCCTGCGAGACACCTCATCCGAGGTCGAAACCAAACTGGACCTGAAGTCGTGTTTCCAGACGTGGAAAGACTGGAAGTTCCCCATCTGGTGTATCATCACGTTCACATACCCGGTGGCCTATGCCACGGCGATGAACTTCTTCCCGCTGATCGTGCAGCGGCTGGGATACTCAGTCGTCAAGACGAATCTATGGACAGTAGCACCCAATCTGGTGGGAGCAGTCGTGCTGCTGTGCGTGGCCAAGTCATCGGATTATTTCCGTGAACGTACATTTCATATCGTCTTCTCCTTGACGTTGTCCCTCGTCGGCATGCTGGTGTTGTCCACGATTGACGTCTTGGAGAACAAAGGCGTCTCGTACTTTGCGTGTTTCTTGATGGCTGCCGGGGCATACATCCCATCATGTCTAGTCCATGCCTGGCACAATAACAACAACGTGCACGAGAACTCACGGGCCGCCAACACGGGATTCTTCGTGGGACTGGGTAACATTGCGGGGGTGTTGAGTGCCGCCACGTTTCGGACGGAATATGCTCCAAAGTATGTATCCGTATTTCCGCCAAAACTGTCCTGTTTACTGATATTTGCCAGGTATATTCCCACGTTGGTCGCTACCTGCTGTTGCAACGGAGTGTGCATTGTCTTTGCAACAGGTCTAGGGCTGTGGATGCGTTTTGAGAACCGACGACGGGATAAGGCGCAGGGCGTCAAGCTGCGGGCAGGGGCCGTTCCTACTAGTGATTTAACGGAGGGAGAAGACAGTCCCGATTGGCGTTACTTCCTGTAGTTAATTAGCTGCTCTTCTTAACGGTGGCGGCATGTTTGGTTCGTAGTTCGGACGGGTTATCAATCCGTCTATCTAATCGAGCAGCCATAAATCCATCGGGTTCTCCGCACTGAAAAGCCGCCAAGGGCTTCTCCAATTCGCAGATAGTCTTATCAACCGCTCGGATTTCAGGCCGGGATGCAGCTAGTCAGGTATAAGTCTAGTCGAACCCCCGCAGAGACATGTCGTCGGAGCTGCCGCTCTCTCTGTGTCTTCATATCTCGTCATGGCCCAGCAAACATGAAGAACCACGTCTGCCAGTGGCCTAACTGTGGAAAGAGCTTTACACGCGCGGAGCATTTGCGACGCCATGCGCTAAATCACGAACAGGCGCAAAATGGCTATACTTGTGAGCGATGTTCCGTGCATTTCAACCGCCCCGATCTCCTAGGTATAGACGTCTTGGGTGTTCCAGCAGCCTGTCGTTTATCACTAACCTCTCCATAGCAAGACACATGATGCGACATGCCAAACGTGACGAGGAGGCAGGAGGACCAGGATTGGGAGTGCTGGAGACCCGTAAACGGACCCGTCGTGCTGGTGATGGTACCATTATTACTCGGCCTCCCAAGCGCCAGTCTCGTCCTGCAGGCTCACAGTCCACGGCCTCATCGTCTATCTCCATCGGAAGCTCGCACGACCATCCCCACTTTGACTTGGATGACCATACGCCGCATGGCGCACCCGTATCGCCCCCTGGGTCCGCTAGCGATCCTCCATCGCTGTCACTAGACGATACCGATGCCCTGCTGGCGCCGATGATGCCTGGTGGTCCGTTCGAACCCTATGTCGAGCCGATCCCTGGTCAGTTTGATGCCGCCGATGGGTCGTTTTCTCTGGGGGTGGACACAATTGCGGATTTTTTCAACATGGATACGGGTATGTCTGGAGCTTTCTGTCCTTTCGGGTTCGTAGGAGTGTGCTGACCAGCTAGCAACCGATTTCAACATGCCATTTGCTGCGACCCATAACTACAACTGGCTGTTTGACGTCTCATCACTCGATGACGCCTTCGATCAGTTTGAGATGCCCCTTGGCTCTGATATGATGGCGTTCGCCGACCCTGTAGAGCCCATTCGAAACAACAATGTGCTTGAATTCCCTGAGATGAAGCCTCTGTTCGACCAGGACGGATCGTCAGTGCTGCTACAGGCTGCTTCCTACGTGGAGCGGGGGACTCGCGTCGAAGTCTCACAGCCCATTGGCATGCCTGTCATGGTCGATATGGAGTGGATGACTGGGTCTTCTGTCTTCGAGACGAACGCACCGCTGCATCTGCCTCGTCTGAATGAAGATGCACGTCGAGGCATTCTGACGCTTGTGGCCCAGACAGCACCTGTGGGGATTGACGGCATTGCCACAGGGCTGGATTCACCATTGCTTTCTATGCAATCTCTGCAAAACTACTGCGACCTGTTCTTCACCAGATTCAACATTACATACCCTCTCATCCACCAGGCCACCTTCAACCCCAACACCATCGAGTCGGTCTTTCTCGCGGCCATTCTGTCCATGGGGGCTACTTACAGTAGTCGGGAGGCGCACCAGCTGGCCGTGGGCATCCATGACTCCCTGCGTAACCAGCTTTTCTGCCACGCAGACTTCTCTCCTCAGCCCGACCTCTGGGTATTGCAAGCGATGCTACTAATCGACTGCTTTGGCAAGATGCGAGCTGGTCCCAAACAGCGCGAGCGGGCGCAGCTCTTCCACTGCGTACTGATCAAACTCATCCGTCGCAGTAACTGCTGCGCCATCCGAACTCAGGGCCCGTCGAATCGATCAGACGATCTAGACCAGGCGTGGCGACAAGCGATGGAACAAGAACAGCGGAAGCGACTCGCGATGCATTGCTTTATGTGGGACACACAGCACGCAGTCTTGTTCTCGCAATCTCTGTGCATGTCCGCGTTTGAGATACGCTCTTCCCTGCCATGCAGCGCCGCAGCCTGGGAGGCAAACACCGCCGACGACTGGGCTCGACATGCCTCTCGTGAACAGGACCATGTCTTCCTTACCGTGCTGAAGGGGTACATCACCCCGGGGGCCGTATCCCGTCCCCGAGACCTCAACTCCCTTGCACGCATCGTCGTGTTACACGGCCTGATGTCTGTCTCGGCCGATCTGAAGAGGCGAGACCAGACAACCCTGCGGTCGGAGACACCGGAGAAAGTGGGTGCGTGGACCCCTCGCATGGGTCGGTCTTACGATCTGTGGAAAGTCGACTTTGATGCCGACTGTCTTGCAATGAAGCTCGGCCAGACTGCGGATCCTCGTCGCTTCACGGGGGTGAAGACAGCTACGCACGCACTCTATCGAGCGGCTCACCTAGCACTCAACGTGGAAGTCTTGGATTTGCAGATCACAGCTGGTGCTACGCAAATCCTCGGCCGTACAGTAACCGACGAGGACAGAGAGCGATCACGACGAAGCCTCCCCCGGTGGCTTCATGGGGAATCGGGCGTCTCGTTAGTGGCTGCGCGACATGCTGCGTGTCTTCTACATGATGCCGTCCTGAGTCTGCATGATTGGGAGCAAACGGACGCGTTCCATTTCCCGTGGTGTCTCTATCTGGCGACATTGACCTGCTGGGCTTTCCACCGAGGCATGGACGAGCATCCACCACAGGAGCGCATCGCCACCGACCTCTCATCGTTGATCGTGGCAATGACGACTTGCCCAAGTATGCCGGAGCTGGCTGCGCTCGGAGGCAAATACGACACTAGGGGATTGCTAATGGTGATGGCGCAACAGCTGGCGACCGTGCGATGGGCCGTGGTTCATGATGCTATGAAGGTGCTGTTGAATCTGTCCAAGTAGCTATGTTCGTGGATAACTTGATGATCTCATTTCTGTATTCAAATGCTGTGTTTGATTTCGTGTATCTATCTCTTATGATCTGTATAGTCCTTCTTGGACGCACATGCCCCTCCAGCTAAGCTACTTGCTATAGAAAGGATAATCAGTGTATCCCTTCTCCGGTGGATCAGCCCCATAGAACGTCGACCGGTCATACTCATTCAGCGGAAGCTTCTCCTGCAGTCTGCGAGGCAGGTCCGGGTTGGAGATGAACAACCTGCCAAAGACAATCGCATCTGCGCCGTCCTCCACCAGTTTAGGCCCGGCGTTGGCCGCATTGAAGTTTCCAGCTGTCAGGAACGCGATCCCGCCCTTCTTCAACACCGGACGGAATGCATCCAGCGAAGGTTTCGATGCTGCGGTCCCTTCTGGCAGGGAACTCATCTTCGCCTGCTCATCCAGCACCTCATCGAAGCGCGGCTCGATCATGTGCACGTAAGAAGGCCGCGACTCGGCGGGCAGATCGGCGATCAGGGAGCACAGGACTAGCCAATGCGCCTGGGGATCAGAGTCTCGAGTGTCCTGGAAGTAGTTGTATGGCGACAGCCGGATGCCTACGCGGTCGGCGCCGATGGCTGCTGTCACAGCCTTGATCACCTCAAGGACGATACGAGAACGGTTCTCGATGGATCCGCCGTACTCGTCGGTGCGCGTATTGACGTTGTCATGGAGGAATTGATCCAGGAGATATCCATTGGCACCTGTCTCTTAGCCATATGCACTGTTGATCAGGGTGAAAGGTCGCTGGCACTCACCATGGATCTCCACGCCGTCAAATCCCGCCTCAACGGCTCGTTTCGCAGCGGCGGCGTACTCTTTCACAGTCTCTCTGATCTCCTCTACAGTCAAGGGCTTTGGTGGAGACGCCGCATACTCGGTCCCATCCAATGCCTTGCCACTGATGGGAATGTCGCTGGCGCTGACCGACTGTTTGCCATCTATGAACGAAGGAACGGTGGCGCGACCGACATGCCAAAGTTGACAGAAAATGAAAGCTCCTTTGGCATGCACCGCATCTGTGACCCTCTTCCAGCCGGCAATCTGCGATTGGGTGAATATACCGGGGACGCCAGGATAACCCGCTGCCTATGCAAGTATTGACACGTCAGTATACATCCACTCGGGCACTTTTGCGTGGTCGATCTGGAGATATGGCTCATCGGGGCATGAGAAACTTACATATCGGCTGATGGGTGTCGCCTCAGTCAACATCAACCCTCCAGAAGACGCTCTTTGACCATAGTATTCGACGTTCAGATCATTGGGCACAAAGACACCGTCTGATTCTTTGGTGGAGCGCATCCGAGTGCATGGCGCCTGGACAACCCGGTGCTGCAGCGTCACAGCACCGAGACGCAAGGGTTGGAAAAGGGAGTCGAGGGGGGAGATGGAGCCCATTGTCAAAAGCCGTTGTACCAAGTATGTGATTTGATTCCATTGGGAAGTGCGCAATTGTATATATACGCCATATGTCGATTTGGCCAGCTCATCGTAGCCCTAAAGTGGGATACAGCTACATGACCCCTTGAAGGTAAGTCTACTCCAACACTTTTCCCAAAGTACTATACAGCCCGCATGTACATACTCCAACGATTTATGCCGGACCGTCCGATCCTCCATCCTTGTCCCCCACTTTTGGCGCAACACGATAATCTCCGCTTCGCCCGCTGGTGAGGGGAAGGTTACGATCCGAGATAGTCAACCTTGCCCACTCAGGACCATGGGAATGGGGGCATTTCCTGGCTTGGCCTGTGGCGATTCTGTAGTAGATGTTTACGCCATCACCCGCTTCTTCGACCTACCGATTCCAAGATTCAATGTCGCAAACCTTCCTTGCTCATAGGTGTTGCAAAACAAGTACATAGTTCACAATATGGTTCCGTCAGAACTGGAAGCCTTCGTGGCGAAATATAACACCTCGTCGACCTTATCTTTCTATCTCAACGGCACCAAAATCGACCTGCACAACCCCAACCCTCGCTGGACCCTCCTGGATTTCATCCGCTCACAGCATGGACTCAAGGGCACGAAACTAGGTTGTGGCGAAGGCGGCTGCGGTGCCTGCACCGTGGTTCTACAGACTCGCGATCAACGCCAACCTCGTCGCATCCGGCATTTGGCTGTAAATGCGTGCCTGTACCCGTTGGTAGGAGGTATGTGATTTGCTTCGCCGTCAGTATATACTTCGCTAACTACTCCAGTTGTTGGAAAGCACGTAATCACTGTTGAAGGACTGGGATCTGTGGATAGCCCTCATCCTCTACAAGAGCGCCTAGGAAAGCTGCATGGATCACAGTATGTTGCAGTCACTCAGCATATTACAACAGATGCTCACGGATTAGATGCGGCTTCTGCACTCCAGGGATCGTCATGTCGCTCTACGCGATGGTCCGCAACGCCTACGACCCCGAAACAGGCATCTTCAATCTTTCCGAAGACGATATTGAGATGAAAGGCCACCTTGATGGCAACCTGTGTCGCTGCACCGGATACAAGCCCATTCTCCAAGCAGCGAAAACATTCGTCCGAGAGGACCTAAAGGGAAGACTACAAGTGGACCATTTGGCTCTTGACGCGGAAATACCGGTTGGGTCGATTTCAGCGGCGTCCAACTCTCCCAGTAGTACGTCCTGTGGACGGCCTGGAGGTTGTTGTCGCGACACCGGGGGCTCACCGTGCTCCTCCAGTTCCCAACAAAGTAGTCCCTCGACCATGCCCACAAGTGACGGATCACCCCTTAGCGTCAAGTTGTCTGATCCCCAGTTTGACTTCATCCCATACGCTCCCAATACGGAGCTAATATACCCCCCTGGTCTGGTGAGGCACTCCAACAGGACGCTCTGTTATGGCGACGAGGCAAAGATGTGGTTGCGCCCTGTTACGTTGAGAGAGGCGCTGGAAATCCTCGAGGCTTGTCCATCAGCGACGCTCGTTGGTGGAGCGAGCGAAGTTCAGGTTGATATCCGGTTCAAGGGGGTCGAGCTCCCTTTATCAGTGTTCATTGGGGATATTCCAGAGCTGGCTGAGATCTCCATTAGGCCAAATGAATCCACTGCCTCTGAGCTGGTCATTGGGGGAAATGCTTCCTTGAGCGACATTGAGGCGGAATGCCACCGACTGCTTCCCATTCTTGGTCAACGAGGATCGGTCCTGAGTGCAACAGCCAAGGTGCTACGATATTTTGCCGGCCGTCAGATCCGCAATGCAGCCTCGCTGGCTGGAAACATTGCTACGGCGTCGCCGATCTCAGATATGAATCCATTGTTGCTGGCCGTCAATGCCAAGGTCATCACCGAGACGGCTGCCACAAAAACGGCTCTATCGATGGATTCGCTGTTCCTAGGATATCGAAAGACAGCGCTGCCCGAAGGAAGCATCATCACCCAGATCCATATTCCTTTACCTCCACCAGACGCTAAAGAGGTCACGAAATCATACAAGCAGGCTAAGCGTAAAGATGATGATATTGCCATCGTGACCGCTGCCTTCCGCGTTCGCTTGGACGACTCGGCAAAGGTGACAGAAGTAGCTCTGGCGTACGGAGGCATGGCCCCTACGACAGTGATTGCAAAGCGTGCCAGCGACCTTCTGGTTGGAAAGACATGGGGTGATGAGACCGTTCTGGGTGAGGTGTTCGATGCTCTACTGGCAGACTTCGATCTGTCCTTCAGCGTCCCCGGAGGCATGGCCACATATCGGCGAACCCTCACGCTGTCAATGTTCTTCCGGTTCTGGAACGAAGTTATTTCAGACTTTGGTTTGGGTCCTACAGTAGACCGGGATGTCACCGACGAAATCCACCGAAGGATCTCTCATGGAGCGCGAGATAACAACAACCCTCATGAACAGCGGGTGGTTGGAAAGCAAATCCCCCATCTCTCTGGGTTGAAGCATACAACGGGAGAGGCCGAGTATGTCGATGACATGCCTCCGCAGCATAGGGAGCTATTCGGTGCCCTGGTACTATCGCAAAAGGCACATGCAAAGATTATCTCTGTCGACTGGACGCCAGCTTTACGGCCAGGTCTGGCAGTAGGATATGTCGACCGGCATAGCATACCTCCGGAAAAGAACCGATGGGGCTCCGTAGTGCATGATGAGCCCTTCTTCGCGGAGGACAAGGTTTATTCGCATGGCCAGCCCATTGGTCTAGTGTACGCCGAGACGGCAATTCAGGCTCAGGACGCAGCTCGTGCCGTGAAAGTCGTCTACGAAGATCTACCGGCTATCCTGACCATCGACGAGGCAATCGAGGCCAAAAGCTTCTTCAACCACGGAAAGGAGTTGCGTAAGGGAGAGCCTCCCGAGAAGATGGCAGAGGTGTTTGCAAAATGTGACCGTGTTTTCAGTGGAACTACTCGTATCGGTGGACAGGAGCATTTCTACCTGGAAACAAACGCTGCACTTGTCATTCCTCATCCGGAAGATGGATCAATGGATGTCTGGTCATCCACGCAGAATACGTATTTAACCCCCTTCCCCTGGAGACATGCAGACCTAACGTCCAACAGGCTGGAGACGCAGGACTTTGTCAGTCATGTAACTGGTGTTCCTGCCAACCGAATCAATGCGCGCGTGAAACGCATGGGAGGAGCATTTGGCGGCAAAGAATCTCGCAGTGTCCAGCTAGCCTCTATTCTAGCTGTGGCAGCCAAAAAGGAGAAGCGACCGATGCGAGCAATGCTGAACCGTGACGAGGACATGATGACTAGCGGACAGCGCCATCCCATCCAGTGTCGCTGGAAGATCGGCGTGATGAACGACGGGACCCTCGTGGCCTTGGATGCCGACTGCTACAATAACGCCGGCTACTCGGTGGACATGAGCGCAGCAGTAATGGACCGCTGCTGCACGCATCTGGATAACTGTTACGAAATTCCCAATGTGCACATCCGTGCATGGGTCTGCAAGACAAACACGCACAGCAACACGGCTTTCCGCGGCTTCGGGGGTCCACAGGCCATGTTCATTGCGGAGAGTTATATGAATGCGGTTGCAGAGGGCCTGAACATTTCAGTCGATGAGCTGCGTCGCCGCAATTTGTACAAGGAGGGCCAGCTGACACCGTTCCTGCAACGCATTGATGAAGACTGGCACGTCCCATTGCTACTCGAGCAAGTGCGCGAGGAGACGAAGTATGATGAACGTCGAAAGGCGATACAAGAGTTTAACGCACAGCATCGGTGGCGCAAACGCGGTATTTGTCTGATTCCGACGAAATTTGGAATCTCGTTCGCGACGGCCTTGCATTTGAATCAGGCCACGGCGTCCGTCCGGATCTATACTGATGGCTCAGTCCTTCTCAACCACGGTGGCACAGAGATGGGACAGGGACTGTATACCAAGATGGTGCAAATTGCTGCCCAGGAGCTAGGTGTTCCGTTTGAGAACATATATACGCAAGACACGTCGTCTTATCAATCGGCCAATGCCTCCCCGACAGCTGCATCCTCCGGCAGTGACCTCAACGGGATGGCCATCAAGATTGCTTGTGATCAGCTCAATGAGCGGCTTCAGCCCTACCGCGAGAAATTTGGCGTGGATGCTCCCATGTCGACTCTGGCACATGCGGCCTATCGTGATCGTGTGAATCTGTCCGCGAATGGTTTCTGGAAGATGCCCACTATTGGCTATCAATGGGGCAACTATGATCCAGAGACAGTCAAGCCCATGTACTTCTATTTTACCCAGGTAGGCTGTCCCTTACTACTCGACTGGAATTTGCTAATCAGAGTAGGGCGTTGCATGCACCGAAGTCGAGCTCGATCTCTTGACTGGAGACCATACTGTCCTCCGAACAGACATCAAAATGGATGTCGGCCGATCCATCAATCCGGCAATTGACTATGGTCAGATTGAAGGAGCCTTTGTCCAAGGACAGGGCCTCTTTACCATGGAAGAAAGTCTCTGGACTCGAGAGGGCCAGCTGGCGACGCGTGGGCCGGGCAACTACAAGATCCCGGGGTTCAGCGATATTCCCCAGGAGTTCAATGTCAGCTTCCTGCAGGGGGTGTCATGGAAGAATCTCCGATCAATCCAGACTAGCAAAGGCATTGGGGAGCCACCTTTATTCCTGGGGTCCACAGTGCTGTTCGCCTTGCGCGATGCGCTCCGGAGTGCCCGTCAGGATAACATGGCCACTGAGCCCTTGGTGCTGGATAGTCCTGCCACAGCCGAGCGACTGAGATTGTCCGTGGGAGATAGGCTGCTACAGAAAGCCAAGGTGATCCCGAAGGATGGCGAGACGAATTTCTTTGTGACGGTCGCATAGCATTTTCGTGATGTAATCATTTTAACATTTGTATATGTGTTCAATGTGCAATTGTCTATTCACAAAAAGCATCATACGAAGCCTCTAAAGTATTCTTCGACCCACTGCGCTGCCTGCAATCCCTCCTTAGGTGTCCAGCATTCCATCGCTCCGACGTACCCGTCTGGACGTACTACGATGATGCCTGTCTGCTCCTTCGACAATGCTCCCATCCACTTGGCTGTACATGTCTCTGCTTCAACGTCGTCCAGGTAGAGAGTCCATCTACTCTTCTGCAGATCAGACGGGAGAGAAGCAATCTCGAACGCCTCCTTGGGTGACTGTGTCACCAACGCGTATGTGAACATGTCCGAGACAGCAGTATAGCGTTCGGGTGTGATATATACATCTGCCTCGGCCTGTTTCCGTTGCTTTTCTGCGTAAGATTGAACAGCTCTGGACGATACCTGCTTCAGACATCCTCCGCTTAGTCCCCCACAAAGTTCTTCCAGGAACGACATGGAGGCGACAACATCAGGCACAAATAGATAGAGTCTGAACTGGCCGAGCATGGGGATATCTAATTGGATGTCGACAGGGTTGGCATCGATATACCGAGTGACTTTGGACGGAACCATCAATGCTCCTGGACGTGCAGGAAGGGGATACTCCTTCTCGGGGACAATGCGAGTCAGGATGCCTTTGGAATATTCCGCTCCAACTCCGGAAATAAAGCGGATGTTATCGTCAAAGTTCTTCGCCAGTGCGGCATCCCCCTGCGAGAATGCCGCGCAGTGTTCAGCATCGAAATTGATCAGATCGTACGCAATCTTGCGACGCTCATCCTCGTATGTTGCAAGCAGCGACTTGTGCGCGAGTCCCCGGGAGACTAGATTCAGCTTCCAGGCCAGATTGAAGCTATCATGCATGCTTGTGTTGGCCCCTTGGGCTGCGAGGGCCGAGTGACAATGGCCCGCCTGTGTCAATTAGCATCAGCGGTCTCATCCGACGGGTAAGAAGATACATACATCACCAGCGATGAATATCTGCAGCTCGGGGTCACAAAAATGGCGCGCCACTCGCTGACCGACGACGTAGTTCCCAAACCACTCGATGGTCTTCCACTCCAGGTGGTATGGATGCATGGCCTCCTTGGCCCGCCGCATCACGTATTCCGGCGTCGCCATAGCCTTGTCAACGCGCTCGCCATCAGTCGAGCTCAGCTCAACATAGAGGCGTGTCATGTTTCGCTCGCGTGGAATCCAGAGGATCGAACCGGCGGAATGCGAGCGCACGGCGACCTTGCTCCAGAGGTCGGGAAAGTCGGTTTCGACGACGCCGTCCAGCACACCCCAAGAGGCATTGGTCATTTCCCCTTCGAGGGCTGCATCGGGGATGAAACCGCGCACCTTGGACCGAGCGCCATCACAGCCAACAAGGTAATCCGCGCGGATGGTCTTGATCGTCTTGGTCGTCAGGTCCTCGTAGGAGATTTGTAGCTGTCGGCTGTCTGGTACTCTCGAGCACGACACGAATGGGCTGTTACGTTGGACAGATACACCCCGGGCTTCCATGTCCTGGATGAGAATGTCCTCGAGCATGCCTTGATGGGCCAGCAGAATGTAGGGGTCGGAGGCGCCGACGAGATGAGCCGGATAGTGGATCTGACGACCAGTTCGGTGCATCGGTTCGTCCGCCTTGGACTCCCAGAAGGCGATATCGTACACGCGTGCTGCATTCCGCAACAATGGATCTGCGAGACGAAGCTGTTTGAAGGTCTCGATCGTCTTGGGTTGCATGCCGTCTGCCTTGCCGGTTGATGTCTTGTCAGGACGATCGTCGAGGAGGACCACGTCAATTCCATAGCGAACTAGATTGCAACTGTTGGTCTGTTAGTATTCCAATCGGAGATTAATAGGGCGAAAAACCAAGCAATGGGCTCAATGTACTGACGCAAGCATCAATCCCGATGGCCCCGCGCCGACCACCACCACCGTCGTCGTAGCCTCGACAGGACTGTCGCTAAATCCCTCGTGGTCTGCACTAGGAGCCATTGTGCTAGAGTCTAAACCAGCCTCTGATAGTGTACGCTTCATGTTGGTGGTATCGTCCTTACTGTGGCTAGATATACCAGCCCAAGTGTCACGAATTGCTGTCCGATAGTTCCCCTCATACGATGCGGCAATGCAACAACCCCCACTCTTGGGCAAAGATGGAGGAACTCTCAGGAGCTAATGCATTGATTTGGAGAAGCAATAGCTAAACAGCGATCAACATGATTACCACCGCGTCACGCCCCCATCCACGACCACGTCCTGACCCGTCATGAAGGCGCTGGCATCACTAGCCAGGAACACGCACGCCCCCATGATATCCTCTGGCTCGCCCACCCGCCCACTGATCGCCTCGGTTTTCCACTTCTCGAGAAGATGGGGGAACTGGATCTGTTAGTTGGAGTAGAGCTAACTCGAGCTGATCCAACCTACTGCGGCCGTCATTTCGGTGCGGACATATCCCGGGGAGATCGTGTTCACTCGGATCCCCTGCGCATTTTCAGCAACATTTCCTTTAACCTCCAGGGAGTGCGCCTACATATGGTGCAAGCTCCTTCGCAATGGCCGGACACATTGCGCGAACAGCCCCTTTCGACCCACAATACGCGCTGCATAGCTGATCGCGAACGGCGATATGGCTCGCCATGCTGGCGACCAACACAATGCTACCATGTTTAGTACCATTGGTAATCATCTGCTTCGCTGCCAGTTGCGCGGTAAAGTAAAGGCCCATCACATTGACCGACAGTAGGTTCTCGTGCTCTTCGTAGGTGAACTCGAGGAAGGGGAGGTGGCGGTTAATCCCTGCGCAGGGGACGCAGATATCCAGTGCATTGTCGAAGTCGGCTTGGAACTGTTTGAATCCATTGGCGAGGGACTCCTTGGAAGCAACATCGACCCTACATACAGTGCACCACTTGTTTAGACATTTACTCCAGGCAGGCGATCAATGGCGTACCTGTAGAATGCTGTCCGCACAGCACACTCCTTCTCTATGGCTTTGAAACCCTGCTCCGGATCAATGACGTCGAATATAGCCACATTAGCACCGGCTTCAGCAAGGCCCCGAGCAAATGCCAGGCCGCAACCTCGTGCACCACCGGTGACTAACGCAGTCCGACCTTGGAGAGAAAACTGGTGAGTTAGCAGAAGCCCGACAGGGTTGCCATGCACGTACTCTAGACATTGCGAATGATACCAAGCTGTCTTGTTAGCTATGCCTGCATGGTCACTCCTCCACTGTTCAATTTATCTTGCACGGAGACTCCCAAAGTACTGACCCCCACGGTAAGATATGTCTTCTCAATCCCCCGCTTGTGGCACTCATCCCCCTCAACCCCCATCTTTGAGCATGCAGCCGCTCTTATCGCAGAACCAGCTGTGTAGCTACCCGATAAATTACTGGGAGCAAGAGCTCCGACCCTCTGAGCCGTGACATACAGAATCATCCACATTCAATGGCACCTCCGATCCACGTCAAGTCGCAACAGGTCCGCGAGGAATCCTGTAAGCTGCAGGTCTGTCGGCCTCATATCCTGCCCTCTATAGCATCGCTAATCGAACCTCGCCTACAGATCCTCGTGGTAGGCGCTGGACTCGCCGGCCTCGGCACGGCCATCAGCTGCTCCCTCGCCGGACACGATGTGCATATCCTGGAGGCGGCGCAGGAGATTCGCGAAGTGGGCGCGGGCATTCAGATCCTCCCAAACAGTTCACGGGTGCTCCAACACTGGGGCCTAGATGAGCCGTTGAAGGCGCATATGACGCGGCCGCGGGTGTGCAACTTCATCGGATGGAAGGGCAATCTGATCTCATCCCTAGACTTCCATGCGTCCGAGAAGCAATACCCGGGAACGTGGTACAGGGACTTTCATCGGGCGGATCTCCAGCGATGTCTGGTCGAACGTGCGCTGGAACTAGGGACCAAGATGACCTGCGATGCGCGCATTGTTGATGTTGCCGTGAGCGCGGATGGAACAGAGGCGACCGCCATCGCGGCGGATGGCAGACAATGGACCGGGGATCTGGTGATTGGCGCGGATGGGGTGTTTGGGAAGCTGACAGAAGTACTGCTCGGTCGAGCTGATCCACCTATCAAGACGGGGGATCTAGCCTACCGATTACTCCTGTCGACGGAGGAGATGCGCAAGGATCCTGAATTGGAGCCGTTCGTGTCGGATCCCCAGGTCAATTACTGGCTTGGGCCGGATGCTCATGCAGGTAGGTAGGATGTATGGTTGCAATAAGGATGAGTCTAACGGTTGCAGTGAACTACGTTCTTCGTGATGGTGATCTGTTCAATATGGTTCTGCTTGTCCCCGACGATATCCCCGAGGAATCTCTGGCCACCACGGTAGAAGGCAATGTGCAGGAAATGTGTGCCCTGTTTGAGGGCTGGGATCCTCGGTAAGCGCATACCATGTCAGTTATGAACCCTGCTAACAGAGCAGAATCCAAAAACTCCTGAAGCTCTGCCAGTCCGTGCATAAATGGCGTCTTTGCATTCGGTTCGGCGAATACGACTGGACACACCCCTCCGGCTCATGGGTGATGTTGGGAGATGCCGTCCATGCAACCTTGCCGTATCTCGCGTCTGGGTATGTCTCTCCAGTGGTAGGAGATAAACGGTTACTGATACATGGGCATACAGAGCAGGAATGGCTTTCGAAGACGGCGCCGTGCTCGGTGAATGTCTATCGCGATTACCCAACCACAGAGACATCTCCAAGAAGTCCGCCGAGTTTCTGCGGTTGAAACACCACGCATTGAACGTGTTCCAGAAATGCCGTAAACAACGCACACAGATGGTTGTCGAACGAGGAAACCTGCAGCAATACCTATACCATCTGCACGATGGACCCGAGCAGGAGGAGCGCGATCGAAAGATGCAGATGGTTCCTACACCTGAGGGAGAGGCCCTGGCCTGGCGAGACCCCGGTTTGGCTCCCAAACTGCTGGGATATGATCATATTGCCGATGTAAGTCACTCTACGTTTGGTGGATTGGGACTGGGGCTGACACGTTTAGGTCGATGCAAACTGGGGTAGTTTTCTCGAGAAAGGGGGCAACATCGTGAGTGCCAGGCTGTAGCGAGAGGGGTCATATCATCCGTAACCATTAACTGACTGCATCTGGAGATGTCCTGATGAGGAAGATGTAGATATATATACTTCGGTAGGACTATAAATTGGGCGACTTATTATGTTGTATAGCACTCCGAGCATAATTTAAGCATGTGATAATCAAGTGAGGGTAATTCTGCGCATTTTCAATCTCTGCATGGATTCTCATCGAACAACTGGTGTATTGATATGCTGCATCCAACTTGAGGGATATGGTATTTCCTTTTTGGGACGAAACATAACATTAGTCATCAATACACATTAGAGGTTTGTGAGTCGATTATTCGGTCTACTGCGCAACCAAGTTTGAGATCGTGGGACTCACCAAGTCGCTGGCTTTGGAGCTGGGACCAAAAGGTATCCGTGTCAATGCGGTAGCTCCTGGTCCGACGGTCACTCCCACGGGAGACGCCAACGAGCAGATGAAGGAGAGGATCGCGTTGGGAAGAGTCGCAGATGCCACTGAGATTGCGAATGTTGTGGAGTTTCTCTTCAGTCCCCAGACCAGCTATATAAATGGAAGTATTGTGGAAATCACAGGTGGTATGAATAGAGAGTTCTTGATTCATCAAAGCATAAGTCACGTAAAATACATACAATCTCGTCTTTCATGACACGTTTGAGTGATTAACGCCTCGGACAAACTGCAAATGGAGACATGAGAAAGTAAACATAAACCGTAAAAATCGTGCAATGGATCGTAGCACATCATCCATAGTGTACATACTGTCATAATAGTCGTCAAAAGTCATACCAGCCAACATGCAACTAGACAGGAAACCGCACAGGAGTCCGGTCTACACTGCGAGGCTGCGAAAGAGTACGGGGGAGTGCCCGTGCCTTGGGATCGTGATTGAAGCGAAGTCGATCCCGCTTGAGATTGTAGAGCTTGACCATGCACTGCATGGCTTGCTCCTCACCAAGCTGAATCTGGGGAATGGGACTGCCGTCCAGCGGCACGTCCTGCAAGCATGCGGATATCATCCAGCGTCTCAACGTGTCCAAATCCCGGATGTTATCCCAGCAAGGAAACATCGACAGCACATGAATCGCTCGGGTGAATTCACGATAGCTCGCGGTTTGGGGGTCCGTAAAGAACGGGCGCTCGCCACCGATTGACTCCTCCACGAGGAGCCGGTCTAAAAGGCGTAGGGATTCGTGAGGCGTCGGGGTCCGGAAGTTGACTTCCTCTTGGAATAAACTCGCCAGGCGAGGCCGGTTCCCGAGCAAACAGTCCATTTCATAGGGTGGCCCAGCCAGGATCACGACCATCTGGGGCAAGGCTTTCGGTAGTAAGTTCGTAAGTTCGTCTAGAACTTGCGCAGTGAGTTCGTTATCTCCCAACCGATGCGCATCTGTGATAAATAACGCTTTGCCACGAGCGCTGTCCAACAGGCTCCGTGTGCGAAGTGATGTTTGGGCCGAGTTCGATGAGACAAAGTCCAGCACGGAATTCTCCACCAGACTGTTCGTATCGAGAATCCCCATGTCATAATAGAGTGTTCCTAGATGACGTGCAACGGCCCTTTTACCGGTTCCTATGGAGGTTAGCTACCACCAGTTGGCGATCCTTGCTTGACACAACTTACCGCATGCACCCTTCAGAACGAATGCACGAGCAGCGCGATGGGCTGGGTCGCGTCCCTGCAGCCAGGCCGCTCTCAGCTCACGGTAGTATCTCTCCAGGAGACTGACCACCTCCTCTGGGACAAAGGAACGTGTCATGTCGTTGCGAGAGCAGATGACTGACCCAGCTCCCAGATTGCCACAGGTGATATCGTCCATCTGGAGAATACGTTCGGACTTGGTGGGAGACTCTCCAGATCGATATCTTCTATCTTCAAAAGCCTGATTGGCAGCGTCAAGAAGGCGATCGACTGCGCTGGCGTTATCGAAATCCTTGCGCATGCGGATACTGTCCAGCATATCGAGAGCCATCCTAAAGGCTTCATCCGTCATGGCGATTTCATGCTCTTGCAACCTCATCCGAAGCAGCTGCTCAAGCTGTTCTTTGCTGAATCGTTCAAATGACACAACTTGGTGATCCAGGACATTCGCCTGCTTTCGCAGTGCGGGCAGTACTTGTGCCATCGAAGTTGGAGATCCGATAGCAATGATGCAGCGACCGTCTTGGTGCTCAGAAAACGCCTGGGTCAATGTATCCATGGCGCATCCCAATGCACCGGAATTCTCGACATTGTCGACACAGATAATCAGCGTTTTCGCGCGTGTTGACCCTCGGGACTCCAATTGCCTGTCCATAGTGGACAAGGACTTGACAGTGACTAGAATAATCATTAGCTTCCATACCGCCATGTGGTCTGTCATTACATACCTTCTCCATTGCCGATTAATCCCAAGTCAGCAAGGACCTGAGCGTAAAGCCTGGCAGCCGTCGTCTTCCCCGTGCCGCAGGGACCGACAAACACTCTGTTCTTCCGGATAGCTACACGTCGCTGGTTGTTGATTTCCCTCTGGTTGTTTTCCTCGACGAGGTCAAAGATCTCACGAACCGAAGCTTTCAAGGCGTCCTGGCCTACAAGTTGCTGGAGTGCCATCCACGCCTGACTCTGCGCTTGGACATCAGCAGGGCCCGGTCCCAAGAGATCTTGTTTGGAAAAAAAGAAGTAGTCCACATCGTCCCTCCCGTTGTCTTGCTGCTGCATCAGGTATTCCGCCTGGCGTCTAGCGACAGTCGCAACGAGATCGCGAACGGCATGTGCATTCGTGAATCCGTCCTTGCCCCGGCCACGAGCAAGTCGGCGAGCCACGACTTGCATATACGGACTCTCCGAACCGCCTTCAACTTGCATGCGACCGCGATAGCCTTGGTTGATCCGCCGCCACAAAAGCTGGAGCAATTCACGTCGGTCGAAGTCACCGAAATGGAGCGTGCTGCAGATTCTCTCGCGAAGTTGGGGACTGCCACACAGGAACTTTTCCATCCGGGAGTGTTGGCCGATAAAGACGACGATGATACGTCCGGTTTTGCGCTCCATCGCCTCGAGGATGCAGCCGATGGTCTTCCGAGCCCGCTCACAGTGGGTCGACTCGGAGATATGGTGCGGGTCATCGACGACGAGGACGCCAGCTGTCGACACGTCTGGTAAATCCGCGCGCATCATGGTGCGTATCAGATCCCTCACGCCATCGGGACCCCTTGTCAGCAATTCTTTGCCCGAGGTCTCATGGATGGCGTCAGAGTCGGATATGCCCATGGAGAAGAGCATTTTGGCATAGAGGCGTGCAACGGTGCTCTTTCCTATGCGATGTCAGCAGGGCATCTCCCTCGGAGGAGGCTAGCTTACCCGTCCCTGGATTCCCTTGGAAAGCAATGTTATACCACTCATCGCGCGGGTCTCGTCCATGGCGCCGGCAGATCTGAACCCAGCCTTGCACTCCGTTCAGCTGTCGCTTGACATTCTCCAGTCCAACGAGATTCTCCAACTCCTCGGTCACCTCCCTGTGCGCTGCCTCGCGACTCAACTGCAGCCGCTCCGCTGAATTAACTGACGGCGCGACATCGACCTGGGACGGGGGTGGCGACGGAGTCGGTGGAGGTGTTGAGACTACCGGCTCTGGTCGGTGAGGCGACCAGAGGCCGGTTAGGATGAAGGGAAATCGAGCGGATGGATGACGGGAGGACGAGCAGTCCATTCTGCGACATGGACACAACTGCGACAAAATCGACACAACGGTTGAGAGCATGAAGGGACAAAGAAGGGCGGATGGAGTCCCTGCTATTTAACACTGACACTAGCACTAGCAATGAAAAATTTGCACCGTAGACCGGTAGCGACCGGATTTGCACTATCTCTCAGGACCACCAGACATCCTTTTAACGGACGCGCCCCGAGTTGATGCGGTCACCATAAAGCGATCAAAAAGCTCCGATGGCTCCACGAGGACAGCCAATCCATGAGGACGATTTCTCGCGTCTGGTCGCGAGGGTTTCCAAGCGCTCGCCAGCAGGCGACAGACAGCAGCGTTTCCGAGGCAAAACGTGCGAATAGGCCTATGATGGGGCGACAGATCAGTCGTGAAGCGATTCACCGCTACTTGGGAGCCGACGGGCTGCTCAGCCTAAGCGGATAGTTTGCGTGCCATGGCATGAACCATGTGGATCGGATGTGGATCATCGTCGAGTTAGCATCACATGAAGGGAAATTCGTGTAGAGCTGTCGAGCTGCCAGACGGAGTTTTCGTTTCGTGATGCTGTCGCCGTGATGTGATGTGATGCTGGATGCAATGCTGTCTTGAAACACCGCACAGCGTGGCTTCTAATTTTACCAGGCGGTCTGTCTGAAACGGCTGTAGGCATCACATCGAACGTTAGCCAAGGTAGCGAGCTACTGCTCTGCACGTTGTCAGGCACTGGCTTCCACTTGAGCGCATCCCAGGCTTTGCATCGTGCCCTTGGGCGATCAGTTCGCTGCCCTATCAGGCCCAAGATAATGGCAAGGCCCAGCCACAGTTAATCATCTGATTGGGTTTCTGGGAATAAGAAGGACAGCCTGTGCATCGGTTGCTGCAACGTTCTGCGCCTCAAGCTGGGAAGAGTATGTCGTTCCGCGTCACCCCAGCCTCCATATAGCCAAGGCCAGAGCTCCGAATGTTCCGATCGGCGATTAGAACACATATGTATCAGTGCATTGACTCATTCACTGGGTTTGTTGACGTCAGACGAAAGGGACAGGCTTAGGGAAAGAAAGCCGTGGACATAGATTGTGTCGGGCTCACATCAGGTCGCTTGGGCAAAGGGGAAGAGAGCAGTTGAAGCTGGAGCTCGCAAACAAAGACCTTCAGATAGGGTGACTAATGGAAGGCACGCTTCTGGCTCATCAACCTCCGTCTGTTGGACTATTGATGTCTGGGCGTGACTGTGAAGCCACTAGCACCATGGCTCTGCAGGCATGGACCTTTATACTCTTTTCCACTGTCGTGATATTTTCTCAAAATTCAAAGTCGTCGGTCAACACCATGGGATTTCCTAATAGGCTAAGCAAGGGTGGTGCCATGCAGGAGAACTATGAGTCAATCCTGCACGGGTGGTTGATAACCCCTTCGCATTCAAACATCAACTACCTCCCGAGTTCAATATCGCATATACCAGAATGTCGGCATACACAAATGCCCAGATATCCCGATACCTGGAGCACCTCTCCTTACCAGCATACTATACAGAGTACATCCAGACCCCAGGATCCTTTCCAAAAACAGCAGATGCACTGAAGGATCTGTTCCGCGGCCAGATCACCCTGTTCCCGTATGAAAATCTCACCCTGCACTACTCCACCACCAATCCTGTGATCATCCGGCCAGATGTGGTGTATGAGAAGATGATGGGTCCTAAAGGGACTTCCCCAACCGGGCGCGGTGGCTACTGCTTCGAAGTGAACATCTTCTTCCACCACGTCCTCATTGGCCTTGGCTTCTCGGCGTACATGACTGGGGTTCGAAATCGGATTCGGGTTGACGGGGTGCCTGTGGGCGACTTTCGGGGGTGGTAAGACTACCAATGCTCATCTTCTATTCACCGCTGATGAGCTTACAATCCATCAGGGTCCACGGCGTCAATATAGTAGAGCTCCCGTCTGGCGAGAGCTTTCTGGTGGACGCTGCCTTTGGCGGCGACGGACCGACAGCGCCTCTTCCACTGGTCTCTGGGGCTGTGACGAAGAACCTCGGGGCTCAAGAGGTGCGCCTGGTGAAGGATAATCTTCCCCAACAGACGCGCAAAGAGCCCAAGTTCTGGATCTACCAATACCGGAACGGGCCCGAGAAGGAGTGGCTGTCTCACTACTGTTTCTCGGAGATGGAGTGGTTTCACCCAGACTTTGAGGTCATTAATCGGTTTACCAGTTGGGAGATGCTCGGGCGGGGGCAAGTGCTTGCAGTTAGATTTATCAGGAATGGAGAACGAGGGGAGGCTGCTCGTTATCCATGTGAGGATCCAGATGTGCCCCAAGATGAAGACAGAATACGTGTGATCGGGAAGGTCATGCTGGTGGACAATATCCTGAAGCTCAATATGGGAGGAAGAACGAGGGTGATTGAGACGTATGAAACGGAAGAGGAGAGGCAGCAGGCTCTGCGACGATGGTTTTCTATTCAACTATCCGTGTCCGTGAACTAGGTGCATCCAACTCTGCTCTGGAACGATCATACCACAGTACCAAGGTAGGTGGAACAGCATCACCACTGAACTGCATAGATACTCCTCTTCCTTCATACAAGAGACCCTACAACCGATGCTTACAATTTCGTCTTTCCACGTGCTTCTTTCCCTCCAAAATTGAACAAATACGCCGCAACCTTTCTCATCTGAATCTCCTCCGCCCCTTCGGTGATGCGATATCTACGGAAATGGCGGTAAATATGCTCGAAGGGGTAGTGGCGCGAGTATCCATCGCCGCCATGTATCTGCTACAGTCAATACCGTATCTCCCATTGCTCAAAGACAAGAAACGGTCTCACCTGAATGGCCCGATCAGCAGCCTGGCAGCACAGCCGGTTGGCCCAAAAGTTACACATGGCCACCTTGTCGCTCAACTCCTTCTCGATCCGAATCCACGGCGTAGTCTTGGACGACGCAACAATGCGGTCCATATCCCAACTCGTCTTGAGAATCAACAGACGCAACATCTCGACCTGCGTCATCAGCTCCACAACCGGGAACTGGATCGCCTGGTGGTCCGCCAACGAGCGGCCCTCGCCCCAGATCTTGCGGCTGCGGGCGCGCTCGATGCTCCGGTCGAGGCAGTACTTGGCCGCGCCGCAGGAACTGGCCGCCTGACGGATGCGGTTCTCGTGGACGAACGTCTGCGCAATCGCCAGGCCATAATCTACCTGTCCCAGGACCGCCGAAGCAGGCACCCACACCTTCTCCAGCTCGACCGTGGCATGGTCCGTCGGCATGTTGAACGTCCATTCGAAGCTGGATACGCGGATGCCGGGGGTCTCGCGGGGCACGAGGAAGGCCGTGATCCCCTTGGCCGATCCATCCTTGTTCGAGGTCCGGGCAAAGATGATCATATGCGTGCAGTGATGCGCGCCCGTCTGCCATTTCTTGCGCCCGGTGATCTCGAACCCGTCACCCACGCGTTTCGCGACGGTTGACATGAACGTCGCGTCGCTGCCGTGGTCCGGTTCGGTCAATCCGAAGGTCGCACGGAACTCGCCGCGCAGACGCTGGGGGATGAGCGTGCGCTTCTGCTCTTCGGTGCCGAAATGGTGGATCATGAGGACATCGGGGAAGTTGCCCACCACGCTGTGCTCGTTCTGCAGGTCGTTGGCGAGGCCCAGTCCGCCGCCGTAGACCGGATGCGACGAGAGGTAGAAGCGGATGGCTGACATCCAGACATTGGTCTCTGGATGGCCCTGGCCGCCGTACATCTTGGGCAGCGCGAAGCGATAGAATCCAGCCGAGTCGGCGAGTTTGCGGGCCTGGCCTGGAGAGAGTTAGAAGTGCGGTACAGTCATGACAACCGGCCCTGTTACCTAGTAACTCCTCCCACTCCTGGATCGGAATGCCTCCCTTGGCCCAGTCGGTGCGAGCAAACTCGCGACGGTGGTCGAAGAACCGGTCATTGTCGTTGGAGTGCTGCAGGGGGAGAATGGTGGAATTGATGAACTTGTCGAGGGAGTCGATGTAGGACACCAACTCGGGTGGAAGATCGAAATTCATCCTGGCTGTTGGTGTAGTATACAATACAAACTCCCTATGCACATCGACGTCGCCGATGAAGTCGTCCTTATACAACGCCTAGTGTCTTCATCTCCGCAAACCCCGCAATCCTGCCTCGGCCTCGGAGTCGGCTCGACGATCTCGGCTGTCGATCGTACCATCGCTGCATTCCATTATCTGGGTATTGTTACAGTAGTAGAGGAAAAACAATCATAACTATGCGCATTCGCTCAGCTACATGATGGAGGTATTTACACAAGCGCGTACACTCAACCCGCAACGCCATCACCTCACAGTATCAGTTCGTGATCACCCCAACCACCTTGGAGACGTATTTGCCAGCGCCAGTCTTCTCGACCTTGGCCTCCTCATCCAACTGGTCATTGTAGAACCGACGGTGCGCATCCAGATCGATGGTGCTGGCGTCCACCCACATGCGCCCGCGGTAGTAGATCTTGGCGCCGATATAGATGACCACGATCGCGACGACGCTGACATAGTTGGCGAAGAAGGTCTCGGCCTCGGGGCTTCCTCCGAGCGGCCAGAGAGACAGGTAGAACTCGGCAATAATCAGCAGGAT
The DNA here is from genome assembly GCA_019721355.1 of Aspergillus sp. MEXU 27854. NCBI lineage: Eukaryota > Fungi > Ascomycota > Eurotiomycetes > Eurotiales > Aspergillaceae > Aspergillus > Aspergillus sp. MEXU 27854. The sequence continues at coordinate 1,679,279 of JAGMTT010000008.1, read as the reverse complement.
GCACCAGAAGAGACCCCAGTACGCGCCGTAGGGGAAGGTCCATGATTTCCAGGGGAGGTCTTCGACCGACCGGCCCTGGAGCTTCCAGGCGTAGCGCATGCGAATATGCGACAGGCAGATCATGCCCCAGCCGAAGAGCGTGAACAGTGAGGTGATGTTTGAGAACCAGCCGAAGACTGTTGCGCCGCTGTGGCTCACGTTGAGGTACGCCAGACCACCGCCGATGAGGAGGGTGATGAAGAGACCGGCCACCGGGCGTCCGACTTTGTCGGCTCTCCCGAACCACTACATCTTATGAGCGAACGGGTCGAGTTGAAAGTGGATTGTACGACTTACCCTGGGAGCCATCTTCAAATGGGCCATTCCCATCAGCGTCCGCGAACCGGCGTAGGCAGAGATACTGCCCGTGGAGACCACGGAAATGAAGATCACGGCGTTCATGATGTGGGCCATGGGCACCAGACCGGAATTGCGATACGCAATCACAAAGGGCGATGCATTGACGCCTTCTCCGCCGAACAGATCCGGGTTATTCGGGTCCACGGTGATGGTGACCATCAGCGAACCAAGGACATAGAACAGCGACAGGCGAATCCACATTGACCCGACAGCTCTGGGGACGGATTTCCGGGGGTTCGAAGTCTCCGCGGCGACAAGTGCCGAGTTCTCCGATCCGGACATGGCGAAGATACAGGTCGGCATGACGGAGAGGAAGCCTTTGAAGCCGTTGATGAAGGGTTCCGAGTTCCAGTAGCGGAAACCAACGGCTTCGTGGTTGGGGGCACCACCTGCAGAGATCACTGCTGTGTGTTAGCTATCGATCACCTGCTTGGTTTGAAGGATACTGACCGATCAACGAGATGATGACGACAAAGATCCACGAGAACTTGATCGTGGAAGACACGACCTCGACCTCGCCGAAGAACTTGACTGCCCAGACGTTGATGAAGATGATCACCACCCAGAAGATGCTGATCCATGCGGCGGTGGGCACCTTGTCCGTCCAGAAGCCTAGCACCGTAACCACCCCCTGGCCTGGTTAGCCTGCGCCGACAGACCGGATGCGTATCCATACCTGAAGCTCGTTCGCGATGGTGATCCAGAACGAGAACCAGTACGCCCATCCCAGAGCAAACCCGGCTGAGCGATCAACAAAGATGGATGTCCACTGGATGAACGCCGAAGGAAGCGGATACATGATGGCCATTTCACCGATGGAATGTGCCACAGCCCAGATCATGGTGCCACTCAGCAAGTATCCAATGAAGATCGAGGCCGGACCACCGCTATGAAGAGATGTACCACTGCCCAGCCATAGTCCCATGCCGATCGAGGACCCCAGAGCAATCATGGTCAGATGGCGGGTGGACAGCGAGCGATGGAGGTCAGTATCGGCTCCATGGTCGCCCTCAGTCGCCCACCCCGTCGTGGGCTCGATGGACTTGCCCATCTCATCGGGACTTTTGTTGCTGGACGTTTCGTAGGCCGGGACACTCATGGTGCCGGGGATCAGAGGTCGGTCGAGGACGGGCCCAGAGACGATGGGTATGGAAGTGATAAAGGGAACAATGAGCCGGCACGAGGGTCAGGGATACATGTTATTATACTACGGTCTACTCGACAACACCCAGTCGCGAATGTGCCATGGACTCTTTGCGTCTGCCAATCAGCTTGGAAGATTTCTTGGGAGGCTTATTGTGGCGATAAGACTTCTTGTGCACCTCTTATATCGTGATACCGGCTGCTTAGCGCCTCAGCCTTCAACGCCCAGAGATAAAACCCCGGGACATGGTAGCATCGGCCTCGACCAAAGCCAACCTTGGCCCGAAACGGATTCTAGAAGACTGGCTGCTGGTGGTCAGCCGTGCTGTGGTCCTGATAACCGATCCGACATCTGCCAATCGTACACCCTGCTGTGTCGTTATCAGTGCCCCCCCTGAACCGAGATAGCACCTTCACGAGGAAAAGGGGGATCAGATGGCATCACATTGCAACCGGGCAAAAACCCAAACGGATGGATTTAATTAAGATGGATGATACAATGGCCTCGAGGTGTCCTGGGATAGGGTGTTGGGCTGGCACCGTGGGCAGCTCCAACCGTTTGGGGGGCTATGTGCACCAGCCCAAATACCAATAATGACAAGATACCCTCCTCCCTTGCAGTGCCGTCTGCAATCGCCGCTGCTGGCCAGCGATCTGATGCCTCCACGAGGGAACAAAGGGCACCAGGTGGCTTCACTGCGGGCGGTTCTGGGGTATCCTTGACGTGTTGCCACTGGTATAACAGGCGTTGATGCCGTGCAAGATAAAGTATGTGGTTATTGGCTAGGACTTATAGGATACAGCACGAACAAATCATGTGTAACAGCAGCTGTGGTAAAAGGCCAAGGGATTCCGTATTATGATTGGAATCAATGCATCTCGAGATCGGCCATGCATAGAACAGGTCATCGAAAGCCATCTCCAGTCGAGGGCATCAACAAACCCTGTTCAACTTCCATCTTCCCGACAATTCTCAACTCCCGAAGTGCATTGGATGTATCCAGCCGTCTAATGGCGCTATCAACGACTTTGATAGCGTCAAATCACGCCTACTGACGGCTATGGACGGTGGTCAAAGCCCCCAATCGCTTGGTATCACTCGGCGCCCATATCAGCGCCACCTTGCTTCTTCCCACTTTCTACTCAATCTGAGTTATCTCTGTGAGCCTAAGCCGGCTTAGCTACGACGCCTTCAGGGTAAAGGTTACATCCCTTGCTCCCCGTACACGTTTAAGCGCAAGGGATGAGTCGGGCTGACCGATGGCTCGTGTTCTTTTCGGCTGTCTAGGCAGCCGTTTATTCTCGATGATTGTCGTTGTCATATAATGAAAGAGCTCGTTTCGCTTCGCAAGGGTACTCCGTACAGCAGACTGGCTTGCGCCCGTTTATACCCCGTTATGTGTCATGCACTTTGTGTTATCCTCATCATATGCAACTAGAGTAGCTTGCAGAGGCACTGCAAATCAGGTCACATTTCTGATCTTCAACGAACGCTTTGAGCCGATCATCCAGCCATTGTTTAATTATTCGAACCTCTGGACGGACGTCTGGTCGGTCCTTGCAACAGAGAAACACGCACAAAATTCGGTATAGGCTGATATAGACCTGTCATCAACGCTCCGCGTCTTAAATTGTCAACTCAGTGAAATCTCCTGAACGATCACGACTCTTCCGGGCATAAGGTCCATGCTTGCCTTTCTCCTGATTGGGTTTGGGCCCAAAGATCTACTGAAGCTTGGCGCATATCAATGGCCACCACTCCTTACGCCGTACTCCGTACACTGCTCAGATTTTACATCTTCATGATCAACAATAATGCTTGGTCATTTCCTTCGAGAGGTCGTGAGAGGTGAATAATGCGCGTTCTCCTTAAGACGGAATTTGCATCTACGCAACAGACCCTCACTCAACCAGCCGGCCTGACGGGCTCCAACCTCGGCAGGATTCTCCGCTAAGAAAGTAAACACAGACAAGCATCAGCAAGCGAAGCCGAGTATTTCTATTTGCTGATCGAGGCTAAGCTTCTCACGGTATGGATTGTGCTTTTGCGTTTGGATCACTGATCACCATTCGCACCTGAAAGCGAGCGCATCCGCAACGACTCGGGAATAGTCACCGAATGCTCCATCCCCTTTCAATCTACAAACTACGCAATATGGCGTTGTTCCTGGAAATTGCTGAATTTATTCCACCACTGGCGATCAACCCCGGCTCTCCGCACCCCGCATCTCGTGTCAACTTTATACCGAGTCTACAGAGCATGTTGACATTTTGCCTTGCCGACTGCAAGATCTGAAAGCATAAATACTCCGCCGTGGTACGTTGAGCAAATATGACCTTCAGATACACTTGCGCCTACCATGCTCGCCTCTGCCGTAGGAATTGTGGCGACCCTCGCTGCTGGCGCCTACGCCAAGGGCCCCTTTCTCCAGAAGATCGATGACACCACCCATGTCATTGGAAACGACCTGTGGAATGTGACCATTGGCCAGCAGTACGGCGTCAAGCTGTTCTACAAGGGAAAGGATCTGGTCGGGGATGCGTGGGGTCACTATGTCAGCTACAGTACGTTCACTCCTACTCCTCACTTACTGATTCAGGGCTGGAACTGATGAAGCTTGACCGACATAGACGGCGCGGCCTCCGACCTGAACTGGACATCCGCCTCCATCGAGCGCCAGACGGCAGACTACCTCGACGTCAAGTTCACGGCGAGGGAAGGCGACTTTCACTGGGTAATTTTCGACGACCTCGTCGGCGCGTACCAGTACTTCGTCAACCACGCCTTGCCGACGCTGGGCGAATTCCGCACCCTCTGGCGCCTAGACAACACGTCCTTCCCCAACGGACGCACAAACATCAAGGACGAGCCGCTCCCGGCACTGTCCGAGATCGCCAGCTCGACAAAAGTGCAGGACGAAACGTGGGAGCGCGCAGATGGCACGTACATCACCAAGTACGACTTCACCGCGTGGATCAGAGACCAGGACTACTATGGCGTGTACGGCGACGAATTTGGCTCCTGGTATATCAACCCCGGCAAGGACTACTATAACGGAAACCACCTGAAGCAGGAGTTGATGGTGCACCGCGAGAGTGCCACTGGGGATGCGGTGCAGCTGAATATGATCCACGGGACGCACTTCCAGGTGTCGTCCAACGATGCGTTCCCGGATGGAAAGTTGTGGGGTCCGTGGTTGTGGTATCTGGTATGAACATACCCTATCCATGCCAGGACTGTTCTAACGGGGTATAGAACGATGGATCGAAAGAAGACGCGGCGAATCGTGCAAAGAAGGAATTCAGCAGCTGGCCGTACAAATGGTTCCAAAACGAAGAATATCACTCCCGCGGGTCAGTCTCTGGTCGACTCGTGCTCTCGGACGGCCGACCAGCGGCCGGTGCGTCGGTGTTCCTGGGCGACAACAACCCCAACAAGACAGCGCTCGATATGGGAACTCTCTACTACTACACCGGGCAGGCCGACGGCCAAGGTCGTTTCACGTTTAAGAATGTCCGCACGGGGGATTACGGCCTACAGGCCTGGTCGGCCGGAGGCGCGCTCGCCGACGTGTCCACATCCTTCCTGCAGAACGACGTGACCGTCAAGCAAGGAAAGCAGACGCAGCTGGGAAAGCTGAAGTGGGCAGTCTCTTCGGCGAAGAAGATCTTCCAGGTCGGAGACTTTGATCGCAAGTCCCTTGGGTTCCAGTATGGCGGAGCTCCGTACCAACACGCTCTCGTGGCGAACTGTCCCGCCAACCTGACCTACACCGTGGGCAAGAGCAAGGCGTCCGACTGGTGTTTTGGACAATCCGCCGCAGGCACCTGGTCCATCAAGTTTCTGGCTGACGAAAAGGCGAGCCAGTCTCCGAGTCGTCTTACGGTGTCGCTTGCGGGATACTCGTCCGGCACGACATCGGAGATTCTTCTCAACGGGGACTCGAGTAACCCGATCGGGAATCTGACGACTCTGCCAAACGACCCGTGCTTGTATCGGTCCGCCACGACAGCGGGAGAGTGGAGGCTCTTCGAGTTCGACATTCCCCAAGGCAGATTGCAGTCGGGGTGGAACACGGTTGACTTTCATGTGATCAAGTCTTCCCGGTGGCATGGGTTCATGTGGGATAGTATCATCCTTGAACGGGTTTGAAGGATGGATGTGTGAAAGGTGATGGGAGAGCTGGCGGCTGGCCCTCCACTTGAATATTCCCTCATTCGGTAATTCCGGTGGAGTGTCATCTTGTCTCTACACTATCTCCTACTTTAGCTTTTTAAAACAGTGTCAATAGAATACTAAATGATATCACTTGACTGGTATATAGAGTAGAAGATATATATATACATATTAGACTCAAACAACCTCCTGGTGGCTCGAATCAGCCGCCTTCTCCACCACACTCTCCCGACGGTGCTTCTCGACCTCCTCATGGAACTTGTCGTGCACCTTGTGCGACTGCCACGCCTTGACGTTCGAATCAAACATCATATCAATCTCCTCCAGGGTCCGCTCAGCGGTCTCGGGATACATGAAGAAAACGTGAAAGGTCATGACGGTACAGAAGACGCCAAAGATGATGTACGTCTTCCACTGGATGTTGGTGAAGGAAGGGGCGACAAAGTACGCCAGCGCAAAGTTGAAGATCCAGTTGCCAGCGGCCGACAGACCGACGCCCTTGGCACGGTACTTCAGTGGGAAGACTTCGGAGGCGTAGATCCATGCGGCGGGGGCCTGTTACATGTCATTAGTCTATGTCGATCGAAATCGGCTTTGGATGATACGTACCCAGGTGAAACCGTAGACGCCGACAAAAATGTAGGACAGCGAGATGACCGCCTTTCCAGGCGCACCACCAATCTCCCAGCGCAGGTTCTTGTTGCCGTCGATCTCGTCAACGGGGTGGCCGTAGGTGGCCATGACACCGGCGATGGCGTAGTGGAGGGCCATGCAGGCGACGGCACCGCCCAACAGCAGAGGACGACGACCCATGCGATCGATAAAGGGCAGGATGACACCGGTGGTGACGAGGAAGATGACGTATTGGATGATGGCCGAGTAGAGAGACGCCGATCCCTACAACGGTTAGTACATGCTCGAGTAAAAATGTCGCAAGCTCCTCTGCGCTTACCATTCCAGCCATCTGGAAGATGTAGACGACGTAGTACATGGCGACATTACCTCCCAGCAGCTGCTGCCAGACCTGGGCGCTGACACCGCACAGCGTGCGCTTCCAGATGTTGGGTCCGAACAGCGAGAGGAACGAGATATCCTTGGACTCTTGGGCCAGGCGAACCGCCTCCTGCACCTCCTCCCATTCCACCTGCACGACGGGGTCGTTGCGATCGCCCGAGGCATGGAGCATGGCCAACGTGTCGAGACTCTCCTCCCAGCGCTCCTTGCCGGCCAGCCACCGAGGGGACTCTGGGAAGAACGGGAGGGCCGCCAGGAGGACCAGGGCCGGAACGGCCTGGACACCCCAGGCAATGCGGAACGCGGCGGGGCCTTCGACGCCCTCGGAGCACCCGTAGGAGATCAGGTACATGATCAGGATACCCCATTCAATGGCCCACTGCTGGATACCGACGATACGACCACGGATGCGAGCGGGGGCGAGTTCGGCGAGGTAGACGCACACCTGGGAGGAGGTGATACCCACTGTCGATTGTCAGTCACCGATCACGGTAAACCTTGGGTTCGGACCTACCGCAAAGACCGCTGACCACACGTCCAGCAACGAGATGGGCGACATTCTGAGCACTGCATTGAAGGACGGCGCCAATAATCCAAATCACCGAGGCGATGATCAACGACCCGCGACGACCGAGGTGGTCCGAGACAAAACCGGCGGCGAGGGCGCCCGCAAAGGAGCCAGCGGACATGGAGGCGGTAATCTAGCCAGGGTTAATGGATTGCATTCCGGGTGGAATGTGGGATACGTACGCCTCCTTGCAGATTCGAGTCGGGGGAGTTGAAGTAGTCCAGGTACTGTTTCGCACCGATCCATGCACTCATGGAACTAGTCGATGGTGAGTAAAGAAGTAAAGAAGGGTAAAGGGTAATTCTCATCGCTGAGCTTCCATACCTAACATCGAAACCGAACAGGGCACCGCCAATGGTGCCAAAGGCGGCGAGGACTGTTCAAGTCAGTCAATATGCTCGTGGATGCGAGGAGAGTCCTCTAAACAAAGGACATACCGTAAATATTCGTGATTTTATACATCTTGGCCAGCAAGTCAAGTCCTCCAGCCTGGGTAGCTGCAAGTCGCAAGAGACCTGGCCACTGGCGACCGGGCCCGGCGGTTTATATACTGACCCTGCCTATCATCGGCGTCATGGCCTACTTTGGGGAAACATGGCACGCCGTGGTTCTCAGCCGAATTCCGGGGTGGTGCAAGACACGCATGGCTCCGGGCGAATGTGGAGGTCCGGGGGGAGCCCGTATGGAAACATGGGGATAGTCTCCGTCCAGGACAAATCAAGGGCGCTGGATCCGGGGACAGACCGGCCTGAACCGTACGTCATGAGTGGAGTGAGCCCAGGGCGAGGTCCAGTCGGTTCATTCTTAGACGGAGATTTTCCCCTTTCGTTATGAGGGCCCTCGGCTGAATGGAGAATTAACCGAGTAAGGGGGATATCCTCTTGCTGGGAGAGTCAAGACCATGAGAGCTACTTGGCAGCATCATTCAACAACTATCTTTGCAAGAAATATCTACATGAAGTTATTCCTCTGAAGGATTCATACAACCCTGTCCATTTCTAAACGATGGCTGGCTCCTCCCGAAGCCACCCTGCCGGCAGCCCTAAGTCCGGCTCCTTCTCGACGCCACCACCACCGGATGAGATCCTGTCGCTTAGTCTGGAGGCCCTAGTGAAATTGAATTCGTAGCATGGTTATTATTCCGTCCGTACTTTTGAGGGGACTGGGACAGCCACATTGGCTGAATTGGTTTCCCACGGGTAGGCTCGTGGCCAGTCGGGGTTTTGTGGATGAGCCATTCTTCCGAAGCGAGTTCACGAATGAACGGATGAGCTGGTCTCGTTTAATGCCGAGATTCGCTGGACGAATCTCTCGCTTCCACAAAGGATCGGGAACCCGGGAAACCTCGGCCTTTGGATCGGGTGTCCTCTATTCTTCCCTGTACGGGGTTATTCTCTCGCCCATCACCGACTCGGGCATGCACCATACTCCGGAGTACTTCAGTACGGAGTCAACAGGTGCAGATAATCTGTCTTTCTGGGCAATGATCGTTGTCATGCTCTCGTATTTTAAATGAGTGCCTCGCCTATTCTTACCAGGGCACTGAACTGGCTAGTCCGTACTTGAAACATGATCGCCACTACCGCTGAGTTTGGTTTATCCGCTCTTCCAGGCTCGGCGCCCAGTGCTAGAACATTCGGCCACGACACAACGGCTTGAGTGATGCTGTACAATTGGCTTGTCAAGCAATCAAGGAAGGAATCGGTCCGGGTGTCGATTACATACCTCGGGAGAGTAATTGACCGCCTCCGTGTGTGCATTCCCGAGCCGTGTGGTTATATATCTATCATACATGCCATCCATATACCTACATACATATCGCGAGGGGTTGATGCTGACGTTATAGGTCGGATATATATTGCAGAGGGTCATACCTAAATGGATGAACTTGAGCTGCATATTAACTCAAAATAGCCTCGCAGCTCAAGTAGGTAAACGAAATATCGGGAGTACGAGGCAATCCGGAATCCAACTCACAATTCAACCGATTATAGGGCCAAGCGATCCAAGCTCATGCTACTGACGCAGAGGAAGATTCTACGGAGTTCACTGTTCTCTCCCAGCATCCGGTTTGGACGATCACACTGCTTGCATTCTTGCTTCGCTATTTTACCCTGTTTAGACACTCTTCGATGACCATCTCCGCTTATAAAGTAGTTATATGACCGCATTATGTGGGTCTGTCTCCATGCTGTCCTGGGTATTCGATCCTTATGGAGACATCTCGGCTAAAATAGAGTACATCATTTAACCACAGCCAAAACAACACGCTTGAATCTCTTCCTCTGTTGCCCCCAACTCGATCCTAGTTTGCTTGTAGCTCTTGCGCTGAGCCCGTTGTCAGCTTAGACATGTTAACTGGCTCCAAACCACCGGCGTCGAGTTCTATCCTTCGCATCTTCTTGCCTTCAATGCCGTTGTGGTCCATCAAGAGCTTAGGCGGCTCCAGAGTCGGCTCAATGTGCTGCCATATTTCGTGCAGACTATCGGTATCTTTGCCGCTTAATTGACAAACTGCGTTGCATCCCCGGCATGCCTCTTCTAGATTCACTACCACAGTGACCTTTCCAGGAGCCGTGCCTTCGGGCGGAGTGTCCCCCGTGTGTTGGAGAGACGAACTCATAGCCCCGAAGAGATTTACGTCAATGCCGCGATGGGATAATTCCTGCGCCACCTGCTGAACTGTGTTTGTCGTCCCCGGGTGACCAGATCCAACCAGTGCGACCCGTCCCGTCTCCCCTTCCGGGAGTTTCTGGACAACTCGACTCACCATGTGGCCAATATAGAAGTCTCTGATCTGGAGGACACCCTTCCAATATTCGGCCACTTCATGCAAGCCGAGCTCCCTTGCCAAATACACAAGGCATTGGACATCGTTGTACAACCGGTCATCCCAGTCCGCGATCCCCGTCGGACTGTCTATCCCAAGGGACTCCGCGACGTGATCAAGTTGGGCGTCGGTATATTGACAGATAATACTCAGTGAGAAAAGACTGGTCACCTGCTGGGTGAGGAGAACATTGGCGGTAATCTTCCCCAATTCTGATGACCACGCGTCCATGGTGATTATCCGCTGTTCATGGACCCACGCCGTATACAGTCGTTTTAACGCCACCAGCGACTCGGGAAACACCGTCTTTGGAGTTTGGCCGATAATCACGCGCTGAGGATAGAGCAGGCCTTCGAGCTCCGAACCGGGGAGCAGGAAATCGGGGTTCGAAAAGACATCAAATGAGGCTGTTGGGGAGGCGTTTTTTTCCAGCTGAGGAAATTAGGTCAAAGTGACTTCAAGGGACATGTGGATAACGAACCAGGCTTTGTATCCTTTTGGCTGTGCCGTACGGTGCACTGCCTTTTTGGACAATGATCTTATGGCCAGAGGACACCTGAGCGATGGCTTGAACCGCCCCGTCTATGGTCGACATGTCTGCGCCAGACGAGCTTTCGGCATTCTGTCAACGTTAGAAAGGCACATATTTCTTGCTTAGGGCCTTACATTCTGCACACTTGAAGACCCGGTGCATATAAACACAGCATCGGCGGCGCGAATGCCAGCAGGGACATCCGTTGAAAAGGTGATGTTGGATAGTCTCCGTACACTGGGCAACTGGGCTTCCAGGTCCACATCTGCCGTCGTATGTTCCGATTCCCCAAGAAATGCTCTATGTCCCAATCCCGGCAGGCCTCGGTTTACTTCGAAAAGCAACTCCTCCAGAAGAGGTTCGGAGAAGGGAAGATGGTCGGAATTCCACGCATCGATGAGTCGAGGGTCGCTATCCAGAACATAGAATTGCACGTCCGGGTTTTTATTCGCAAGCACAATGGCAGTTAATGCTCCTAGACTGTCTCAGTCACTGCAAATTTCTGTAGAATGTGTTGGAATGGTGCTTACCGGTGCCGCCTGCTCCAACAACACAAACACAACGGACCGTTTCAACCCTTTGGATCTGTATGGGCTGCATGTTATTCTTTCCTTCATGTCCCCAGTACGTAGGTTCTTGCTCGAAAATCTTCGGGCACTCTTCATCTTCGACCGTTCGGTGTCTTCGCCTCCGGAAAAAGCAAAAATTGAAACTGGCCAAAGCAACTAAGATCGACAACACGGGTATCATGATTGCAAGTTGTTTGAGTCTGTACCATTCTCATTATCTACAGTATTCTCGTCGTGATATAAAGCCATTACTAACTACATAGCTTGGACTAGCGGTCTGGTTGTGGCCACATCATCGCGGCCTTGGTGTTCTAAACTTGCTGTTCGGACATTTTGTAGCCACTCAGATGGGATCCGCGATAGACACAATCTGGTATATCTTGGCTTCGATTAGCAACACCCAAATCTCTGACGCGTATTCGCGACAGAACCTGGACTTTGCACAAATTGATTACGTGTCACGAGACGCCGTTATGCCCTGCAACACGGTATCGTGCATCGCACAGCCCTACACAGCGAGCAAGGATAGCTTGGAAGCTCTGCCCAGCTTGGGGTTTCAGCATTCTTACCGACTGGGAGAAGTGCTTATCGCGATACATGGTCGGTTTTTGGGTATTGTATTTCTATCGCTCACCGACCATTAGCAAATCTGAACAAGCTGGCGTAGTCCGGCTCTGGTCTTTGTTTCATCCTGTCATCGATTTTGTGGCAATCCGCGCACCGCATCTAAAGATCTTTTTGACGTACTGGGCTTGTTTGGGGTATTGTCCAGGGAAAAGCTGGTGCCGTCAGTAAAAGTAGCTGCAAAATATAGAAGACACTCACTGTCACATAGATTTGGTTGCATTCGTCTCCATCTAACGTGCTCAGCTTGAGATGGACGTCCATTGTTCCCTCTCTTCTCGTGATGGGTAGCTGCCGACAGTTCTGGAACTGGACGTTAAAGATGTCGAACAGTTCATCCTTCCATTCTGAGTTTGCGAGATTGATCTTCGACATTAGCCCGGTTCGAATATCATCAATGCCGTTATACCTTTTTGAAGAGAATGTGCGATTCCAGCGGCATTTTCGCTACGCAGATGGCAATTTCTGGTGCAATACTACGAAAACTAAACTCTCGGGGTTTTTCCTCAGGATTGAAAGCTGATCGGGGGGCTTTATAGTGCAAGCTCGGGTGATGATTTCAAATGGAAGGGGATGATGCTATTCAAGAAGTAGAAGCTTGAATGAAGTTGAGCCAGGTAACCATGTCTAACGACACCATTCTAGGCTATTTGGAGGAACAAAGATGACCGAGAAAGCACTGCTTTCGTGCATAGGAGGATCAAGCCAGGGTATTGTCCTTTACGGCCCAGCTCTTGCTCTGCATGTAGCTCCAAGACATTGCGCAACAGCTTTCCTGACAGGGACAAGCCACCTCACCATCGCGCGCAACTACTCGGATGGCATCTTCCTGGTCCTATTCCGCCAGCTCTTTAAGCTCCGGAGAGGCGCATCTTTTGAGCTTCTACCACTCTTTATCAACGTAGTACGGAGTTGCGAAACCTCCTTGTCTCCCAATTCGGAGAGAACAATGGGAGTCTATCGGGGAGACTGGGCGCTCTCCACCAGCGCCTTCACCCATGCTCCATATAGAGAATATGGGGTGAAGTTGGGGAAAAGAGTGAGAATCAAAAGGTTCATCTTGAATGCTCTACCCAGCTGAAAACTGCTGTACTCATAGTATTCTAACCCTACTTCCTTCCCCCTATTATCTAACCCCGATGGGGAAGAAAGTTGCTCTTATTACAGGGGCACTTCTGGCATTGGACTGGTGTGGCAAGCACCAGGTAAGAGGCAAATTTCATACGACATGCAGTTGTAGTGTTCCCCAACCCAGGTCATCTTGATATTCCATCTGGTTAGTCTTCACATTGGAGGATTTCCGTCGGAGAATGCATCTTCTCGGCTATAGTGATCTCCCTCTATCTGCCCTCTGTGTCTCAGAATGCTGTAGGCGAGATAGCCGAATGCCCGCTGATATGCCGGTTCAGTCTCCACCCATCACACCATGAGCGACGATCGCTGCCATTGCGTCAGGCTATGGGCGGGGTTCTTACTTATACTTGTCTGCTCAGGAAGAAGATGAAGTTCTCTATCGACTCTATCGACTCTATCTGATAATCCGGAGTCGATAGAGATGGATACCCATGACGCCGGACAGGACCGAAGGGTCAGTAGAAACACTATGCAACCACCCAATACCGACTAATCGTATGTACAGTCCCCCTTCCGACAGCCCTCACCCAGTTGGAGACCTGAAGACAACCGCCCCGAACGCAACAGCTCCCGGGACGGATCCAACGCCCGCGGCCGCCGCGACGGCCGCCGTCGTAGCTGGGCCGTATCCCGCCGAAGCGGCAGCGGCATGGCGAGTCTCACCCGGCGCAGCTCCCTGGCCGACCGACTCAACGGCAAGTTCACGGTCGCAGGGCCAGACGAAACGCCCCAGATGCGTCTGGCGCATGAGCCCTTCGTCCAGCCCGGCTACGCCGATCTGAACCCGTCGTACGAGCAGGCTTCCAACGCCAAACCGGTCTGGAGTCTGGCCAAGCCGCTTCCGCGCGTCGTGCGGTCCGGCATGGTGCCCACCAAGGAAGAACTACTCCAGGCGCGGGCCAAAGCCCAGAACTCCCGCCGACTGGGGATAGATGTGGACCCGAATGACTTGGAGCGAGGCCAGATCAACCCCACGCTCAATCCGCGCAAGATCGTGGCCCAGGTCGAGGATGCGCGGGTGCAGCGGGAGAGTAATCTTGCCCGGAAGATCCTGAGCAGTGATGCGTCTTCGGCGAGGTTCTCTGAGTCGTTGAAGCGGGCGTCGACTTGGGGCGCGCCGTTGGGTCAGCTCCCCCGAGTGGAAGAGGGGGAGGCACTGACGGATAGTGATGCCCCTCCGGATGAGGGACTGTCTGATGAGGCTGAGCCTGATGAATCCGATCCGCTGCTAGGCGAGGGAGGCGACACGTTGGATCTCCCTCCCATCGACGAAAAGGCGTGTCCGGACGACCTCGACCCGCTCGTCGAGGATCTGGTCGAGCACGAGGTGCACAACCACCACACGACCTGGTCAGTGATCCGCACGCACCACCGCGAAGCGCTCGCGGAATCGCTGGCCGTCTTCGTCCAGCTAACGGTCGGCTTCTGCGCCGATCTGGCCGTCACGCTCGCCAACGCCGGCAACCCAAACACCACCGCCTGGGCGTGGGGCCTGGCCACGATGATGGCCATCTACATCTCCGGCGGCGTGTCCGGGGCGCATCTGAATCCCGCCGTCACCGTCATGCTGTGGTTCTACCGCGGGTTCCCGAACCGCAAGCTGCCGGGCTACTTCCTGGCGCAGTTCGGCGGCGCCTTCTTCGCCGCGCTGGTCGCCTACGGCGTCTACTACCATTCCATCCAGTATCATCTCACGACCAGCCTCGCGGACGGCAGCATCATCGACAGCTTCGTCACCAGCCAGCGCGCGCCGTGGGTGACGCCGGTGACGGCGTTTGTCAACGAATTTGTCGGCACCGCCATCCTGGCCATCACGATTCTGGCGCTGGGCGATGACCAGAACGCGCCGCCGGGCGCAGGCATGAACGCCCTCATTGTCGGGCTCGTCATCACCTGTTTGGGCATGACCTTTGCGTACCAGACGGGCGGCGCGCTCAACCCCAGCCGCGACTTTGGCCCGCGTCTGGCGCTGCTGGTGCTGGGCTACGGCAGCGACCTGTTCCGGAATCTGTACTGGCTGTACGGGCCGTGGGCGGCGGCCATCAGCGGCGCCTTCACGGGGGCATTCCTGTACGACTTTCTGATCTTCACGGGGGGAGAATCGCCGGTCAACTATCCAGTGGAGCGGACTAAACGCGCCATGAAGAAGAGTCGGCGGAAGTGGGAGCGGAAGTTGCGTCTGGCGGATAAATGATCTTGCTCGCATGAAGCTGTATACCAGACGAGACAGACCACCTGTACTAAAGGACTACACGGAGACACGGGAATCCTCAGCAAATCAGCATACAGAGTAAGACAGCATCAGCACCAATCACTAGCTGCAGTTCATGTGATCCTCATCCGCCCCGCGATGATGACTGTCCTCAACTACCATATATTTCTCTCTCCCGATATCATCCATTAACACCCCTCACACCGCAATCACCAACAACCGACATGGACACCCTCCCCCGAATCGCCTGCTTCCACGGCGGCGGCTCCACCGCCTCAATCTACGAGTTCCAATGCTCCCCCCTAGCGCAGCGCCTACAGACACACTACGAGCTGGTCTTCTTCGAGGGCCCGTACATCCGCAGTGCCGGCCCAGGCATCCTCCCCACCTTCGCCGACCACGGGCCCTACAAGTCCTGGTTCACGCACGACGCAGCCGGCCACGAGCGCGACGACGGCAGCGGATACGGGGCGGCGGACGAGGACGGGGTCGCGCGCGTGTGGCGGCTGATGGAGGCGGCCGGGCCGGGCGGCGAGTGGGTGGGCGCGATGGGCTTCAGCCAGGGCAGTCGAGTGGTCGGCGGGCTGCTGCTCGACCAGCAGCGACGAGAGCGTCTGGGGAAGCCGGGGGTGACGCCCATCCGACTGAGATTTGGGGTGTGCTGTATGGGGGCAGGGGCGCCGATGCAGTCGCGGATTGCACAGGGTATGTTGTCCGGTGCGATGGGGGTCGGTGCGAGTGCTAATCTGTGTAGAATTGGATGATAAGGCTGTTGCGACCGAGC
The DNA here is from genome assembly GCA_019721355.1 of Aspergillus sp. MEXU 27854. NCBI lineage: Eukaryota > Fungi > Ascomycota > Eurotiomycetes > Eurotiales > Aspergillaceae > Aspergillus > Aspergillus sp. MEXU 27854. The sequence continues at coordinate 1,663,293 of JAGMTT010000008.1, read as the reverse complement.
GGGTGCGCGTGCCCACGTTGCATGTGCATGGGTTGAAGGATGTGTTCCTGTCGCTGGGGCGCCATCAGTACGAGCACTACTATGAGAAGACGGCGACGACGCTGTACGAGGTCAACTATCACCATGCCATGCCGTGGTATAAACACGAGGTGGAGAAACTGGCCGAGCTGATTCGGCAGATTGATCTGGAGACACGATGAGCATAGAAGCGTAATAGAATGATAGAATGAATGATTATCTCTAGAGCTTGGTTCCTGAATGTAGCTGATTAATGTATGATGGAGACTCAACAGCCAATAAGTATGGCATCTGGTTGAAAACATTCAAAACACATAGGGCCGGCCCTAGACCTGCACATATTTTAACCCGATCGCACGAAGACAATACGATCGAAGTTGCAACTCCTCTTTCATGATACTTTCGTCGATGAATCTCTCATGATCCTCCAGCATGGTCGATCTCCAAGACCAGCACCCGACAGACTAACTACAGAAGCCACCAGACACAGACAAAGGAGCAGACCATAGAAGGTCTGCTGTCGTCGCCTCCCTTTGTGTAGTCCAAGGTATGTATCTCTTGCATCCAGCATACAATTTCTTATGGTGATGACTCCAAACCCTTTTTGTTCTCTGAACTATTCACTCATGGTGAAAAAACTTCCTTTCAAGACGGGTCTCTGATACTCGACCTTCATCTGCCTCGTTCATCCCATCCGTCGAATGGACGGCTAACAATCGGACATTCCAGTCTTGTTTACGACACGAATACGAATCCTTCGCACGCCTTGCGGAATGCAGTAAGCCCGCGCTATCAGTCAATCATAGTCGGGGGAACATGACGCCGACGGGATATACGAGTTTATTACTCCGAGCTAGACACCACAATGGAACATATGTACGATCCAACACACCATATGTAGAATTTATTCATGATCCATCACGATGGTCGGAAGAACATACGGGTTATCCATGCCGTGTCGGCTGAATGGATCATCTCCCCCCGACTCCATGTATAACTAGCTCAATTGTACCACCTGGAAGGAAACAGCACAGCATCATACCCTGTACAACAGCAAACAACATGAAAGTCATTCTCACCGGTTGCACAGGCTTTGTCGGGACCGAAGTCCTCCAACAATGCCTGCAGCATCCCTCCATCACCTCCGTCGTGGTGCTCTCTCGCCGGGCGCTCGACACCCCAGACCATCCCAAGCTCACCGTCCGCCTCATCGACAACTTTCTGAGTTATCCCGAGCCGCTGCTGAACGACCTCGAGGGCGCACAGGCCTGCATCTGGTATGAACTATTCCTGCTGGGCAACCACACGTCTTAACACTGACCAGGACCCTGGGAAAAGCGATGATGAGCGACATGAACCTGGCCCGAGAGATCCATCTGGACTACACAATGGCTGCAGTCAAGGCATTTGACAATGCGTTTGGCGCAAGGATGCCGTCCGGAAAGAAATTCCGGTTTGTCTTCTGCAGCGGAGCGCTGGCAGAGCGAGATCAAAACAGATCGCTCTGGATGGCTGGGGAGTTTCGTCGTATACGGGTCCGTCAGGACGACCCCTTGACAGTATCGACATTGACTGACCTGTTACTAGGGTTTGGTCGAGAATGAGCTGGTCGCCTATGCAAAGCAACATAGCAGTACCGTCGAGGCTTATGTTGTTCGACCGGGTATGGTCGTGCCGTCCAATGCCTACATCAAATACATGATTTCTAGCCTCTACTCGGCCATCAAAGTCGATAAATTGGCCAGGGTGATGATAGAGACTGCGCTCAAGGGGAATCAGAAGACAACACTCGAGAATTCCGACATGATTAGATAACATTGCACATTGCATGTTCTACATAATTAATGAAACTTCTTTTCGTTCACGCCATCTATCCATTTTCACTGCACTGCAAATGGGTCCAAATCCGAGGGGCGCACACGGCCATTTCTCAACTACACAGTCGGGTTGAATATACCCTGGACACAACCAGAAAAACAAAGATTGCAGTCTCCTGCCCACTATTGAATTATTCAACCAGCTTGGTAGAGATGAGTCATAAGCCTAAGAGTCTTATAGTTCAATCCTACTAAGTGTTTCGTCCGTACGTCTATGAATATTCCTTTCATCTACTCGTCCCCCAATATGGACTCTTGCTTTTCTGGCGTGGACGCACTGCCTGTTTCAATTCAGAACTTCAGAAGCCTATCTTTCAGAGTTGTCTGAGATGGATCACAATCGGCCGGGGCTCAAAGAATACTCCATTAGAGATGGAGGTGACTGTACACTCCCTCGTACTGGCCAGGGATCATACCTGATCAGATACATCATAATCTCTCTCCTTCTATTCAGACGCGTGCTTCCAATCTCCTTTCATATGTGTTATTACTCTAGGAGTATTTTAGTCCCTGGTGCAACCAACTTGGAATCGATTGAGCCATTAGAACTACCAGTAGGTGACATTGTTGGTGTTACACCCAGGTCAGGTACATGTTTCCATCTCGCCTCATGAGGATGTAAATCGGCCCCAGGTTGTTTGGAAACATTGTTTCAGCAAGGTCAACCGGCTCTCCAGACTGAAGAGTGACTAGCCACTCCATACTCCTAATACGTCTCTTATGCCATTCATTCCGCTGTCACAATCTTGCCTGCGTATGGACCATGATTCTCCCGACTCCTATCAGCGCCATGTTATGAATCATCTGCATCCTGCAAGGTTATGAACGGCGCTACGACTTCATCCTCCTCCCGTCATGTTTTCAGACGCCACCTCTTTCACTCCCTCCCTCTTCCCCCCAAATTACTCTCCTCCCCCTCGAGCGCAGCAGGTCCCTCCACGCGATGCAGACATCATCATCGTCGGCGGCGGGGTGGCCGGCTGCTCAGCGGCGGTAGCCTTTGGAAAACAAGGACGGCGTGTGATCCTATTTGAGAAGAGTCTGAAAGAGCCGGATAGGGTGTCAGGAGAGTTGCTACAGCCGGGTGGTGTGAGGGCACTGAACAGACTCGGACTGGGTAGTAAGTGCTTTCGTGCCTGAACTAAGAACCCTTTGGACTAATTGGCAAGGCTGCCTCGAGGGGGTCGAAGCCGTGCCCTGCTACGGATACTGGGTATCGTACAATGGTGAATCCGTCCAGATTCCCTATCCCGAGAGGGCCGATATGCCCGGGATCCGCGAAGAGGGCCGCTCATTCCGACACGGCAAGTTTGTTCAGAAACTGCGGCAGGAAGCAAGGAACACGCCCAACGTCAGGGTGATAGGGAGCAAAGTCAAGGATGTGATCCGCGACTGGACGGGGGATCGGGTGCTAGGGGTGATTACGGAGGCAGCGAGTGGACAGAGAGGGTATCACCACGTAGGTTGAGTCTATAGTCTATGAGAAGTGCACTAACGGGGACAGTACTTTGCCAGCCTGGTCCTGATGTCCGACGGGTATGCCTCGACATTTCGCAAGAGATTCCTGCCTAATAAACCCTCGATCTGTTCGAAATTCTGGGCCCTCAAGCTGGTGGATGCCCATTTGCCCTGTTCCAACTACGGCCATGTCCTCCTGTCGAACCACGCACCCATCCTCCTCTACAAGATCGACGAACGCACGACCCGCATCTTCATCGACGTGCCGACAGGCCTGCCGTCCGCGAGCCCCAAAGCTGGCGGCATACGCGCTCACATGCTGAATGTCGTGCTTCCAGTGCTCCCACAGCGCTGTCAACAAGCTTTTCGCGAGGCGGTCGGCCGGGGAAAGTTCCTGAGCATGCCAAACTACTATCTGCCCGACTCGGAGCAGACGACCCCTGGCCTGATGATATTGGGCGACGCAATGAACATGCGCCATCCGCTGACCGGGGCGGGGATGACGGTTGCATTGAAAGACGTCCTGCTCATCTCGGAGCTGCTGTCGCCAGACAACGTTCCATCCTTGGAGGATTCAGAAGCCGTGCTGAAGACGATTCAAAAGTTCCACTGGGTCCGCAAATCCAGCGCTAGCGTCATCAATATCCTGGCGATGTCTCTGTATCCGATCTGCGCGGCCAACGACCCGACGCTGAACGTGCTCAAGAACGGGTTGTTTCGCTACTTCAAGCGCGGTGGACGGGCTGTGGAAGAGTCGTGCGGAATGCTTGGTGGGCTGATTGATAATCCGGCGGTGCTGGAGAAGCATGTGCTGGCGGTGCTGCTCTATTCGATCTGGCTGCGGTTATGCGAGGTTCCTCTCTGGAGGAAGCCGTGGGTGTTGGGCGTCGAGGCTTTTGTTGTATTGTGGCAGACGATTGTCCTGCTTGGTCCGTATCTGGATTGGGAGATACGGGGATAGCGTAGAGTGTATAGCCGCTGTCATAGATCTTTCCTCTCGTACTTGTGCTATATCGTGGTTCTAAAATGGACTGCCTGATCTGAGAAACACAGAGTGCACCGATCATCACTGCCCTCGCATGGTATATCCTGCAATTCCCACCCCAATAATAGCAAACATTCCCGCCCATCGCGTGAGAGCCCGCTGGATATGATACTTTGCTGTACGCTCAATCGCTTCGGAGTCGTTCGCATGCGGGAATGGAATGTCTTTCGGGATGTCTTTCCCCATAGCCTTGCACAGCGGTTCCCAGCCATCGTTGACATCGAAGAATACAAGCTGATCAGCCGGTACGATCTCTTTCAACCACTCAATATGTCTAGCATACGTCTCTCGATTCAGCAACATATCACCCGTCGCCTTTGCGTTGCCGCGGACGTTTCTGTCACTCAGCCGCTCTTCATCCACGTATCGCTCACCCCACTGCTCGCTCAACAGCCAGGCATAGTCGACAAAGTTCCTCATCCCAGGCAGCGGCAGCAGCAGAACTTTCAAAAACCACATCGAGGTGTACCCATGCACCTGGTTCATGCTCTTTTCCCACGCCACCGGATCGCGCACGGTGCAGATGACCTTGGCGTCGGGGTACAGCTGCAGTAGTTCCGGCACCAGCTGCGAGCCGGGGGCGTCTGTTATCGCAGCGAATCCGTCCAGGTGACCTTTGATGAGCGGGAGGACGCTCTCCCTGTCTGTTTGATCGCTTGATCGCCGACACTGCAGGATCTGCATCCACGTTTCGATGGCTCCGGACGACCCCATGGTCGTTTGGGTCCCGCAGTGGTAGACCGGTCCATCGAGGAGGATTTCGAGCGCGGCGCTGAGAGATGTTGTGCCTGTTCTGGGGAGCCCGGCCCCGATCACCTGCAGTTTTGTGCCGGGTTTTGGCAGCGAGGCGGTTTGACCCATTGTACTTATCAGGTATGATATCGGCGGGGATAGCTGATGTGCTTGTAGAAGATCCAGGTCGCTTATGGGGATGTCTGTCTTATAACCCTCGGTTGGCAGCGTGCTTACGTGTCGTACCGAGAGCGATCTGCTCCGCCACGATGGCTGGGGGTAGTTGTTGGCCAGTTGAGAACAAAGAAATCGCAAAGATATGAATCTACCCTGATATCTCCTAGACTCACACCATATGCCCTCACTGGGGTCTCCTCATCTGTTTCTACTCGATCATTCCCACAACAAAGCAACTCATTGTCTACTGTCCATCTACCCAAATAAATACATCCGCTAAATCCCAACAACAGCCGCCACAGCTTCCGCAGAACCCTCCGCCCCAGCCTTGAACATCTGCCTCGTAAGAACCATGCCGACCACCCCCGAAACAACAACCAGCTCCACAAACGCCTCATCACACGGCACCGTAATCTCCAACCGCCTCTCCCCAAACCCCATCACCGCCGACTTCAGCACCGCAATAACAGTGCCAGCGGCATCCCGCAGCTCCAACGACGACCCCGTCAACTGATCCAGATGCCACTTGAAGGTACCACGCCGCCCCGCCTCAAGCGTAAAGCTCCCCGATAACTGACTCTGTTTCAGACGCAGCGGCTCCCCGCGCAGGGTGACGTCCGTCGTGGACGAGAACGAGTGGAAGCGCGCGTCGCCGATGGGCGGGCTGCCCTGCGGTGCGCCGCGGAAGACGACCACGTTTGGTTTGCTGGTTTTGTGCACGGCTACCGAGAAGATTGGTGGTGTTGTCTCGGGGTAACCGGCTGGGTGGAGGAGCGTGATGCTGCGGTCTTGGGAGGACGTGCGGAGGGTGAAGACCCGTGAGCTGGGGGTGGCCATTTGGTGGCTTTGCGGCGAGAAGGAGGAAGAGACGGGGAGGAGGCGGGCAAAGAGGTCTCCCATCTTGTATCTATCAGACTGTGTGATCTTGAATGTGGATTGATGGAGGTTGCTCCGGTGGATTGGGGGTCATTTATAGCCTCTGCATGCTGTTGATATAGTTGGCCTGATGGATCATGTTTCCCAGACTGGGCTGAGATGTTCCTAATTAGGAGGCATGGAGCGCCCTGACAGTCGCCAAGATTAGCCTGGAGATGAGCGGTGGTATGAATCCTGTAGTGTTCAGCGGGCCATATCCCAAAGGGACGTGTATACTGGAAGTAACTGGCCACTGACAGAGCAGCACGACGCGGAGTAGGTCGAGGCACTGCTGGGCCTGATGCTTGGCAGTGAGCGCTACATCGGACCAAGTCGGGTTAGACTGCAGATCTGCATCGGCAGGAGTTCAGTTGATAGGTGGTGTACATTATGTTGGGCGCCACCGGCTCTATTGGCATCTTGCTTTGTCTGACATTGACTGGTATAGCCATACCAAGATCATCTCTCCAGCAATGATTACGTCCGACACTCAGGATGTCCAAGATCATGCGAATGAAACGCTCTATTGACTAGCCGCCTAAGTACCAAGAACCAACATCATTCAGAACCATGTCTCACAGCCTGGACCAAATACCTGAACCCTGTAAAGACTGTCAGTGTCAGCAACACCGCTGCAACCTCCTCTCAAACCCCCTCCGCAACGGCCCAGCCCACACATCAATCATCGCGACCGGAAACTGCGGCCGATAATACGCCAGCAGCTCCTCAACGACATCCAGCTGCACCTGGTCGCGCGTACACAACCACACAAAGAACAAACACGGCGGCACGAAACCCGCGCCGATGGGCCTGTGGACCGCTGCCCGCCGACAAATCTCAATCATCCTGTCAAAGATAGCCGACGACTGCTCGACCAGCGCCACATTCGCCGCGTTGAACGCGCGGAGCACGCGGTTGAGCATGAAGCCCAGCCCGAGGAGCATGCAGTACGCCGCCTGGAAGCGGCTGAAGACGCGCAGTGTTGACGGGTTGTGGTCTGCGGCTTCGCTGAGGCTACGCAGGTAGCCTTCGATCCGGACAAAGTCGGCGCGCATGCGCTCGTACGTTGAGAGGATCTCGATGTAGTGGTCTTCTGGGTGGTTGACAAATGCCGGGATGCGGCTCAACGCCTGCAGGTTCATGGTTGAGAAGGGTTGCCCGTTGTCCGTGACCACCCGGTTCGGCGGGGGGAAGCGCTCGGTCAGGCGCTCGAGCCAGGGGGATAGTTTGATGTTTGGGTTGAAGGTGCTGTGGATGATCTGGTGGTGTCAACTGATGCGCAGGTGGTAGAGTCAGGGGACGTACAACGGGCACAGCGAGCGTGTACATCAGCGCGCCTTCAAACGCCCCGACGTTCTTCTGCACGACCATGCTGTTCAGCATGTGCATCATCGCCTCGCTGTGGCTGACGTGCGGGTCCTCCGGCATGGAGATCCAGCCCTACACCATCAGCACAGGGCCCACGACACACGACTTCCCTGGATAGGGAGGCAGCTCACCTCGCACACCATAATCAGATAGATGGCACACATCGTCCCGACCGTCCGACTCTCCCCCGGATCCTGCAGCGTCGCCCGCAGCGTCTTCAGCGCATTCCCATACTGCACCAGCGCATCGCGCGACACCTCCTGCGTATACAGCGTCGGGAAGACCGACACCAGCGCGGCAACCGACGCATCCAGCGCCTTACTCGTCCCGATATACTGCGGGATCTGGCTGAAAAACAGCCCGTAGTACGACAGGTCGTACCGCACGTCCTGCACTTTCAGCAGCGCGATCAGCGAGCTCGCCATCACCATCGCCTCGTTACTGGGTAGTCGCTCGGGGGTCCGCGCCGCCGCGAGGTGCTGAGCGTGCGCTGGTGTCGTGATGGCTACCGTTGCCGATGCTGTCCGGGCGGCAATCTTCTCTTCCTTGAATTTGTAGCGGCGCTGGCCGGAGCCCACACAGGCCAGCTGGAGACGGAGGCACCGCGAGCAGGATGGGCGGAGCTGGTCGCACTGTTCTTGTTAGACCTGTCTGTTGGCGCTCGCAGGACCGACCTTTTTCTTGGCGCGGCGACAGGCTTCGCAGCCGCGACTGGAGGGGACGCCGGGCATCGAGATGTGCTTTACTTTGGAGACTGAGGACCGTAGTCTGCGAAGGTATCGTGCATCTGACGATGCGAAGGTAGATGGCGAAGCTGGATGTGCCAAGCTCGTGTTGCGCTTGGCGCTGACGTCGATCAAATCATCAGGATCGCACGGTTGGTGGCTTCGTCGGTAGAGTAGACTGATATGGACGCCTGATGTATAAGATGGTTGCATGTTACTCCCAGAGGGACAGAGTATGGTCTGCCAGCAGACTCTACCAGTAAGTACAGAAAATCCCGTTGTACACTGAGTAATGCATGCTACTCGAGCCACATACAATAATGATCGCTGAAAACACAGCCAAACCAACGCAAAAAAGACCCGTCACAGTAAAGTGCAATTATGCCGTCTTAATCAACCATCCCACCGTCCCCGGAATCCCCAAGATCAACAACACCGTCAGGATCCACGCCCCAGCGCGGTCGCCCGTCTCAATCGGCGGCAGCTTATCCGGGCTCTGGTTGTCGCCGGTATCGATGTGGTGCTCGTCGGCGTTGGGATTAGTATCGATCGTCTTGATCTGCGGGTCCTTGAGCACCATCATGTTGCCGGTGATGCCGCCCAGCGCGGCCATCTGCACCTCCAGCCCCATGGTGCCGTCCCAGGTGTCCTGGTACCAGCGCACGCCGCACAGGTTGTCCGACTCGCCCGAGCACTGCTTGGACAGGTGCTCCGAGTTGCCCATCAGCAGCGGGGTGATCTTGTCGGCGGTCGACGGCACCAGCAGCGCCGTCATGGCCATCCACATGGACAGGTAGCCCTTGAAGCCGAGCTGGTTGCGGTCGCACGTCATCGGACCCTCGCAGCTGACCTCGGACAGGACGTTGCCGCCGAGCTTCTTGGGGTAGAACTTGCTGATGGTGGAGTCGAGGAGGCCGTTGACCCGGCGGAGCCATTCGGCATCCCCGTTGGTCTATCCTATCACTTTAGCGGGTCGTCCGGGGAAAAACCGAAAGAGGGGCAGGGGCCTACATGATTGTACATAAAGGCGGCGCCCGCCAAGTACGTCCCGTAGTTGTACGTCCACTGCAGCTGCCCGGCGTCGGTGCAGTTGTTCTCGTTGGACGTGGAGTCGGCAATGTACCAGGTCTTGGGGTTGAGCAGCGGCGACGAGGCGGACCAGTCCCAGATCTTGGTGGCCCACTCCGCGTAGGTCTCGTTCTTGGTAAAACGGGCCAGACGGGCCGACAGCTCGAACAGCCCGCCGTTGGAGATGGCGTTCTTCATGGTGTAGCCGGCCTGGTAGGGCCAGATCTGCCAGGTGATGCCGCCGCCGCAGTACTCGTCGTCCCAGCGGTCGACCTGCATCTGGAAGACGGCGCGGGCCAGCGAGGTCCAGGTGGGCTTGCCGCTGACCTCGGGGAAGCCGGTCTCCGAGGCGGTGATGGCGGCCAGACCCCAGAACATTTGGTCGTCGTTGCCCTGGCCTGAATTAGAGGAGGTAACTGGAGAGGGAGAGGAGGAAGGGGAGGTACCAGCCACTGGGAGTAGTTGGCCGAAAAGTAATCGTAGTTTTCGCCCGCCTGGAACATGAGATCGTGCTGGATCTCGTCGTTGTACTTGGACTCGCCGGACGAGTGCCAGTACTGGATCCAGGTCATCATCATGGCGCCGGCGACGTACCAGGTGCCGGTGAGTTTGCCGGGGATGCCCTCGGTCTGGTTCTGTTCGTAGAACTTCATCATGGGATTGGCGATCTCCATGCCAGCGTTTCGCAGCGAATCTACATCCGTCAATAATCAGGACATCGGCCGATGGGGCGGGCGGATGGGGGGGGGTACCCATGTTATCCGGCTGGATGGGGATATCGGCCAGCACGGGGAGGCCCGACTGCAACAGCAGGAGGGCGGCCGTGCCGAGGCCTCGAAGGGAGGGCATGTTGTGTCTAGGTATATGCACTCCTCTACAGGGAACTTGGATAGTACCGATAGACGGGTGAGGGTGTGAAGTGGTCAACGTCAGGGGAAAGTTGAGGCAGCGAAAAAAGGCAAAGAAAGCCAAGCAGCCAAGAACGCCCCTTGGCCCGATTCAGCCAATGGCGGGGCCACTTTCATTACTGTAGAGATATTAATAGACTGCAGAAGATCTTATATAGGTAGTAGTCAGAGGAGTAGTAGGAGTATCAGAGTCGACTGTAGTAGACATCAGAGTAGAGAGTAGGTGAAGTAGTGGATAAGTGATAGGATGATCATGACACTGGAGGACGACTAGTCTTGGCTGGATCTGCGCAGGATGACAGCAGTAGAATGGTAGAGTACATGTAACGGATCCTTCCAACGACCTATTAGATCTAGTACCTACCAGGACATCCTCAGAGAAGACCCTCCAACAGTCTGGAGACCCCATGGAGAAATGATTCTGTCACGCGGGAACGATTAGGGGTTCATGTGCACGGGGACTTATGCTGTTAGACGGTTATGCCGTTTATGCTGGGATTAGTCATCCATTCCAAAAATAGATCCTCAATGCTACCAGCAACAGTATTCTAACAATGATTCTATGAAAATACAACCTTGTGCATACTCCATCCATGTAAACCCATTAGTTCGGTGTGATAGCATAAATCGCCATCTTGGTAAAATTCTGATCTTCCGGAAAAGGCAACTCCTCATACTCCCTCTCCACCATCTCCCGCACCCGCCGCGAATGAGGATCGGTGCTGCCAAGTCAGTAAGTACCCATGGGTACACTCAGCCCGGAAACAAATAAAGGGTGAATACCTGGAATACTTGGGATCGTCCTCTTCCACGCGGCACCAGATCAGCACCGCCGGCCGCGCAATATCCGCCACAATCTGCTTGACGCAGATATTGGGCGCGCACGAGAACACCACCGACGACTCGTCCATGTGCAGGAACCCTTCTGGATCTTCGACCACCTCGATCCCGTGCGTCTGTAGCACGGCGCGGTCCGTCGGGGTATACGCCGGGTCCTGAACGTAGCATGGCACGTCCTGGTCTTCGGCCATGCCGGTTTCCTGGAGGACTCGCTTCACGCTCAGGAGGAGGGCGTGCTGCACGGCGGAGCGGGGGTATCCTGTGGGTTCAGACGGGGAGATGGCGAAGCGGCCGCAGGCGATGCCTATGACCTTGGTGATCTTGCGTGGGAGATGGAGGGATCGCAAGACGGTCTGAACCTGCGTCCATGTTGTGCTCTGCTCCCACGCGGTGCAGTTCGACGCGAACAGGTCCAGACTCCCGGCGAGATCGCCCTGCGGTGCGGGTTCATCCACGCGGGTCATCCAGTGGGCGATGGACAGACTGCAGTAGGAGCGGGAGAGGCTCCAATCGAGCTGGCGCTGCAGATGCTCGATCGCGCTGTAGCAGATGTGTGGTCGACCGCTGCTTTCTCAGCCATACTCCACCAAGTCATGAAGGAGCAGGAGCAGGATCTCACAAGACGTATTCGACCAGCTGGGTCTCATGGATAGAGCCCTCGCCCTCCCCCTCGTCCTCGCCCTCGTCCTCGTCACCCCAAGAAACAGGCTCATGGGCCTTCCTTGTATTCCCCGTCAGCACGCGATACTCGTACAGCTCCTCGTCGAACCCCTTGACGTAGATCATCTCGCCCTTCTTGGGTTGTCGGTTGATCTGATCGTGGATGCTCTGTAGGGACTCGCGCGGGAACAGCAGCCGCCCAGCGGCGTACCACTGCTGGAGCTGGGACCGGACGTCGTCTGGGTTGGAGGGCTTCCATTCATCGGCGTCTTTACCGTTGCGAAGCGGCCGATCCAGGAAGGAATGCATTTTGTCGGTGCGAGAGATGAGTTCGAGACGTGGAGACGCGTCTGGACGTGACGAACAGCGGTTGACATGTCACAACTACCCCGCAGAGGATCCTACGTTGGTTCCTTCGTACACTTGTGATACAGGGATAATCTAAGAATCAATTCACCATATATACGATCTATAACACGCAATCCCATATATACCCAATCATTGACACACACAAAACAAATGCTTAAGCGTTCTCGGCGTGGTACGAGGTCGACTCCTTGCGCGCCTCGCGACGCCCGCCCTGCAGCTCCGGCATCTGGAACTTGCTGCTCTGCCAGGGCTTGACCTTGTTGACGTACATCCAGTCGAGCTCCTCGAGCGTGCGGCCCTTGCCCTCGATGACACAGAAGTAGACGACCAGCGCGGCGACAAACAGACAGCCGGCAAAGACATATCCATAGGCAAAGTCAATGTCCCCGGTGATGAACGGCGTAAAGAAACCGATCAGAAAGTTCCAGAGCCAGTTGCTGGCGGTGGCCAGGGCCATGCCCTTGGCGCGGTACTTGCTGGGGAAGAGCTCGGCGGCAATGGCCCAGATCATGGGGCCCCAGGTCATGGCGTAGGCGGTGATGAAGAAGCAGGCCACCACGATCATGCCCTTGCCGGGGCCGGGGGTGTTCTCCGGGTTCTGGACGTCCAGGAGGAAGTGGCCGATCGAGGCGAAGATCATGAAGCAGACGAACATGAAGCCGGCGCCGAAGATGAGCGACTTGCGGCGGCCAAAGTTCTCGACCACGTACAGACCGCCAAAGGTGGTGCCAAAGTTGATGGCGCCCAGGATGACCTGCGTGATGAACGAGTTGGAGATGCCGGCGCCTTGGAAGATGGTGGTCCCGTAGTAGAAGAAGTAGTTGGCGCCGGTCAGCTGCTGCAGCGACTGCAGGACCATGCCCAGGACGATGCGGTAGAACATGCGCGGGGCGGTGAGGAACTCGTGCCACACCTGCTGCTCGGACTCGGCGTCGAGCTGCTGCTGGATCTCCTCGATCTCCTGGATGATGACGCGGTGGTTCTCGGGCACGCCGTACAGCTTGGACATGGTGCGGCGGGCGCTGTCGACGCGGCCGTGGCGGTACTCGAAGCGGGGGGACTCGGGGAACACGGCCATGCCGCCGCCGAGGACGAGGGCGAAGAGGAAGGTCAGGCCCAGGGTGATGCGCCACTGGGCGGTGCCGTCGAGGGACTCGGTACCCAGGTTGATGCAGTAGGAGAGGAAGATGCCGAGGGTGACGAACAGCTGGTAGCAACTGATCATGGCGCCACGGATGTGCCGGGGCGCGCTCTCACCCTGGTACATGGGGACGAGGAGGGAGCAGCCACCGACGCCCAGACCGGTGACCCAACGGCCAACCACCATCTGGTACCAGTGACCGGACGGAGAGGTGATCTGGACAATCAGACCGACAATCATGATGACACACCACACGGTGATGGACCACTTGCGGCCCAGCTTGTCGGCGACGGGAGCGCCCACCAGCGCACCGATGAGGGTGCCGACGGACAGGAGGGAGACCAGCAGACCGGAGCGGACCTTGCTCAGCGAGTAGGAGCCGTCGGGCTGCAGCTCCCCGTACCGGAGGAGATAGTCGGACATTTCCTGGAAGCCGGAGATCTGACCCGTGTCGTAGCCGAAGAGGAGACCACCCATGGAGACGAAGAGACCCATGACAAAGGCCCGGAGCGTCACGCGAGGAATGGGAGTGTCGACCCCGACGTTGGTGGACTTTTCATAGGCCACCGACTCCTGGCTGGAGGACTGGGGTTGTTGGACGGCGGGGGTGATGGACTCGCCATGATGGGCTTCGGATTCGACGCCCATGATGGATGTGAGAGAGTATAGAGAGGGAGTATGGGGAGGAGAGGGGGTCAAGGAATAGAATCAGGAGAAAAAGAAGGAGAGAAAGAAGAAAAGGAATGGTCCCTTCCAAGGGAGAGAAGAGGTGAAGGAAGTATACCCACCGGGGAGGAGAGATGAAGACGGAAATGAAAAACCAAACCACCACGCAAACAGTAATGGAGGGAGTCCCCCTTTTATGTTCGGCTTGCTGGGGAAGAATCCTACGACCAGGGAAATATTACGACAGGAAAATCTCAACCACGATCCCCACCGGTTGAAAAACCGCGTGTGGAGAGGACCACCCGGGGCAGGCCACCGGTTGTCTGACTGCGCCGTCCGAGAGGCACTCGCAGGCACTCCCACCTGCTCACGGGCGAGTCAGAAGCCCGGCCGAAACCGAGGGGGGCCGAGTGGCCAGTGAGAAGGGCCGGCATGCTGGAGCAGTCGGGATCCACGGGGAGTCCACGGGGGAGGGCTCGTTGGTCAGTTGCGTCGGCACCGGGGAGATGAAGGGGATCAGCGCCACCTCTGCCACTGTCTCTCCAGGAGAGTCTGGATCAGAGCACATGGGGACGACCATGGTTCTCCGAATGAAGGGACGGCGATGACGAGGCATCCGGAGAGAAGATCTGGGAGAACTTCGGGATGGGCTGTCGAAGCCGATGGTTCGGCATGCCTAGAGAGAGGAGCCGGACGAAGCCGTCTTGGCTGTGCAGACACTGGGAGGGAATGAATCCTTCGATGACATGGTGACCTGCCCGACCTGGGATGTTCCCATGTTCCCAAACCGGAGTAGGGCGGATTAGTCAGGGGGAAGAGTCCAATCAGCCGGCAGAATACACACAGGCTAACCGTTTTCGGATCGGTACCAGACTATCCACCAACAGTCGGAAGAAGACGGAGACTCTGGAGAAGACTGGAGAATGGACTGGAGAGGGAGAGAAAACTGGAGACGGGCTGGAGCAGCGAGGAGACTTCCTCATCGGTATCCCGGTGAGCCTTCTCCAACGTGTCAGGGTCAATGGATGTCATGGGGAAATGCGGAGTGTCTAGTCTAAGGATGTCGTAGTGGTTGTACGCAGCGTGGTTGATCAGTACTCTTGCCATGAGATTGTGAGAATCCCTCCGGAACCCCTGATCGGACCACTCTGTGGTCTGTCGTCTCTACAGAGTACTGGCTTTCACGTCACCCGACAGGAGTCAAACAAAAACCGACCGAACTCTCGGTCCCGAACTCGGCATCCGTCGCCTGGAACCAGAACCAGGCACGAGGCACCAAACGTCGTAATTCTCTGCATCCCGACCGAGCCGAATCTCGTCAGTGGCGTTTTTTCGTGGACTCGGCACATCCACCGCCCAAGCTTACTTGGCGATCCTCCGGAAGATAACTACGGAGTACAGAACAGAGGAAGAGAGAGAGGGATCACGTACATGATCATACTAGGGATAGTCAATATCGACCTATACAAGATCATAGATCCTATCGACCATCAGATTAGAGAATATCTTCCTCCTCGGGATGCCATGCAACCGGATAAACCCTTTGCACGGGATACTTATTATTAATAAGAACGGATCCGGCTTCCGACTTGCCCCTAGGGTTCGGGCGGCACGTGTTCGGCTATTCCCGATGACGTCACTTCTCTCTGGTTCCTGACCGAGAAGGTTCCGCGAGCGATCAACAGGCAACACAGTACTCTGTACAGAGTAGGTACTCCGCCACGGTCGGGTGACGGGATCTTTCCTGCCGCTCTCTCACATGACCTTCTCCCTGATCGAGAGGATACGGCTTAGAATGAGAGATCTCCGATCTAACGGCCGACTCGACGCCCGATCTGAGGCGAGATCTTGCCATCAGTCCTTAAGTCGTGGTTCTCTGGTTCCGAGTCCACGTGAGATCTCGGGGGCGAGACCTTCTTCGTGGATCCGTAGTTGTTGGAGGTTACGGCCCTGGTGGATTGCCTCTGAAGTATGCACGTGACTTTGAGGATCCAACAAGGAAGAGTACTCTGAATATTCTACGAATAAAGGTAAGATGCTGCCAGGGACGCGTATTTCATTGGGAATTGTAGGCAGTTTAATCGCGCAATTATATCTGATCGACCACTCGTAACCTTATGATATATCTTGTGCGGCATACGGGGTAGATGGATGGATGGATATATATACTGGCGGGAGCGGTTGACCCCCAGAACAACACTACATGTTCAACACAGGAGAACTGGGAAGAATCCAACAATAAGCCGAATCATATTATCTCGAGTCCAGTTGGAAATTCTCTCTACTCCCAATCACTCCACCATGCCACAGAAATTGGTATAGTGTCATGTCCACAAGTCCTTGTATTCACCACAGTATCTAACCCGAGGTACTCTGTACATAGTGCATGACGTCGCTCCAACCGCCGCAAGGATCAGAGATTACCCCATAATCACCACCCGTGCGGATGGCGCCGCCACACGCCACCAACGACACCCACGCGGGGAAGCTCCATCAATGAACAGACATAATCCAGGAGATACCTAGTCGACGCGGGTACAGCTCTGCTGCAGGAACCAGATGAATAATGACGGTGAATCCACCACTCAACGTCGAGTGATGAAACGCCCAGCAACACTATTCCCCATCCAGCACGGACAAAACGCCTGCAGACCCAGCTCGATGAATCAGGAATCCATCGACTGTCGATCACGTCTGGTCCTCATCAACCTGTGTCGCGACATGCGTGAAACACTCCGTGTCAACCGGGTCTGTCTGGTTGCAGAACGGAGGTCAGTCCGATCTCCAACCATCCGATGGACCTCTCGATCGAACGGCAGCGATGTATAAAACGCCCCTCCGGTTATCCAGACATAGACGCAGCAAGACGCAGCATCACACTCCTTGAGCGCAATCGTCCTTGCTTCCGCACTTCAGCATGAAGACCTCTCGTTCCTTGATGGCCCTGGCCGGCCTGGCGTCGGCCCAGCTGGCCCACGCCCTGCCCCAAGCCACCCCCTCGGCCTCGGCAACCCCGACGCCCACCCCCGGCGACGGCTCGTTCGCCAGCACCAACGGCCTCCAGTTCGTCATCGACGGCGAGACCGGCTACTTTGCCGGCTCCAATTCCTACTGGATCGGCTTCCTGACCAACAACGACGACGTGGACCTGGTGTTCAGCCACATGAAGGAGTCCGGGCTGCGCATCCTGCGCGTCTGGGGCTTCAACGACGTCAACGAGAAGCCCGCCGACGGCACCGTCTGGTTCCAGATGCACTCCAACGGCCAGTCGACCATCAACACCGGCGCCGACGGCCTGCAGCGCCTCGACTACGTGGTCCAGTCCGCCGAGCAGCACGGCATCAAGCTGATCGTCAACTTTGTCAACTACTGGGACGACTACGGCGGCATGAACGCCTACGTGCAGGCCTACGGCGGCGCCGACAACACCGATTTCTACGCCAGTGACGAGATGCAGGCCGCCTACCGCGCCTACATCGAGGCCGTCATCTCGCGCTACGCCGACTCGCCCGCCATCTTCGCCTGGGAGCTCGCCAACGAGCCGCGCTGCCAGGGCTGCGAGCCTACCGTGCTGCACAACTGGATTGACAGCACCAGCCAGTACATCAAGTCGCTGGACTCGAAGCACATGACCTGCATTGGCGATGGTAACCCCCCCCCCTCAGTCGTGATTATGGCATGCACTTACTAAATGTCAACAGAGGGCTTTGGCCTCGATATCGGCTCCGACGGCAGCTACCCCTACGGCTACAGCGAAGGCGGCAACTTCACCATGTCGCTCGCCCTGCCCAACATCGACTTTGGCACCTTCCACCTGTACCCGAGCAGCTGTAAGTACCCAGTCTTGTGTAGCCAGTGAATACGATGGCTAACATGTGCAGGGGGCACCAACAACGACTGGGGCAACGGCTGGGTCGCGTCGCACGGCGCCGCGTGCAAGGCGGCCGGCAAGCCCTGTCTCTTTGAGGAATACGGCGTCACCTCCAACCACTGCGCCGTCGAGAAGCCGTGGCAGATGACCGCGCTCAACACCACCGGCATTGCGGCCGACCTCTACTGGCAGTATGGCGACCAGCTGAGCACGGGGCCGTCGCCGGACGACGGAAACACCTTCTACTATGGAACGGACGAGTTTACCTGTCTGGTCACTGACCATATCGCGGCTATTGAGGGTCGTGCGACTGCGACTCGCAAGTAGGGCATGTCTGACTGCATTGGATGTAGGTGGTGAAGGGTACTCTAGTCATGCCACTGAAGCGACTGTCAACAGACTAGCTCTAGCTCTAGTCAAACCAGCTCTCCCCATGTCTTAGGTCTTCTTTCGATCTAGCTAGGCATCAGAAAAGAAACCAAGTTAACACCACCATAATGTCCCTGTTCTACCCTGAGCACCCCCGGTTCAATTCTATGGGTCACTCCCCCACCTCGCGATCCTCCTTCCAGTGGATAAACATCCTCACCAAAGCCCACGTCCACGATCTCCGTCGCAGCGCCTTGCCCCCAAAATAAAACACAAACATGCACAGGAACACCGCCCCGGAGATGGAGGCCATCTCGCCAAACGCCCGGGTGTAGCCGGACCCGGAGATCCAGACATTGGTGTAGAAGCTGAGCAGGAAGCCAAAGAGAGCTGAACCGTTAGCGATCTTTTCTGATTGAACAGGGAGGAGCATCTTACATTTGAACGCATACTGTGTCACGGTGACCTCCCCTGCGATCGGTCGATAGCAGTCGATCATGTAGACGATACAGATATTTCCGGCCTGGACGATGGTGAAGGTGACTGTCAAGTCAGTTCTAGCCGATCCTCCGGATACCGTGTCTAGGGAACGCACTCAGTCCAAGGCCAAAGACCGGGCAAATCCAATGCAACCGATACCCAACGCCCACCCCATACAGAACCAGCGATAACGGCCCAGTAACAAGACTCAACGCCATGACGGGCAGCCGCATCTCCGGCTCGCGAATCCCGCCGTTGCGGCGGGTTAGACGGTCCGCAACGATATCAGATAGCGACCCGCCCATCCAGACAGCAACGCTGCCCCCAATGATAATGGCGAGCATGCACAGCCCAATCTGCCACGTTGAGAATCCGTACACCGCCCCAAACGCCGTCGACACGTTGCTCATCATGGCGATCAGGAACCCGATGCTGACGGCCATGACGAGCGACGCCCACAGCGCCGACGGCAGGATGATCAGCGCGATCGGCCGGAAGGCGAGCTTCCAGAACGGCTCGCTGGTGTAGCATCTCGTCGGGACGGTGGTGATGATCGTGAGGAAGCTGGGCGGGGTGCCCGCCTGCCGCTGGAGGGCTGGATACGCGATGGTCTCTGCTGCGTGCTTCGTCTCGGCCGGATTCCCGGAGGGTGATTCGACAGCTGGACCCGTATCTCGGATGTAGGTCGTCTCAGGGAGCGCGACAAACATCAGGACAGCAGTAAACCCGGTCACAGCGCACGTCAGCCAGAACATGGCGCGCCAGGATTCCCGGATGGTGATGAGCCCGGACAGCAGCGACCCGACGCCGGCGCCGGCGCTCAGCATGTACGAGTAGATCCTGGAGCATGCATCAGCTTGGCGAGCTCCGGTGGCGGGGGGGAAGAACTCACGCCATGATACTCCCTCGCTCATGCACGAAGAAAATATCAGACACCGTCAGCGGCCCCAGCACCTCGGCGATCCCAGTCGCGATTCCCATCACCGCCCGCGCAGCGAGCATGCTGCCGTAGCTCTGCGCGCAGGCACACCACGCCGCGGTGGCGGAATACAGCGTCAGCGCAGATATGGCTGCCGACCGCTTACCAAACTTCACCATCACGGGGACCCAGAGGAGGGTGCTCAGCCCTGTAACGAGGGTGCACACCGTCAGGAAGTAGGCGGATTTCGCGATAGCCGACTCAAAGTGCGGACCTCCCGGTCCGAAGAAGCTGTGCGCCATGTCTGTGAGCAGGACGCCGGGGCCTGTGGCGCCAAAGGGGCCCAGAAGGACGGCTACGGAGGTGAGACCGGCGATGAAGTACTTGTACCATTGTGGCCTGCGTGTCTTTGGTCAGCCCGTCCGTCGGCTAGGCGCACAATGAGACGGGGTTACCAGTTGAGAGGATCAGAAGGATCATCCGAGGGCTTGGGGATCAGGATGATCTCGTTTGTATGATGGTCACGCAGTCGGACGGTGCCTAGGTGTCCCTGTCGAGGGGTTTCTGTCGCTGAGCCCATCGGTATACAGCTGTCGTTATTTATGGTTGGTAGCTGTCTATCTCTCTACTGTATGTATGACTTGGATGCGGAGGATAGAGATAGACGACTCGACGACTGGATTATCGACTAGCTGGTGTAAAGGGATGAATTCATCCTGATCAGGAGTCAGAATGTGATTTGCCCCTTGCTTGTGCAACTATTGATCTCATCACGCATCAGATGGATAATCCTCCGATAGCTTCAACATTGCAGAGGTGGTTCACTGCTGAGGGGGGACAGACTACTCAATCACCGGAAGTAGACCAAACACTTCCTGTGGCATCTTGGACCACCGACTGACCTGCACACGACCTTCCTTCAGCACAGCCAGCAAGTGCCTGTCAGGGTCATCAAACACCGTGATATCATCCAACGGATTCTGATCGAGAATCAGCAAGTCCGCCTCGAATCCCTCCTTGATCTGACCCAGCCGACTCTCCTGGCCCATCATGCGCGCCGGATTGATCGTGGCACTCTGCAGAATCTCCAGCGGCGAGAGAACCTGCGCGCGAATCCCAAACTCCTTGGTCTGCGCCGCCGTCATGGCGCCGAGCAGATCTGTCCCATAGCAGATGGTCACGCCGGCATCCCGCGCAATCTGCAACGACCGCAACCCCGCCGCAAGCACCTTGCCATTCTTCTCCATCAGCTCCGGCGGCAGGAACCCGCGCCACTCGTCCGACGCCATCTGCGCGTACGTGACCAGCGTCGGGGTGAGGAACACCCCTCTCTCCGCCATGAGCCGCGCGGTGTCGGGATCGATCAAATTACCATGCTCGATGCCCTTGACGCCGTGCGCGATGGCATGCCGGATCGACTGCGGCGTGTACGCATGTGCGGTGACATACGTCTCCCGATGCGCCGCAACGGACGTGATAGCGGCGATCTCCCCGCCCGAGAACTGGAGGTGCTCGAGCGCGTCGGTCGGACTGGCGACGCCGCCGCCGGTCATGATCTTGAGAAAATCAGCGCCGAGCCGCAGCTCCTCGCGCGCCGCCTTGAGACACGCGTCCGCGCCGTCGACGATCCGGCCCAGCCCCATGATCATGCCGGCGCAGCAGTCGTCTGCGTGCGGCCGGGCGTCGTTGAACGAGTCGCGCGGGTCACCGTGTCCGCCTGTCTGGCTGAGCGCGTGGCCCGCGATGAACAGCCGCGGACCTTGGATCACGCCTTCGGCGAGGGCTTCCTTGAGAGCGAGGTTGGCGCCGCCGCAGTCGCGGACCGTGGTGAACCCGCGCTGCAGGATCTGCTGGCAGACAAACGGCTGGCGCAGCTTCGAACGGTCCGGGTGCATCAGGAAGGTCTCGTTCAGGCCCTTGCCGCCGGGCACGGCCGTGACGTGGACGTGGCAGTCCATCAGGCCTGGACAGACGTATTTGCCGGCGAGGTCGACGTGGACGGCGTCGGCGGGCGCTGCGGGGGACCCAGAGTCGGTTATGCTGCGGATCTTGCCGGCGGCGAGATGGACGCAGGCATTGTGACGGAGCGAGCCATCGGCAGGGTTGATGATGGTTGCGTTATGGAGGATGTACTCCTTCTGGAGGGGTTGTTTCCATGGAACGGCCATTGTGGTGTTTAGTATCAGGATGAGTGATCCGATAAGCACTCGTCCTGCCGAGGGCCTTTTTAAACAGAGCAACCCCGCAGCGTGCGGAGAAGATACACCATGACGGGGCAATCCTGCAATTCGCCGAGATTAGAACAAGTTTAGCAGTAGGATAGGGGATTTGCATGCCGAGTCGTTGCCGGTGAGTCCTCTGCGTGCAGTCGAATAGCTACAGTCCCATCCACGACAGTGTATGAGGATGGTATACAATTCGACTATCAGGCTGGATCAGATAGACTAGTTCGACTCAGGATCTAACACTGATCAATGCTCACACAATCTAGTCCGGTCTATATCGACGGGAATAGCTTCATATCCACATCGGACCTCCGACGTTATCAGATCGGGTGTCCGACTATCAACTATCAGCATCGTAACTAGAGCCAAGGGCGATAAGGCTATCATGTTAGCATCCTTCCAGAACATATCGTGTCTTGGAGAACTATGTATATCATGGCGGTGACCATCATGCTATCCCCAAACAGCTCCAATAGCGTCAGTCAAGATGAAGGTGACAGATCGCATCACCAAGTTCAAGCGGCTCATCCAGACCAAAGAGGCCCCCGAGGAGGGCAAGGCATACTTCAATGAAGACCTCCTACCAACACCTCCAGGTGTGTCGTCTATCTCGCTTTCTGGAGCACGGCTAACCCTCCAGCCCATCGCACCTGGACGATCCTGCACTTTTTCACCTACTATCTGACCACGACCTTCTCCCCGAGTAGTTACAACCTGGGCGCGACTCTCATCACCCTCGGCTTGGTGAGCTCATCCCCAGAGCCCATGACAGACAGACGTGCTGACTCTTCAGCGCTGGTGGCACTGCCTGGTAGCTGCCGTAATCGGCTCCGCGATCCTCAGCGTCATCGTCGTGCTGAACTCGCGTGGCGCAACGAGATACCATGTGGGATTCCCCGTATATGTGCGCGCTTCCTCGGGCATTGGAGGCTCCAAGCTGTTTGTCACGGTGCGTGCCTCGGTGGCGGTCATCTACTTTGCAACACAGTCCTACTACGGGGGCATGATCACGTCGGTCTGTCTGCGCGCCATCTTCGGCGACAGCTGGAAGAACATCCCCAACCGCTTACCCGCCAGTGCCGGAATCACCTCGCGGGACCTGCTGGCCTTTTTCATTTTCTGGATTCTCCAGTTCTTCGTCATGTTCCTGCATCCAACCGTGCTGCGCCATCTGTTCGTCGTCAAAGCCGTGTACACGACTGTCGCCTTGCTCGGGGTGCTCGGATGGGCAGTGCATATGAACGGCGGCACGTTGGGCGACTTCCAGTTCGACGGACAGGTAGTGCTTGCCGGCTCAGCGCTCGTGTGGCCCGTGATCCAGGCAATCAACTCCGTGATGGGTGCCCTTTGTCCTATTCTCGTCAACCAGCCCGACGTGGCCCGGTACGCCACCCGGCCGTCGCAGGCCACCTGGTCGCAGTCGCTGGGCATCCTCATTAGCAAGGTCCTGGTGATGTTCGTCAGCTGCGCGACCACCAGCGCTACAACGCAGTTCCTGGGAAAGAGCTACTGGAACGTGTGGGATCTATACGACGCCATTCTGACGGAATTCTGGGGCCCCAAGGCGCGCGCCGGCATGTTCTTCGCAGGTCTGGTGAGTAGATCCTAGCCTTTTACTATCGTCCAAGCACTGATGCACGACAGGGCATGGTCCTGGCCATCATCGCCACCAACGCCGGCACGAATTCGCTCCCTGTCGGCGCCGACAGCAGCGGGCTGTGGCCGCGATACATCAATATCGTTCGCGGACAGGTCATCTGCGCCTTACTGGCGCCAGTCTGCGTGCCGTGGAAGATCATCTCGTCGGCGACGTCGTTCCTGACCTTCCTCGGCTCGTACACCGTCTTCCTCATGCCGACCTGTGGTATTATGGTCGTCGACTACTGGATCATCCGACGGGGGAACTTCCACGTTCCGTCGCTGTACACCCGTGCCGAGGGCACGCCGTATGCGTATCTTCGCGGGTGGAATCTGCGTGCCATCGGGGCGTGGGCGGCGGGCGTTGCGTTCACGGTGCATGGGATCGCCGGGTCGCTTGACAAGGATAGCGTCAACCAGGCTAGTAAGAACATGTACAAGCTCGGGTTCTTGTTGAGCTTCACCCTTGGCGCGGCTCTGTATTATGTCTTTTGCTTGATCTGGCCTGTTCCTCTGTATCCGGAGAATAGGGTGGACGAGGGATCCAGGAGGTGGGAGTCGATGGCCGACTCTGAGGGATTCTTCGAGGGAGAGACCGTCGAGGGGATTCGAAGGGGGTTTCAGGGTGAGGTTACTGTTGTTCTGGACAAGGAGAAGATTGTTCACGAGGTGTAGTTGTATATATATGTGGCATGCCGTATAGCTAATAGACTTGGTATAGTTCAGCTGATAGTTGTGACTGCAGCATATCGAGTAGTTGAATAGGACACAACGACTCTCACAGCCTGTATAGCTTCAAAAAATAATCTATCTGAGCTCCATTTGCATCCTGTTCGTCTCTCTTCATTGTTGATTATTGTCTTGTCGATGTTGTATAGATTATGCTGATATCATGTGACGGCAATGACTTCATCAACATCCCATTCGGTCTTGATGTTTACCACTTCATCTCTTCACCTCTCTGCTCTCCCTCTTCTACCAGCTCTACTCCCTCTATTCTCATACTCGCCCATTTTTGTTTGATATCCTCCCATGGGAAACCCTACTGATCCCCCGCCCTCCTACGAACAGGCGACCGGCGCTTCGGCTTCGTCGTCCACGCCTCCGGCCCTTGAGGACTCCCGCCATCTGAATACCACCTACCATAGTTTCTCCTACGATACGCGCAACTCCCATGTCGCGACTTTGTCGCCGTCCCTGAGCGAAGATGCATCCGCCCTGCACAGCCTGATCACCCGCCAAGCGGGCGTCCCCCCGCGACTGTGTCTGACGGTCCGGGGCGCCCACACCGAGATACGGTCGCGTCCGAACCGCAAAGAGAATGACACCGAGACGATCGTCGATTTCGACTTCCAGATTGACCTGACACCGTATTTTGTGGCGCCGCCCGATCAGCAAGACCACTGGCACGAGTTGCGAGTCGTATCGGACAACGACGGGATCAAGACCTACCGCGGCGGACGATGTCGGTCGCGATCGCCCAAACACGGCGTTAACAAGAAGTCGCGCCTCTCAGTCGTCGAACAGGACGAGGAGACGGCGTTGGTGTCGGAAAATACTCGGTCGGGGCCTGGTTTGATGGGCTGGTGTGAGCGGTTCTGTGAGGACCGGGGAGTGAAATCGTACGTCCATCGGGTCCTACCACTGGCTATCTAACATTCTTCGGTCGGACTGCCTCGGGCATGTACTAATACTAACTCGGCCCGTCAACAGCTTCACCTACACCCGTCGAGTCGTCGGTCTCGACGTCGACATTCTCCGCTCGACCCTCACCTCGCATATCCGCTCCCTCAACTACCGAGGCACTATCAACATCTCCACGAATGTCACCAACAAGTCCATCGTGGTGTACTCGCCGCATTGGATCAACCGACTACGCAACCATGGTTTCGTCTACTACTTTTGTATCCTGACGCAGCTATGGATCCTGACCTGGCCGATTATCTGGTGGCTGGAACGCCGCTACACCGTGGTCGAGTCGGACTGGTTTGTCTCGCGCCCGACCGGCGCGGGCAGGACCTACGCTGGCGGCCGTGATGAGGCCGCGGTGGCGCAGGATCTCGCCCCCGTGGTGACTCAAGCGGCCTGGGAACGACGGCTGGATGGGAGAGTCCTGACGGAGAGCGAGATACGGCTGCTCCGACAGTTGGAGCGAGAAGGTCGACAGCGTGGCGGTCGGGTGGTCATTGTTGACTGGGACCAGATAAGCGGATGGGGCGCGGACCAGAGTGTATGATGATATCTTTGATATCCATGATTCCATGATACTCATGATGATATGAACTGCTTCTCTTTGGAGGATACTGCGCCTTCATCCATGCAATCTGTTATCTCTACCGTCAACCGGTTCATGACCGGCATCTCGTCGACGGTGAGATCAACCGATAGGACCAGACAGACCATGAGAGGTGAAGTCGCCTAGAAATCCCAAGAGATCCAAGAGATCCAAGAACATCCAAGCCCGTCTAAGCGACGGCAAGGAAGTTTCAGCGACTTAAGCGAACGAAGCCTCTAACGCATTCAGCCCTGAGGCTTGAAGGCGTGACAGGGATGTCCGGACCGGTGGCCGGACCGGTCAGCGGCCAGACGATTGGATCGGAGCGATATGAGAAACGGTTCACTAGAGCAAACGAGGTGTGGTTGTTGGTGGAATCGAATCGCGACGGGGGTGAGGGAGTATATCAGATTTCCCGATTGGGACATCCTCAACCACGGCGACAGACTCCCACCAACCTCATCTCTCTTTCCTCTCTCATGCCTCATTCTTCTCATTCCAGACTCCTGTTTTGACTCTGCGCAACACGGGATGGAAAGCCTTCCGGCGGCCATTTCCAGAACCTGCACCCTCGCCCGTGGCCAAGATGTGGCTGATAAGCGCGAGCCGTGGACCCAATAACCTCGCCTGCTATGCTCCCCCGCATTTGTTCCAGGAGAAATCCTTTGCTAGAACAGGCTTAGCAGGCTCTCTTATCAGCCTTAGCGTCCGCTTAGCTCGTGTCTGCACCGCGCCGGCGGCGGCGGGTGGCCTGCTTTGTGTCTAGGGCTCAAGGGTGGAAAGCACTCCCCCCCCTGGACGCCCGCCAAGAGACCGCCGAATCCTGTCGACTTATCAGCTGGTGATGCCGGAGATTAGTCGCATTACCTACACGGATTATTACTGATTTGATACTTGGGGCTGCGCGTTCGTATGGTACGACGTCTATATTAACCGAGGGCCCCCCTCGCTCTGTCCCTGTAGCAGGACCATCTTTTCCCTCCTCATCCTCTCTTCCTCTGTCTCCTTGGATCACTTCATTCTTCGCTGCGACCTTCGCCATGGCCGCCGACGAAGAAAAGCCCGCCGTGGCACCGATCTCCTCCATGGACCCCGAGTCCGCCGCCGCCGATATGAAACCCCGCGCCCTGCAGGCCATGGTCGAGGCCGATCTCCTCGATGAGCGCTACAAGGTCACCCAGAGAGGACTGAAAAACCGCCACGTGCAGATGATGGCGCTGGGAGGCACTATCGGTACTGGTCTGTTTGTCGGTAGTGGTCAGGCGCTGGCCATCGGCGGTCCGCTGTCGTTGTTGCTGGGCTACATCTTCATCTCGGCGTTGGTCTACTGTTTGGTGACGGGAATCGCCGAGGTGGGCGCCTACATGCCCGTCCACGGTGGTACCATGAGCTACCATGGCTTCCGGTATGTGTCGCGCAGTATGGGGTTCGCCATGGGATACCTGTACTGGTACTCGCTGGGGATTCTGGTGCCGTACGAGATCGTCGCCGCCTCCATGGTCATTGATTACTGGAATGCGAATGTACACATTGCGGTCTGGATCACCATCATGCTGGTCGTCATCGTTCTGCTCAACTTCATGCCCGTGCGCGCCTACGGCGAGACCGAATTCTGGTTCGCGGGGATCAAGATCATCACCCTGATCGGCCTCCTCCTGCTCTCCTTCATCCTGTTCTGGGGTGGCGGACCGAATCGTCAGCGACTAGGATTTCACTTTTGGAAAACGCCGGGGGTCATGAATGAGTATCTGGTGACCGGCGATGCCGGTCGCTTCGTCGGACTGCTCCAGTGCATCGTCAAGAGCGCCATTGCGTTTATCTTCGCCCCCGAGCTGGTCGTCATCAGCGGTGGTGAGATGGAATCCCCGCGACGCAATGTGCCCAAGGCCGCGCGGCGCTACATCTACCGACTGGTGTTCTTCTACTTGCTCGCCGCGCTCGCGATCGGCGTCATCTGTTCGTCCCGGGACGAGCGCATCACCAACGGCAGCGGCACCGACGCATCATCCTCGCCCTTCGTCGTGGCCATCTCCAACGCCGGCATCCCCGCGCTGGACAGCATCGTCAACGCCGCCATCCTGACCTCGGCCTGGTCGGCCGGCAACTCCTTCCTCTACATGTCGTCGCGGTCGCTCTACTCGCTCGCCGTCTCCGGCAACGCGCCCAGCATCTTCAAGGCCTGCAACCGCTGGGGTGTGCCCTACCTGGCCGTCAGCGTGTCGGCGCTCTTCTCGGTGCTGAGCTACCTCGCCGTCGGCAACGGCAGCTACACGGTCTTCAACTGGCTGATCAACTTCACCAACACGTCCGGCTTCATCAGCTGGATCTGCTGCAGCATCGTGTACTTCCGCTTCAACAAGGCGTGTCGCGTGCAGGGCATCGAGAAGCCGTACAACTCGCGCCTGCAGCCGTACGGCATGTGGATCTCGCTGGTCGGCTGCGTCTTCCTCCTGCTCATCAACGGCTTCACCTGCTTCTTCCCCAGCGAGTGGTCCGCCTCCAACTTCTTCACCGCCTACATCGGCATCCCCGCCTTCGTCGTGCTGTACGTCGGCCACCGCATCGTCTTCTGGAAGGACCCGTGGGCCTGGCGCTCCGAGGACGTCGACATGCACACCGGCCTGGCGGAGATTATGGCCGCCGAGGTGCCGCCGCGCCCGCGCGATACGTGGTGGAAGAAGCTGAAGGTGCTTGTCGAGTAGTCGTGTACGAATTTGATACCTTGTTCTTTTCTGTTGAATGCACGGGAAGTAATGATCGCATCGAAGGAGCTTTCTCATTGAGTAGCCTGTACCTATCTGTTATACCCAATGTTACTTTTATCTTCAACATGCCTTTCATCCGTGATAAGCTCTATTACACACGGAGGCAGTCTGGATGATCTCTTGGTCAGCACCTTCACCATCAACACTGTTCGACTATTTGAATCACCCCGACGATTGACATTCCGCAGATCCACGGTAAAACGAGGTATCATGAGGATATCTTCTACATTCTGCAGTCGACAGCCTCTTCCGTCACCCACTGATATTGCATCCACAGCCATATCGACATAACGCCGTCACAGTATGAAACAAGTCTTGGTGTTGAACCCCCGCGCAGACTCATCATCGACATGCATAAGATCATCACTTATTGCGCTGACACTGCATGTGTCTACCAATATACGCCCCGGATTGGTGCGATAGACCCTGTCCAGGCAGCACCTCGTATAACCCAGTCATCCATGCGGCTGACTAGTTGGCAAGGCTGCGCCTCCAACATAAAAGCTTGTCTCTCCCCGCATCAACAATTGTCAAGCCAACGAATACGAGATGGAGATCCCACCGTCCCTCCAGCCAAAAACCCTGCTCAGGCTGAGCTATCCGGCTCTGGCCTCTCACCTACAAGACCTGGTGAAAGAAATTCCGGGGGTCGAGCACGTAAACCATCTGAATGGCTTGATAATACAGCTGGTCGAGACAGAGGCTCTTCCTTCGACAGTTTATGGCATCTGGCTACCTATTGCCCTCCGATATTCCCCTGAGCTACTCTCTATCGCTCTATCGAGTCCCATATCGTATGGGATTCGGCAAGCAGGCATCCGTTCTCTCGCGCGCGCATTCCACTCCAAAACATGGAAGTCGACCTGGGATGCGCTCGGCGGCGCAGAGGGCCTGATGCGCATCCTCTCCGAGTCGTCCATCTCGCAGGTTGAGGACATTCTTACAGCAATCACGAAATGCAAGTACATGTCTGACCGAGTCGAAATCGCAAAACATATCGATGAGTTGTTCCTCCTCGTCGAGAACTATACCCTGCGGCCGCTGTCCTTGTACTCAGACAAGCTGCTTCCCCTGTGCAGCTCCGAAGTCGTTGCACACTCTCTATCAACCTTGAACGAGACGCAAGAACCAGTGCTGTTGACGCGCTGGCTGGTGCCATTCCACGCAACCCTCCTGAAACAGATCGCTGTCGGCAGTGTCGTTGTCCCTCCCCATGTCCGTCGGTGCGTGGTGCGACATGCCGCTAGAGATCTCGTGCGCTCGTCGGAAAGCTACACGCCCGTCCATTGCGACGGCCTGTCTGACGTCCAAGACCCGAGAGTGGCCTTCTGTCTGGACTTTTTCCATGTCCTGGGACGTGACCAGGACCTTGAAAGGGTGCGAGACGCGGTCACTCTTTACGTTGATGCTTTCCTCCAACTTTGTAATGTTCAGTTTGATCATCTCCTTCTTGTGGTCGAGGCTGCTCTTCCACTTGCCATGAAGTTTTTCAAGCCGCCCAGACCTAAATTCAGACACCTCCCGGGTGTGAAGCAGCCGAACGAGAGTCAACCTCGGGCCCAGAAGTCAATCCTCACAGTGCCTTTGGCGCGTGAACTACTCTGCTACTGGTCCATGTCAGCCAGCGGCGAGGCCTCAACCACCACGGAATTCGTGGCCAAGAAACGCGCCCTAAGGCAGTATGCTCGTCGTCTAACAAAACAACATAGACCAGTACTGGAACGTCTCATCATCCAGCTTCTCCAAGACTACCCAGACGAGCGGCTGGATCTGCAAAACCCTCTCCGCCGCGGGGACTACAACAAGACTATCGAAAGCGTCTGTGAGATCATTGCCCCCGGGGCCCGACTCTCCTTTCTCCAGCTTCTCTGCCAGCACACCAAATATCTCTCCTTTGATCCCTCATCGTCGATCCCGTCTGAGCGTGAAAAGTCATTGCCCCCAGCATGGCCAGCTGCAATTCTCCGACTCCTCCCCGCCGCAGACGCAGAGCACCTGTTCCGCCGGACCTTGCAGGTCTACGGTTGCGCGGAGTTCCTCCCGGATATAGACGTCGCTACAACCCATGGCTTTGACCTGCTGAGCCAGCACATGCTGAAGGCGAGGTGGGAGGCAGAAGCGGGAGTGGAGGAGTTTACAGTCACCCTAAAATGTAAAACTGCCCCTTCGACTCTAAAGTGTCGTACTGACGATCGCAGGCCTTGACGAAATAAAGAAGCGCGCCGAGGAGGAGACAGATGAGTCTAGGAGACTCAAATGGGTGAAGGGAGCGCTCTGGGTGGCACACGAGAGCTCGTCCATCGACATCTTCCATGCGATCCTTCGTTGGAGCCGTCGCTTTATACGGAATCGAGTACGCACTACTTACTCCATAGCCCGGAATTCGCACTAACAGACACAGACGGTGTTTGCGGGCGTCATGCTGGGTGGGATCCTCCAAACCCAGACAGTTGATCTCCTGTCGTGTGTTGAACTGCCCGCAGCACGACAACCAGCCTCGCTGTCTGAGCTCGCTACTGCAGTTCGAGCGGCCCACGACGCGCTCGGCACCATCCTAGAGCTAGTCCTACAAGGCATCAAGGAGCCGGGAACCTCTCCCAAGATAATGGAGCAAATTCCCCAGCTTGTTGGCTCAATCGTCCACAAGCGCATGCTGTGGTGCGCGAAACCAAAGAACAGACGGCTGGGTAGTGTAGCCCAGCTGGTGGACACGTTGCTCGAACCACTTATTCCCATCATCATCAGATACGAGGCGGTCGGCATTGCAGACGGACAGGAGAAGCTCAACTGGCCGCCCATGGACGGTCTGCTCGGGGGAATGCCCTGTCCTCCCAACCCGCCCGATGAGGTGCTCGGGTTCATGGATAAGCTGGCTGAACAACGTGACGAGCTGTCCCGATTGGAGCGGCAGAAGAGAGAGCCCGATGTCGTGTCGTTGGACCCTGGCTGGCCCCAAGGACTGCCACTCCAGTTCCTGTTTCCCAGTGTGCAATGGTCATTGGTGTTGATGAGCCGTCCACATGCCGCGCCGTTCATCGCGCGTCGCACTGAAGAAGTGCTCTTTGCGCCTCGGGAGGTTCTGCTGCGCGCGGCACCTATAGGCAGAGCGCCGATTGGGATCTTCGTGGACGACCTGCCGTCTATCGTGGAGGCGTACGTGGGCCACGGTAAGACAGAAGAGATGCAATCGCGTGTCGTCAAGGTCTGGCAGCACTACGAGAAGGAATTGTCCGAGCACCCGGATCATCTGGGTATGTTCCGGATATGGTTCTCTCGCAAGAACCGCGTCAGAAGCGAAAAGGTCCGCAGGATGATGCACCGGATCAACCGACCAGAGGTCCCGACAGCGTCGTATCTTCATGATTCGTTGATGCCGGATGAGGTCGTCGAGTGGGATCCTCGACCTGAAAACGTGTACAAATTCGACACTCCGGTGACTATTCTCCTGTGCCGGGAGTTTGGCGAGCGTCTCACTTTCGACAGGCTGATAAATTCGAACGAGAACACTCGTGATCATATCCTGAACTGGCCCTTTGAACTCTATAGCATCTATTCGTCGCCTCACACGCTCGCACCAGAGACGCAGGAGGCGATTGCCCTTTCGGCGCTGCTCATTCTAGAGATTTTCACCAAACAGCGTATACTGTTGGCTTCATTCCCTGAAGAGGCGCCACGTTATCCTCCAATGTACCTGGATGGACAGTTCGTGAGCAAGATGCACGTCGACTCGGCACAAATTCTGCGACATGTACCGTGGGTGCTGAAGTCGTTCAGCCGTACAGTCTCCCCGACGTTGCTGAGGGATACCTGCAACACCATGATCAACAGAGTCATCAACACGAATGCCAATGACGTTATGTATGCGCCTCTCTTGCGCTGTACAGTCGAGATGACCAGGATCCTATCTCACAGCGATAAACCATCCTACGCGGCGGACTTGGTCCTGCGCATCGTGGAGGAGCTCCCCCAGGAGTCGTCCTACTACGAGGAGCTGAGGCCTTTGCATTTGGGACGCAGGCTTAACCCAGCACAAGCGAATAGCCTGTTTCGCGAAATCGGCGCCCTCGTCAAAGATAGGCTGCTGGCTATCAAGACAGACGGTGTCGACCCGGCCCAGTCGAAAGCCGTGTCCGTGATAAACGCTGCGAAGAAATTGGCGCAATTCCTCGGCGATGCCGACTTCTTGTCCGTCGAGACCACACACGAGATCCTAGAGACTTTGTTCATGAGCACGACCAACACGGACGTCCGCGTCCAAATCCTATTTTCCATCTTCACTTTGCTGGAACGCGACATTGCCCCCGACGCCGTCTACAGTCTGCTCAACCAGGCAGCAAGAATCGCCAGCGGCCCCAGCGAAACAGAACAAGTCTCAGAGGAAGACTGGCTCGCAGCCGAAACAGGCGACGGCCCTCTCCCAACCGTCACTGGCACGCGCCAGAGACCGATCTTCCAGCGTCTCGTGGACGACGCGCACGACTACATCCCGGACAAGCAGATGGAAAGCTATCTGCAGAACGTCGTGCTGCCCCTCCTGGACGAATCCACTGCACAGCACACCCGCTGGATGAAAGCCTTCCTCTCGAGGCTGCATCTCCCGCCCGACATCGACATCACAGACTTCCCGTTCGGCCCGTTCGACCCCAACGCCACAAACGCCGTCCTCCTCACCTGGAAGAAATACCTCCCCGCGTCGTACCTCGTGCGCCAGCGTGCCGCGGCGCTCGCCCACCTCCATCACAAGACCCTGGACACCGTGACCGCCGCACTGGGGGCGCGCGACGCCGAGTTACGCAACACCAGCGAGAGCGAGCACTGGCTCGACTGCCTCGAGCTGTACAGGTGTCCATCTACGTTTCTCTGCCTGGACTTGCTGTTCCGCAGGGGTGAGAAACCCCTCGTGGCGAACGGGTTGACGCTCGAGGCTGTGGCCGAAGAATATGTACTGCGCGCGGGAGTCGTCGTCCGCAATCCGATCGGGTACTCTTCGCGCGACAAGCGGTTCGTCGTGCAGTCTGCACTTGTCATGGAGATGCTAGTGGGGCTGTCCGAGCGGTGTCAGAACGAGTTCGCAGAGGAGGGCAAAGAGACGCAGCGGCGGTTGGTGCAGGAGATGCTGGCGAAGATTGTTGCCGATACCGAGTCTCTGCGCACGCCGCAGTGGCAGAGTAATCCACAGCGGACGCCGCCCACGCTCCCGTCTGCGTTGAAACTGCAGACGTTGTTGCTTCCATTTCCCACTGGCAAGGCTGGCACGGGGGATTCGGTGCCCGTCTTCGTGCGGGAATTGCTGCGGCTGGTTCGTCTCTGTGCAGACGACTGTATGATGCAGCCGGAGTTCCGGGCCTTGCAAAAGGCCGCCAGCCGGGTCAGCGCCGAGCACCGTCGAGACTGCGCGCGCTTACTCGGGGAGGTAGAAGATGGAGGGCTGTACGAGTGCCTGCGTGTGCAGCTGGCACATCAGTGGCTGTGTGATCTGAGCCCTGGCGATGTTCGACTGGATGGGGAGTTGATGAAGATGGTCAGGAAGTGGAAGACGAGTTCGGCGGAGTATATTCGTCGTATTGGATGGGATATGGACGGGCAGATGTGAGGGTTATCAAAGGCCACGGTAAATTGATAGTCGGATTGATGAATATATTCGTTTTGAATGGCTGATAGGAACGCTGAGTCGTGAATTGAGGTGGTTCATCTTCACTAGCAGAGAACCACGTACCCATCGAGATATAGGCTTGAAACACCCCCTTTGAGCACATGGCAGCAATCATCCCGTACAGAGAAGGCGATCCTCGAGAGTAAAGCTCCATAAGGACAATCTCCACCGGAAAGGATCTGCATTCCCTGGCGATCGTCATCTCAGAGCTACAGGCCAAGGGCGATCAAGGAGCGCGAACGCACGCAATACATTATTCCGCCCACAATAATCTAATGCAATGTCAGTCTCAATCGTCCAGACTCCGTTTTGGATAATGCAGCCTGGGATCACAATTGCACCGCCTTCCCAGCATTGTCAGAATGTCTCCTGGCCAGCATCCAGGATCCATCCCCTAGATCCAGGAGTTCTGGAATGACACGACAGTACCAACCAGGCAAATATACCAACACCCCTCACAGAGCGGCCACAGCTTGCAGCGCAAAGAATGGTCAAAAGACCCCTGCTATGCATGGGCGTGACATTTTTGGCCCCTCGAGCTAGGCATGTTAGTGCCTATAGTGGAGGCAGTGCGGCGCGTAATGTTGTTTCAGCCATCCAGATTGAGGCTGACAGCGTTAGTCTGCTTGACTGCAGATACCGGCGCTTCGCCGGCGCTTCACAATCAGACTTAATCAGTCCCCTCCTGCACAAGATGGACTGCAAATCTTTCGTCTGCACTCTGCCTGTCAGTTCACCCTCGGGTGACGCTGAAATGACCAGACAATGCGCTTGAACCGACCGCCGACACGGCCGCCTGTGGCCACACACTCAAGTCAAGATCCGCTGCTCAACCCAACACAGGGACCAGAGCAGCATGGAGAAGCGCGGTCCGTTCCGTCTCCACCGTCCCAGGATGGCCGGCATCACAGCACCGGCGACCTCTCTGCGACCACGGCGGCCGATTCCACGAGCCGGGACAAGAACGAGAAGCTGGCGAAACGGACGACGCATCGTCCGGTTTGGATCCCCCTGGCACTGCGCCGATGGCTCCTCGTCGCATTCGCCGTGCTGTTTATCGCGCTGTTCGTGGTCGTCGAGGTGCTGTTCCAGGTTTCCAAAAAGAACAATGGCCTGAGCACGAACAGCTCGGCAAACCACTATCTCTGGACGTACGGGCCTACCGCTGGTGGGTTGAAAAATTCCGTGGTCCGTCGTTCATACTAAGGTGACAATATGCAGTCTTCATCGTCATCTCCGCCGTCTGGGGCCAAATCGAATACCGCACGAAGCAGCTCATGCCATGGGCAGTCCTTAACACAAAAGCCGAAGTCCCGGAACAATCTGTCCTGCTCGACTACATCTCGTGGTGGAATGTGATCGTGCTGTTCAAGGCAATGCGAGCGTCGCACTGGCCGGTCGTGCTGGCCATCCTGGGAACGTTGGGGCTGCAGCTGATCACCGTCGCGTCGACCGGCCTGCTCACCCTGGAATCGGTCAAGCTGGACCATATCCCCACGACCCCATACACGCAATATACCTTTGACTCGTCGAACTACAGGATTGACCAGGTCGACGGCCGGTCGGCGTTCACGACGGTGGGCATCGGATGGTTGGATCTGGCGTACCCGGTGGGCACCAGCGCAGACCACGCGTTCCAGCCATTCAACGTATCAAGCGACGTGGACACGAGCGCGGACTCGCTCATCACCGCCGAGGTAGATGTCTTCACGCCCGAAATAACTTGCGAATGGGGCACGGTCGTCAATAATCTGACCGTGTGCGCCGACCGCGCGTGCGTGACCACCGTGATGGAACTCACCGTGCAGACGGAGTCCTGTCCGGGATACTACCTGGCGACTTTGGAGAACCACCAAGCGGGGGCACGGGGCTACTTCGGGGCCGCGCAGCCGCTTTCATGCAACGATACGTCGCAGGGCGACATGGAGCGCGTGGTGTTTATGGCGGCGCACTGGGTCGACACCAAGACGACCGATGCCATGGAGGTGCTCACCTGCGCACCGTCGTACACCATGACACGACAGCTCGTGACGGTGAACATAGCGGGCGAAGCTCAGGCGTTCCACGGAAATGCATCGTCTAGCGCGGAGGCGTCCAAGGCGTTGAATTCGACTTCTCTCCCTGCGATGGATTTGGTACGGGGAATACTCAAAGGGATGTCCACTACCCGTCTGCCTTTTGCCATGTTGCAAAATGCCAAAACGCAGGATCTGCATGGCGGCCACTTTGGGACATTCTTCATTGTCGCGAACTTGACGTCCCCTCACAGCGGGGCCGAATGGATGACGCGAAGTGTTCTCGAGGAGCACATACCGAGGACGCTGAAATCCCTGATGATACAGACCACGCGACAATGGGCCATGCAGCCAGCCCAGGAGCCCTTGTCGGGCTACTTGTCGGGTACTCGTGACCGGCTGGTGGTCCGCGAACTATCTGTGCGACTGATGGAAGCGACGCTGATTGCACTGGTGCTGGTCTGCGGTGGACTGTGGTTCTTGCGGCCAGTGTACTCCACTCCCAGAGACCCTGGGAGTATCCTGGGCCAGATCATCGTGTTGGACCGCAGCCCAGAGTTCGCCCGGACGGTGGCCGGCATCACGACCGGGGAGAAGCTAAAAAGAGAGACAGCAGGCAAGCTATACAAAGGGCGCCTGTCTTCCGGGTTGGAGGACAGCCTTATCTGGAGCGTGGACACCCTCCCCGTCGTCGGCGAGAAGACACCGGGAGCAACCGCAACGAAGCCCCAGAAGAAAGCGAAAAGCGACAAGCCACCCAGCTGGTGGCAACCATGGGCGCTCAACCGCTTCGGCCGCAGCCTGGCACTCGTCAGCCCGTTGCTGCTCATCATCGGCCTGGAGCTCGTCTATCAGCTGTCGCATCGCTGGAATGGCCTCGGGACGATTGGCGCCAACGAGTACATCCATTACACCTGGGTGTATGTCCCGGCCATTCTGATGATGACAGTGCGTATCGTCTACGAAGCGATCTTCTCCAGTGCAAAGATCGTCCAGCCGTATCTGCACCTCAAACGAGGGGCGCGCATCGAAGACGACGCCATCACCGACAACCCGCAAGCCAAGCTGGCCATCCAATCCGTGTGGAAGGGTCTTTCCGGCCATTTTGGCGTGGCACCAGCCGCCCTCGCAACGCTC
The DNA here is from genome assembly GCA_019721355.1 of Aspergillus sp. MEXU 27854. Lineage (NCBI taxonomy): Eukaryota > Fungi > Ascomycota > Eurotiomycetes > Eurotiales > Aspergillaceae > Aspergillus > Aspergillus sp. MEXU 27854. Next base: position 1,625,979 of record JAGMTT010000008.1, on the reverse strand, counting down.
ATCGCACCGCTGTTGACCATTGTGGCCAGCGGCCTGTACTCAGCAGAGACTGTCCAGTCCCGGCGAGACGTCCAGATCCACCGAGCAGACCTGTTCAACTCGAGTATCTCGGAATACCCCATTCTTACGGCCCAGTCATCATTGGTAGGGGGCATGATCGTGACCAGTGGCGTGGCGTATCCCGACTGGACATATGACGAACTGGCACTATCACGGTTGCGGACAGACTCGCTGGTGGATGTTGACCGTCGCGTGCGCCTCAACGCGACCAACATCGACAAAGACAATAACCAGACTTCCATAGATAGCGATGGGGTCTCTAAACCATCGACCAACGACACCAGCTTCCTGCAGGCAAAGGTCCCAGCCTTGCGCGTCAACTTGAACTGCAATGCGATGACAAACCCGACTGCTAACTGGTCCCTGATAACCACCAATGGGGTTTTCCAGCTGTTGGGGGACTTTGGCGAAGGCTGTGGCACAAACATCAACACATCATATCATACTGTAGTCTTACCTACAAACACCCACGTCGGCGGGTACTTCGCACGGTATACGGGGGTGGGATCCTTTGGCAATCATGAGTGTGCCGACTCTTTTCTGGCATGGGGATACCTGCCGGACGACCACTCGACCGATCAGATTCATGCGTTCGGCTGCACCACGTCCGTGGACCTTCTGGAGGCAAACACGACATTCCTTCTACCGAATTATACCATCACCGCGGCTGATCCCGTCGAGTCCACGCGGAAGGAGTTCATCCCATACTACGTGAGTTATTATGACTTTGGAGAATTTCTCCCGAGTCGGAATGACACTTCGAAGGGGTACGATGAGTTCTGGTCGGCGGTGATGGACGGTCACGGCTTGACAACAGATGATTTCGACGACACGGACAAGGTATTGAAGGTCGTGGGGCATTTGTACCGCGTGCTACTAGCACAAACGATGTCTGCCCAGGCGCGCATCCCCCTGGACGGGGCTGACGACGCGTCTCGTCCGAGCGGTGCGGATGACTGGGATCGCACGCTGAAGGGGGAGTTCGTCGACCCGAATGTGACACGATTGAAGCAAAGTCCCATTTCTTCCCGAATCCTGGAAGGTCTTCTGGCGGCCATGTTGATCGCCTGTGTCGTCTCGTTCCACTTTTTGCGCACACGCGATCTTCTCCCGCTGAACCCGTGCAGCATTGCCGGTGCGTCGACGTATCTTGCATCCTCGCAGCTGGTGGGTGAGAATATGGTACCTCCGGGAGCAGAGGTGCAGCGTAAGTCAGATCTGCTGCAGGACTCAAGACTGGCTGGCTTGATGCTGAGTCTGGGGTGGTGGTCGGACCCTGGAGGGCAAAAGAGATATGTGGTTGGTATTGGAAAGGCTGAATAATTAGGCAATGTATTTTGTATATAGTACATGGGATCAATACCCTGTAAAGGTCGCCCGAGATATATAGACAGATATTAAACAGATATTTCAAACGTAATATACAAGCACGAATCGAAGAGACCTATGTATAACAAACCTACCGTACGATGTAAAAGCCATTGACACTGATCTGGCGGTCTCGCATCTCCGCTGTGGGAGAGCGAACACCCAGCCAGTGCAATGGCACCTTCTCGACCATCTTCTGACCACGCGCACGCGCATTGCCCACGGTGTCTTTGGTGCGGTCTTTCCAGCTGAGACTCCGGGACGTCTCGCCAGCTGGGATCTCCGGGGCCCATGCTGGGTGATCGAGGATGTTCTGCGTAGCGGTGACATCGGTGGAATCCGCCAGAGCAGCAGCTTCGGCCGCGGCTTCGCGCGCAGCCGCGAGTTCCGTGTCGGTCCGGCCGGACGGGGGAGGCATATCAGGTCGCAGATATCCCATAACTCGGACATGGACCTTGGTTTGCAGAGGGAGATAGATGTCCTCCAGGAACCGGAGAATCGTGATTTTCCTCGTGGTTTGAGAGAGATTGACGCGTGCGTGTTGCGACGGGTCCAAATTGCGAACGGACAGAATGACCGGGTACCACGGACTGGGCGTTTTGACCGTGCCAGAGCCGTCTTCATTGTTGCGGACGAGATCGAATCGCCCCCATCCGAAGAAGAATCCGTGCAGCTGTTCCAGGATTGTGTCAGGAACCCTCCCCAGGCCCATTCGCGACCCTTGACTCGGGAGAGTCTCCGTTCGAGCCTTAAAGTCCATCGGGAAGGGCCGCTGTGGGCCATGTTCCAACGATTGCTGGTTCTGAAATGAGCGCGATTGTCCAGCAGACGCGTTGTTCTCATCATCGTCATCGTCGTCTCCCATCCCCAGACGGTCGGACACCCCACTCATCGAGAGAGCCGTTTCGGCGGCAGTCTGTTGGACAAAGCCAGGCTGATATGGTTGGAGTCTATTCTGGACTGCCTCGGTGACGGGGGCCAGGACCGTCTGAGCGGCCGTCTGGGCATACATCCCCACCACCATGGCGCCCACTTCCAATGGGAGGGTGCTCAGACTGGCGCCACGGACCGAGCTAGGACTGAGCGAGGTGGAGAGAACGCGGAAGACAGGACTCATGGCGAGCTTCTTCTTCTCTCCCTGACACAGGATGAGCTGGAAATACCCGTCGCCGGCTTCGACGGGGATGCGGGCGACGATGGTCTCGCGAAGGACATGGTCGCGTACCCGGCCAGAAGCCTTCTTGCGAAACTTGGAGATGTCGCGCTGCCAGGCGCGTTCATCGGCTGGATCCACCTGGTCCGCGCGCAGGGCCAAGGAGGGCGTTACATTGAGCCAGTCGTCGGTGAGATGCAGTAGGGCCTTTGCGCGCATGCCCGTCTTGCCGGTCCAGCCTTTACTCTGGAGCCACAAGGTTCGGTCAGGAGGAAGAGGAGCGTCTGAGAAGACCGATATTGTCACAGACGTGGTGCTTCCACGGTAAAAGACCACCCCATGAGAGTGGCGCATAATGGTGAAGTGGCGGTTCGATTCGGTCGGATGCGCAATGAGGCCACCCAGAAAGTGGCGAGCTTCTCCATAGGCCTTTTGAACTGGAGATGGCCCCGCAGGCTGAGCGGACGAGGAGCTTGCGGGCCGAACATCAGTGGCAGCACGCTGGACAGGGGGGTACAAATGCGTATTTGACGGAGAATGGTGGGAGTATGGGGGCGGAAGAGTCTCCGCGGAAGGCATCGGTCTAAGGACCGGCGCAGTGGTGACGCCCCGGGCGGTCGGGGAATGTGCCGTCAGTGTTGAGGCGACGGGCTTTCGCCTGATACAGGGGTCGGTCATGGTGCATGGCGGGAACAGGACGAGATATAGAAGAGAGAGAGAGACAGGGAATGTGAAGCTCAAAAGGGAAGATGCGATGATGAGGTGACAGATGCCATTGGCCAATCAGGGAGGAGCGATGATGTCGATCTGCCGAAGCTGGCAGGTGCATTGCTGACTCGGCTATGCCGCCTTATGCCGCCCCTTCTTGCCTCTTTCGGCCATCCATCTAGCACTCACCAGCATCTAGCCATGACCTTTGATCGCCCCCCGTCCAGCACAGTCATCTCGCCATTGAGATACCCTCCACACATACTTGCCATCCACATCACCATCCCAGTCAAATCCTCTTCTGCGCCCACCGGAGTGATGGGAACATACTCGGCATCCACCGATCCATCCTCTACCCCTGTTCCACGCACCCCCCCATAAGTTAAAGACTCCCTTACTCATGTCGGGCGACCTCTCGTAGGCAGCTTGGAGGCTATCTTGCGAGCTGATGTCACCGACAACGGGGATTACATTCCCGTTGGATGCCTTTGCAGCTGTATCAACCAAAGTGTGCTGGTGGCGACCGATGATGAAGACCTTGGAGGCACCATTCTCAGCCAGAGCTAGAGCCATAGTGCGACCAAGTCCTGTTCCGCCGCCAGTCACAATGGCCACTATGTCTTTGACAGAGTATAGCCTGGACTGATGAAGGGACACGATGCCTGATGCAGTAGAAGATATGACCTATGCTACGATGGTGGGATCTTGGAGGAAATTTGGGGGCAGAATAGGATGTTCTGTCGACCAACTGAGCAGGCCCATATTATACATTCTACTTTGCTTATCAAGTTCTACATTAGAAACCCGTATGTGCCTGCTACTCGGGAGACGCCGACTGCTAACTCGCCTGTGCCATGGGTGCTGTCGACAAAACTGATCACACCCGCCGAAATACCTACAATCAAGACCGGTTTAAACTGACATATGACCGGAATTGGGCCCAACCAGATCGCTGCGTATGTTAATAGGAGTTGCGAAAGGGTTTATATAAGCTTTTTCCATCTTGGCTACCGACGGCTGTTCTCGACTGCCTAGCAGGACCTCCGAGATATATACCCAACGAGCAGTCCACATCATATCGGACTCGGAATTGTTTTCCGCACTGGATGAATGCAGAACTCACAAATCTGTTCATTATCTGATTCATCGCAGCTTTAGTAACCTGGCGGAATTAATACCTCATCACTATATCCACTCATCGGAGTTAACGGGAATTACGCTACTGAACATGGAGAACAGTTGTCGGATCGAACAAAGGACTTAGGAAGCTGGTCGGGAATATCGGAGTCCAAGCTACCAATGATAGTACGCATTGACGATGTCTTACATACGTCTGCTGGATAATAAAAACGGTATAAATACCGTGGGGGTGCGAGCTGATCAGACCATCAATCGCCCAGAACATCAACACCCATACCACAACTTTCCATTGCAATGGCCCCAGAAAACAAAGCCGCCTTTATTGTCGGCACGAATAGTCCTCTTGAGATACGCGAAACTCCCTACACACAGCCAAAAGAACATGAGCTAGTGGTCCGCACTCACGCGGTGGCCATCAACCCCATTGATGTGGGCTTCTACAGCGTGGGCCCCCTATTCCCCTGGACCAGCTACCCGCTCATCGCCGGCCACGATGTCGCCGGCGAGGTCGTCGAAGTTGGGTCCTCCGTCACTCGGTTCAAACCCGGAGACCGGGTCGTCGGCCTAGCAGCAGGCGTTGGCCGTCAGCCAAACATGTCGCCGCCGGAATCGGCGTTCCAGCTATACACCACGCTAAAGGATGTGGTCACGGCGCCTATTCCAGAAAACGTCTCGTTTGTCGATGCGTCGGTCATTCCGCTAGGCCTTTCGACCGTGTCGTCTGGAATGTTCGCCAAGGACTATCTCGCTATGAGACATCCAAAATGCCCACCAGTAGAAACAAACCCAGAGGAGAGGGAGGTGCTGCTGGTGTGGGGAGGATCAAGCAGCCTGGGATGCAACGCCATCCAGGTGGCCCTCGCCGCGGGATACGATGTCATCACAACCTGCTCCCCGCGCAATTTTGAACTGGTGAAGGGCCTAGGAGCCAGCCAGGTATTTGACTACACTTCCGAGACGATTGTGGAGGACTTGATCTCAGCCTTGAGAGGGCGGACATGCGCGGGAGCCCTGGCCATCACTAGGGGCTCTGTTGAGCCTTGTGCGACCGTGCTTGCAAAGACGGCGGGCAAGAAATTCATCACCTCTTGTGTGCCTCTCACGCCCGAGCAGGAGAAGATCGGAGAGGTTGAATGCAAATTCATCTGGGGAGGAGCACTCGAAGGAAACGAGGTCGGGCCAGCCATCTACGAGCACTATCTTCCTCGCGCCCTGGCTGAGGGATCATTTGTCCCTGCTCCGGAGGCAAAGGTTGTAGGAAAGGGATTGGAGGCGATCGAAGACGGGCTGAAGACCTTAAAGGAGGGAGTCAGTGCGACAAAGGTCGTTGTTGATTTGAGTGATTAAAGACATGCAGCGAGCCTATGGAGGTAATAACGAAAGAACAATGAACAAATTTATGTCTACCAGCGCAAGAATCCCATCTCCCTCCATTTCTGCAAATACTTCCGCACAACCTGGTGATTGACCGGTCCCGACTGAGCCAGGGTGGGCGAATGCTCCTTGGAATGGCTAGTATCCAGCTGTAAGCCTCCACAGGACATGCGCTCAAAGTTCTCCTCCAGCCAGTCAACCATCACGATGGCCGGGTTGTCTTCTTTCATGCCGGGGAACGCCCTGACGCGCTGGGCCCATTGCCGGAACGGGATGATATTGTTCGAGCGAATCCCAAGCTCCCCAGCAAGAACGCGGATCATCTCCGACCAGTCCTGCCGGACAGGGTTATCGATATGGTAGACAGGATAGGGGGTCTTATCTGAAAGGAGCAACTCGACTGCGGTAGCTGCAGCATCATCCACCGGGGTCCAAGAGAGAAGACCCCGGAAGTTCGGAAGCGCCTTGAGGGTTTGCGCCGACTTGATCAAGGCGGGAAGATGCTCGCTCGAGTTCCAGTAACCACTGCTTGAAGAGCCAGCAATTTGTCCAGGGCGAACCACCATGGTCGCGAACCGATCCGGATATTTATGCAAGGTCTCATCCAGAATGCGCTCGCAGACGTACTTGGCCTCGCTGTAGCCGTTGGTCAGGGTCGCGTCAATGCTGCTTCGCTCCTCGGCCACCTGAGGCTGACCGGTGATGAGTGGGCGCTGGCCGACGACGCTGATAGAAGATATGAATTGGAAGTGAACTTTGGTGTCTCTAGGCCGCGAGCAGGCAATATCGCGCGCTAGGTGCACCAAATTCTTCATGACCGAGAATTGGGGCTCAAAGCTAGATAACGACGATGCGCCATTCATGGGCCAAGCATTGTGAATGACATGCGTGACAGAGGAGACGATCGTTTGGTAGTCGGATGAATCCAGTCCGAGTCTGGTGTCGGCCGTATTACTCTCGTAGACAGAAATCTTTTCCAGCTCCTCTGAGGTGAGGTTGATGCCGCGTGTCTCAAAGGCACGCTTTTGCCTCTCAAACGGACTTCCCTTCGTCGTACGGCGATTGAGACAATATACTGATGTCACGGTTGGCAGCCGGGCGAGATGCGCAGTAATATGGCTACCAAGACTTCCAGTTGCACCAGTCACCAGCACGCTCACCCCTTTCACAACTCTCGCGGCTGAAGCCGTAGGGGCTGCGAAGGTCTCCACGGTGCGTTGGATATAGTCCTCTGCGATGCGTTGCCGCACCGAGTTGTCCATCTCAGTAGCCGGGTTAGCGGAGACTATCGGCGCTCCAATGGGCAGTCTGTCACGCTGAGGGCCAGAAGCAGTTGCAAAGAGGACCCGTTGCACGCTCACCTCTGCAGAATGTCCGTCTGTCCAATCCACGTGGCCATACTCCACAGCGTGGAGATCAGCCTCCCATCGTTTCTCACTCGTGATGGCGTGGTTGCGCCCATCGTTAAACACCCACCAACCGCGGAACAGCCCAAACACAATATCAATGGCAAACTGAGGTCTTGTCATTTCCAACATCATCAGAACCCCGTCGGGGCGAAGAGCGCGGCGCATGTTGCGCGTCGACTCCTGCAGATTCGATGTTGCATGAACGGCATTGCTGGCTATGATGATGTGCTGGGTACCAATGAGGTCGTCTCCTGGTTCCTTCTCTATGTCATGTACACGGTACTGGACAAAGGGATAGTCCCGGAAACGCCTTCTTGCCTGCGCCAGGAATGCTGCCGAGATATCGGTGAAGGTGAACTCCACCGGTATTCCTAACTTGGCGAGTTTAGGCAGGAACCATTTCGTTCCTCCGCCAGTGCCAGCTCCCATTTCAAGGATTCTGAGCGGACCAGTTGTTCCGGATTTCTGCAGCTTTTGCACCACTCGCTGGATGAAATCAATCATCTGCTTATAGCCGGCAACATTATGTGGCTCGTCCCCATACATCCAGGAGACGAGCTCCTGGCCTTCTTTGGTGCCGAAGATCAGCTGCAGTCCGTCTTGGTCACCACGGAGCACGGCTGCTAGTCGGCTGCCAGTGAAGTACGCGAGACGGCTGGCTCCAGAATATTCCGGGTAGACCCGAGAGATGTCTTCCAAGATAGCTGCGCTAGACTTTGCAGGAGGCTTGATTGCTGTGCGAACGGCCGTGCTGCCATCCATGTCTACTAGTCTGGCGTCTTCAAGCCTCCCGTAGAGGTAGTCCACCAGCTCTTGGTGCTGAGGATCAAACTGAATAGGCTGGATGAGTTGACCGGGCGCTGCAGTACGGATTGAGCAACCTAGCTCTTCAAAAGCTTCCAGCGTCAATGCAACGCAGAGCTGGACCTGCAACGGTGCGAAGGCATGAAGACGGCCACTGCATTGGTTCTCAGCCAGGAAGCGGTCCGTCAAAGCTTTAGTTTCACCAAACGCTTCCAAGAGGATTTCATGCGGAAGATGTAACTCGGAAGCATATGATGAGACGCTGGTCACCGAATCGGACATGGGAGTCGCGAGAAGTTGCTCAGACTTGGAGAAATCGCTGGACTCGCCCGGTTCCTCACTCGTAGTACCCTCATTCTCAACATCTTCACCCAGCGCTCCTCGAACCGCCTTCACTAAATCCCGGAAAGTATCGGCTTCCATGAGGTCCGTCGGCGCGAGTGTGCAGGCAAGCTTCTTCTCCATTTCCTTAGCAAGCTCCATGGCCATGAGAGAATCAATGCCTGCATCTGCCATGTTTCCATCCTCATGGATTTCACTGGGGTCCATGGCGCAGAAATCTGCAACAATACCCTTCACACGAGACGTCAAATCAGATTTCTTCTTCTTGGGCGCATTTGACTGGGTGCGCTTGGGATGACTCGGCTGCTTCGAGGAAGATGAAGGCACTTCACCGGTCGGAGCAGCCTGCTTGGAGACAGGGACGGCGCAGCCAGGGGCGAACTTGCTGAGAATCATCGAGAATGTTGTCTTTGCCACCTTGGCGTACTGCATCCCCAGGAATACCTCAACGAGATCGCCATTACTGGGGTCAAACACAAAGATATCACTCATGTAATAGCCGTCATGGCGCTGATGCATCACAAAGACGTCCCAACTCTCAGGACGAGGTGTCGCGGCATCTGCATATTTCGGGGTGCGCATCCAACGCTCCATCCCATTGGCAAGATAGATATCCGTAGGCGCCCGATCTGTCATGCAGTTGACCCAGAAGCCGCCGACCTGACTGAAACAGTCGCAGAGATACGGGTCTGCCCATGTCTCGGGGGTGTACTTCTTGAGTACCCTCCCTGCGGACTCAGTCCCCTTTCCGACGAGCTTCTGCACTCCCCGATAACGCTCGGAGTAATCGACAATTTCAGAAAACGAAGGATACATGGCACGACCCTGGATGATATCGTCCACATCAAGGCTGTCGAGAAGTTCCTTGCAGCGGTGATGCGGGACGAGACGGCTGTATTGGGCCCATTCGTTGGTCACATTGTAATCATCAGGCTGATACAGAACAATCCGTGCTTGACAATGAATGAGGCTGGATTTTTGGTCTTTGCACGGGTCTCTCGTGATATACTTCATGCTCCATATGCATCGTTTGGGATCCTGGGTGTCCAGTTCTATCCACAGCTCCCGAGAGGGATCCAAACAGAGTGGTGCATCGCTGGTAACATTGTGAACCTGTGGAACCATTCCTCTGCCTTCAGGTATGCTGAATAGTGCCTCTAAAACGGTATCGAGGATAATGGACGCGGGTGCAACAGGCGCGGTGTGCGCGACAATATGTCCAGTCACTGCACTTTGGTAACGAGGATGGGCTGTGTTGATACGAAATTTCGCCGTCTCCTTGTTGTGTCCCTCATAGCCCATGAAGCAAATCAGATCATCCTGTCTTGGCTGTCGACTTGTAGACGTAGTGGTAGACGGCAGCTTCTTGTTGTCCATCCAATGTCGTGACTTTTCAAACTGATATGGTGGGAGAAGGACTGGGCCATATTCGGGAGACTGGCACGCATGGTGACCCCAGAAGCGGACAGACACGCTCTCTCTCCAGAGGCTGACCGTTGTGTCGGTTAGATTCTGCAGGCCTGCAATATTGGTGATATTGACAGCCTGGAAATGGTGCTCAGCAGAGGAGCCCAGTGCTCGCGCCGCCATCAAGGTAATGGTGGAGTTTGATCCCGCCTCAAGCCAAACACAGGTCTTGTACTTGTCTGCGAGACGCCGGACAGCTTGGTGATAGTAAACAGGGCGACGAAGGTGATCGGCAACAAAGGTAGTCGGGATGGTGCCATTTCTCTCATGTTCAGTAGCGTGCTCCAAGTGGATAGATGGTTGATTCAAAGTCAACCCGTCGGTTACACGTTCGAGCTCAGGAATAATAGAGTCAATTAGCGACGAATGGAACGCGTTCGTCACGGCTAGACGTTTCATCCTGATGTGAGAGAGTTTGGGGTTTGTGCTTATGACATGCTGCACCTTGTCAATGGAAACAGTGGACCCGGCCAATGTAAAGCTGCGTGGACCGTTGAAGCAGGCAATGCTTGCGGGCAAGCTTCCAGCAGGGCACAAACATCTGTGCTCTTCGACAAGCGCCTCTACTTCCTCGCGATCTGCCTCGACGGCGATCATGGCTCCCGAGTCGCTTCCCCAACTGTCTCGGATAATCGCTGCACGACGAGCCACGAGGGTTAATGCGTCAGAGAGACTTAGAGCACCAGATATACATATTGCTGTGAGTTCTCCAAAGCTATGACCAACCACTGCTGCAACAGAGAGACCTGATTGCATCCAGCACCGCGCAGCTGCGTACTGTAAGGCGAACAATTTGGTCTGTAAGTTCACCTGATCTGTGATTGGGGACGACTCAAAGATGCCAGGATATAATCCATCTTGGCCCATCTCCTTCAGGGTCAAGTCGCAGTCATCAAGATGCCGACGTAACAGAGGCAGAGCTTCGTAAACGCCCCGATCTAGCCCGATAAAAGTTGACACTTGCCCACCGAAGCAAAGTACGATCGGGCGACCGGACTTTCGCAACTTAGTGATTTGTAGGCCCCTCCCATCAATTATTGCAGTTAGGCGGGTATCGAGCTCCTCCGGTGATGCGCATTGGAATGCAATCTGCGATTCTAGAGCGGGGTTTGACTGACGGCAGATGTTGAAGGAGAGATTGGCCAGAGAGGAGTTCCCTGCCGAGAGGGACTTTTCACGAATGAACTGGCGGACGCGCTGAGCATATTCCCGTAGTCTATTCTCATCGGAAGCACACATTCGGAACGGTAGACTGTTACCCGGCGTGTGTATAGGCGGTTGTTTATCTCGCAGACCACCCGTAGGGGCCTGGGTAATAACCATCGACGCGTTAGACCCGGAAGCTCCGTAGTTGTTGATAAGAACCGCACGATAGCTCTCTTCCCACGGCATCATCCGCGTAGGGATAATCATATTGTCATCAGGACAGGCCGATATATGCGGGTTAAGGGTGTGAAAGTTGGGCTGTGGTGGGATCTTTCCTTCCTGCAGCATCAGGAGCACCTTTACCAGAGCGATCAAGCCAGAGACCCCTTCTGTATGACCTATAAGACCCTTTACAGAACCGAGGAACAGCGGAGCCTTCCTCTGGGGTCCTCCAAGTGATTGTCTAATGCTGGCGTACTCGGCTGGGTCTCCAGCCTGTGTCCCGGTTCCGTGCGCCTCTACAACGGAGATATCACGAGGCAGGACATGTGCACGGCTCGTAACTTTTCTAAATAGGCCAGCCAGGGACTGGGTGTCCGGGACCACGATCGGAGTGCAGTTTGCATTTTGCTCCACGGCGGTTGCGGCAATAGTTCCCAGTATTGTGTCGCCCGCGGCTAGAGCATCTGACATCCTCTTGATAAAGATTGCAGCAAAGCCCTCACCGCGACAGTACCCATCAGCCCTGGCATCAAACGGCTTGCAGGGCCCTGTTGGACTCACAAAAGACGCTCCTGCAAGGTTGTCATATGCAAGTGGACTCATTATCGCGTTGGCACCGCCTACGAGTGCAGCAGTACAGTCCCCTTTCAGGATAGCCTGGCAAGCTTGATGCAGAGCAACAGCAGACCCCGAGCAAGCGCTGTCGACACAAAACGCTGGCCCTCTCCATCCAAAGTAGTGGCTTAGCTTTCCAGCCAGGAAACTTCGCAGGAGTCCCGTAGCAGCGTATGCGGACGCTGGGTGGCAATTAACGTTGTGCTCATAGTCAACGGTGCAGGAGGCAATATAGCAGCCGATATTCTTGTCAATGTCATTCTGTTGGAAGTATCCCGCTTGCTCCAAGGCTTGATAGGCTACCTGTAAGACAAGACGCTGCTGCGGATCCTGGGACATCGCTTCTCGAGGGACCTTCTTGAAGAACTTGTGATCGAAGGCGTCGATATCGCGAACGAAATTCCCAAACCAAGGTCTGATGGCGTCAGGTCTCCATGGAGTCTCGAACTCCTTGTATCGCTCGACTGGAAGCTCCTGATGCTGCGACTGTCCCGAGCAAAGCAACTTCCAGAACTCCTCCAAGTCATCTGCACCAGCAACACGGCAAGCCATTCCAACTACTGCAATGTCCTCATCGTATACACGAGGCGTCTGTCGCAGAGGCGAGACCCGGGACGAGAGATCGATATCCAAATCGGCGAAATGGATGACCCTTCCAGAGAGAGAACGCAGAAACGTTGGAGGCACGCATTTCTCCGGACCGAATTCCACGATTACTGCATCCGTATCTGCTAGATGCTTCTTGTAGACAGTGGAGAATGTCTGTAGCCATTGGCATTGCTCCGCGAGGATCGAGCGCAGAACGAATTCGTGGGTGGAATACTCGATCTTGCCAATTTTCTCTCTCCCTGGAAGCTGTAGGGCCGGGTCGGCAGCACAGATGTTTAGTAATGGCATCAGTGTCTTTTCGTTTCCAGACCAGTGATATCGCCCATTGAAATCGACTTGAGTGGCAATAAATCCATCCGCTTGGAGTTTCCCCTGAAGTTGTCGCACGTCTCGCCTGGGTGTCATGATCGTGACCCGGTTTTCGTCAAATTGAACAGTAACATAAGACTATTCAGTTAGTATAATATGCCTCCGTCTATGGGTGATATCGAACATACCTTAGGGAATGGCTTCAGACAGTCCGTCAATTTCTTCTCCAACTCTGGGGCCTTCAATACAGTCGCCAGCGACGTGTAAGCCTCTTCCATCTCTTGGGCATCGCCAACAGCGCCCATCAACATGGACAACCGTAAAGCAACTGACGCACGCTCTCGAAACGTATCCACGTCTGTGGAGCTAGACACAATGGAGGCGCTGAGAAGCCCGATACAAAAGCCGACATTCTCCACAATTGGACCTGTGTCCGGACGCAAGTGACCAGATGCAGCCCATTCCGGGTGAACCAGCCTCGTATACTGTAGGTATTGTAGAAAATGCGTGATCATCAAAAGCGGAGCCAGCTGGACATAAGGCAGTGGGAACTTATCCGCGGGTGCGTCTCCTGTCTTGAACCATTGCTTTAACGCAAGCAATTGATGTGTCCCGGGGATTGTCTTCAGCTTCGGCAGGTACGTGCATGCAGTCCGATAATAGACAGGAAGCTCTGAGATGACTTCCAGCATCCAACCGTACTCGGGCGAGTCCAGAACCATATCACGAAGCCGCTGGAAGTCATGTTCGTTGAAGGAGAGACATTGGCAACCAAACAGCAAGACAGTCTTTGCCTCCGGCGGGGGGAGAGACCTGGAGCTCTCCATTGAGGTATGAGATGGAGGAATTATTGAGGACGAGGAAGTCAAAAAGAATGCAGGGTGGCAGATGAAAAGCCAAGGAAGACTGTCGTCCTGATTAGGCCATGTAGGAAAGAATATGAGAAAAGGGTACACCAATGTTTGACAATCTACAGTCCAATATTTCCATGTAGAGAATGAGCGCAATCTTAGTATTGCTTTTTCCGCGCCCATGACGGGCTCCCGTCGGAGTTTATCAACGGGCTATCTCTTCGGCAGGCACACTTGTCCAAACCAAGGATTGTATCACAAGCTCTTCCGTGGCTCTCTCTAGTCTATGCAAGTAGTGCTGGGTCTTCGAGCATAGTCCACTTTGCTAAGTGAAGGGGAGGCGCCTCCCATGACCGACGTTTATGAGGGACATATAACTACAATAAAACATCTTTCCACACAGAAGGGATTCTAGCGCAATTGCTTCTACATCTTAAGGGAGGATATGCGTGGTTGATGCATTATGACTTCAGTTTGGCATTAATTGATTAGGTATCCACCTAGAGACTCCATGTTGAGCAGCAAACGCAATCCCACCCAGTCTGAGACACCATTTTAACTCCCCAAACCAGCGATCTTCCCTTATCCATGGCACAGTCATGAGCTAGGGGGACCTGGGCTCAACACTGGGTTCTTCACCCTATCCAGGTCTTGCAAACAATCCAGAACCTCCTGGAGCATGAAATCAAATGCTGAGTCGAGGTATGCGTGGGCCGTGAAAAATTCTGTACACATCATCAAAGGTATTGGTGTTAACGGATGCACCTATGAATGTCAGATATGTACACATCATATTCCGTGTAGGTTGCTAGTACCTTGAAATAACCCAGCTGTGCTTGCAGCTTCAGCAGGTTGAGCACTTCATGAGCGGCCAGGACACATAACCGCTCATACTCGATAATCCCCAGAAGGTGGTCTCCTGTCTTCCACGTAATCGACTCCAGGACATTGTGCAAGAACAGAACCAGCGTCTGGGATACTATGCGCGCAAAGATGGTCATTGGGTCTACCGGCGCTAATGTCGACAGCACCTGGATGCGGTAATTGAGTACATCGTGGAGCCATTGGTGACGGTTCCAAAACCCGTCAAATATATCTCCGTTTATCTGCTCCACGGCTAGCTTCTGGCGATGCGAAAGTGCGCGTCCGCAGATTGTGGCAAGAATGATACACTCGCCGAAAGACGAGGTGACGCCTAGTCGCTGGCCGTTCGGACCTCTGGTCAACACTTCCGGCAGATAGCTGGATATCACGGGTTGTCCTGCCTGAAACTCTTCTTCTGGAGCTGGGAGACGTGTTGAGATCTGTCTTACACGTTAGGGTAGATTGGCTTGGGGTTTTCGAGGGCCACCCATACCAGTTGCTCGTTGAGAGTGAAAGGTAGACTGCTGTGGAAACTGATGAAGCGGTCCAGGGAATATGCCATCCAGAATGTTCGACGTTGTTCCTCCAGTGCAGTCCAATCTACTAAACCAAGATCTTGGTCTTGACTCAGAGTAATCGGGCTATTGGGGTCATCCAATTCATACAATCGCATGCCGAGGACCAAGCGGCAACATCGCCCAATGCTTATCCAGGCTTGTTGAGAGGAGACATGCATATATTCATAAACGGAGACCAGTACCCACGCTTGAGCTTGCTCGATCGTGACCATCTCCATCCGTGAGCATCTTAGGTCGAGAATGTCCAGCATCCGGCGTGTCTCTTGATACAGAGCGTCACGGATCGCTTGGAACTGTACGGACATGGAGGCAGCCAGGGTCCACATGGCATATTGCAAACATATCTGGTCATCGGACTTTTTTGGCTGGTTTGCCCAGACATGATACCTCCAGTGTTGAAGAATCGGAGCAAACGAATGTACTCGATCAAAATATAGTTGGTCCCTGGGAATATCAGACCTGACTCGACTCATTCTCAAATGGGAAATCCTTACAGATCAGCTCGCATCAGATCGGACACTAGTCCACTACTTCGTATCTTGGGGTCCGGTGATGTGGTGAGTAGAGCCTCCGGGGAACTTCCATCTCCCATTGACTCTGGAATCGGCTCGGGAACGGCCGTGATGTCTCTAAATGAATCGTCTTCAGCATCGCAGTCAACCATGGACCCATCAAACAGTCCAGCCATCTGATGGGTAATTTCTGGATGTTGGTCGGCAAGACAACGTTCCAGTGCAGCTAGTGCTTGTTAATAGTGGCTCTATACCATGCTTATAGGTGCACATACCGATGCGAGTCCGCAATGTGCGGAGCTGTCCTTTTCTCGGACCCCTGGGAAGTCTTGTGGTGTTGATCTTGCACTCGATGCCGTTTTCGAAACAGACCTGGCATTGAGGACGTCGGCGATCACAGCGAACTTTGCGACGACGACATTCCTCGCAAGCGGAACCAGGACGCTGCCGCGACATGGTGGGAGTCGTCACCATCTTGATGATTTTCATGTAGATAGATAGAACTACTGAGTGCTGGGATACTACTCGTGTATGGGTTACTGCAAAGCAAAACCTCCTTGTCTCGAAACATGTATTGTTCTTAGTCTAATCCTAAAAATGAGCACTTATACATCGCCCGTTGAATAGCTTCCTTCCACGATAGGGTTTCAGACCGTTATCACCTAGCAGATACAACCCCGTGTTACTGGCAAGAGGAGCTATTCTGATGTAGCCCAGCTGCAGTCCTCTCATCCAGGCACCTCCAAGTGGGTAAACCGTTGTTGTAACGGGTTCCTGCTGGGAAGAAGCAGGTCATTTGCTCGTTCAAGAAAGTTTGATGAGGAGGTTATAGCCCGTTAGTGCTAGTATGCAATGAGCTTCTCAGGCTATACCCCTCATCCCGTTGGTGTTGTAGCAAGTGTCAAGTGGTGCATTTCTATTGCGACCAATTGGACCAGGTCCAAATATCAGGGTATGGCATTGGTAGGCCAGGTCCTTGTGGTGACACTTCCAAGATTCTGGAGGATACCTTGATATGCCGACTCACGGTTTCCACGCAACCTGACTGACTTAGACACACGCTCAACATAACATCGACAAGACCAGAGTCAACCTCGTCGCATGCTTACTTCCATATAGGAAATGGCTTATTGACCTCTATGGTGCACCTTGGCTGTCGATTTTCTATTCGCCAACGCTGTTCGACGAAGCTTTGTCCGATATGATCTAGGTCCTTCATTGTGACGATCCTCTCAACCGCGTGGAAAGCCACAGCAGATCCTATATACACAGCAGAAACAGCCTGGTCAACGACAGGCTTGTGCGACGCACGATCATTCCAACCCCTTACAAAGTGCCAATGTCGTGGTCCAGAAGCCCTCGTACAAGGGGATGCAGAACGGCCTTATACATAATCACCCTTGCTAGGCATACATCTGCGCCCCAATTATCCTCGACTCCGCGTTGCACAGGCCTCCGTCCACCGTCAAGGTTGCGATCTTGGCCCCATCGGATGAGATTCCGGGTGTCGTGGACCCAAGCAGCAGCTGGGCTTGCTTTGTCTTGCATCGACGAGGTTCGATCTAGATTTTGCTACGACTTCTTAGAGGGTACTCCACTTCGGTAATGCATTCCTACAGGCAAAATTGACAGATTGAGAAGCCATGAACCGGTGTGGAAGCGACGTGGTTACGACTACGCTATCATGGCTTCCGTAATTGCTGGCTGGGCGTTCAAGGATGAAGCACAGTCGGTGGTTGTAGACTTTTTGCTGTCTGGAAGCAAAGGTTTGAGATCTTCGGGCACCAAATATAGCGAAAATTGTCATTCCAACTATCCTCACACCGCCATGAGATGCACGCCTTCTGTCCCATGTTAGAGCATGCTCGAATGACATCGGTGGATGACCCCAATTGAACAAAACAGCACAAACATTGTGTTTCATGCTATATCAATCAGGATATGGGAGTCCACATAGTCTGTCCGCACTACGATCCATCGTCGTCGGAGTTTTGTGCCCGTCCGTGGGGTCATATATGGACTGAGGCCGTGCCAAGCATACAAATCCTCTGATCACCGCATGTTTTTCGTCCATACTTGGGCTTGATTCTGTTGTTCTACACGACCAGCGACCCTCGCTTCTGGATGAGACTGAATCTTTGCAACCTGAAGCACAAATTTCCATCTCCGGTAGACATGGCAACATTCGAGCATATCGAGGATGTCATTGGTCAGCTCCCAATGTTGAAGAGCTACACTCATATCCTGCTTTGTTTTCCTCTCGCTGACACTCACCGTGATGAGATCGTTGAAAGCCTTGAGTCCGCTGTGCGTCAGGTTATCAAGACCTTCCCATTTCTCGCTGGCAAGGTAGTCAACGAGGGCAAGGGACCCAACAGCTCGGATACTTTTAGGGTCGCTCGCTGTGAGACGTGGGAGTCCCCAGACCACCAAGTTGTACGAGTCGTTGATCGCTCCTCCATATTGCCCTCCTACGATGAGATCCGGGAAGCCCAGGCCCCTGCTGCTATGCTCCCTGGATGTCAACTGGGACATCGCGTGGCGTTCCCAGCGCAGTATCATGAAACAGAGGGCGATCCTGCGCCCGTTCTTGACATCCAGTGCAACTTGGTACGGGGTGGACTGTTGCTTGATATAGCCGCCCAGCATAACATCATTGATGCAAGTGGTATCTTTCAGATTACCCACCTGATCGCGCTCTCCATGCGAGGTGAAACGATCCCCGATGATATTGTGAAAGAGGGAAACCGTGATCGCCGGAATTTGATTCCATTCCTCGGACCAAATGAGCCTCTTCTCGACCACAGCGAGCTCAAACCGAGCAGTATGATCCAGGACCCTCCGCCGGTCAACTTCTTCCAGGGGTATCAGTGGAAGTTCTTCAAGCTGTCTGCCGAGGCATTGGGTCGGATCACTGTTGAAGGACGACGACAGCCACACGAGTTTGTGCCGTCTATCACCTTCGTCTCGGCAAACGACTGCTTGACAGCCTTCCTATGGCAAAGAGTCACAGCCATGCGCTTGAAACGCCTCCATACCCCAGAGGCCGTGTCCAAACTAAGCCGGGCCGTGGACCTGCGGCGCGCGATGGGCATCACCCCGGCATACATGGGCCACATGATCCGCGTCGCAAATATCAGTCTCACTTTTCAAGAAATTACGACGAGCTCCTTGTCCCGGCTCGCGTCTCTGCTCCGCAAGAGCGTCCTGAATGTGAGCCAGCCGTATGCGGTTAGGAGCTATGTGACCTTTATTGCGAACGAACCTGATAAATCGAAAATTGCGTATGCAGGGGCCTTTAATCCCTTTACCGACATGTCGTGTTCATCCATCGCGCATGTCACGGCTCCGACATTCGGTCGTCTGGGGGCTCCTGAGTTTATACGGAGGCCTACCTACGGGCCTCTGCCGTGTTGCGCGTATGTTGCTCCTGAAAGGAATGATGGGTATGTGGCGTTGCTGTGCTTGCATGAGGATGAGTTTCGGGTTTTGGATCAAGACAAGGCGTGGTCAGACATTGCGAGATGCATTGGCTGATACAACCATGATAGACGGCAGGCTTACTGAATGACATAGCTGGTTGTTGAAATAATGGTCTCATCGTCGTCCTCCTGCTTCGAAGTCTACGAACACAGCACTATTATTGTTCAATGGCTAACATTCTCTTATCAATACAACACCATATTCACCAACCCGTATAAAACTTTCCGTTACTTCTCTTCGTCTTCCTCCCTGGCCTCTACCAGGCCTAGGTCAGCAACCAAAGCCCGATTCAAGTCGTACTTCTTAACAAATGCACACATGAAAGTCGCGACCCCCGAGATAGCGCACATGGTTGCCCAGATAATCCTCAGACTATCGGTGTACGCCACCTTCATATTCTCTTGCTGATCAGCCGTTGGAAGTTCCTTAATGACAGTCACCAAAGACGCCGCGTCTCGACTCATTTCGATCGCACGATCCGCAAATTCCGAGTACTTGAGCAGGTGATGTCGCATTTGGTTTTGAAAGATGACTCCGCCCACGGCGATCCCGATTGCCTGGCCAAATGCGCGGAAGAACACGACCATCGCCACTGCCACGGTAAGATTCTTGTTCGTTGCAGAGGCTTGGATCGTACAAACAACCGCCGCGGTGACTATACCCATGCCCAACCCGTAGGGTATATTCAGGAAGATCCACCCCGCAGTACTGGTGTGCACTTTCAGCAAGCACAGAAGCCCAAGTCCAATAGTGCAGATCGTCCATCCCATCCAAAGACCCCATCGGTAGCGTCCGGTAATCGTGATGATGAATCCGCAGATGACAGCTGCAGGCGCCACCGTGAAGGTTTCTGGGAACAGCGCGACGCCGGTAATGATGGGCTTGAAACCGCGTGCGGCCTCGTAGTAGAGAGGTAGATAGTAGAGGTTGCACCACAGGATCAAGCCCTGGATGGCACTCGCTGCAAACGCAATCGCTGCGCTTCTATTCTGAAACACAGATTGGGGGATCATCGGCTCAGCAGCAACATAGCATTCGTAGGCGATGAACACGGCTATGCCGACTGCGCCAACTGTCAGAGGTACCAGCGTCCGCCATGAGTCCCAGTCATACATCACTCCACCCCATGAAAGTGGGATGAGGAATGAGGAGACGCTTCCAACGAACAAGATTGTCCCGATAAAATCAATCCGGGCGAGCTTGGCCTTGAGCGATCCAGGCGGAGTGGCTAGACGGAAGAAAAAGACGGTGAAGAAGGCTGCAATCCCGATAAACGGGAAGTTGATGTAGAACAGCCAACGCTGGGATAGTCATGTTAGCATGTTACCCGTGAGAAGGACAAGACGTAGCATACCCATGTAATGTTTTCTGAGAATCCACCTCCGACGATCGGTCCTAACACCGATCCCAAGCTGTACATGGCACTGAGGATTCCGTAGTAATTTCCTCGTAACCTCAGGGGAACCAAGTCGGTCACGATCACTTCAGAGAGCATGGCAAGCCCTCCCCCACCCACGCCTTGGATGCAACGACCCACCAACATCTTGGTGAAATTGTTGGCAAGGCCCGCTACCAACGCACCGACGAAGAACAGCACAAGGGACGCATTGATGACAGGTCGGCGGCCAAAGATACTGGACAGTGTCGCTGTTGCTGGCTGAAAGACTACTCAATGGTCAGCGCGGTCTCGAGTATGGGATATAGAAACCCACCAGTTGAGCACAGGAGGAAGGACGTCCCTGTCCAAAAGGCTTCCATGGCTGATCCATGAAGGTCGCTAGCCATTGCCTAGGGATTTGTTAGAACCCTCTTGGGAAGACATCTGGGAAGCTTACTGGAAGCGCGACAGAGATGGACGTCCCGTCCAAAGACACCATCAACGACAATATCGCCAGAGTAAAGAAGATCAGCCGACCAGTCCAAGACAACTTGAAGTCCTCATAATTTGGTGCTGGTGTATCTTTTTCCTCTTCGTGATGTTGTTCTTTTCCATTTGCGTCCATCGCCTCGACCATTCCCTCGTCTTTCTCCGCGCTAGCTGCGGGTGTAGCAACAGTGATCTCGGTGGGCGTCATCCTGCAAGGGCTGACAATACTCTACTACGTGATGCTGGGACGACGAAGACTGCAAAGGAATCGAATGGTAGAGGGCCAGAAGAGGGGGGCGACATCACTCCTCCGCTCCTTCAGCTTTCAATGGCCGTGGGACGGTGGCTTGGTTCGGATCTTGACGGAGGGTATTACGGACATAAGATGATATGCCCGAATCTCCTGTTTGCTGTTTCAGACTGCGGGCCTGATTTACTCCGTGTGGACATGGTAGGTTGCTTGTCCTTGCCGGCGGGTTCTTGCAGTCGTGTAACTGAATCAGCGACATGGGATTGCGCCTGACGAGGATGATCTGTGAGATTGGTTGAGGGACTCAATTCCTGCATGATGAACTGGAGATTCCAGGGGCAACTTCATTGGTCTTCACTCTTTGTCTGCCTGGTCTGTGTTACTGGCCAACAACCACTGATATGTACGGGGCCCATGGGAGCATCCTGGGCGGCATCTACAGCCTGTATGACGTGGTATACCCCTTTTCCTGCAGTTTCTCGGACAGACATTGCACCGACTCTGACATCATCCACCGTTGTACGCCTTTATGCAATGTACTCGTTTTTGGTGGTACACAGAGGCTGATTTGTCGTTGTGCATCTTGTGCAGTTGGCGGAGGGCATCTCGTATAGAACACCTACCTTCGTGCATGATACTCGGTTGAGGTGTATGATGCCTGATCTAAAGACGAGATATCTTGGTAGAGTACCCAGAACCGATCCCCATGATGTTGACACCCCCAGACTTATCGAACCCCGATGACCAGGACAGCGGAACAGCCAGCGGGATGGAGACTCCAACTGATGACCGACTGGAAATCGCCATCATTGGCTGTGGCATAATCGGCTCTGTTCTTGCCCTTGGACTCATCCAGAAAAACATCAGAGTCAAAGTGTACGAGCAGGCTGGAACTCTGCGCGAGATTGGAGCCGGTATCGCTTTCACCGCAAACGCTCGAGAATGCATGTCTTTGATAGACCCGAGAATCGTTGACTGCGTGAACGCTGTGGCGACGGCAAATGGGGACCCAAATAACCCAAACAACAACATGCAGTTCATCGATGGCTACACCCACACCCCGGGAGAAGACGACATGAAAGGGAAGATACTGTACAAGCTCGCCGCCGGCCCAAGGGAGTTCGAGGGCTGCCACCGGGCACACTTTCTCGAGGAAGTCATGAAGCTGATGCCAGATGGAGTGGTACATCTCTCTAAACGCCTGGAGTCGATCGAGGAGCCCAGCGGTGACAAACTCGTGTTGACCTTCACTGATGGGACATGTGCGATGGCAGATGCGGGTACGTACATTCCTCGTCCGCGCTGTCACGTATTCTCAGCTTACGCAAGCTCTCCTTTCTAGTCATTGGATGCGACGGCATCAAGTCGCGAGTCCGCGAGATCATCCTGGGCAAGGACGACCCGGCGTCATCCCCGCACTACACGCATAAGATTGCTTTCCGTGGACTCGTGCCCATGAATGAAGCCATTGCCAGATTAGGGGATTACCGAGCTCGCAACCAGCACATGTACGGGGGTCCTGGTGCGCATGTGCTTCACTTCCCCGTCGCGAAGCAGAAGCTGTTCAACGTGGTGGCGTTTGTCAACGATCCCAACGAGTGGCCGCTCGATCGAGCCATGTCTCAGCCGGCGACCAAAAGCGAGGTCGCTGCCGCATTTAAGGACTGGGGACCCACGGTACGATCCATCATCGACCTTCTGCCCCCGGAGCTGGAGAAGTGGGCCGTGTTCGATGCGTTTGACCACCCTGCGCCGACGTACTCGCGTGGCAGGATCTGCATCGCGGGGGATGCTGCCCATGCGTCGTCGCCGCACCACGGCGCTGGCGCTGGGATCGGTATTGAAGATGCGTTGGCCTTGTCGGTGTTACTGGATTGTGTTCAGAAGAGCTACAGGGCTTCTGCTGGTAACCGATGGAAGGCATTGGAGAAGGTCTTCTCGGTTTTTACTGACGTCCGCCACGAGAGATCCCAGTGGCTCGTTCGTAGCAGTCGAGAGGCATGTGAGATCTACGAGTGGAATTATTCCAATTGTGGCGCCGACATGACAAAGGGCCACGAAGAGATCACACGCCGTTCTCACAAGATCTGGTATTTTGATATTCAGGACATGATACAGAAACTGGAGGAGGGCTTTTCTCGTGCAATGGGCTCCGATTAAATGTGACAAGCTTCTTGTCTTTCCAGACTGCTCAACGTCGCATCTAAAAGTTTCAATGAAGTAATCTTATCAAGTTGCTCATGAGAACAATTCTCCCCTTTTGTCTGATGTCACGTCCGTCATCACTGGCTGATAACATCCGATAGGACGAAATGGATGAAGTTATCCTTGCTGGTTGTAGCATTTGATCGTAATGGGCATTGTTTTCGCCTCGAAGAATACTAAGTTGGTGTCCATCAATGATGATCACTAAAGATCTTTCATCCCATGGCACAAGCTACGTAATCTAAGATCAGGTCGTATGCTGAGAGACTAGTGTGAATTATATATCTTCACACCCCCGGTATCGAGATGTCCCTTGATTGCTATCCAGCACAGCAATTAGTAAATCAATATAAAAGAAATGATAATAAATTCATCTTAAACCTCTAACATCTCCGCCAGTACCGGACTACGCGTCAACTCATACGCCTCCTTTATATAGTCTGGGTCGACCGAGAAGGGCCGAGCAATCAGGTTCGGGATATATCTGCCAACCAGTTCCTCCACTTTCACATTTCCTTCGAGAAAACCAGGCTTCAGAAGACACTGGCGGAAGCGATCCACGGTGGAACGAAGGTGACTGGAGTGAAAAGGCACATCGATGCCCTGTAGAGGGATCGTTGCTTTTCCGCGATGAAGCTCAAGTGGACACGGAAGAGCCTTGGCACGTCCAAACAAATCGCCGATCACCTTGTGCAGGCTGATCGACGCGTTGTCAGTCATTCCACACACCAGCTCAGGGCCATCGGGTGATTGTGCAAGGTGGTCGAGGAGTTTCCCCAGGACATACAGGTTGGTTGTCTGTCTTGGTCAGAAGGGAACGCCTCTCAGCCCTGGGGATCAAACTTACAGTGCCCGAACAAACATATTGCTCGCCATCCACGTTGAAGTTGACAATTTCCAGCAATTCTCCGCTCTTGGAGGCGATTGTGCGGACAACTTGGGTGAGAGCCGCCTGGCTGAAGTCTAGTTTTGTCAATTTCATTCTGTTAGGCTCCACCGAAAAAGACTCACATTTGCCTACGCGTGCTGGGTTCACCGCAACCATGCCAAATGTTCCCTGGCTTCCATTACGACCGGCCACAGATGCTTGCATCATCAGTCCGCGATAGAACGCTAGCTCTGCCAGAGAGCTCATGGGAATGTCCCGAGCCAAAGCGGAGAGGGCACCGTATTCACCAAGAGAATGACCAGCATACACTGCGTTGGATGATACATATCCCCCAGCACGGAGCTCTGCAAACACTGCGGCCTCAAACGTGAGAATGGCCGGCTGTGCAAATTGCGTTGAATATAGTAGCCCCCGAGGATCCTCAAAGGTATACGAGGTCGACTCTGATGTGAGTCCTGGCAGGACCGGTTGCTGGCTGACACTACCATCGGGCCACACAGTCTCCGTCGTGATCGAAAGATAGTTTTGCCTTATTTTACGACCGCGATGCCCTCCAAAGTACACAGTATGGACCTTGGGGTTGTTTTGAACTATGTCAAGGACCGACCAGCCTGCTTGTGGTTAGTTTTTGCTGCACGACAACCAAGCAGTCTCCTCTCATACCGTATGTCTCATATAGGTGGCTGTCTATCTCGTCCCATAGCCCTTTCGCTACCGGGCTTGAGCGATACAGATCCATCCCCATTCCTTTGCTCTGGCTCCCTTGGCCAGTAAACAGATATGCTGTCGCCGGCTGTTCTATCTCGGCCTGTGCGATAAGGACAGTCTCTCCATTCTCTTTTCGAGTCACGTTAACGGTGAACTTCAGTCGACCATCAACCATTCCCGTGTGCTGGAGCTGTATCACCAACTTTTCACTCGGAAATACCATCCCCGTGAAGCTTGTCTGAAACTTTCGCAATCTCCCCCGATCTTCCGGAAAGACCAGGTGCTCCAACGCTGCAGCACTAACTGCCGACGTGAACATCCCGTGGGACAAAGTACCAGGCAGCTGAGCTATACTGGAGAAGACAGCTGACACATGGATGGGATTGTAGTCTTTGGATATATCAGCGTACGGCTGGTTGCTGACGGGCATTTGGACTTCCAATGATGATGGACCGGACCATCCGGCCACCTTAAAGTCCGTCCGTGTGTCTCCCAGCGATCCTCTGCGCGCGAGAAAGTCCAGGACTGGATTTCCCATGCAGTCACTGCACCTGAAATTTACCGAGCCGATTTCTTTCCATTGATGACCATGAACCTGACAGGAGGCGTTTCCGCTGACATGAAGGCCCATGGATCCGCCTTGTTTGTAGGTGACATGCGTCTCCAGGTTGAAAACGATCAATTGCCCTGCTAGGGATGGTGTATCGTCGCTTAACTGGAACCAGTCTCGATGGAGGAGTATTGATTCATCCAGTTCGGATGACAGCTGGAGTGTCCATGCCGATTCCGTGGTATGGCTGAAAGCTGGAGCGCCCTGCTTCAAGGCTCCCCTATACAGGAAGGAAGAGATGACTACCATCACAGGCTCTCCTGCACGGAGTATTTGTGCCTCGACCGTGACAGTCTTTCCCGTCTCCCCAATCGTGATGCTCTGAACTTGAGATTGCGAAGTGATTCTGTCACCTACCTTCAGTGGAGTTGCCCCTGAGCAGTACTCGAATTTATTTGAGAGATGTACCAGTCGAAGCAGGTCTCCGTCAATGTCTTGGATAACGAGCGGTCGTGAGATCACCTCCCAAGCTAGAACAACCCCTATGCTAATGGGCAGTATATCCGTGTGGGCGAACATCACTCGGTGATCAGGAAACGCTGCTCCTGTCACTTCATTCAGGCTCTCCAGGAGTTCCGTTGTGAGCGTCACCTCACGCCCGTAGTACTTGTCATGGACGGTCATTTGAAAACTAGCGTCCTCCCCGAACCACAAATTGCTGTAGAAGGACTTGATGCGCTCGTTACGATTCTTCATGACTTCGCTCAGTCGGATCGGACCGCGACTCGGATCGAATTGATAAAACAACTGCAAGGGGACCGGCGAGCTCCGCGTGCGAACTTCAACGGTGATGTCCATCCCATTATGCGACGTTATCTTGAACGAAGACGTGGCACTATGTGGCCCCTGATGAAGAATCAACATCTCGGATTGATCAGGGTTGAACTGCACTGTGGCCTCAGGATAGTCGTCGATAAATTGACAGAATGGATTATTCTGGCGCACTCGATTCTGGATAATGATTTTGTCTCCCAGGACTGCGCGCGCCCACGCTGGGGCCATACGACAATTTCCAAGACTGACAACAGCGGCCGATGTCCCATCGTCCTCGTTGGAATCGGAGAGCGTCACAGACGACGGGGCGGACAGGCCTTCCGTGAAGACGTCCTTGCCAGCAGCAGAAACGCTGGACCAGGAGGAGGGCGTCACCAGGCCACTCTCTGGAGGAGAAGCAAACTCCATGGGCAAAAGGTCCTGTTGAATACGATCCACCAATGACTGAGTAATGGAGTCCAAGATATCTTTGGCCGAGTCCTCGCCAGTCCTCGAATACCGAGCGGCCACTGGACCGTGGAGTATACACACTCGTTCGGCATCCTGGTCGACAACTGCGTCGATATCCTCAGACTGCCATAACGAGTCTTTCTTGAAGTGAAACTCAAAGTCTTCATTCAAGGCCGGAATGAAATTCACTGGCTTCTGTCCTGGCTGCTTTGCTTGAATCAAAAAGAACGAGACATCTTCCGGGTTCAAAATTTCATCTGCAACAGGGCAGACGCTGGAAAAGGTGTTTACAAAGCCATCTGGATCTTTTGCCAGGACCTTTTTCGATATGTTGAAGCTGGAAACGCGGCTGGTCTGTGATCTCTCCAGCGCACGCACTGCGAATCTCATGGTCAAGTCGACGTAGCTCTGATCGATCCATCGTCGTTGATGCTTCACATACATCAGTTCTACCATGCGCATAAGAACCTCGAGATAGGTCATGTCTGCAAGATCGATCACATCCCCCCGTCCGTTCTTCCCAAACCACGGTTTTGCAAAATCACGATTAAGACGGTGGATAATCTCGCCATGGTGCTTCATTAAATAAGAAAGACGGTCTTTTTGCGGAAGGCTGAAGACAGTCTTGTCCATTTCAGCCCAGAAGCGGACTCCCCTGGTCGCTATTTTGTGTATTGGCTCGCCCATCTCTGACCTAACGGTTGTGATCCCTCCAGCGGGCCCAGTGTATGTGTTTTCCCACTCCCCATCTTGAAGACCTTCTGTTTTGATGATGAGCTCTTTGACTGCAGGCGATGTGTGAGACTCCCGGGCTACCATCATGCGGCTCCCCAGAAGGACACCGTCGAATGGCATTGGAGCATATCCCATACTTGTCGACCAAGATCCTGTCAGATACGGGTATATTGAGTCACCATCACCGAATCCGCTTCCTGCCACGAGGTAAATGTTCTGCTGCTGGCGGATGAGTCCATAAGTGCTGAGGATAGGAGAATGGAAATCCTCAAAGGAATGATGACCTCCGCCCCGGCCGCCCGTCCACTGGAGAATAACGGGGAACTCGGGATGTTCCTTCGCGATGGCAATGACCTGGCGTATTCCAGATACTGACCCGGGCTTGAA
Organism: Aspergillus sp. MEXU 27854; assembly: GCA_019721355.1. Taxonomy (NCBI): domain Eukaryota; kingdom Fungi; phylum Ascomycota; class Eurotiomycetes; order Eurotiales; family Aspergillaceae; genus Aspergillus; species Aspergillus sp. MEXU 27854. The sequence continues at coordinate 1,598,090 of JAGMTT010000008.1, read as the reverse complement.
GCTGATATGCCGCAGATTCAAGCTTCCGATGTAGTCAGACACCACCTCTAAAGACGGAACACCAGCGCCGATGGTCAACCCATCGATCGGAACACTATCATGAGACAACCGTCGCAGAAGCGAAATCTGCCAGCCCATAGCCCGAGGATTTGCATATATGAGATTGCAAGTGATTCCTCGGCCGGGGGGGATTGCCTTGGCGAGCTTGTTGATCGCAGCTTCCATATCTGAGGCGGTGTGATAACCTCCTCCTGCGAGCTCGACATGGTATCCCGCGTTCATGATCGCTGCCACAAAATCCCAATGCACGGTTGTTGGCGTCATGCCAGCGACCATGATCGGAGGCGTTCCCAAGAGCCGACTGAGGCGTGTTTCCAGCCCACCAATTGATCCTGCTACAAGCTTTGGCTGGAATCGCTGACCCCATGTCTGTAGCTTAGTCGACGTATTCAGCAGACGAGGAGAGAAAAGATCCTGCATAGTCCCAACCTCAGCGTCGTGAGAATCCAAATCAGCGCCTTGGATTATCCGTATACCAAGACCCTCTGTCATCTTTTTGACCAACGTTCCAAGGCCTCCGCGATCAAACACTAAGATGTGCGAGATACCACATAAACGCTCATGATACTGGATCACATTGGCCAGTGCCATAGTCCAATCGCAGGTTTCCTGCGCAATCGCATCAATGGCTATGTCGAGTATGTTCACATCTGAAGTGAGCTCACAAAGGTTTCTCCCGGTGCTTGTGTGGTAGACAGGGATCGCCAACTCGGCTGAAGAGACCATGCGAGCTGCAATTCGTTTTTTCGTCTCTTCGGCAGCTTTCGTGAGGTAGGGAGTGTGAAATGGAGTGCTTATCGGCAGGAAGACATGATGGATGGACGGTTTTCTCTGGCCGAAGGGAACCTTGCTCTGGTCATCAGAGCCCTTGATGCTACCAAGATAACTGTCAAGATGTGATAAAGAGTCAACAGGGCCAGCTACTACGAACTGATCCCGTGAATTGATGAGGGCGACATGTAGCTGTGAGTTGCCTTGAAGAGTCTGATTAACGCGACGAAAAATAACATCCAGTTTTCCGCGATCAATTCCGCGCACACTGAGCATATACGTAGGCCCAGCCAGGTCCTCCGCCTGCGGAGGATTCCGATGATCAATGAATTGACATGCACTCCTGGGCGCCCTCCGATGTGACTCCCATCCAAGCCAGAAAAGTGTCTCCACAACGAGACAGGAGTTTTCGTAGAAGGACTCCCAGGAGTCTGACGTCGCGATGGCTATTGACACCAGCAATCCCTGCGAATGACCCGTTGTTGCTTCGAACAAGCTTCGCAACTCGGCCGGCGTGAGCTTGAGCACATGGCAAACAACACTGTATCGAGCCAGGCTCAAGATACCAATCAACGACATGCTCACTGGTGCCTTGGCGATGAACTCCGTTGCTGGGCTGGATGTCACATCGCTTAACCAGCCCTCCAGATCGAAGTTGCGTCCTTGATAGAAAGACCGTGTTTCCGGATGCTGAGATAACTCGTTCAGCAAGGACCCGAGGACCCGAATCAAAGGTCGCAGCATATGCTGGTATGTGGAATATAGATCCGAGAGTTCTTGCAAACAGGTCAGGCTACCGTCCCCTTGTCCACCGAAGATTGCTATCATTCTGAATTGTTTGGTATGAACATGGTGCAAGAAAGCGCTGGGGATCGCTGCGGCCTGTTGATCGGCTAGTTGACCATAATCATCTCCACTGGCCTCAATTGCTTGGTAGTATACGCGCAGCCATCGTTGTCGATCCTCACGGGAGGGAGTCAACCGCGCAACTAGGCAATGTATGTCGCTCTGGCCGCGCAAAAATTGACGATCGAAAGACTGCAGCACGGCTGCAAGGATGGATGGTGAAACCTCTTCCTCCGCGATAAGGAACTTGATGAAGGCCAGGGCCAGTTCGACTGGGTTCTGGAAGATTGGGGCCTCCGTAGTAGACAGGACGGACATCAAGAAGGCGTCCTTCAGCGGCTCTAGCACTAGAGAATAGTCGCTCGGTATAGCCAATTCCAGCCGCAGATTCTGATAATGGAATATCAGGTTGACAACACATAGCGAAGCAGACGAAGAGTTATCGGCATTTTCTTTGGTGTGGCTGTACCCATTGACAGCAGCAGGAACAGCCACTCCAAGCGGACCGGACCAACTGCTTCCCTCTGCTCCTTTCATCTTCCGATGGTCTCACCTCTCTGTTGTCCTCAGATGTTGGATTGCAGGAGGACATGAGAGAAGTCAACGGTTGCGGTCCTCAAAGGTTCATGTTGCGTACATGAACGTATGTATACGGTGAGGCTGGCCGGAGTTGCGAAGGTGACTGAATGCCAAGTGAGAGAGCTGAATTGATTTTGAATACGTTTAATCTGCCAAATGGCGACTGCAGGTACCGTTGATGTGAATCCCGCCTGGTCGACGTATATAAGGGGCGTATACTCTACCCCCCTGACCATCCAACCAGATTACCTGCAAGCTAAGGCAGCTTTCCATGTTGACCCTCCAAGGAAGGTCTAGTCCATTCATTAAACCCAATACGGCGCCTATCTGTTCTTTCTAAAACGGTCTTATTTGCGTTAGCTGCCGTGAAACAGTTTGACAACCCTGAGCCTGCGGCAACCGGAGTTTTGCGGGCGGACTTATACCGCTATGTTTGTACAACATGGCTTCAGGCACACCGATATGTGGATAGGCATACTCTGTTTCCAACACGTCTTCACTTGCATCCGTGTTCTGGTTATTATATGCCTCGGGTTGTTGAGGCTAAACGTTTTCCGCGTGAGTGATCATCCAGCGACACATATCTAACGGTATAAACAGCCAGCACCACAGCAATTGATAACACTGGTGATATGACACAGTGTGTACTGGTTAATACTGAATGATCCCTGTGAATGCGCGTATCGCGGAACCTCGAGCAGGCCTCGAATACTCATATTGCTACCGAATTCAACAACAGGGACGGCAACCATGACGTGCATAGAAGTGCCAGAAACACCCAGAGGCACAGATGCTGCTCTAAACAACGAGAAAGCAGCATACAAGCTCTTCATCGAGTTGCTTGCGTAAGTTGTTCAATCACTTCCATTCCTGGATACTGATCAATAAGTTATCAACTAGCATCCCCGGTTAGATGGTAAGTTTCGTTGAGCATATACCATGCAGAATGGACCCGTAATGTCTTTAGGATCGAAACACAACATCAATTATTACGTCGGGATCCTCGTATTCGTCGATTCGTGGAGATAGGACCCCGGACGACTCTTGCTACCATCGCCAAAAGGTCCGCGGTCAAATACCATGCGTCTCACGCTCCGTCGCATTGGTCAGACCTGCAGTTCTTGTCCTATCAAGAGCACAAGGACGAGATTCTTTACCGTTACTCAGATGCCAGTCAAAATGAAGCTTCCAGTAACTTGGAGAGGGAACCTCCTGCGCCAGTCGTTCCCAACTCCGACCTGGCTCCGCGCGAGCCCCCAACAGCCAGAAACGACCCCCAACCTGGGCAACCTCCTGTAGCAAAAGTGAGGGCCGAAAGGCCGTTGTTGGCGCGGCATGTTGTCCTAGCCATGGCTGCACAGAAGCTACGGCGTCCTTTCTACCAGGTGTCCATGGAGAAGACCCTCCGTGAACTTTCCGCAGGTAAGCCAGTTGCTGCTGTGATTGGAAGTAAACTGATTCAATAGGGAAATCCACACTACAAAACGAGCTGACTGGAGACTTGATGGCCGAGTTTGGGAAGGTCCCTGAAGGTGTCGAAGACATTCCCTTGAATGAATTGGCAGAGAAGCTCCAGGGTGCTTTTGGTGGGCGAGCAGGCTCTCTGATGAATTCACTCGTATCACGCCTGATCTCCGGCAAAATGCCCGCGGGGCTTAACCAGATTGCCATTGAACGATATCTGCAGAGCCGTTGGGGACTTACGAAGACCCATTCGTCGATTCCTCTTTGCTTTGCGACTACACTAGAGCCTGCGTCTCGTCTTGCAGATGCCGACTCAGCTCATCGATTCTGGGATGAGATAGTTGGTCGATATCTAGAGTTTGACGGAATTACTCTTGAGGCAGTATCAGACTCCTGCGATACTCACGATACAACTGCCTCCATTGCTGTGGATGCTACCTCACTAGAGGTATTGACCAAAGAACAAACTAGGTTGTATCGCCAGATACGTGACTTGCTTTCCTCTCATCTCCAGGACTCCAATCAGCCACTAGCGAAAGAAAGCAAGTGCAAGGAGGACGATCCCGAGAGTGTCCAGCGATTGTTGGGCATATTCAGTAACGAGTTTGACGACCATTTCGTGCGTTCTGTGCAATCTGTGTTCAACGTTGCCCAAGCCAGGCATTACGACTCATGGTGGAATTGGGAGCGCGAGACCCTTGTTCGTTGGGTGGAGGAACTGCTTCAAGGCATCTCACATGGGACGCCTGTTCGGATGGACAGTCGTCTACGTATGGTTCTCAACCGGTGGGATAGCACCTGCACAAACATCATCACCGCCGCATTGGATCGACAACTGTGCAATCAGTCTGCAGCATTAGACGACCCAGAGGTTCGCGCCGCCCTGAATAGTATTCTTGAGCTTGGCACTCTTGCTGTGCAGAACGTCCCTGTGTACGTTTACACCCACGCGCCGTTACAGCCCACGGTCAATATGTCTAGCGCTGGGGACTTGGAATACATTGAGCGTCCACGGCAAGCCCATAGTTATACAGAGGTGGCACGACAGAGAAGCCAAACTTCCATGAAAAATGATGGGGTTCCCTTTGTCCATATCAAAACACGACAGATTGATGGGGAATGGGAATACAACTCGACAGCAACAGGGTTGCTTCACTCCATCCTGGACCTCGGGATCTCCAAAGGGCTCAGCTTCGCGGGCAAAACAGCCCTGGTAACCGGTGCTGGTCCTTATTCGATAGGTGCGCAGGTCGTGGAGGGCCTGCTTACTGGCGGTGCTCGTGTGATTGTGACGACTAGCCGGCCAATCTCGGAAAGCTCTGCATTCTTCCAGAAGATTTACCGCGCGCATGGAGCAAAGGGGTCGTCTTTGACTATTCTTCCCATGAACCAAGCCAGCAAACAGGACTGTCAAGCCTTGATCGAGTACATATACAACACTCCGTCGGTGACCGGTGGCGACTTGGATTATGTTCTACCCTTTGCAGCCATTCCTCAGACAGGAGAGCTGGAAAGTCTCAACGGCCGGCATGAAGTGGCGCTCAGGGCCATGTTGGTCAATATTTTGCGGCTTGTCGGGTGTATCCGGCGAGAAAAAGAAAAAAGGCGCATTGACACGAGGCCAACCATGTTTATGCTCCCCATGTCGTGCAACGAAGGCACATTCGGCGGAGATGGATTGTACGCTGAGTGCAAGATCGCTTTGAAAACGCTGTTTAACAGGTTCTTCTCTGAGAGCTGGTCGACGTACATCACCGTCTGTGGTGCAGTTATCGGATGGACCAGAGGAACCGGTTTGATGCGGTCGACCAACATGATTGCAGAGGAGATGGAGAAGCTGGGACTCCTTACCTTTACGCAGCAAGAGATGGCTTTTAACATTCTTGCCCTCATGACACCTGCGATCGCCGAGCTTGCCGAATCTGCACCAGTATACGCTGACCTCACCGGGGGATTCGATCATCGGTGGAAAATCAAGGATGAGATAACAATGGCGCGGAAAAGAGTCGCTGACAGAGTTCAACTGCACAAAGCGTTGGCGGAAGAGGACGCTCGCCATCGTCAAGTGCTCTTCGGCGAGAAAGATGGGCAGCACGAACAGGCGCCAGTCAGAAAATGTCGTGCAAATCTGTCTCTCAACCTCCCGTCTCCTTCCAGTCGACAAGATCTCATATCAGGGCTCCCCAATATCGAAGGAATGGTCGATCTATCGACCACTGTTGTGGTAGTTGGGTTCTCCGAGCTAGGTCCCTGGGGAAATGCTCGTACCCGATGGGACATGGAAAAACTAGGAGATTTCACCCTTGAGGGATACATCGAGATGGCATGGATGATGGGACTCATCAAACATGTCGACGGCGTGCTGAACGGAGAACCCTACGTAGGGTGGACGGACACAGAATCTGAGACACCTGTTCGCGACGATGAAATCCCTAACAGGTACCGAGACCGCATCATGGCCAATGCTGGTGTCAGGATAATCACGCCCGAGGGACTTGACGGTTACCATCCCTCCAGAAAGGAATTCCTTCAGGAAGTCGCTGTGGAGGAGGATTTGCCGCCCTTCGAGAGCTCCAAATCAAACGCCGAGGCATTCAAACTCAGACATGGTCACCATGTCACCATCGAGCAGATCCCGAACTCAGACAATTACCGCGTATATGTCCGAAAAGGCGCCATCCTGATGATACCCAAAACGGTCCCGTTCTCCCAGATCGCAGCTGGGACAATCCCCACAGGATGGGACCCATTGCGATATGGCATTCCGGAAGAAATCATCCAGCAAGTGGATGCGACGACTTTGTATGCCCTCTGCTGCGTGTCGGAAGCGTTCCTGTCGGCGGGAATCAAAGACCCGTACGAGATCTACGAGCACATCCACGTGTCAGAGCTGGCGAACTGCTTGGGCACAGGCGGCGGCCCGATGAAAGTCATCCAAAGTATGTATCGGAATCGGTATCTCGACCGGCAGGTGAGAGGAGACATCATCCTCGAGCATTTTCTCAATACCATGGGCGCGTGGGTGAACATGTTGCTGCTGTCAGGATCAGGACCTCTGAAAACACCCGTCGGGGCGTGTGCGACTGCTCTGGAATCCCTGGATCTTGGGTGTGAAGCCATTCAGACGGGCAAATGCCAGGTCGCTGTTGTCGGTGGATGTGATGATTACCGAGAGGAGCTGGCATATGAGTTTGCTAATATTAAGGCGACAGCAAACTCAAGCGAGGAGCTCGCCACAGGTCGTCTGCCTAGGGAAATTTCCCGACCAACTGCGAGCTCTCGTAGTGGATTTGCAGAATCTGCTGGATGTGGAGTACAGATCCTGATGAACGCGGAGCTGGCGCTGAGGTTGGGACTGCCTATCTATGGGGTCGTTGCTTATAGTCAGATGGCCAGTGACCAAGTCGGCCGATCTATCCCAGCACCAGGAAAGGGGATTCTGACTGCCGCACGGGAGAGCCATGAAGGCAAGATTTCGCCCTTGTTGGATCTTGACTTCAGACGCAGGCACTTTGATCAGGAGATCGCACATGTCAGAGAACATTGCGTCACCGATGGACTGCCCGATGCGCAGTCTTCGGCTCAAGTGCAAACGCTACGTGTCCGTGAGGCCCAGCGGCGGTGGGCAAATAACATCCGATCCCAGCTCCCCGGTATCGCGCCTATGAAGGCAGCCCTGGCTACATGGGGGCTATCCATTGACGATATCGGGGTAGTTTCCATGCACGGTACATCAACCAAGGCAAATGAGGTGAACGAAGGCGATGTCATCAACTCCCAAATGGAACATCTTGGGAGACGCCACGGAAATCCACTGCTCTCTGTCTGCCAAAAGTCGCTTACTGGTCATCCCAAGGCGGCTGCGGGTGCGTGGCAAATGAACGGCTGCCTTCAGATGCTGCAAGAAGGCATTGTACCCGGCAATCGAAACGCAGATAATATTGATGGGCAACTTCGACGCTACGAACACCTGGTGTATCCTATAGAGTCGATTCGAACATACCGACTCAAGGCAGCCATGTTGACGTCGTTTGGCTTTGGGCAAAAAGGTGCCATCAGTATCATGGTGGCGCCTCGATACCTCTTTGCCGCGATGTCGTCAGGAGACTATGAGGACTATCGGGTCAGGGCGAGGAGTAGACAGCGGACACTCAACGCTACGTTTGTTTCTCGCATTCTGAAAAGCTCGATGGTCCAGGTGAAGAACCAACCACCGTGGAAAGATTCGGACGCCATGAAAAGAGTTCTGCTTGATCCCGATAGTCGTGTTATGTCGAATACCACGATCACCGCTGGATCATCTGCCAATTTATTGGAGAACTCAGCTGTGGGGGCTAAAGGTACAGCTCCAGTGAAAGATCCAGAAAGCATTGGCGCAAGAAACCTCTCCAATGCGGTGCAGGCGATGATTGAACCGGCTGCGCAGAAAGCCGGTGGTTCCTCTTCCACCAGCGTTGGGGTTGATGTGGAGGAGATTGCAAGTATTAACATCAACAATGACACCTTCCTTGATCGCAATTTCACCAGCGCCGAGAGGGATTACTGTCACAGTGCTGCCAACCCGCATGCGTCCTTCGCTGGACGTTGGTGTGCAAAGGAAGCGGTCTTCAAATCCCTCCAGACGTCGTCTGCAGGACCAGGAGCAGCGATGCAGGACATTGAGATTGTGAGCGACAATGGGATTCCACGAGTGATTGTGAGTACTGCCTTGTTCATCGTATGGAGTGTGCTAATGTTTCTAGCTTCATGGCAACGCGAAAGCTGTCGCTGCAGCGAAAGGGTTCCGCCACATCGAAGTGACCATCACCCATTGTGCGGAGACAGCAATCGCTGTGGCGATAGCGATGGGTGGTATCGCTGCCAGTTCTACTGTTTGATGAAGGGATGCTGTCATGATGTTATCCAAGTTCGGTTTTTTGTCTTCTCTCTGTTGTACCCCTATACCCCGCTGGCGGGAGTTGCCATTATTCATAGAATCAAAATAGTCGATCTGCTTTGCTCATAAATGTTGATCATTCCTGATGCTGGCCAATTAGACCGTCCTGAGAGACGAGGAATACTGGATCCGTCCGTTCTCAGGCGAGCTTCCGCATTGGGAAATGCTTGCATCATCCCGATGGCCACTTCTTTGCCTTCAACATATCAATGTTTACGGTATCTTCTCTCAATGTCTTCAGCATGACTGTACCGCATATAGTACACTGGGAAAGCCACCCTAGGAATCCCTTCAACTGGCCGAGCAGAAGAAAATGGATGTCCATGGTGACCTCGTGCTGGGTGACGTTTATTGTCGGGCTGAATGCCACTTCTATAACGACCGCTGCTGAATCAATCTCGTCCGAATTCCACCTTGGCAATGGCATCTTCGAGTATAATTTCTTCGCCGTCACAGCATGGAATGCTGCCGCTGCGTTTGTGCCTCTTGCGACACTCCCACTCTTGGAGACATACGGAATGCGCATTGGCTATGTAGTATGTTTCATCTATGAACTTCGTCCTATCCCCATGGATTAACAGTGCCTAGGCAGCTTATATACTTTTCACCATCTTTATTATACCACAAGCTCTGGCCCAAAATTTCGCCACATTGATCGTATGCCGTGCGATTGCTGGCGCCTTGGGAGGCACGTTGCAAAACTGTGCGGACGGTCTGGCGTCGAACCTCTTTCTGCATCATCGGGAACGAGTGCTCCCCCTGACCTTATACACCTTTACCTTGCTGTTTGGGGTGACCATGGGGCCTGTGCTGGGCGCCGCAGCAGAACCATTAGGGTGGCGATGGTGAGTGTCAACCACATCTATATGTTATCCATGCTAAGAGACAGGGTATTCTGGATTGAGCTCATTCTGTACGGGGCGTGCATTCCCATCGTCGTCTTCTGTATGAAGGAGTCTCGAGGTCCCATTCTCCGCGCAAAGTACATGTCCAAGCGAACCCCATCCCAGGGCTCGGCCAACGTCGCGGGATGGAAAACGTTCCAAGAAACCATCGCACGCGCTGCAATACTTCTCACAACGGAGCCCACGGTGACGTGGTTCACTGTGTGGTCTGCCTTTGCGTTCGGTCTCGTCTTCATCTCGACTCAGTCCATTCCCATCGTCTTCAGCGGGACGTACGTCTGGCCATCGTACACGGATGGGCTTGTCCAGGCGGCGATTGGCATCGGCCAAATAATTGGGCTAGCCGCCTGTGTTGTCCAGAACCGAATATACATTCGCAGCGCGGCCAGTAATCCGGAAAATCCAGGGACTCCCATCCCCGAGGCCATCCTCCATCTGTCTATCCCGAGCACGGCTGTTGCCCTCGCGGGCGGCCTGTTCATGTACGGGTGGAGCACCTACCAAACGCATTGGATTGTTCCTGCTATAGGGTTGAGTCTGATCGGATTTGCGAGCATGGTCATCGTCACAGCTGTCAGCATTTATGTCACCGACTCGTATGCGGGCTTCGCGGCCAGCGCGATTGCGGCCGTGGCCTTTGGCGAGAACTTCTTCGCTGCTTTTTTGCCTCTGGCCGCGAAGCCGATGTATATCCGGCTGGGGTATCAGTGGGCGAGCAGCCTCTTGGCTTTTATCGCCCTTGCATTGACACTGGCCCCAATAGTACTACTATGGAAAGGCCGGACTATACGCGCGAGAAGCACAGCAATCAAGAAAATGGGTCATTCATAGTTGTCGCATGCAATATACATGAATCGCGCGAGCCACCTCACTTCAGTATCCAGCTCTGTTTATTTCGTGTATATAGATACATCCCCGAAATACTCATGCGGATCATGAATCGGAGCCTGCACATAGTTCATGACCATCTTCCGCACTCTTCTCGAATCAGGATCCGTAGTGAAGGGACTATACGCAGAATGATTAGAGCGATATCCAACAGATTGAAACACCGATTTACCTGATCCACGTCTCGTCCCCATTCTTCCCCACCTGCTTCGCCCACTGCGTGCAGTCATTCTCCGGTCCGCTTACAGTATTCCAAATCATGGCCGCGGGCCACTGCACATCCACTACAATCTGCTTCACGGGGACATTCGGGCTGACCGAAAAGACCAGTGTATTCTCATCAATCTCGAGAAACCCCTTTGGATCATCGAGCGGCGTGATGCCAATACGTCGTAGCAGCTCCAGATCCACCGCGTCGTAGGCCGGATCCTGCGCATAACACGCAATACTTTCTCCCCCGTTCGCACCGCGCGCGGTCAGCACAGCCGCCATGGTCTCGACGGCTGCATGCTGCAGATGCGAACGGGTGCAGTGAAAGAAGCCCAGTCGGCCCATCGTCCCCAGGCCGAAACACACAATCTTGCGGATCGGCGTGGAGATCGGCATCGTTGAGAGATGGTGGATAAGGTCCTGACAGGTCTCGCTTTCCGCCCATTGCCGGTGTTTCTGGATGAAGGTCTTGTGCACCTCGTCGATGGTCGCCCCGCTGGCGGGGGAGGTGCGCGTGTACCCGATCGACACGGGGCAGTGGTCGCTGCGCAAGACGATCTCCGGACACACAGGGGTTGGGTAGCAGAGGTCGTGGATGCTGCGGTAGTTGATACGGTAGGTATCTCTGCATTTGTTAACAGTTGTAGTGGAGATGTAGGATGGGGCTTACGCGAAATCGGCGCACCACCCCGGCACCTTCAGGCTGTAGTTTCGGGGGATGTCGTCGAAGTCGTTGATCTGCACTGCGTGTTCATCTTGTTCGATTTGGTTATTGAGGTCTTCTAGTAGTTCACGTGGAAAGAGTCGTTTGCCTGACTTGTAGAGACCGGTGAGATGGAGGACTTTGGTCTGGATCTGGGTGATCGTGTCGCTGTCTAGTTGGATGTCGATATATTTCCCAAGGTCAGTCATTCTGCGAGGGTCGGTCTTTGTGAAGGTTAAGTGGAAATAGATGTTTCATAGGATACGCTAGGGAGAACCTGAGGGTCAAACAAATCAAAGAAGTTATTACTATATATCGCTCCTGCTTCCTTCTTATATATAGCCTGCCTGACTGTTCTCACCTAGACTCTCAGACCCAGATAGGCGTCCTAACTTATTCGTATATCACATACTAGACCTTGCTCCAACCTGACTTCCCGCGTCCCTGTTTCCATTCCAACTACATGTGATGCTCTCACGTCCAAACGAGGGCTGTGCACTGCAAACCAACTGGTTGGGAACGTGGCAAGGCAATGATTGGGTACCAGTCATATGGCAACTGCTATTATTACCAGAACAATGATGCTTTGGGCGCTGACGATCAGACGTGTTGGTGTGGCTGACTTAGGGCTGGACCGGGCATGTTAGCGTCGTTGATATCGGGGCATGACCATCCGCCAAGTACAGGATGTTGGTTGGTTCTGACGATAAGGGTCTAGACAGGTCATTTAAGCGCCCCTATTGTTCAAACGGTGAAGGAACCAGGAATCGTAGGATTGTGGTCGTTCCGTATGAACGGAAACGAACAAGACGGTTCCAACTAAAGACGTCAGATCACCAACATCCAACGTAAGCCTGTGATTTGATTGAGCAAGATCTTTGGCTGCAGTAAATGCGGGGCAGCCGTCAATTGGAACCCAGAATAAGTCTTATGTTCAGGCTCCTAGTCGAGGATTAGGGATTGCCACCTGCTTGTCAAACTGTGTGATGAGTTGGCATCGGCGCTTATTTCCCCTCATCTACGGCTATAGTGCGATTAGACACATCACTCTGCTAGCATTCTTCACTCTCTTCCTGGAAGGACTGAGCACAGTTAGACTTTGGTGATCATGCGGGTTCAAAGATGTGATCCAAGGGAGCTAGAGGATAAGCCGCCTTATACTGAACCTTCAGCTACGCCTATTTCCTAGGTCCTCACCGTGTGAAGCTCTAATATAGCGGGACAGTATTAATCTGCAGAACTAACAGCGCATAGTGTGATGGCTCTAGATCCCAGGCAATACTTGTGGCCGAAACCCAGGGTCCGGGGAATTTCTTAGGCCATCACTGCTGCAAACCATCATCAAGCAGATAATGACTGCCAAAGTACCACGCAGGAGAGCCCGACAAACCATCCACTGCAGGTCCTTCTGCAAACAACACGCAATGATCGGGTATCTGTTGTTGCTGCAGCGCTGCCCTAGACCGGCGCTGACAGCTGCAGGCACCCATCGGAGATTGGTAGACTTATTCTCCGAGACAGCAGGGCGTTGGTCTGGATGCATACTGGGCATGACAGTAGTGTGCCATGTCTAGGTACGACACTTTTGGTGTTTGCTTCATGCCAGAGTGACATATTGTATCACCTCTCATGGATGACCTGGGAGCCAGACAGATCCAGATCAGACCGTGAAGCAAATTGAGCCATCTTCTAATCCTGAAATATGAATATAGAGGGCTTCTACTAGATATGATTCACATTATCTATCTTAGGGTCAGTCGCTACTCTGGACGGAATCATCCTAGGCTGGTTGGTGGAGGTGGATGAAGTCCTCAAAATGTATGCATATTTATCACCGCTAGGTTCCATGCACCTTTTCATCTCTCGTGGCAGATACTATCAACCTGAGAGCCCCTAATCAGATATCCCAGCTTTCGTCCACCAGAAATCACACTCTCTCCGGCTCCATTCATCCGGCATGATCTGCGCCGACACGCCAACATGTCCGCCGCCAGCACGCTCATCATTCCCATCGCCAAACACCATAATCCTTTTCCCTTCCGCCGAGGAAGCATCGTAGTTCGCCCACAAAGGACGCTGCGGATACCTCCCAGGCACCGCATTCGGATCCCCAGCAACAATAAACGAAGTGAAATAAGCATGCAACATACCCGAGATCTCCTGCTGCATCGGCGAGATCTCCCTCACCTCCGGATTAAACGTCTCATACGGCATCTGGTCTCCGTGGTTCGCGCCCGTCAAAACGGTCTTATTCACGGCCCAGCGGTAGAGAAATACGGGCGCCTCCTGGCCCAGCGACGCAAAAGTCGCCGTTTGTCGCACAGGACAGGCATACGCATAGTGGCCGTACGCCGCCTCAACGCGCTTATACTGCGCTCCGACGGCGATATCTCGCGTCTCGACGTACGGCGAGGACGGATCCGACGCCGGATCCGGGTACAGCGCCTCGATGGTGCGGATGTCCTTCTCCGAGTATGCAGGCAGCAGCGTGCGGAAGAAATCCGTAAACTCCTCTGAGTGCGACATCTGCCGAGGCACGTAGTATGTGCCCTCGTTGGTGTTGAACCCCGTCAGGATGGGCATCTGGTTCCACCGGCCGGACTTCCAGGCGTCAATCGGGCGCCGTTTGATGAGGTCGCCGTCGATGACGGGCTGGAACGCCCACCGGACGGACGGATTGTACCGGTCGAACACGGTGAAGGAGGCGTTGATGACGGAGTCCGAGGGTTGGCTGCGCAGGCAGCTCATCACCTCCGTCGACGGGCTGTCTTTGCAGCCGGCTGCTTCGACAAACTCGTGGAATTGGTCCTCGTGGAGTCGGCCATTGTATGGGTGGACGGCGCGAGATGTGGCGGCGCCGGACTCGATGATGGCTCTGTGGAAGAACTTGTGGTCAAGGTCATAGTTCATGATATGATGGGCGATCTACGCAGTCAGCCATGCAGTTGCGGGATGAAGGGCGAGAAACATACAGAATGAGCACCCGCAGACAGCCCGAAAAGGGTTACCTGGGTAGGATCGCCCCCGAAGGCCTCAATATTCTCCTGCACCCATTTAAACAAGAGGATCTGGTCGTGGAGACCCAGATTCAAGATGTCTTCTTCGGCGGTGATGGTAGACGGCAGAAAGCCGAGCGCGCCAATGCTGGAGATCAGGTTATCAGCAACGAAGCATCCGATAAGAGGGCTTGACAGCTCACCGGTAATTAAAAGTAGCTCCGATAAAGGGCTTGTCGGACCATCCGACCATTGAGGCCGTGTTGTGCATCGCAGCTATGTCCATCAGCCGGATTCTTCTCCGCACGTTGGCGTGGCCTACCTGTGCCGCGGTTGTAGGCGCCCCCATGCACGTAGACAGCCACGGGGAGCTTCTCTTTCGCTCCCTGAGGTCGGAAGATGTTTACCGTGAGGCAATCCTCGCTGCTGCCGCTGTCGCCCTTGACAGGAATCAACTGCCTCCCCGGACACCTACACCATTAGCCGTGTCCTGCGATAGAGACTGCACTCATACCGTGGCCCGAATCGACTCGCATCGATCGTATCATTCGAATCCGGAATGGGCCGCGCTCGCCGAAACCGCCTATCTCCAACTGGAGGAAGCGCGTATGGGATTCCTCGAAAGACCTCCACAGGCTGGGGAAGACTATCACGGAATGTCGTTCCGACAACGGTTCCTTGCCGGATTGTAACACGCGGGCGATTCAGAAGG
Organism: Aspergillus sp. MEXU 27854; assembly: GCA_019721355.1. NCBI lineage: Eukaryota > Fungi > Ascomycota > Eurotiomycetes > Eurotiales > Aspergillaceae > Aspergillus > Aspergillus sp. MEXU 27854. Next base: position 1,583,020 of record JAGMTT010000008.1, on the reverse strand, counting down.
AAAACATCTTGCAGTGACGAGGGCAGCCAGGAGAAGACATGAGTTTGGGCCTCGAGAGCATACTCCAACGGACGATAGCCGATCTGCGCGCCAAGTAGCAGGATCACTGGCAACAGCGCCAGGACCAACAGGCGCGGGACAAACGACATTCTTGGTATAGCGATATGACAATGATGCTCAGCAATGTCTTCTAGCAAGTCAGTTATGGCTTATGAGGCGTGGCGGGTGTCTACTTTTGATTGCCGACGGAAACATCCAGCGTCGGCCGATCTCCACTTCTCCGCTTTACTGAGGGGAAAGGATTGTTATCTCGGATGGCGTCCGGCGCCAAGCGGGCTCTAAAATCGACGTGAACGGACGATGTGCGATGGCTGTTGTTGCCATTGGGTTGAGATACCAGGGGTTGTTGGAGGTGATGTCGACTGGTGGACAATGGTGAGATCTGTCGGGACATATGGTCATCATTGGTTTCTGATATGTCACGCGCTATCGCTATTAATCATGGAATGGTTTGACTGGGCAAGCCTAGGGATAGAGTTGTAGACGTTATCAGTCGACGTCGACGGTGTATAAATTAGCATGTCGCTGCTTCACTGACGGAGATGTAGAAGTAAAGGAATTACCAGTCGTCACCATGTTCGATAAGTTCAAGTCATCCGTCGCAGAGAAAGCCAAAGATAGTCCGCCAGACGCAGTATCAAACGAAAAGGAGGACGTTGAGACCGGTCAGATCGAATCGCTCGACGAGGCAGAAGTCTTCCTGCAGGAACATGGAGTCACCAACGCGCAGCTCGAGGAGATGCTGAACGACCCGGAGAAATCGAACCGGCTGAGACGGCGTGTCGACCGCATCCTGCTTCCTCTTTTGTGCGGGACATATTGCTTGCAGTATATCGACAAGCAGGTATATCATTCTAAAGATAACTGCCCTGACCTAGCTGATAAGACAGGCGCTTTCGTATAGTGCAGTGTTCGATCTGTTCACCGATGCCAACATCAGCAGTGACCAGTATAGTTGGCTGGCAAGCCTGTTCTATTTTGGTAATGTCGTCCTGGCCTGTAGCACGGGATTAAACTGATGGTATAGGATATCTGTTCTGGGAATACCCGGCAAGCCATCTCGCCCAACGCCTCCCCATAGGGACCGTGATTTCATCTTTTGTGTATGTTGAACACCCCATGTACCGATACCATGCTAATCCTGCAGGTTATCATGGGGATCGATCCTAATGATCACCGCCGCGTGCAACGGGTTTGCCGGTTTAGCAACAACAAGATTCTTCCTAGGATGCTTTGAATGTAAGCCTTCCTGTGGTTGTATCTGGATTCTTCTCACAGTCCAGCCCCAATCACGCCATGTTTCATGATGATCGTCGGCATGTGGTATTTGCGTCAAGAGCAGCCATTCCGCGCTGGATGCTTCTACGCGTGCAACGGTGTTGGGTCCATGGTAGGCCTCGGCGTCCATGGATGAATGCACATACTGACCTTTCAGCTCGGTGGCCTCATTACCTACGGGATCGGCCAAATGGACAGCTTTCCCGTCTGGCGAGGGGTGTTCCTCATCTGTGGCGGCATCACTGTCGTCTGGGGTGTCATCCTGTTGATCTTCCTGCCGAACAGCATCCTCACGGCGAAGCGCTTCACCGTCGAGGAGAAGATTCTTCTTATCGGGAGAGGAAAGCAGAACCAGACGGTGCGTTTGTATACATACCCTGTACGGAACACTTCTGACAAAAGTAGGGCATCCTCAACCGCAAGATCAAATGGTACCAGATCCGCGAGGCGCTCGTCGATCCGCAGATATGGCTCCTATTCCTATTTACCCTCCTGAACGAGACGATCAACGGGGGCGTGGCGAATGTAAGCTCCTCCCTAATCATCTGTTTCTTTTTCTAACAGCCCAGTTCGGCAAACTCATCATCAAAGGCCTCGTCTCCAGTCCCCTCCTGACTACCGCCCTGGGGATCCCGCAAGGCGCATTCCAAGTGTTCTTCGTCCTGTCAGGAGGCTACCTCTCGTCGCGGTTCAAGAACGCCCGGACCATCATCATGGTCATATACCTGTGTCCGACGATCATCGGGATCAGTCTGTTATGGCAGCTCCCCCGAAGCAACCGTTACGGGGTGCTGTTCGGCTACTACATTGTGCGTCCACCTCTTTTACACCCACATTGCTCATCTAACGGGAGCGACAGCTGGGCGCATACGTCGCCTCCCTCGTCCTGGCCCTGCAGATGCCCTCGACCAACACAGCCGGCTATACCAAACGCGTGACCTCGACCGCGTTTGTCTTCCTGGCCTACTGTATCGGCAATATCATCGGTCCGCACGCGTTCCTGGCGGAGGAAGCGCCTATCTATCAGACCGGGTGCAGGCTGATCCTGGCGTGTGCGTTGTGTCAGATTGCGTGCGCTGTTGCCCTGCGGATGCTGCTGATGAGTCGGAATCGTCGCCGGGATAAGATGGGACCACCAGCTGGGGAGCAGGAGCAGATGATGGAGGACCTCACGGACTTTGAGGTACGTGGGTATCATGGCTGTGTTAAAGAGAAGTTGCTGATCGTTGTAGAACCCCCGATTCCGATATGTTTTGTGAGTGTTAGGCTTAGCTAGTGCTGTTAGTGCACTTCCAATGATGAATCAAGACGATGGGGCTTACTGCAATGACAACCTCATGACAATAGATCCTCCCTGGCCGTATCTGACGTAGGCGTGTCCAGTGTGGCGCAGTTCGTATATATCAAAGGTGCGGCGATGCCCTATGTCGACTCCCACCGAGCTCGTCAAACCCGTCCCAGCCCTAGCGTACATCGCCGTTCAGATGCCTCCAGATGTGATTTTTCATACACGTCAGTACGTCCGCCCTTGCACGAGGGTGTTCGACTGAAGACGACAGGATCGCACTCCGACAGCCGTCTACGAGATCGCGCACGTACCGCGGATGCAGGGGAAGCGGTACAGACTGTAGGGCGTCTAATATGTGATTCGGTGTGTTATATATTGTGGCAACGCAAAAAAAGAAAGAAAAAAAATAATATATACAATCACGACCTCTTGTAATTGACCGTGAGCTGCGAATCGCCCTCAATATCCACATTCGTCAACACCTTCCCATTCTGCTTTAGCTCAATAATCGTCGCATCGTTCACCCCAAAATGCGCGTTGCCTCCGTCCGCGCCCGCCCCGAAAAACGTAACACTGCTGAAATCCGCCAGGTCGACCATCGACTTGCCCGACTGGAAGTCCTCGACGATCCAGTCGGCGTTCTGCCCAGCCAGGGTGGCCGACGGGTTCGGCGCGCGGATCGTCTGCGTGGCGCGCTGCCCGTTGCTCTTGTTTTCAACGATGGCGATGCCCTCGCTGGGGCTGGTCGACTGCACCTTGACGACGATCGTGTCGCCCGTGGCCACCTCGACGTGCTCAAAGTTGTTCGCCGCCTCGGGGTACCACTCGTACCAGGCCTGGTTGTAGGTCTGGCCGTCGCGCGTGTAGAAGTCGACGCCGGCCTGGAGGATGGCGTTGGCGTAGGTGTCGCCGTCGATGCCGACCCACGCCGACCCGGCCTCCTGCTTCCCAGACACGGACGTCGGCTTCGGCACGGTGAAAGTCGCCGACACGGCGGTGTAGATGCCGTTGGGCGGCGGCTGTTCGCGGACGACCCCGGCCCAGTTGTTGCTGTAGGCGACGTTGCTGGCCACCCGGGCCTCGGAGTCGCCGCCTTTCCCTCCGAGATTCTGGAGTGGGTTGGTTTGGTGGGTGAAGCCGGACCGCGCCATGATGCGGTCTGCCAGGCCGCTGCGCGGAGCGGCCAGGGCGCCGGTGACGGCGGCCGAGGTGGTGAGGAGGCCGGCGGCGAGCTTCATACTGCAAGGTCTAGGTAGGGGGGTTGTTATAGAGAGGAGGGGAGGGCAACGACGGCGTGGTTGACAGATGTGGCCCCGGGCTTCTGACACCGGTTTTATATGTTCTCAGCTGCCTCCGGTTAGGGAAGCGGGGGGAGAATCTTCTGATCGAGCTCTGCATGTGTGGAGTCTCACGTAGACTCCGGTGGAGAAGCCGAGTCTAATATTGCGCTCATCCGGGTCATTGGTACAAGTCCCATGCCCAGGCTGATGGGATAATCGTCATCCTTGAATAGAGTCGCATGGGGCCCGCCGCACGCGCACCTACGCCGAAGTTTAAAGCATCGGAAGTGCACGTTTGGCTTCGGATGTAACTTGCAAGGCGGGGGCAAACAAGTCTCTCGTCCGGAATGGAGCATGATCGACGTTAACGGGACTGCCCTGAATTGACACGCGGGCATATAAAACAGGTAGAACCGGGTCGCAGGGCCGGCACTTGGCTTGGGTGTCTGCAAGCTGCGCATTCCGTGATTGACAGCTGACTCACGTTGCTGCAGAAGAACGATGGGGCCGTTCATGCTGCACCCAGCTAACAATAGCACAGCGGTTCTGCACTGTCATTGGAGACGGGGACTGACAAGCGGAGGATCGGGGATAGCGTGCATTCCGGAAGGACGCAACATTCCAGGCAACACCCCTGACCCACACTCTGCAACGAACTGATTAATGGCTCTAAGGGCCGCGTGGCCGCCGAAAACATCGAAATCTTGTTCCTGTGTCTGAGATTCGGCGCTACAGTTTCGGCAGCTTGTCTTATGTGGGTTGCGGTTGCACCCACCACGCTGGATAGAGATCACGCTATCGAGATTAGGCTGTAGATCGTGTGAGCTAAATGGTCACTTCCTCAGGGATCGCCACTGACCTCATAGGTTTGTATCAGCTCAGGTCGCGGCGGTCATAAGGGATGATTCTATGATGTCGTCGGGGGCGGGAGAGAGAGTTGGCAGACAGCAGCAAAATGCAATACAGGGAAAATGGTGAATAGAACCAGAGCTTGAGGAATGATTGCATACAATCAGGGTATTCTAAGAAATAAGATGAAAACCAATGACGACTGAAACCTTAACCTTGGCCACAATCACATAGGAAGGGTGGGCATCTCTTTGAGAGACCAGTATTTGCGCATATTGTCCGCCTCCAGAGCACGGACCTCATCGTCCAGGTGGGCCCAAAGGACCTCTCCGAACGCATCCATGAGGCGTTTCATTTCAGGGCGTTCTAGATCGGCCTCGCCGGAGCGACACTTGGTGAGGTAGTCCTCGAGCTTGACGAGTCCCTTATGGATCTTGCGATGTTGGCCCAGGAGAGAAAGCTCGCGACGAAACTCAGGCATGCGCTTGGCCAAGACGGGAAAAATGTGCTCCTCCTCGATGGAATGGTGGAAGTCCAACTGGGAGCAGAATCCCAGGCCCAACATGATCAATTGACGGGGAGACAGCCCGGCAGGCCGTTTCCCTGGGCTTTCACAGGCATCCTGCAGCTGATTCCAGGTCAAGCGGAAATGATTGTGCTGGGTCGTGGTTAGTCTAGAACGAGTTGCGAGAGCGCAGGCTTGAGTAGGTGGAACCCATCTTACATACAAACTGTTGCATCTGTTCCGCCATTCGGTTGTACACTCGGAAGTCCTTCGGAGAGAGCGGTGGGAGCGACCCACTGGCCGTCTCATCGGATGACGGAGCGGTGGCAGCGTTCTTGTTTTGAGGCATGGTGGTGAAGAGAGGCCGCGACGGGATATGGATGAAAGGGTAGCGGTAGGCAACCCGGGGGATCGAGAGAGGTCGTCTCATCAACAAAATAACAGTACGGAGGAATGACAGGTATGAAGAGATACTCTATACGCTGGCAGTCGTGGAGAAATTCGATGGACGCTGTGGTGGTGAGAAATCGGCAAATCAGGGACGGCCCATTTCCACGCGCTAGTCGGATTAGTCAGTCATTACAGATGCACTTTAGACCACAGTCAACTATTATACACGGAGATAATCTGATTGAATCTATTCATGAACGAATCTATATGAACGATTATGCATGTTCCAGGTCTTCAATGGATGTATGCCATCTCAACTCCAACAGAGCCAAAGCCGCAAGACACACATCTAGTACGTCGCTGGGGAGAAATCTCCGTTCAATATCAGCACTTCTTCGGCACAACCACAGTCATGAAAAGGCTGGATTGCAATTTGACATCCGTGCTAGACGCTACGATGAGAAGGGAATGACAACGAACTCGAAGTCGGGAATCGGTATTAGGTAAGACGTAGCCGCAGGTATGGCTCAGAAAGGCAGATATACATACACGAGCCATCTGCAAGATTATCTGGTAATACAAGGTCAAGTCGTAACTCCGTCAATGTAGAAGAGAAAATCACAGTTCGTGGTCCTGGATGTTCTTGGGCGGCCGGAAATTACCCGACTTGATCTCTTGCCAAGCAAGGTCAAAGCGGGCTCCCAAGAACCAAGCCGTGCCAATCTAACAGTGTTAGTACACGTGTCGCTTAGAGGACAGGGATTTGACGCACCATAATCAGTGAGACGATAGCAACAATGACTCCCATCAATGCCATCATAAAGAAGACATCCTGGCGGGTCTCGGCCTCCTGTCGCGCGCGTTCCCGCTCAGCCTCGGACTGTTCACCAATGACATTGCGCTTGGCATCCTCAGCATTCTGAGACGGGAAGATGGTCTCGATGAATTTCTCAATCTACAGTCGTTAGCCAGATATACTACACAGGCACAATCGGACCGACATACCTTGCCACAGACAATGCTGATTTTCAGGAAGTTGGGGTCCTTGGGCGTGTTCTTCTGGTGGATGCGACGGGCGTAACGGCGGAAGGTGTTGCACAACACGCGCAGATTCTGTGTCGACTCGGTCATCAAATGGCACGCGTCGCCCTTGGTGATCTTGATGTTCCGCTCAAAGATGGCGGGATTGCGGAAACACAGTTCCAACGTGGCAATGGCCATACTCTGGGGAATGGCACAGAAGTTGAAGATACTCTGTTCCCGCAGACCGGCCAGGTAAAACAGACAATCTTCCACGTGCTCCAGCGCGTTCAGCACCATTTCGGAGCTGCAGTTGAGGGCCGCCTCCCGGTGCTCCGGCTTGAAGAGATCGTTGAAATCGCTGACATGCTTCGACCAGATTTCTTTGGGCCAGAAGCGGCGGTTGTCATCGTTGTCCTCGCGGACATCGCGGATGATGTTGGTCTTCTGAAGGAAGAGACCCATGGACTTGTGCAGTTGGGGCCGCTTGAGCAACGCCGGGTTACCAAACTCCGCTTCCACAAAGAGACGGGTCAGACCCTCTCCGACCAGACCGGCGACGTAAAAGCAGTATAGATCATACTCCACGGTCGTCTTGACGCTGGCATCCTCGGTGGCAGCCTTGCGGCAGTAGTCGGCCATGCCGTTGCCCATCTTGTCGGTAATGTCCTTGATAATGGCGCGGTAGGCGGGCTTCATGTTCTTGTACTCGGTGATGACGTTGTGGAACTGAACCAGCAGTTCACGGTCCTTCTCCTCCGGGCGATTGCCATTGAACGTCCAACCGTCCTGCTCCATGATATCTTTGAAGCCCCGCAGCAAGGGCTCCTTGGTCTCGAGAGGGATGGAGGTGTCATCCTCGATGGTGTCCAGACCACGGAGGGTCAGATAGAAGACGCAGACCGGTACCAGCAGTTCGGGGTGGAGCTCCTTGATGACAGCACTGAAACTCCGGCTGGTCTGATCGAGAAACTTGAAGCAGATCTTCTGAGTCTCGGTCTCATCCTTCTCATTCCGTTCATGGACGGGGTTATGCCAAATCTTCCTATCGGGCAAAGCGAGAACTCTGTAAGCGTTGGCACGTACCATCAATGCGGGGAAGCTGGGGGAGCTGGGATAGGGACTCACCATTGGAGGATACTCCTCAATTGGGAGGGATGGAAGGAGTAGTAGATAATATTTCCCACCAGACCCATTGTGACGGACAGATATGAAGTAAATCGGGGAGTTGAATTGCAAGCAACGGGAGGTCGTTATGTACAGTGGAAAGGACAGGTGGAGATTAGGGGTATTAGGAGGATATCAGAGGGGGAAAAGGAGGGCGAGAGAACAAGAAGTCAAGAGATAAAGAGGGAATAGCAGCAGGAGGAGGCCGATAGAGGGAGACACGGGGGAGAGAATAATAGAGGGGATGGAGAGAGAAGGAGAGGAGAGGGAAAGGAGAAAAGGATTTTAACACGGGGAAATGATCGCGGAGTCGGGGTTTCCCTAATCCGGTAATCGGCTGCCTGGGCGGAGACCTGAGCATTCAGGCCGCAACGCATACACCGCCTTCCCCGCCATGACGAAAGAACCGGCAGGCATCACCGGGCAGAAAAAAATACTCCTCCTTTCGATCGTCTCCATCAGCAGTAACAACATCATACCTAATCATCTCCTTACGATCCATCCTCTCTCCCGCCCTACTAAGCTCTATTGGAGAGTCTTTCATACCTCATCCTATCTCCCACCCGTCTCCTGAGCGACCACCATGGTCACCCCCGACAGCGGCAAAACTGTCGCTGATACCACCTACTACGACGCTCTGGGTGTGCCACCCACGGCCACTGAGCTTGAAATCAAAAAGGCTTATCGCAAGCTTGCCATTGTCACTCACCCTGGTGCGCCTTGCCTCACCGTCTCTTCTTCGGTCTCCGCGTTGAACCTCCGTCACATGGCTAACCCGAATCTGCGATAGACAAGAACCCCGGTGATGAAACCGCACATGAACGCTTCCAGGCGGTAAGCGCATACCCGTCCGATCTATTAATCCCTTACATCACAGCCCTACGTATCCCCGCCGAGAACTAACCGGCGTCTTGTCTGCGGTAGATCGGCGAAGCCTATCAGGTTCTGAGCAACGAAGAGCTGCGAAAGCGTTACGACAAGTTTGGAAAGGAAGATGCCGTCCCCGGTGGTGGTTTCGGTAAGCCTTGAGCCAGCGATCATCATTTTGAGCGTTCTAACTCCCCACAAGAGGACCCCGCGGAGTTCTTCAGCATGATCTTCGGAGGCAGCGCCTTCGTCGATCTCATCGGTGAAATCTCCCTCATGAAAGATCTCACCACAACCATGGACATCACGATGCAGGAGATGGAGGAGGACGAGCTGGCTGCCTCCGCTGAAGAGAAGCTGCACATTCACGACGAAAAGGTCAAGGCCGAGGGCACCGCCGGTGCCGCCGCCGAATCGGCTTCGGCCTCTGCCTCCGACAAACCGGCCCCCAGCTCTGGCACGAGCACCCCCCGTCGCCCCCTCGGCCAGCAGGCCATCATGGACAAGTCGGAGGAAGAAGCCCGCATGGAGGCAGCTGGTCTGTCTCAGGAGGAGAAGGAGCTCCGTAAGAAGGGGAAGAAGAAGGGTGGATTGACTCCGGAGCAGCAGGAACGTCTAGCTGCGTATGAAATGGAACGGAAGAAGGCCCGCGACGAGCGAGTGGATACACTGGCTGCCAAGCTGGTCGACAAGATCAGTGTCTGGACCGAAACTGACAAAGGCGCCGACGTGACTCGCGCCTTCGAGGAAAAGATCCGTCTCGAGGTCGAGAATCTGAAGATGGAGTCGTTTGGTCTGGAGATCCTGCACGCCATTGGTCAGACATATAACCAGAAGGCGACCTCGTTCCTCAAGTCCCAGAAGTTCCTGGGTATCTCGGGCTTCTTCTCCCGTCTGAAGGACAAGGGCATGCTGGCCAAGGAGACGTGGACGACCATCTCGACCGCCATCGATGCGCAGATGACCATGGAGGAGATGGCCCGGCTGGAGGAGCGGGGCGGCGAGGATTGGACGGATGAGAAGAAGGCCGAGTATGAGAAGAAGGTGACCGGGAAGATTCTGGCGGCGGCTTGGCGCGGGAGCAAGTTCGAGATCCAGAGTGTGCTACGCGACGTGTGCGACAAGGTGCTTCAGGACAAGCGGGTCAAGTTGGACAAGCGGATAGAGCGCGCCCATGCCATGGTCATTGCGGGCAACATCTACTCCAAGGTAACCCCTTACTTGATTGTGTCGGTTAGATTCCAGGACGCGCCATCGCTGACCGCTCATCCAGGCTGAACGAGACCCCGAGGAAGAAGGCGACTATATGGCCTTTGAGCAGCTCATGGCGGATGCCATGACGAAGAAGGACAAGGAAGAGAAGAAGAAAAAGAAGAAGGAGTCGAAGCATGAGCACCATGCGGAGGAAACCAAGGCGTAACTGTTGATACCTGATGCCGTGCGTTGTGTTGTTTCTGTGGATTTGGATACACATTCAGACGGGCCCCTACTTGTAGCGAATGATTCTTACGGTCAAGGCTGATTAGATGCTCATAGTTAATACTAGACTGATCACATTCACTTGATTCAAAGGGTGTGTGAGTGAAGAGGATGTCCTGTCTCATGCAAGGAGATACATATCGGGACTGTATATAAATAAACCCAGCCCTCCCCCACAACCATTCCTATGCATCCCCAGTCTCCTCCCATTCATCCATCACCATGTTTTCTCTCTTCTACCTCGGCCTACTGATTCTATCTTCCATAGCTTCCGCCGCAGACGAGCCCCCTTTCGACATCACCCGGTCGTGGTCGCTCCACAGCCCATACAAAGATGCCCCTGGCTTCGGACTCCCCAAAGGCGTCCCTCGAGGCTGCGAACTGTCGCAGGTACACATCCTCCACCGACATGCCGAACGATACCCACGGGCGGTCGACTACGAAGGACTGGGAATGGAGCAGTTCGCCGAGAAGATCAAACACTACATGACCACCCACAACACCGACACAATCGGTACCGGACCCTTGGCCTTCTTGAACAACTGGCAATATCTTCTCGGCGAGGAGGGACTGATTGCCCCTGGTTCGGCCACGGAGGCCACTTCCGGCGCACGCTTCTGGGCGCAGTATGGCCGCTTACTGTATCGAGCGCCCCCCGGGATGTCCCGCTGGCACCCGTCATTGAACGTCCATCCAAATGGAACGCAGCGCGCGAAGCCCGTCTTCCGGAGTACGGACATGAAGCGCATCATAGAAAGTGCGCGGTCGTGGGCGAGTACGTCTGTTGTCCGTAGATGTGAGAACGAATTGCTGATGGCCTCACAGGTGGCTTCTTTGGAGACATTCATACAGCCGCGTCGAGTGCTCAGTACGATCTCGTCATCACGCCCGAGGGTACCGGGTTCAACAACTCGCTCGCGACGAATCCTTCCTGTTACGGCATATCCACAGGGTGAATATCAGATATCAGACCATCCATCTAGACTATCACTAACCCCCCCAGGAACGAAATGAAGCAGATCTTTACCAACCGGACCACTCGCGACACGCATTCGCGCATCTCACAGTTTCTCCCGGCCGACTTCAACCTCACCACATCCGACATGTACACCATGCTCGCCTTGTGTCCCATGGAGACGTCGGCACTGGGTGCCTCGGCTTTCTGCGGGCTGTTCACGGCGCAAGAATGGCGCGACTTCGCCTACAGCATCGACATGCAGATGTACACGGGCTTTGGGTTTGGATCGCCCTCCGGACGCGCGCAGGGAATCGGGTATGTGCTCGAGCTGGCGGCGCGGTTGTCGGGACATCTCATCCATACGAGCGACACGAGCATCAACGCCTCCGTCACGGGCGACCCGACCACGTTTCCGCTGCACCAGCCGCTGTACCTGGACATGTCGCACGACGATCTGATGGTCACGGTGCTGACGGCGCTGGGGTTGACGCATTTCAAGGCGCCGACGGGGCTACCAGCGGCAGTCGACCATGCGGTGCCTCGCACCTTCCGTTTGGAGCAGATCACGCCGTACGGGGCCCATCTGACTACGGAGGTGTGGAAGTGTCCGTCGACAACGACGTTCGATGTGCTCGACGCGGCCATGTACGTGAACCCCGATCTGTCGAGGTTGGGCGACGCTACGAGCTACATCCGCTTCGTGCTGAACGAGGCGCCGGTGCCATTGGAGGGCAACGATGGCTGTTCGCAGGCGAAAAGCGGATTTTGTCTACTGGAGGACTTTCTACGAGGTGTGCCGTCGCTGAAGGAGAAGGCGTCGTTCCAACAGGCGTGTTTTGGGAGGGGGAGCTCGGTCACCAGTCACCGATGGCCGGCCGAAGTGACGTCTGTATAGCCCCTTTTGGGCCTCGCGAATAGCGTCACCATGCAGCAATCCGACGCTTCTTCCTAGCTTTCCCCTCTCATGTTTCATCTTCCAACTCCATCCAACTCTCTCATCACAACCATCCACACCACCATCGATACCACGTCCAACTCGAAAGTCCACGTCAAAGTCTACATCAAAGTCAACTGAAATCGTCTTCACATTTATCTTCTCGTTCGCTTAGACCTCACTTCAGAGTCATCAAACTCATCCACAGTCGTTCTGAATCGTCGTTTCATCAGCGTCAGCTTCATCATCAGAACCATCATCACGATCATCATCAGAATGAGCTGTGCCAATCCGATCTTCGCCAACGAGGGGATGCGAGAGCAGATCATGAGGGAACAGTTCTATGGAGAGCAGTTTCAGCAAGCCATGAGAGAGGAAGCTATCAGGAGACGAAACGCCATGCTAGAGGACGCGATGAAACACCCAGTCACGAGAGAACGCATCATGAAACGGGTCCGGATGTTCCAAGAAGTCAAAGCCCACGAGCACAAGCCGTTTCCCCAGGTCAACGTCGCTCTACGCCCGGTCACGCCCAACAGAAGCCCGGGCGCCCCGTCCATTTACCCCAACCCACTATCCCTGACTCGGGATCAGCTATGTCAGATCCGGGGGATCTTGTCCTACTACGATATACACCTTGCTGGGAAGGTTGTTTGGATGCGTCCTGTGGAAGTCCGCACCCAGAGTCTCGATTGGGGGTTCCCTACACGCGTGTTGCAGCCAGTGTTGCTGCAGTCACGGAGGCCGGTGCATAAGACGATATGGCGACAGGTGGTGCTTCGTGCAGGACGGGTGATTGCAAGGAAGAAGGATACGGAAGCACGGGTCAGGAGATTGCTGATCAGGGATCACGATAGACATGCGGGAGCCAACAATTCTTGGGGAGATCCGGACAACTGGAGCATGGAATGTGTGATCTGTTTGGGAAAACCGCTCGATTGAGTGTGCATTGCAGTCCGGTCGCCGAATTGTGACTTTGTCAAATGTCGTTGAATTGGTTAGATAGAAGATACCCATCATTAGCATCTTGTCGACTGCGTTTGTCTGGTTAGATTAGAATTGAGATACCTATCACTCTCAGTCCATTTTCACTAGTATAATAAGATCAGGCTCAACGCCAATGGAGCCAAGGTTGATAAATCCTCGGCTATGCAAGAATGCCTGAACTCTGGCCTTGACATTCGAAGTCCACATGCTCTACCGGAATCATCACTTGTGTTGACCACCTATCAAAAGAGGATGTATGTGCTTCTCCCGCTAAGCTGCTTCCCTACACTGATGCCTCGACGTGCTTCCATGCCATCCACTTGCCTATCTGATACAAACTGACAGTCATTGATGGGAAGAGCGCATAACCAGCCAAAATCCCTTATGGCGAACGCAGTCGGATCAGATCAATATTGGAAGCGATGTGTGCGAAGTCTCTGATCCTAGGGATTCCCTTTGATTATTGGCCATTCTCTTGGGATAGATGCATAGCTTATGATCTTCCGAATATGTTGAGACCAATGACCACAACCGATCTCACGCTGGATGTGGATTGTGTTGGTCTTCAAGATCACGTCCTTGACAAGATGGTTGTGCGCGCCGGCTGGACTTGTGCATTTGGTGGTAATGAGGCCTGCCAGGTCAAGGTGCGTCTTCATTCGACCATATACTCCTTTGCGTGTTCGGGTAGCTGACATTTGCTAGTGTGTTGCCGAGGGACATGCTGGTGGGTACTGCGCCAGTCATGAGTGAGTTGACCATTCTTTTTTGGTTGATGGGCTTGCTGATGAAAGTCTTTAGTGTCTGCCCTTGCATCTCTGCCTAGACGGGGTATGTTTCTGCAGGAAGAATACCGTGGGCGCCGACAAGGCGTGTCCCAGTGGATATCTACAGGGCGAGACAATTCGGTCTTGGATTGGAGGAAGTGCAAAGGGTTTACTGTGATCTTGTCTTTCTTTCTCTTTTTGTTCTAGTTAGTCAGATCGACTGTTGTCAATGTCAGTATGTGATTGTTCTCCTTCCTCTATAGTTCGATTCTAGACCCTCGCAACAATGGCTGATGCTCGATAAAATCCCGCACTCATGTTGCCATCAAAGCCATCTACCATGCACTTATCTTCAGAACAAGCCACTGATGTCTACTGGGCGGTCTGGGAGGACATTCTAGGTTTGATAATGCCAATATCATCCTAAGCCTGCTCCTGTCAAGTCCATGACTGTATTATGTCTAGCCGTGCCCAGTAGTGTGAAGACCAGGCGCCTCTGATAGAATTGCCAGCTAGTCCTGGCAGCTCGTTTACCATCTATGGAAAGAGACGCCGCGTGGCAAAGGAGGCTGATTCTAAGTGGTAGGCAACCGGCGCCTAAAATTTGGCTCCGGGGATGAAAGTCTAAGGGCAGCCTGTTTACAACAGGTTACATGAGGCAAGCGTTTCCAAGTTCCATTTGTTTCCTTGAACAAGACGTCTCATGTGTGATTGACGTGTTGATGCTGGACAGGGTAACTTATATTGGCGACATACAGCTGGTCGCTCCTTGGGTGCAGGTATATTGCAGCATGATTCAAGGAAGGGTAGGTGCATGATCTCATCGCCTTCCTGACATGTGTCACTGAATCTAGTCACGCGCCACGGGCTGGAAATCCGCTGGATGGGTGTGTATATCCGGGGTTGATAGACATCGCGTTGATCTTGTCTATTTCTGCGAGATCCCGAAAGAGGAAGACATTGCATAATGCGGGCACCCACATATGTCAGCTAAAGCATAATTGGGATCCGCTTTGACATCTGTCAGAGCACGAACAGCATCTTATAAAACGGTCGACCTCCAGGGCTTACGAGTTGGCCATTATTGTCTCATACAGAATCCTCCAAAGCTTTCGGCTGAAGCCAAAGACTCAACAATTGAAGCCGAATAACTCAGTCCGGAACAATCATATCTCCCTTCATGTCCAATCAGTGCAATGGATCTTGCCCAGATCTTCAAAAATATTGCCACCCAGCACTCGAATGCCCCGGCCATTGAACACGAGTCACAGTCCTTGACATACAATGATGTCTTGAAAAGGGCCGACTCGTTGGCCCGCATCATCAAAGAGCATCCCTTGGAACCTGAAGAGCCGATTGGCGTGGTGTTTGGGGTTGGGATCGAAGTGGTCATTGCGCAAGTTGCTACTCTTTTACTGAATTTGACCTGCGTTCCTCTGGATCCCAGTTTGCCCAAGCTTCGTATCCAGGAGATGCTCCACGACATCAAGGTCCGTTATGTTATCACGGGCAGTGACTTGGACGACCCAAACCTGACGGTTATCCCACTGTCAGTGAGGGGATCCATCGAACATCGGGTTACTATCGAGAACCAATTGGGCTTCACCAAGCGTCAGGACGTGACCGAAAGCGAAGGACACCGCTGTCACATCCTTTACACGTCCGGGTCTACCGGCAAGCCGAAACCGGTTGAAATCTCGCCGGCAAGCCTGGTTCATCTTGCAACCAGGAGCCCAGTGACCCCGTTCCAAAAGACTGACCGGGTGGCCTTGATCAACAACCCTGGCTTTGATATTTCGCTCTTTGAGGTCTGGGCCACACTTCTGTCCGGAGCAACCATTGTGGTTGTCCCAAGAGATATTGTGCTCGACCCGTTTGCATTCCGTGATTTTATTCATGAACAAAGGATCAGCGTCATTTTCCTTACTGCCTCCCTCTTTGCCACCACAGCATTGGCCTGTCCCACTGCCTTTCACAACGTCAGCGAAGTTCTCACGGCAGGCGAAGTTGCCAGCCCGTCAGCCATGCGTACCGTTCTGGAATCTGGTGGGCCACCGGCGCGTCTTTGGAACACCTATGGCCCAACAGAATCAACAACATTCTCTACCATGCAGCTTGTGACCCCGGAAGAAGCGAGGCGAGATCGAATTGGAATTGGCAATCCGATCGGCGACACGTTGGTCTTTCTTCTCGATGAGAATCTCAAAGCCATTACGAGCGATGGCAGCACAGGCGAAATCTTCATCGGGGGCCCTGGATTGTCATCGGGGTACCTAGGGCGACCGGAAGAGACTGCTCGACGATTCCTTGAGATCCCTGGACATGAACTAGGTGTCGAGACCCCGGATGTGGTGCGTCTCTATCGAACGGGAGATCTAGCAAGTTGGCGAGACTACTCAGCTAGGGAACTCGAATTCCTTGGAAGAGTAGATCGACAGGTCAAACAAAACGGATTTCGTATCGAATTGGGGGAGGTGGAACAGAAGTTACTGTCTAGTGACTGGTTCACCGCAGTGGTCGTGACCCAGCTCGCAGACCCGGAACAAGCTCACTCATTCCTGGTTGCGTTTGTTCTCAGCAAGGTGGCCGGCATCCCCAAGCGTCGAGTCTTGGAGTGGGCTTCAGAACGCATGCCTCAATATATGATTCCTCGGGACATCATGTTTGTTTCTGCGTTCCCTTTGACAGCCAACAACAAAGTCGACATGAACCAACTAGAACAAGTTTACTGGGACCATCACCAGGAGAGAAAACGAAATGCCAGTGAGATAACCGGCGATTCCGCACTGGATTCTATGGTTCGGGAGCTCTGGGCATCAATACTTGGTCTCCCGACAATTGACGACGAAGACGACTTCTTCGCCCTTGGAGGCTCGTCGATACAATCAGCAAAACTGATCAGCAGACTGCGCAGCGAGACCGGCAAAACCATCTCTATGAGAGCCTTCCACGAAAACTCTCGGTTCAGGGACTTTTTGACATATTTAGGCGAGTTTGCTGAGGGTGCTGTGGCAACGCATCAGTCCGATCGATGGAGGGCCGACTCCCATCTGGCAGATGACCTTGTGGTTGCACCAGAAGGGGATTTGGATTTTGAAGATGAAGGCCAGATCTTCATGACGGGAGCCACTGGGTTTGTCGGAGTACATTTTCTCTGTCGCCTTCTCCGGCATCCCATGGCAAAGAGAGTCGTCTGTCTTGTGCGCGGCAAAGGCAATATGAGTCCATCTCAAAGAGTCGAACAAGCAATGAAGCGGTACAATCTGTTGGAAGAATCTTTGGCGTGGAGGCATAAGCTCACAGTGCTTGATGGAGACATCGTGGAGGACAATCTCGGGCTTTCACATGATGATTTTGCTTGGCTTTCCAACTGGGCCAGCGCGGTATTCCACTTCGCCGCTCGCGTCAATTTCTGCGAGCCCTATGAGGCGCACTATGAGCCGAACGTCCTTGGTACGCGAAATGCGCTTCAACTAGCCACCAGTGGACGACGGAAGTCATTCCACTTTGTCTCCAGCATTGATGCCTGGGGCCCCACCGGTCTCATTTTGGGCACCCGGAAGTGTTTGGAGGATGACCCTCTCGAGCCACATCTGAAAGGCCTGCCATACGACATTGGGTACGCTGCGAGCAAATGGACGGCCGAGCAAATGGTGCGTCGTGCTCGAGACCGGGGCCTCCCAACCATCATCTACCGGCCGGGTTTTGTCATTGGCGACTCCAAAACCGGCGCAGGAAATCCCGATGATTTTTTCGCTCGTCTGATGGTGGGCTCCATTCAGATCGGGGCCTTCCCTCATCTGCCTAAACAACGAATGGAGTACGTGACAGTGGATTATGTCTGTGAGGCAATCCTCCATATTGCTGCACGCGAGGCCAATTTGGGGAAATCATTCAGCCTGCTGGCGCCAGACCCCGCGGACTCTGTCAACTTGGAAAAGACAGTCGAAGTGATCAATGACGCTGGGTTTCCGGTCCAGCGGATTCCATATTGGGACTGGGTGCAGCTCCTGCAGGATCCCAAGAACAAGGAGAATCCGCTGATGTCATTGTTGCCCCTGCTCCAAGAAAAGGTCTGCGGTAATTTGACCCGATTCGAGACGAGTCGTGACACACCTCATTATGATTCCACCCACACGGTCAAAGCTCTCGCGGATGTCCCCGATATCAAGTACATCCCGTTTGGTGCAGACCAGCTGCGGCGATTCCTGGCTTTCTGGGGGGCGAAAGGGTTTTACCACGTCTAAGGGGGGGGTGTTAAGTTTCGGGCGAGGTGTTGACAGAGAACAGTCTTTTCAGCATCTCCTCAGCATCATCAAGGGAACGCAGCTGAGGGAGAAAGAAGTAATTTACAGCTCGCAAGGTTGGCAAAAGAAATCAAAGAAATCACATGTTGGGCTTACTAAGGCTGAAGAGGCATCTTACATGCCCGGAACATCGTTAATCCGTCATCCGGGGTTTAGCTCAACGTCTGTATAGAACTGAGCTGATCCAGTAAACGAGTGGGATAGATGCAATTCAAGTGCCTTTGTGTTTCAATTAGCATAGAAGCGCTATACTGTAGGGGTTTACCCAGCTCTCATTTGTGGTTTTCTCCCATCACATCAATACATCAAAGCAGCACACTTATTAGAGCAAATAACCCATACACTCTGACGAGATACACACAACAATGGAAACCAAGCTGCAAACAGCGACCCATTTTGGTGGCAGATCTACAGTCCTTTGATAAACCGCAATGGCGGCATGAAAAAGTATTCGCCTCCACCGACGGAAATAAAGCTGGTGAACGAGATTTCCCAGTCACTGCCATCCTTCTTCTTCAGCTTCATGCGCAGCGTCTTGTCTTCCGCATCGACAGCTCCTTTGATGTTTTGGCCGACAATGGCATCCTGTCCGACCCGGTCTTGCGGGAATCCATGTTCATACACCCAACCTGGCAATGATCAGACCAGAGCCTATTTTTCGATGAATGGGCAAGGGCACGACTTACGGTTCATCACAAACTGGAAGCCGTTCTTCAGAGAACCCTGGTAAGATGTGAACAAGAGACCGCGCTCGGCGTTGTCATTTTGTCCGTCTTTCCACACAGGCCCGAAGGGGATACCCCGACGGAGCATCAAATTGGTGGTGTCATTGCCGATTCCAATGCGAGGGTTAGTCTTGCGAATATGGGCTGCAAAGGGACAGCGGGACTGGTCGTCTGCGCTTTTGTAATTCCAATCGTTCAGGTTGCCGTCCCACGCGGAGCTGTCAAACGGATATTTCTCAACCGGGGCGCCTGCAAGAGACTTAGGATACGTCCGAATCAATCTCTGGACTGGGTGGAATGTCTAGCGTACCGTTCTTCCAACGCCCAACCAGCCGCGCTTCGAATTCGGCGGGGGAGTATCCACCCTTTTTGGCTTCATTCTCACAGTATCTGCGAAATCATAGTCAGACATGGCTCGCTGATCCCTCACAAATCCTACGTACTTGTGGAATTCAGGCACATGCTGAACCATCTTGCGGAGAACAAAGTAGCTCCCGTTCTTGGCCCAGTCGGGCTCCCACCAGGCTGTGTCGTCATCGTAGAAGCCCGGGTTGTTGACCAGGATGAGTCTGTATGGCGTCAGTATATGCATGCCCTGAACACTTCATGCGACCTTACCCTGGAGGAGCCAGATTTTTCTGTACACCTTTCTGCTTTGTCTTGTCGTCGTCGAGGCCCTTCAGGAGAGGCTGAGAGACACCGTCCAGGAACCCGAAGCTGGACGGCTTAGCATCAGCTTCACCCTCGAGGATAGATGACAAAAACTTACTGCTCATGACCTCTCATTTTCCCAGGCAGGACGTTTCCTGCGATGGGCTTGCCATCGGCTGGTTTGATCTGGTGAATAGAATCGCCCAGGCGCGTCAAGATATCGTTGCGTGTCCGGATGACTTTCTGCTCGGTGCCACAGATCAAAAAAACTCCGTCGATGTCTTTCTTCCAGTGACTCTCCCACTCTTCGGTGGTGTCTCGACCCTCGCCGATCATGTCTGCGCTCATGCCTTTGATGAAGGGGTCATCGCGGAGCTCGTCCCTGTCCAGCTGTGAAGAAGAATCAGTGTCTGTCGCATCTCAAACACGCAGCTGGGTGAGTATACCTTGACCATTCCCTTCGAAGTAAAGGCCACGTTCACTCCCGACATTTCTTCACGGTTGTTCTTAGAGAGTTCTTCACTCGTGCTGTTGCCCTGGAGGCGTTTGCGCTGGTTAAAAGCTTCCTGAGCAGTGGTGATCTTCTTGTCGGTGACGATCTTCTTGAGTTTGTCTTTGAAAGTTGAGACATTCTTGATCTGGAACAGAACGAACTCCTCATAGTCTTTCAAAAGTCCGGGCCTGTGGGTGTGATCAGCCTCCGCAGGCATGGAGGATCCAGAATCCGGCGGCTTACCAGATATCGCCCTGTATATCCGACTTGTCCAAGTTGGGGGCTGTGCTTGTTTTTGACATGTTTTGTTATTGATTCGTTCACTGGAAGCTACAACAAGATGATTTGAATAGATCTGAAAGAATAGTCTCATGTTGCTGTCTTGATCTCGATTTTATACCCTACAGTGGATCCAGCCGAAAAGCAGACCAGCCGGTGATGAGCTCACACGGTTGTATCGGCTACGGGTTTGGTATCATGATCCACGGTTTCGGCATCATCAGGTAGCCATAGGTGTGTCCGCCTTCTGTCGGTGCTTTCACCTCAGTCTCGGAATCATGTTGTCATGCCGTCCCAACAGAACTAGACAGTAGCAAGACTTCAGCGGTTATCACTGTAGCAGCCATCAGGTATTACAAAGTCCGAAAGCAGACGTATAAAGTGGTCTTCAGAGCTAGAACGATAGTGAATTGGGCCTGAACCCAGGGAACCAATGAATTGCCAATCTGTCGCGCGCGGTTGGATGGATTCGAAAGCGTCGGATGTCTGGTCGTCGGTGACACATCTCCTCTTAGTTGATATACACAGTGCGCCGAGGTCTGTAGTCTTCTAGATCGCCTAGATAGTTTGACCAGGATCTGCAATCAGCCTGGGTAAGGCCAAATTGACTTGGGTCTCTAGCACCTTGGAATGATAGGCCGTACAAAGGGTTACCACTGAAAACAGGACATGTCTTGGGCCTTGATACCACCCTGCACTTCTTGATCATGGAAGGCTTGCCCAGGAAGGAAGCTCCGGGTCGACATCTCAGACATACAGTATAGCGTAGGCTTGGTGCACAGCGCTGAATACCCAGCGTCAACTTGAGTCCATCCGCGATCAGCCCTGTCCTAGGCTCGTCTCCAGCCGGAGACATCATCATGATGAAGAACGCGGATCCTACCTTTCCATGGCCGGGCTCCCCGTGTTACACAGGCTCAAGCAAGGGTGCCATTCAGAAAGGTGGTATTGATCATTGTCGTGGAGGATGGAGACTGACTGAAGGGCCGTTCCGCTGCCAAAGGGATCATTCCGCCGCACGCGAGCTATGTAACTCATGTCTTTGCCCTGTTGCTGCTGTACGGACCTCTAAGATCTGGGGCTGAGGCCATAGCTATGTATGTACCAGTCCACTGGGGACGGCAACCGAATGCCTAGTCGCCGTTCTCCATCCAACGATGGATCTTCGGTCTGAAGAAGCACTACAAGTCTTCCAATGGACCAGTGAAGTTGCATGGGGTCTCCCATTTGAGGCTCTGGCATGTTGGCGTGACGTTACGTCCATGGAAGCCTGCGAGCGGCAGGTCGATATGTAATCCTTGCAGCGACATGAGGTTAGCATGTCCGGTGTAAGTGCCTTTGTGTAACGGGCCGAGGCTGGACCCTGTCTAGGTGGCTTAGCTGAATATGAAGAATGTCCCCAGACTATCTATGCATCGCGGTGGGAAGCCAGCCTGAGCTCGGGAGAATTCCCCAAGCCAGGCATCAGAATGACTCGCTATACAAGCTATTAGTTTGAGTATATCCCTACCTACCTGACCACCCCTATGCACTATGCCTGACATGCCATATACTGCATACTGCATACCATCCTTTGTACTACTATCCTCTGAGGTGCCAGCAGTCGCAACTATGTAGTTATGAAGGGCTGATCTGATGCTTTGGAGACGAGGCATGCCAGCCTCTATCCCTCGCAGTCATATGGATGCGTGGTATTTGGGAATGGACAGTGCGAGAGGATGTATCTATAAAGTCATGAAGCTTTTCCTCCACTTGGGAGGCGCACTGCACTCAGCTCTCTGTCTATACTGCGTCCTGGTCAAGCGAACAGCACGCGGACTAGTTCGAACATCCAGCATGAAGATCCACTGGGCCTTGGGCGCGCTCCTGGGCGTCGCAGCGGCGATTGACCCCGTGATGCTCGAAGAGGAGCAGAAGGAAAAGGCGTACCAGGAAGGAAAGACCGACGGCACCGATCTCATCGGTGGGGTGCAAATGGCGACCCTGGACCAGCCCAGGCCGCCAGGAGATGCGATCAATGGGGCTGAAGTGATAAGCATCACTTGTGCCACCAGGACTACGTCCGAGAACTGCGCCGTCCTCTTGGATAACAACGTGGCCACCGGCTGGGACAGCAACGATCAGGGTCCGTCCACCATCGTTGTCGATCTGGGTAGTGTCCGCACCCTGACGGGCCTCATCATTGTCCCTCCGAAGAGTCAGGACAACGCGACGACGCCTTATCCCGAGAAACACACCGTCTCGGTGGCGTTGACCACCCAAAGCGCGTGGAAGAAGGTGGCATACGGGACATGGTGGCCGGACGACAGCGAGAAGCTGTCGGTCTTCCAACCCGTCCGTGCGAGATACCTGCAACTGGAGCTCCACGACACGAGCGTGTCGGTGGCCGAGCTCGAGTTCTACGAGGCCGAATACATCGCACCAGATCCGACCAAGGGCGCCTGGGGCTTGACGATCGACTTCCCCGTGGTGCCGGTCTCGGGGGCGGTTGACCCCATCACGGGCGAGGTGCTCGTCTGGTCGTCCTGGGGGTACAAGCAGTTCACGGGCTACCGCTCCGGCAAGACGCAGACGGCCGTGTGGAATCCAACCACGGGGACGGTGACGCGCCGGTCCGTCGACGAGACCGATCACGACATGTTCTGCTCGGGGATTTCGAGCGACGTGGACGGGAACGTCCTCGTGTTTGGCGGCAACAGCGCAGCCAAGATCAGTCTATACAACACGACCAGCCACCAGTGGGAGAGGATGGCCAACATGGCCATCCCGCGCGGGTACCAGTCCTCGACCATGTGCTCTGACGGCCGCATCTTCTCCATCGGCGGGTCGTTCTCCGGTCAGACCAGGAACAAGAACGGCGAGATCTTCGATCCGAAACAGAACGCATCCACGTTCCTGCCGGACGCCAGAGCCCACGACATGCTCACGGCGGATCGCCGCCAGTACCGCATGGACAACCACCCCTGGCTCTTTGGCTGGAAGGACGGGTACGTTTTCCACGGGGGTCCCAGCAGGGCGATGAACTGGTATGGCACAGAGGGCAACGGCAGCACCACGTCCGCAGGCCAGCGACCCGGCGACGATGCCATGTGCGGAAACGTCGTCATGTACGATGCCGGCCAGATCCTGGCCTTCGGCGGCTCCAAATGGTATGAGACCAAGCCGTCGACCGACAAAACCTTCATCCTCAGCATCGACGAGCCCAAGCAACCAGTCGGCGTGCTTGAGGCCCAGCCGATGACGTACACCCGGACCTTCCACACATCCGTGGTGCTCCCCGACGGGACGGTCTTCACCCACGGAGGTCAGGACGTTGGTACTCCGTTCAATGAAAGCGGTGCTCACTTCACCCCGGAGCGATTTGTGCCAGATGCGAACAGTGCCACTGGAGGCCACTGGGAGGAGCTGCTGCCCAACAACGTCGCCCGGGTCTACCACAGCATCGCGCTGCTCCTCCCCGATGCCACCGTCTTCACGGGTGGTGGTGGTCTGTGTGGTGATTGCGATGCGAACCACTTCGACGCTCAGATATACACTCCGCCATATCTGCTGAACGGCGATGGCAGTGTGCGAACCGATCGTCCAAAGATCATCAGCGTCGATAAGCCGTACGGAAAGCCAAACGATATCATCACCATCAAAACAGATCGTAGTGTCAAGTCGGCCTCAATCATTCGCTATGGCTCCGCGACACACACGGTGGACACTGATCAACGACGCATTGCTGTCTCATTGACACGGAAATGGGGATGGGGCCAGGGCAACACATACACTTTCCAGATTCCACGCGAACCTGGAGTCGCGACACCTGGTTACTATATGATCTTTGTCCTCAATGACGCGGGCGTGCCCAGTGTCGCGAAGAATCTGCAGGTACTTGCGGAACCAAAGGCTTCTGAGCAATCTGGGTGGCAGTCTGGTCTGTATGACCTGTTGGGTATGAAGTATTAGTGGTGGATCATAGTAGTTAGTACCTGTTCATCGAGTGATTCTCAAAACTGGTAGTTGGAATGTATGGAAAATTGAATATTGCACAAACAAGTAGGTAGTTTACATATGTCTACTATAATACATAGAGTGGGGGTAGCTTCAAACCTGCTCGAGATCCCGGACGACGTCCTCACACCGTCCACACAACGGCTCCTCGGCCGCCTGGGACATGGGCACCACATACCGCCAGCATCGGGGACACTTGCTGTCCTGCGGAGTATACACATGCACCGTTCCCTTCTGTCCGTTCGGAAGCTCGTACTCCTGACTGTATTGCCATTCAACATCCTCAAGTGCAGTCGACTCTCCATGGGCTCCCAGCGTGACCCTAGAGACCACGAACAGGTCAGGGAGCTCGGCAAGGTTCCGGTGGAACACCGATTCCGCTGCAACACCCTCTGGAAGCACAATATGCACAAAGGACTGGAGGGACGAGCCCATTTGCTTGTGGCTGCGGGCTTGTTCCTGGAGCGTCTTGATGGCGGAGTGCACGGCGATGAGATCCTGGTAGTCCGTTTCGAGCGAAGGGTTTTCCCATTGGGAGACGGGAGCCGAAACGATCCGCTGCAGCGGGTGCTCGCAGTGGGTCTTGATGGCTTCCGGTGTGTGCTCCCAGGTCTCCTCCACCAGCATCGGGGTGATGGGTGCCAGCACCTCTTGCAGGTAGTGATAGATGTGGAAGAGAGTCGTCTGGGCGGCGCGTCGGCTCGTGCTGTTCTCGCTGTACGTGTAGAGTCGGTCTTTGATGGTCTCCATGTAGAAGGCGGAGAACTCGAGGTTGGCCCAGCGGTTGATCGCATTCACGGCCTTGTAGAATTCGAAATTCGTGCAGGCTTTCTGGCAGGTGCGGACCATTTCAGAGAGATGCATCAGTGCGATTCGGTCCGACTGCTGCAGCTGCTCGTAGGACACCTGGGCCTCAACGCGGAAATCAGACAGGGCTCCGAGCAGGAGCTTGAAGGTCACCCGGTACTTGTGCAGGCTGGTGTTTACGGTTTGGAGGACCTGCTTCCCAATCACGACATCGCGGGTGTAGTCGCTACTGGCAACCCACATGCGGAGCGCGTCGGGTCCAAGAGCGTCGTACACTGGACCTTTATCCGCCTGCTGCTTCTTGCCCTTTTTCGGCTTCAGAGGCGGCAGAAGAGTTCCGTCCATGATCGTCTGCGGATGCACAACGTTGCCGATCGATTTGCTCATCTTGCGTCCTTCCTCGTCGAGAGTGAAGCCATGGGTAACCAGGTGCTTGAACGGCGCACGGGGTGTGCTCTCTCCCGAGGCAAGCTGGTGCGCGATGAAGGTCAGAAGCCCCGACTGGAACCAGCCACGGTGCTGATCGGTACCTTCCAGGTAAACGTCTGCCGGATAGCCGTCTGCGTAGGGCGTAGGGACCTCCGCCCAGCTGGTACCGCTATCGAACCACACGTCCATGGTGTCCGTGCCGCGACGGTAGCCAGGTCCGGAAGCGTCTCGCAACATTGGCGGAATCCAAGCGAGATCATCTGCATCGTCCGTCCACCAGGCATCAACCCCGCGCTCATCGATGACAGACATGATATGCGAGACGGTGTCTTTTGTGAGAACAGCCTCACCGGTGCCCTTGTGATAAAGGGCTGGGATAGGTACACCCCACGCACGCTGGCGGGAAATACACCATTCACTCCGGTTCTTGACGAAGTTCTCCAGTCGCTGTCTTCCAGAAACGGGAACGAAGTTCACGTCCTCCAGTGCCTTGACGGCAGCTCCGCGGATGTCAGCCACATCGGCAAACCATTGTTCCGTAGCTCTGATAATGATGGGTTGCTTGGACCGCCAGTCATACGGATACTTGTGTTCGTACTGGTGTTTGGCGAGCAGGCAACCCTGCGATTCCACGTACTCCAGGGCAGCGGTGTTTCCTTCGCCCAAGACACTTTTTCCACTCAACCGAGCAGGATCATCAGGCATTGCCAGGTCGGTGAATTTCCCATGATCATCGACGGGAGCGAACGCAGGAATACCGCGAGATACACAAGCGTCGTAGTCATCCATTCCATGGCCTGGGGCACAGTGGACAAGTCCCGATCCAGAGTCCGCAGTGACAAAATCCGCGGCGATGACTGGCTGGTCCTCTGCCTCAGAACCTTTGAACAGAGGCCGGTAAGTAGTCTGATCAGCCAGCTCCGAGCCCAGAATCGACGGTACAATGACAGACAAGTCCTCCTTCAGCATGCTCTCGAGATACTCCAACCGCGATTGCGCGATGAGCAAGTGACCATGCTTGTCCGACTGGACAACCGTGTACTGCAGATCCGCGTGCACCGCGATGACGGCGTTGGCCGGGAGAGTCCAGGGCGTAGTCGTCCAGATCACAGCGTTCAGCTTCTTCCCCTGCAGCAGCGGATTCTGCGCAAGGTGCGAAGGGATCGACACCAGAGGGAACTTCACCAACGCCGCCGTCGACACATGGTCGTCTTTATACTCCAGCTCGGCCTCGGCCAAAGCCGTCCCCGTCGACGGCGACCAATACACCGGCTTGAAGCGCCGGTAGATCAGCCCCTTCTCGACCATCTCGCGAAACACCCCCAGCTGTCTCTTCTCAAAGTCCTTGTCCATCGTCTTCCAGTGGCTCTCCCAATCGGCCATGACCGCAAACCCGCGGAACCCCTTCATCTGCTCCTTCACCGTGCGCGCCGCCAGCTTCCGCGCCGCCTTCCGGATCACCGCCGCCGTGACGGGTCCGCCCGCTTCTTCCTTCCCGAAGTCTTTCTGCGCTTCGAGCGCCTTCAGCTCGATCGGCAGCCCATGGCAGTCCCAGCCGGGCACGTAGCGCACCCGCTTCCCCAGTCCCAGCTGCACGCGACAGATGATGTCCTTGAGGACCTTGTTAAGGGCATGTCCCACGTGGATGTCGCCGTTGGCGTAGGGCGGACCGTCATGCAGAACAAAGGGCCGGTTAGAGGGTCGTTCGCGCCGCTGCCAGGCGTACAGGTCGTCGGTGCATCGTCGCAGGTATTTCGTTTGATCGGCCGGCGTCACGCGTGCGGGGAATGTCGACTTGGGGAGCTTCAGCGTCGACGACCAGGACCGTGTGAGCGTCCGCGGCAGTTCCGGCATACTACCGCTGGAGCATATCCCGCCTCTCTCCGGGGTCAATTGCGTAGAGTGGTGATTGTTGGAGATGAGGATTGTCGGAGATTCCCATCATGCGGTCGAAGAAGCTGTCGCGGGTAATATTACTCGCTCAGCCAATGGTATTCTGTATTTGTCGTAATACAAATACACATAGATTTCATAGCAGAACGCTTCAAAGGGAAAGGATCCATCGATTATTTAGGATTCATATGCTTGACTGATATAATATCACTGTAGATCATCGTAACGTAAATCTAATCATTACATTAATACACTGTTAAGCAGCTCACCGCGCCGTTCTTCAGCACCTCGAAAAGGAGACCAGGGAACCCGAATAGCTCCGTGTTGCCTAAGCCCCCATCATGGCTATCGGGTCCCATACGTTGTCCTTTCCCAGTGCTTTCTTCCCAGCCTCCAAGAAACTCAACGCTACTCTCTGGGCTGTCCCCCCATCCCCGGTTCAGCACCATGGGACGTTGCAGAGCACGCTCTTCGGCGGGGCTGGCATACGATCCCTTCCAGACATCGCGGAGACACTCAGAAATTTCATCGTACCGTGTCTCCGAAGAAACAGTATCGCCGGATGAACCCAGATGGATCTTCCAACGACTGCGCCGGTGACGGTTGAAGGGGTACGATCCTGGGACATTCCCGTGGAGGATGATCTTCGTTACCACTAGCTGCGATGAAGGCGACGGAGGCGAGGGGTCGGATAGGTTCGACCCGGGGAATGCAGGACTGGGAGTGGTAGGATGAGAGATGAAGGCATCGAAGCCATGATGAAAGTAGTTAAAGAAACATTCAGTCGGGAGAGAGGCCGGATCCAGATTTGGTTGGGATAGCTCCTCGTCCGAATCATCGGAGACGCTATTATTCGACGATTGGTCAGTATCAGCTACCTCGATTCCTCGCCCGGGAGAGGAGCCCATATGGAGATGAGCCTCACCGCTGCCGCCAGCAGCGCGGTGGATCGATATCCTCCGATCGTTTTTACGGTAGATCGCATCTGGGGGCCCAAATTCAGCTACCAGGTCCTGTGGGGTGGTCTCTGAGAGCGTGATTGTCGTGGGGGAGCTCGATCGTCGAAGCACTTCCAACTGGCCTGCACCCATGACATGAAATTCTTCCACCTCGTCTGCCACTGACTCTCGGTTTTTGCCCGCCACCGCCGGCGCCCGGGGGTATTGTGGCTGCTGCGTGAACAGCTTGGCTCGAACCTCTGGCCAAGAGGAGCCCTGGAAGATAGCCATCGATGTCGCAGGCATGGCTGCGGAGGATGAGAGTAACGCTACAAAATCGCACTGGTCTGACCACGCAGAATGTTGAAGGGGGAAAGAAAAGGCCACCCCAGGGTATGATAGAACGTAGGTACCGTAAGGAGACTGGTTCACGGGAGGGATAAATTCTCCTGGATAGGATGGGCCAAAGAGACGGTTGTAAACATGTCGAAAGCTAGGACCTTGTTGTGAGATGTGCTGTTCATCTGGCTTCAACCCTTTCAGCACTTCCTGGTTCTTGTACACTAGGGGTGTCTTGGAGAAGTCGAGGACTTCGATGAGTCGTAGTCTCTGATCGGGCCCGTCGAAGCGCAGACGAAGTCCATTTGCAGGGAGCTGAATAGTCACCGGTGTCTGGATGGGACTTGAGGAGGAGTAGGCAATGTTGATTGCGGGGTAGGTTTGAGGGTGCGCCTTAAGGCGACTAAGGACATTGTGAAGAGACGCACCCAGGGCTATGACACAGTTAGCAACTGATTGATGGATCAAGACTTTTGAATGAACATGCTTATAAACCCCAGCCCTTTCCCGGGGAAGATCTGTGTTTGCACCGCAGGTCTGGAGGAAGCAGTCATAGCGATTGGCGGGAGCTACTCATAGTGAGACTAGCATGCAAGGTGGCAAGGATAATGGACAGACCGCAGGCCGTATGAAGAAGTCGATGTGTAAGCCACTGTAACGTTTGAGACGGTTTTAAAAGAATCCAGGCAAACTCAAGATCAGAGAGGTGTGGAAGGGAAGAGACTCATCGTGATAATGGTGGTGGTGATAAGCAATAGAGCGATAATGCTGATCAGTCATCCTCTATGACCGCATTGTGTCATGTGAAACTCCAGCATGACCCGTGGGCACGTGGAGTCACGTGGTTTGTACCTGTACTGGGCCTTATCTGCGGAGTACTCACGCATGCGAGTATAGCGAGGAGTTTGCCTTTAGTAATAGTCTGGTCTATATCTCTTGGATGGGATGGCTACGCAGATATTCTGCCTGCAGTCTTTTCGTATCGGGAAGAGAGTGGCTCCACCATGATATATCTTGATCAATTTAGCCTGTGAGACCATCTAATCTGACATCGAATGGAAAGATATCTATTGGGTACTATCAAGGATGACTCGACTCATCCACATAAGAAGCTGTTTGCTCTCGTACATCTCCTTGATCTTCCTGTGTCGCGGGGTGTACCGGAGTGCTATCCAGATGAAGCTCTTCCGGATATGCATGCTGATCTGTCGGCTCTTCAGAGTGTTTCGACTGTTCCCCCGCTTCAATAACCTGTCTTAGTTCGCCTAATCGTTTAGAGAACTGTTCCATCATGTCTTCCAAACGTTGTCCACCTCGCTCTTTGTCCCGATCCTTCCCGGGTATGGCAAAAGGCAGCCCCGATGTGCCTTGGATATTGAGCATCAACCCGCCGTTTACGGATTGTTCCCCCGATGCATTATTCTCAAATGTTGGCGCAGGAACAATTTGGGTGTTAAGCACTTGCCAGGCCGGCGTAAGGCTATGGGCAGATGTCACTTTGAACCGATGCGGCGGGGGTTGAGACTCCTGTGCCGCCGGAGAGCCTGCGATTCCACCTTCAGGTTGTTGGTCCGGGGGCGCAGTGCCAGCGTCGGTCGGGGGCATCGTATCCATATCGAGAATGATGTAGTTGTCCTTCACACCTGGGATGGGAGGCGGAAGAAGGGACTCTTTCTTCGGACTTTCAAGATCGTCTTCATACGTTGCGCCGTCTCCGTCCGGCTGTGGACGTTGGGGCTCGCGTGTCGACTTCGATTTGCCCTTTCCGCCGCCCGGAATGCTGTCCTGTTCCGTCTCAAGAGATCGTAAAGCGGCCTCTGTCACAATGTCGGTATCATCGTCGGAAAAGATATAGTGGACCGTGGGATGGTAGTACTCGGAGGTTGTGGAGTCCTCGATCAGGGTGAAGAACGGCTGGAAAGGAGGTGGAGGGGCTTCAGTCGATTTTTCATGCCCATAATGCTCGGGAATCATCGACGAAAGGTGTGTTGCATGTTCATAGCTGTGGTGTTCTCCGGAGAGGCTGTGTACTGGTTGGGCGGTGGGCGGCCGATCAATGCTCTGCGGGCGAGATGGAGGGTTCGAATCTGCGGGTCGGCGAACGAATTGCCCGGAAGGAGAAGATGATAGGGAAGGGGAGGCGGTGTGTTTTGGAAGAGACATGTCCGATAAGGATGGTTACATATTGAGAGAAGATAAAGGGAGGGAAGCAGAGAGAGAGAGAGAGAGCAGGAGTTGATGAGTGTTGTTGCAGCTCAGCAGGAGCGGATCACCTGTTCCTTATCGATAGGGTCAGGTGACTGCCCAGAAGAGATCCGGTGTATGGATGTACACGACCACAAAGCACCAACAGTAAAAGAGTAAAGATAGATTGGCTTCCAAATAAGAGGTCTGGGTATCATTATCACGCCGTAAACACCAGGAGAACATGCAGCTGTCGGTCGACCGTAGTTTACTCGTCATTTTGCTTCCACTCAAATTCTGTACATTGTTAGTACCGACTCCGCAAACACAACAAAATTTGTAGACATACTCTGTCGACACATTGGACACAGTCCTTTGGATGTTTCTTGTTGAATCCAAGTCATCAAACAGTGCTATAGAGGTTCTGAGTTAGTGTATTGTGCCATGAGGGGATTCATCTCCACAATCGCACCATATGGAAGGAATGGCCGCATTTCCCGAGCACTGTAGAAGATTAGACCCGTTCGATCGAAATGACATTAATTGGAGAGCAAATACTGACACAGTGAGCAATCATCACCGGGAAACTTGCACGTCGGACAGGTTCCATCAAACTGAACGCGACAGATACCACAAACGTCATCCTCGGGCATATCCCACCGCCAGGTAGCAACTGCGTTCCATTCTTTGATGTTGACCTTCATGATTGGCGGGGAAGCGATGTGATTTGAGGAGAGGACTAGGCTTAGTGTCGGAGACAAGAGGAAGAGACGGCGGGTGATGGTGTTGGGGTGGTGGTGGTGGAGCGGGTGATGGGCGGATTGTTTACTGTTTTCACATGGCGGAGAAGCACCAGCCGACTCCGCATTGATTAGCGGAGTGACTCCAACCCACTCACTCCCTCACTTCCTACACCGAACACTCTTCCACTCACGTATCTCCGACCTTCGTCCTTCGAATTCCGGACTGGATGACACCATCGGGCGAAATTACAGGTTCGGCATGTAAATATTGATTACTCCTTCCACCTTCCCCCTACGTATAAACTCCTGAACCACCTCCGTGACGATGGCTTTTGCCGCCCTCCGGTCGTCCATCCCTTCACCGACTCGACTCGTTCGTCCGACCATGTCGAAGCCTTCACAGCTGCGATCGCACAACCAGAGCCGCCAGGTCTCCTTCTCGTCCTACCTGGTCTCCCCGAAGGAGCTCCATGAGGCCCTCAAGAAGAATCCGCCCACCAAGATCTCGACGGCTCCGCGGGTCGTCCCTCTCTGCTCGGCGTGGTTTATGCCGAACGACCCCGAGGGTCGCAAAGGCATTGACATCTTCCGCAAACACCGTATTCCCCAAGCCCGATTCTTCGACCTGGATGCCATCAAAGACCCGGAGTCACCGTATCCGCATATGCTCCCCACCGCCGAGACCTTTGCTGATGCGATGAGCGAGCTGGGCATTCGTCGCGACGATGAAGTTGTCGTTTATGACACGGAGGAACTGGGGATCTTCAGCGCCCCTCGTGTTGGCTGGACTCTGAGGGTGTTTGGACATCCCAAAGTTCACATTCTGAACAACTATCGCCTGTGGGTGCGGGAGGGATACCCAACGGAGACGGGCGAGCCCCAAGCAGTCGAGAAGACCAGCTACCCGACCCCGAATTACGACTCGAAATTGGTGATTCCTTACCTCGAGTTGAAGGAGATCGCCAAGGAGCACCGTAAGGAGGGCGCGAAGGAGGTAGAGATCTTGGATGCCCGATCCTATGGCCGCTGGGCGGGCACGGATCCGGAGCCCCGTCCAGGACTGTCCTCGGGACATATTCCTGGCTCCAAGAGTCTTCCGTTCCAGGAGTTGTTGGACCCAGAGACGAAGACCTTCCGTCCGGCGTCTGAGCTTCGCGCCATCTTTGAAGCACGGGAGGTGGACGAGTCCAAATCGATTATTAGCTCCTGTGGCACGGGCGTCACGGCCAGTATTATTGAGACCGCATTGGGTGAAGCCGAGTATGGGGATCCGAATCTGCGGAGAGTGTACGACGGTAGCTGGACGTAAGTGTCTCCCGTTTCTGATTCTTGAGTTTGTTCGAGATGCGATGCTAATACTACATGATCTACAGGGAGTGGGCACAGAGAGTCAAGCCGGAGGATGGGCTGATCAAGAAGGTCAATTGAGAAGCAAAGTGAATGATACCACTCAACTCCTTGTATGACTTAGTGATTGTTTGTTTGGTTGAC
Organism: Aspergillus sp. MEXU 27854; assembly: GCA_019721355.1. Taxonomy (NCBI): domain Eukaryota; kingdom Fungi; phylum Ascomycota; class Eurotiomycetes; order Eurotiales; family Aspergillaceae; genus Aspergillus; species Aspergillus sp. MEXU 27854. The sequence goes on along the minus strand of JAGMTT010000008.1, from coordinate 1,549,916 downwards.
GGTCTGTGCTATGGACAGCACAGCTCTTGATAGAAAGTTTTGACTTGATAGAATGTAGTATCAGCGATGTTCTATAGATGTTCTATCAGCGATATTCGCCCAGCAAGGCAAGAGTAGATATGCCGATGACTCAGCAGTGCCGCGGCATTGAGTTGATCCGTCGCTGTTTCGGACTTGATTGCTTCCCCCTCGTCGCCGCTGTATGACTCTCACTCCCTCGTTCTTCATGGTTGCTTCACTCCCCCAAGATGCTACAGATGTTCTTTCCCTGTGAGCCAGAATCGTCTTGTGAGTCTGCAACCCCTCCGTCCTCCGTGCTGGACCACCTGGCCCGGTCGCTGGGAATTCACCGCAGCGCTGCCCCCACATTATTCCCACTTCCTCCGCCTCCATCGGGCCAAACCTCCTTCGTGGATCAGCCTCCGCTAACGCCGCTGCGGCTCAGTCGCAGTTGCTAAATCCAGCTCTTCGGTATAGGGCCATCGTGTGGTATCACTAGACTTGATATCCTTATTCCAGACGCCCCCTGTTGTCGGTCGATCGCTTCTCGACAGAGCCATGTCGACCGGGCGCAAGGTCTTCCACTGTGCAGTGGATCAGACCGCGTTGACCACCAATATCAGTGAAATCAAAAAATGGACGACCAATGGAGCCATCACCCTGATTGTTCCGCTCTACAGTAAGTATACTATCTTATCTTACCAGTGGCATTCATCTCATGCGGCTCAGCCTTGGAACGCCTGCATCAATTGAAACGAGCCGGGTCTCAGATCGCCATCAACGCCCGCGAGGCCGTTCGCTTCCTTGACAAGGTCACCTCCGGAAAGGATAACGTCGCCGCCGAACGGGTCATTCTCCAGGGTCCGATGGAGCAGTACGAGGATTGGGCCGAGGCGGAGAAGTTCTTCCTCCCGGAGTTTGAAGAGGAACCGGAGGCGACCAACGACATCCCTGCGGACGGGGAGGTGGCATCGGAGAAACCAGACGGAAAGGAAAGGCAGAAAGAGAAGGAAAGGAACAATTTGAAGAAGAATGGAGCCCCGGACGATTTGTCGCAAATGCTTCTCAACAAGCTGAACTTCAAGAAAGATGCCGATGCCGTCTCGATCATCTCGACGGGTACTCATAGCGGCCCCGCGTCTCGTCCGTCGTCCCGAAGCTCGCGAACCAGCCCCGAATGCGCGAATTCGCATGTGGTTGAGAATGGGGGCTCGAAGGAACCCAAACAAAAGGCAGCAAACGGACATCGCCGCTCGGGATCCAACGCCATCATCCCGACGGTTCCTCCGGCGCTACGACCCCTTCTCAGTGCGCTCCTCTGGCGACTGCATAGCGGACCCGATGCCACGAATGCCGCCAAGGCCTGTATCCTGATTACCAACGACCGCGACACTCAGATCTGGGCTCAGAAGTTTGGCATCGGCGTGAAGAATATCCACCAACTACGGACATCGATTCAATACGAGGAACGGGAGTACAAAAACCGATGCAAATACGTGGAAAAGACCCAAGCGACTGAACCGAAGTCCCTGCTTGCCTACGAGGACGAGAGTGACGAAGATGAACTGGTCTTTGTTCCCCGCGGACGTGGAAAAAGCTCCTCTCGAGGCGGTTCCCGTGGAGGCAGCAACCGCAAGACCACTGCGCCCAAGACCGTGGCGCCACCGGTGGAGAGCACCATGGAGATCCCCACGCAACCTATCGATCCCAATTCGTTCAGTCGGTCCTTGAACGTGCCCTCGAAACAGCCGCCGACAGTTGATCTCAGCACCCAGTCGGGTGCCGCGCGAGGCATCGCCGGCGGCTCCCGGCATAACAATGCTAACCGTCGCGGGGGCAATCGGGGCGGTTCCCGTGGTGGAAGCCGTGGTCGAGGCAAGTTGTGGGTTCCTTGATTGCACGACGAGGGTTCCGTTACTCTTACGTCGACGGAATCGAATTATTTCCACACATATTTTCAGATAGACCACTGTGGTTGTTGCTCGAAGCAGAAAGGGCTTTCAGAATCGGCCGTTCCGGGACTGCCTACTGGTCCGACTGTCGATTCAGACTGTGACTTGAGTCCTGGGATAGCACGATACAAACACGGTAGACGAGTGCCATCGGATGCGGCACGGGGATTGAACCGAATGACCATTTCAACGTGGTCGGTGCCGTCTAGTCCAGACACTCGGTCGTCCTGGGTCATGATGCTTGCTCATGCCTTGCTTTTCGTTTCTCTGGAACGAGCTCTTGTGTTGATTTCCGTGGCCGGTGGAAGGAAGAAACCAGTGGTGATTGATTTTTCACTGGGTTTTGGGCCTTTGCTCCATCTGTCTCTTTTCCTATCACTATCACTCTCAACTGCAGGTACTACATTGCTGGCAGACGTTCTCTCATTGTTGCTGGTGAGGATGGGATGGACCACGGGGATCAGACATATGGATGTTAGTACGAGTACTTTTATTGAATTGTCACTGCTTGCGTTCTCGTGATGTTCGTAGTGACCGTAAGCGGCAGGTGATGACATCGACTCGTGGTGGTCTGTTGCCCCGCCGATGATCGACCCATTCATTGATTGACTCTGGGTCTCTCCGCACTTTTCTTTGTACCTACCCATCTTCCCCCCACCTACTCATTTCCTCATACATACGGTGTACAACTTCAAATACCACAACTACAACAGCAACAACAAGAACAAGATATGACCATGATCAACACTGCCATCGACGAAACCCCCCTCTCTGTCTCGCCCGAGCGGCGCAACTCCCTGGAGAAGCATCTCCTCAACCGCCCCGACCCTCAGGACCTCAAGGAGAGACATATTTTGCTGGACACCAACGTCGCACCGTACGTATGCTCCCTATTCTGTGAAAAGACGCCCAAGTAACTGGAAGTAGATCCATCCAAGCCGCACAGCAGGAGCTCGCGCGCCAGCGCACCACCGACAGTCTGAAGAGACATCTCGAGCAGCGTCCGGACCGCGATGCCTTGGTTGAGCGTATGTTTCCTTTTCATTTCGTGTATCTTGTATATTCCATGTTGGAAGGTCGTGTAGTGGATGTGCAGCTGAACGCGTATATAGGGAACATCCTCCCCGCGAGCACCGCCGCGCCAGCGCTGCAGGCCAACGCCCGCGAGCTGGAAAAGCACATGCGCGCGGACCATCTCGACCAGAAGATCCAGAACCGGCCGCGGCCGGAGGATCTGATCTCGCAGGGGATTCTTAGCGAGGAGGAGGATCCGCGCAACCCGGCTGTTTGAGGTGGAATTTCAACGATGAACGGTGAATGATGACTGGGATGGGTTTGATTTTGATTCTGGAGTTCTGGATTCATGTGATGAGATGATGGTACATGATGCGATGGGCACATAACGGGATTAAGGACATACTTCACTCACTTGGTACCTAGGGTAGGTAAGGTAGTTATGATAGTTATGCAATAATGAACAATCAACATTTATGTGACTTGACTGACTCCGGACGCCGTTCCCATTGTCTATGATCAATACTCCATCTCAACCGCCGCCAAATCCGGCCTCCACCCAGCTGGCCGCTCACTCCCACGCACCAGAATCCCATACGCCGCGCGCTCCACCTTCTCGACACTACTCTGCATGACATCGACCTTCTTCCCCATATCGCGCAGCATGTTATGCCGCCGCGGCACGCTCAGCGCCTCAAACAGCGACCGCATCTCGCGCAGATCGACCACCAGCCCCGCCTGACTGTCCCCCAGCCGCGGGCCGTCCGTCTTCCCATCCCCATCACCATTATCTCCCTCCCGTTCACTCCGCTGCCCTCCTCCCGATAGCGCCGTCACGGCAAACCGCATCATCTCGCCTGTCAAATCGAACAGGCCGAGCAGGTAGTCCTCTTCAGTGACGAGGATCTCGGCGGGCAGGCGGGCGGCGACTTCGGCGGGGGTGATGAGGCGCTGGTGCTCGAGGTAGTGGTGAAAGGAGAGAGCTTCGATGAATTCCTGGATCGCGCCGCTGAGCTGTCGCTGGTAGCGCCAGCGGTTGACGCCCGTGACGTCGGGGACGACGCCGCGGAAGAGCTCGGTGATCTGGGCGAAGCGCGTGGATGTTTCTTTGGCGATGGAGGGGGGAATCGGGGCGTGGACGGTTCGGACGCTGCGGTGCGGTCAGTGTTGTTTGTCTATGATACCCTAAGGTTGCCGGGGGGGGATAGTTGCGAGAGGTACCGTTGAAGGGAGAAGATACTAGTGTCATTGTTAGCGAGTGTTAGTCGGATACGTCAAGGAGAAAAGAGGTACATCTTCTTGCTGAGCGCGGTGATGTCCCGCGACGTCTTGATCACTCGCTCGCGCCGGTCGTGGTGCTGGTCCAGCTCGTCGCGGAAGGTCGAGAAAATCGACTGGATCGGCGTCGAGGAGTCGTTTGTCGTCGCCATGGCGGACTGTGCAGGGGAATCGGAGGTGCGGAGTTCTCGGCCTTCCCAGGAACGTTTGGTACCCGCCATGCGGTTATTACGGGGGAGTTCTTTGGAGGGAATTGGGAAGAGGAAGAGAGTTGAAGGTGTCGGCGTGAGAAGACGATTCGAGGTGGACGGGCTTAACCGCTTTGGGGTGATGGCGGGTTATCTGATAAGATGATGTCACTCGCATATTTTGCATTGCATTGATGCTATGTACTTCGTGGCGTTATCTAACATTCCAAGACAGATCTACTGTCCCAGATACTTGTACTTCAGTGGAGGAGCATCCGCCTTCAGACCCGTGATCGTGACGGTCTGCTCGTCTCCCGGCACAATGTCCATCGCGCTATCGCTAACCCGGACGCCCTCTCTCTCCTCAAAGACGAGGCACTTCACCGGCTTCTGCGCGCTGATCAACAGCGTCTGTCGGTCATCCGACGTCGACACCGTCTTGACCTCCAGCCCGCGTCCCGACAGATCCAGGTACTTGAAGGGCTGCGGCCAGTCAACGTCGCGGGCCACGATCTTGCCGTCAACCCAGAGCCGGGCGGCCAGGACGTGCGGCTCAGCATACTCCTGGTGATCGATGACGCCATCGACGATAATATCCGTGGTGCCGTTGGGCACGATGGTCACGTCCTCGCGGACGATGCGCTCGCGGATCTCGCGGCCAGTGTCCACAGACAGGAACTTCAGCTCGACCATGCCGCGAGTCTCCTTCTGCAGGTTACTGGCGATCCAGAGCTCGAACTTGCTCTTCTTGGGCGGCTGTGCGTGAGTCACGCTCCAGTCATGGTGTTCGCGGCGCACACCCACGGCAATGGGATTGAGCACGCGGGCGACCGCGTAGAACGCAGGCTTGGGCCGGAGGAAGTAGTCCACAATGGCCCATGAGATGGTGGGCCAACAATCGTTCAATTGCCAAAGGAGGGCACCACCGCAGTGTCTCTCGTCGCCCCACTGACGACGCCATCCACGGTATCCAAACATCATGGTCTCAGCCTGGACCACCTGGGTGAGGTAGACGTGTGTCTATTTGGGTTAGGACAGATGGCGCACATTCAGGAAGTGTTACATACCTCTAGATCCGTCGCGGTTCTCAGGTTCTCAACAAGGTACGTGGCGATCCTGCGCTCATGGCCGTCTGCCTTGTTGTGGAAGTCCAAAACGTGCGACTGGGGATACTTGTCTTTCTCGTTCTCCACGAAGTAGTCGATAGTAGACATATGGGGGAATGCTTCCATGCCGAATTCACTGTTGAATCGACCACCGAGGGTGTCGAAGATCTGGTATTTCTCCTGTGTACCGTGCCACACTGGAGGACATTAGCCAGGTCATTAGCCAAAAATGGAAAGTAGCTTACCATTCCACTGGTGCATATCACCGACGGTGGGATCGGAAGTGATCTTGCCATCACCCCAAGGACTACCGGGATGATAGAAGGTGCTGGGAGAGTAGGCCTGGACCACCTCGGGAAGGATCTTCTCGTAGATGTAGCGAGCAGGGAAGTCAGACTTGAGCCAGTTTTGCGGATCCTTGTCTTCAAAATCATAGGTCAGGCCTTGCTGCTCCTGCACCTGGTAATCCTCGTTGTTTCCGACGTAGACGACTATCGAGGGGTGATGGCGCAGGCGGCGGACGTTATAGATGGCCTCCTTCTCCACAGACTCGAGCATCTCCGGCCAGGTCGGGTAATTTCCGCAGCCGAACATGAAGTCTTGCCACACCATGACACCGAGTTCATCGCATGCCTGATAGAAGCTATCGTCCTCGTAGCAACCTCCTCCCCACACGCTAATCCGGTCAGTAAGTTTCACCGAAGACAGAAACAATAACACGGGAGACATACCGGATCATCACCTGTCGGCCAGCGACCATCAACTCGATCCACTTGCGATAGCGTTCAGCACTGATGCTTGGAAGAAGGTTATCCGCGGGGATCCAGCACGAGCCACCGCAGAAGATGTCGACGCCGTTGATGCGGAAGAAGAAAGACTTTCCATGCTTGTCCGGTCGCTGCACGACCTCTGCCGTGCGGACACCGAACTTCTTGGACACCTGGTGAACATTGGCACCGTCTTGCTCCAAGGTAGCGGATATCTCATACAGGGTGGGATCTCCGTAACCATTGGGCCACCACAGGGAGGGCTGTTGCACATCAAACACCACCTTCGCAACCTGGTCCTGGGGCTCTGCGACGGCACGCGCAACCTCCTGACCATTGAGGCTCAAGACAAAATTGACCTTGGACGAGGAAGCAGGTCCCTCGATCTGTGCGAACGCAGATATTTGCGCGGCGTGATGGTCCGCAGCCAAGTCCGTCTCCGTCCAGAGATCGGCAACCCTCGCGGTGTACACTTCCAACCGCACATCACGCCAGATGCCTGCGGTCATCAGAACCGGACCCCAGTCCCAGCCCCAGTGGTATTGCGCCTTCCGCACTCCCATGCGAGCGGGGTCACCGTTGAACCCCACCCATTTGTGCTGGGGGTCTTTGGCGCGGAGCTCCCGCGCGCGCAGCAGGGCGCAGTCAAAGTCAATTTCCAGCACATGGTCCCCGTCTGTTTCGAGGGCCTTGGTCACATCGATGCGATGGGCCAGGAACATGTTGTCACTCTCCAAAATGACATTGCCGTCCAGTCTGACTTTGGCGAACGTATCCAGACCGTCAAATGCCAGGATCACCGATGACCCTGCAGGAACAGCGGGCCTCTGAAAGACGGTGCGGTAGGTCCATGACTTCTCATTCACCCATCTCGCATCCAGCTCGCGGAATCCAATGTAGGGATCCTGCAGTCTGTGAGAAAGAAATGCGGGGTTAACACTGACTCTGAACTGCCGAGGCAAGTAATAATTCGGGGGGTTTACTTGTTATTGGCAATCAGATCTTGATGCACCACCGAGGGGACCTTTGCGACCGGCATCCACGCGTCCGCAGACTGATCCTCGGAATCTTTGAAGCTCCATCCTGTCGCTAACGACTGCTGGAAGAAGCTTGCCATGGTGAAGATTTGCGACGAATTCGGGGTTGACAGGGAATCGATGGACGTCAAGAATTCACCGGACCAGGGACTCTACGTTGAGAGAGTAGAGTATAGAGAAATTTAATAGTCGAAGAACCATCACCATGGGCGGACATGGCAGGAATTTAGACCTCGCCGTCACGGTCACAACAACGACGATATCCAACGTTACAACGACAGCTTCACGGAGTGACCTCCGCGCCCCACGTGGGGGAGCCTTCCTGTTTGGGCAAGACCCCTCCGGAACGCGGACCGTTCCTAATGCAGCTAGTGTGCATGTGACTTTTTGCTGTCTGTGTTGACAGTCGACTGCTCCAGTGCATTACTTCCACTGCACTATTCTGTACTAACCAACACTCTCTCCTTCCTCATGTCTTGTCAAGTGGCCTAGTGCCCCGATGATCCCTCCGGTCGAGGCAACTCGTCCGGACCCATGAAACATCCCTCGTGCGCCGGTGAAACCAACCACTGGTGGCTTCCCCGCACCCACCCTCATTTGGAAGACGGAGATGACTCCGTCCAGCTGTACACCGCTGTTATTGGTGGGACCAGCGCCTTTTGGCCACGGTGCCTGCATCCTGGAACCCTTTTCGATGCCTTCCATGGTTTCCAACCAGCCCCTAGGCTCTCTACAAATGTCCCGTGGTTGTCCAACGCGACCCTCCAAGAGACCTGACCACAGCCTTGCCTTCGCTTGTGGAAGTTTAACCTTTGGCCGAGGACCAAATAGTGCTGGTGGCTCTCGTATTGGGTTCGGATTGACAGTTGACGAGCTAAGGTTTGCCCTGTTGGTCTTTGTTTTGCTTTTCTGGCCATGTCCAGCACAATGGGCCATTCTTTGGTGGCTTCGCTGTTGCAATCCTGATCAACACCTCTGGACGTCCATGGGATTCACCCAAGGCCAGGTGGTCTGAATCCTTCCACTGGCTCACCTCTCTGATGAACAGTCTTCTGGGACCCACGGCAGGCGAAAAGAGGGGCCCTTTGTCAGTCAATCACCCGCTCCACCAGGGTTTTTCTTTGCCACCAATGTCCCTGGTCACTTCTGGTCCATACAGAGAGAGTATTGTCGCTTACGCGCCCTTCTCTTGTCTGCACCCTCTAGGGATGGCCTGACAGCCTAAACTTCATGCGTGAATAGCCGATGAGCCCCTCATCATGCCACTGTGATTACCCCACAGTATTTGCCAGATGGCAGCCTTTTGCCTCCGGCAAAGCCTGGTAAACTGTTCTAGGCTGAAATGAGATGTCGTTGAACGTGCGAAAAAATGGCTCATCGCTTGGCGAGGGTACTGCTCCGTCTAATCAACGCTTACCTCTTGTAAAGTGGAACATGGAGAACAATTGGCTTTGGGAGATCGACATGACTGGACGAAACCTCTCAACCTGTCGGATTCGTCGGGGCGATTTGCCTGTCCGTCCGGAGCTCCGTGTCTAGCGAAGAGCTCGGATCATCCCGAATCGCTTGACAATGGACGTCCCAGAGGATCGTATCCTGCCGTACTATGCGACAGTCTCGCGTCCAGCAAGACGCCTCCCGCTGATCCAGAAAAGCCACACAAGCGCTCGTTTACTGTGTACCTGCTGTGCTGCCTACAGTGAAACTCCAAAGAGTAGATTCTCATCCTCGTCATCCCTGATATAGGGCGGGACCTCCCTTTCGCCCATTGGCCATCTTCCGGGAGAGTTGACGCCGGGTTGTCTCGCGTAGCGACATGGGTTGCCTGCTGAAATTGGAGGACGATCGCTCGTTCGGGCTAATCGACCCCTCGACTACGCGGCCGTATTCCAAACCCCATCCTAATCCCTAGTCGATCATGTAGTGTGGTTGAACTGCAACACTCGCGTGGTTTGCACGCGCTAGGGGCCAGTCAACTCCGGGCAAAAGGGCGCCACCGCTTAGAGTTGCCCACCTGCCGATGAGTCCGGCAAAGTGTATCGATCGCTAGAACCGCAGGTCTCTTCGTTTGCTGTCTCGCTTATACTGGCTCGACGACGGCCCTTCGTCTCCGCTAACGTAGGATGACTTGACTTGGCGCAAGGCGATGTGATTCCTGGGGTGAATGGATTGATTGATATGGCTTCTGCGGGGACATCCTCTGCACCGAGAAGCAGGGCCGTTTTTGCCACCCCCAGGTTCCTGAACCAGGTGATCCAAGTGATTTGATTTCCCCCAGGTTTTCTGCATAGCACAGGTGCATGTGCGCAGTGGGTCCTGAAGACGTTTCATGCAAGGACAGAGAACAGCCGTGCTGGATGACCACGATGCTGCACGTCGTAATCTCCTGGTTTGGGGTGTGCGCGTTGTGACACCGAGCGTCGTGCACGCTACGACTCCCACCCCTGTCCGTTGCAAATGCACGACATGCAATGTAGAAGATGAGAGCGGCCTCAGCGCCTCGGATCATACCAGACAGACCCTTGTAGAAGCATTCCGGAGTGGTGATGAAGAGTCCGGCACTGAGCAGGGACGGGATCCCACGGCCTCTCTCGATAGGGCCTCCGGGAATTGGACATCAACGCCAACCTTCCATGAAATTAGGGTCCGACAGGGGCCATCAACGCCAACATGAAAGCAAATGAAGCGGTCAGCAGAATCCGGTCAAGCGGGCGTGAGACTAACAGATGCCGGCAGGACCGAAGAGGATGTCAGGGCCGTCTAACCTTTCGCATGAGTCGACGCCGGCAGACAAGGCCTGATTGGCCTGATCCCTGGACGGATTGATTGACTGCTGCTGGCTTTTAATTACTTTTCCAATCTGTCTCCAAGGACTACTGCTAGTCTTAAGTTTCCAACCCCAGGAATGCGGGGGCAACAGCAGTCGACGGATCGTCCAGTCCCATCCATCGTCTGGCGACGATCTCTCAGGGCCTGCTCGCTCGTTGGGCATGAGTCTCGGGTCAGAGTGACCCCCCCAGGGCATATATGAATGCTAGTAGGACTAGCTGGGGTGGTCGTGTTCTCTCTGTGGTGCACATCTCCCGGGTGGGCTGGCTTCTAAAACACGAGTTTTTCTCCTTCGGTCCATATCCACATCCTTCTGTGTCAAAGAGCCGGATTAGGATTTGGGTTAGTTATTTCTTAGGCGGACCCATCCATCGGATCTGATATTTCTCTTCCTCGTGGACTCCCTCTGTCAACCTTCTGCTCCCTCTCCACGTCTCTGTCTTGATTGTGGTTCCCCCAGACTTGGTGGACTGACGGTACGCCATCGTTGTGCCGCGGCTATTTCGCCCCCCTGCGGATTTCCGTGAATTTATTGGGATTTCTTTCAGGTTCTTTATTTCTCCGGTCCATTACCAGTATTACTGTTATTTTTTCCGCCATCGAAACAACCCCCGACAACGGCATTCGTACCTCCCTGACCATCTGCGACCCTATGCAAATGGCTGCTTCTGCTTGAACACATCCTAGCATGTCCTGCAGCTGTTTGCTGTTTTCTCGAATCCACATCTAGGGAAAAAATCTGTCGGAAGCAAACTTTCCCCGTCCCTGGTCATGTTCCATACGTTCGAAGGGTTCGAAAATCCCGCGGGCTCGACCGTCTCTCGGGGCCGTAATGAACGCCAGCAGTCGGTCGGTCGGCGAGTCACGACTTTGAGAGCCTGCACTTCTTGCCGGCATCGCAAGATCAAGTGCGATGGTGAGAAACCATGCGAAGCATGCAGATGGTACAAGAAGGCAGATCTCTGTCATTACTCGGACCCACGTCCGTCTCGCCGGTATGTTCTCTCGCTCTCCCTGAGCAAGTGCATAATGAGTAACCCGGTTCGCCGAAAATAGGCATGTAGAAAAACTGTCCACCACGTTGGATGAATATCGAGGCGTGCTGGAGAAGCTCTTCCCGAGCGTGTCTCCAGAGACACTGGTCAACCTGTCCCGGGAGAAGTTGCTGGAGATGACCACCAAAGGAACGACAGCCCATGGCCAATTTCAGGCACCGCATCCAGCTTCGCCGGCCACCTCTGCCTCCGTGGAGGCTCATGTCTCACCCATGTCCAACGAGGATACAAATCTAGAGTCTCTTCAAACCATGCCTGACGAACCCAATGAGGCCAGAAACTCGGTCAACAGCGAGTCTTCCAATGGAATTTCCGATGATGTCAACGCACTATCGCTGTCGGCACGGCAGCCCTCCTCCTATCTGGGAGTGTCCTCCATCAATGCCGTTCTCAAAGTGATCGTCTGGCTGGACCCAGGTTCGGTGTCCTATTTCTCCCGCACTCCGGCCGTTGGTGCTCGACGAGGGTCTATTGTGGACCTTTCAATCCCGGAGGCACAGAACTGGCAGGTCCAGGCCACGCAGCAGCAACAGCCGGTGACTCCCCCGCAACAGGTGCCAGTCACGGACGTGCAGATGCTGGATGCGTACTTTATCTATGTTCAGCCATTTATTCCCATGTTGGACGAACAGTCCTTCCGGGAAACCTACATGTCCGGACAGCGGAAAGATGACCAATGGCTTGCCTTGTTGAATGTCGTTTTTGCCATGGGCAGTATCGCCGCCTGTCCTGCGGATGATGTGTCACACCACACGTACTACCAACGCGCTAAGGGCTATCTCACTCTCGAATGTCTTGGCTCGTCGCATCTGGACACGATCCAAGCGTTGGGTCTCCTAGGCGGATTCTATCTGCACTACGTCAGCCAGCCCAATCTAGCGTATTCGCTCATGGGCGCAGCGCTCCGCATGGCGGCGGCCTTGGGCCTGCACAAGGAGTTTACCGAAGGCCAGGATGTGAACAACAAGCAGAAGGTGTCGTCCATGGACCTCAAACGCCGCATCTGGTGGTCGCTGTTCTGTCTCGATACGTGGGGTGGCATGACCCTTGGCCGACCCAGCATGGGCCGTTTCGGGCCCACCATCACCGTGAAACTGCCCCATCATCGGGAGAACGTATGTGGATCGTCTGTCTGTCATCGAGTACGCGCTAACATGTCTCAGGGAAATGTACTGGACATCCTTCCCCTCTTGGAGAACGTTCGGTTTTGCAAGATCGCAACCCAGATCCAGGAAGTCCTGGCAGTCACCCCCCTCACCCGATATCAGGACATCACCCACTTCGACAACCAGCTCTTGGACTGGTATGAAAACCTCCCATATATCCTCAAAGACCATCAGCCATGCTCAGAGTCCATTGCGATCGCGCGGACGGTGATGAAGTGGCGATACTCCAACCAACGCATGCTTCTCTACCGCCCAACGCTGCTGAGCTACGCACTTCGGCGAGTGCCGTACATCGCGCTCCGCTCTGAGGAGCGAAGTGCTATCGAACGATGCAGAGAGATCGCCGATGAAGCCATCCAGGACATCTCGAACACGGCACAGTCACACCAGATGTCAGGCTGGAACGCCGTGTGGCTGATCTTCCAGGCTGTGATGGTGCCTCTGCTGGGGCTGTACCTTAACGACAGCACCAACAACGACCCGCGCGCAACCGTCGAGTCGTGTCAGGCCCAGGTGGAAACGGCGATGCTCGTGCTGGCGCGACTTCAGCCGTGGAGCCCCACGGCGAGGCGCACCCTCGACGCCGTGTCCCGCATCCTCGAGGCCAGCAAGCGCGGTCCCGATCCCATGGTCAGTGACGCTGGTGGCATGGGCAATGGCACTCCATGCCCCACTTCCGTCCCCGGGCTGGCACCGGGCATTCTCCCCTCCCAGCATGATCTCCCTCGCGGGATGAACCTCGACAGCGGGTTCGCGGATCCTCTGGCGCCGGCCTTTATGGATGATTCTGCTGGACAGCATCTGTGGGATTTCCTCAGCTGGAGCGACAACAGCCTGTGGCCGGGAATGACCGAGCTGGATGGCACCGTGGAGGAGGCTTTGATGATGGCTGACGACAAGGGCATGAAATTTGGCAACGGACCGGCGGCCTTTTTCGGGAACCCGATAGGCGAGACAACATATTATGCCAACACGGCGCTGCCTTTTTATTAGTGGGTGTGGGAGGCCTTTCTTCTCTTCTCTTCTTGGCCTTATCTCTCCTTTCTATTCTCTGTTCGATATTGGGGGATCCGAGGGATTCATATTGCTTCACTTCTTCTATACATATTATTACGTCCTTCGGGATTATTTTTTGTACTTGGATACCGGTGATTATTGTGTACTGAGCGATATACGACTGATGAATATTTATTATGCAATTTTTGAAATAATGCTTTTACATGATGCGGCCGTATACGTAATTGGAGAGAAGAACCGTGCGAAACAGACTGCATCATTCCTCAGGCACACTCTGTTCGCTAGGCTTTTTCTCGAGATTTAAGCTCTCAGTCCTATATCTGGTCAGTCCTGTACGAAGACAAGACAGTGCAAAGCAACTTACTTCTTCAACTGGCCTACTTCGCGCGGCGGCGAGCCTTCATCCGAGGCTGAATCTTCGATGGCGTGTTCAGGAAGTCCATCGCACAGTCCTTGGCATTCTTTGGAGATTTTAGCCGTATGAGGCATGCTATACCATGTTAACGACTTGGTGGTGATGATGATGATGATATGACACAAGTGGCTGCTACATACATGTGGTAGCCGCACATGGAATTGGCCCGGTGTCGAATACACTGGGCAATGTGGTTCTCGTCAGAGGGATAGATTGTATTCATGGTGGTAATGTTCATAGTCATTGTTTGGTTTGTGTTGGTGGTGGGTGAGCATCCTACGTGAGAGGTATTTATATGGCTGTCTTCATGCACAGAGTATGGATGGATATCCGTGGCGAGGATGTCTCCCCACCAGAACAGCATATCGGACGAGACCCCAACTCAACCCCGGACGGATTGACTCTCCTGCCAGTGGCATGTTCGAATGGCTGACTGGTGGCTGTCGATTCCGGAGACCCGGAGCCGAACTGCCAACCAAAGTTCCCCAGTCTTGGGCTTTCGGACGAGTGGCGATATATATCTTGATGGTTGTTGTGCTTGGAGATGCTTGTTCAGCATTGGCCATGGCAGATGACCGTTGATGACGCATCATTCTGATCTTCTGATCAATGCAACTATTCTCAGTTCCTCAACAGGTCGAGAGGAGAATGAGAATGAAAGATGCTGTTGAGGTATGTAAGCACGTGATGTGGTGCCTCAGGCGACACTGACTCAGCATCCCAAAATGATGCAGACAACAAATATCAACATCAAGATCCCGAGCCGTATGGCAGCCCACACCCCCATAAATTGAGGCAGAGTATCCTGCATGACATGAAATCGCGCACCATCTCCATGAACCCATAAACATGATGAAGATATCTCTCTTCGAGAGCCCATCCCGGGTCTACATCAGCGCGATCGCGCTACGCGCCATCCTCCTCCTCTACGGCGCCTGGCAAGACGCCCACTCCGCCGTGAAATACACCGACATCGACTACCTCGTCTTCACGGACGCGGCACGGTACGTCGCGCGCGGTGGCTCGCCCTACGCCCGCGACACGTACCGGTACACGCCGCTGCTGGCGTGGCTGCTGGTGCCGACGACGTGGAGCGTGCCGGGCTTCTTCGCGTTCGGCAAGGCGCTGTTCGCGCTGGCGGACGTGCTGGCCGGCTGGCTGATCGCGCGGTCGCTGACGTCCGCGTACGGCATGCGGCCCGCCGCCGCGCGCCGCTACGCCGCGGTCTGGCTGCTCAACCCGATGGTTGCCAATATCAGCACGCGCGGCAGCTCCGAGGGCCTGCTGTGCGTGCTGGTCGTGGCGCTGGTGTGGGCGACGCTGCGGCGGCGGGTCACCCTCGCTGGTGTGCTGCTGGGTCTGGCAGTGCATTTCAAGATCTACCCGTTCATTTACGGGGTGTCGATGCTGTGGTGGCTTGATCGGCCTAACACCCAGACAACGAAGGCGAAAGGGAAAGACGACGAAAAGAGCCTCCTGTCCCAGGCCGTTTCTCTGTTGACACCTGCCCGCGTCCATCTCACGCTGACCGCGCTGGCGACCTTCTCCGCCCTCAACATCGCCATGTACATCCAGTACGGCGCGCCCTTCCTCCAACACACCTACCTGCACCACCTCACCCGCATCGACCACCGACATAACTTCTCCCCCTACGGCACCCTGCTCTACCTGTCTGCGGCGGGGGACGCCGCCGCCCGCTTCGAGGCCCTCGCCTTCATCCCGCAGCTGCTCCTCTCCGTCGTGGTGATCCCGCTCGTCCTCGCGCGGAAGAGTCTCCCCGGGGTGATGATGGCGCAGACGTTTGCGTTCGTGACCTTTAACAAGGTCTGCACGAGTCAGGTATGTCTTCATCTCCTGAAGAAGGGGTCAACAAAGCTGATGGTGTAGTATTTCCTGTGGTATCTGGTGTTTTTGCCGTTTTACCTGCCGCAGTCGTCGTTGCGGAGTCTGCTCGGTGTGGTGGTTTTAACGCTGTGGGTGGGTGCGCAGGTATGTGTTGCCTTACTTGTAGATGGTTTGGTTCGTGTTAACGTGTCTAGGCGCTCTGGCTCCAGCAAGGATATAACCTGGAGTTCCTGGGGCAGTCGACCTTCGTGCCGGGGCTGTTTCTGGCTGGGCTGGGATTCTTTGCAGTGAACGTGTGGATTCTGGGGATTGTAGTTACTGACTTGGGGTCTTTGCCCTGTAATTAGAGTAAAAAAAATAGTATGTATCATGATTATTCATACGATGTATCGCTCAGCAATACACAAGCAGATATTTCACCCAGCCGTCACTGATTACACTCCTACATAACTGCGATAGTATCCGGACTATCTTCCCAGCTTCGACCTCGGTTCACTGCTTGCAGGAACTCGGATGCTGTAGGCTGTGCTACTTCTAATTCGGCTTGGATACGTCAGCGATGATCTGGTACGTTGACGCGTGAATACTAAGTGGTCTGCTGCGGGGATACACCGCGCCGATGATCTGGTGGTTCGGCCCGTACTGCGGATAGATGCCGTCGTTCAATTCCACAAACTGCGCCTGCGGCCGCGTCTCGTGCAGCGTCTCGAGAATGCCCTCACTCCACAATCCGGTGCATTGGTTGTTGTGCAGCTGGAAGTAGGGGTTCAGGAGTGGACAGGCAGAATCAAGATCAATGAACCGGATCCGCATGAACTTAAGCGCCGCGTGGAGTCGCAGCGAGTCAACCGCTCCTTGGATCAGCCTTTCAAACGATCGTATGAACGCGAGATTGGTGATCCCAGAGAAATCATCCAGGAACGGAGGGAGGCCGGATGGGCTCGTCACGAGTGGTTTCTCGCGACAGCAGGTTTTTACGACGATATCCAAAGATTTCAGTCTCGATTTGGTCGGCCACGTCGTGTTCATGTAAGCGCGTGTGGCATGGAAGAGATTGACGCAGACTTTGCCCGTGAAGGTGAGCGATTCCAGACGCGGAGCCACGTCACCCAGAAGATGGCAGAGATGAGGCGGCTGCGCGCCATCACCCAGCCAGCCCAGCTGCAGGTTGTCTTTGTTATAGAAGCCTTCCACACTGAGGTTGACGTGCACCAGCGACGGAGGGATCTGACGCAGGATTTGCGCGACAGTCTCGTAGCCCTCAATCTTGGGTTTGGCGTAGGAACAATGCCATTCACGCACGTTGGGAAGGGCGTCGGAGAGGGTGCACCAGTGCTGATAGTCACGCATGATGTTCCAGGCGCCGCGCATGACAAACGTCTGGATATCGGGCAGCTCGGGCAGCCGTCGGCCGGAGTGACCGTAGGGGTCGTCGCGGAAATGGCGAATCATCGGAGGTTTCTTGCAGTGCCCCCCTTCCAGCGTGAGAATGCGCGCCTCGGGGAAACACGTCTTCACATGGAGGAAGATCTCTTCCAATGTGGCATTGTGACTGGCGTAGTAGTATTTGTAGTCGTTCCCGTGATTAGGATCGGAATCATCCCAGGCCATGGTGGCCGTCTGCAGCGCTCCTACATCCGCCACCCCCGCATCCTCATCGTTGAGGCGTCGAATCGGTACATGGTGGTGGGCGATGATCTTGGTGACGCGTTTCCCCCAGACGGGGATCCAAATTTCGACTTGACGGACATAGGATGTCAGATGAGGGTGCGACCCAAACCATTTGGCACATTCCTCCAGCTGATCGGTTGTGCCCTTGATTTTGACTGAGTGGGTGGGTTAGACTGGGTTAGAGAACAGCTCGCAGCGGGACTCACGATAGCGGTAGATGCGGTCTTGCACTAATGATCGCCAGACCGGCGAAATTAGCGCCAAATTGGAGAGGGCCTTTCGGCGCGGGTGTCTCAACGATTTGTTCCAGTTCCGAGCGGAGGACTTTCCGGGACCGGTGGTGGTAAAGGCGGAGGTTCGCTCTCCAAAGAGATGGTCGAGGATGGCCTCGTGGATCTCAGTGGGGAGATTCTCGAATCTCAGTTCGGGACGAGTGGAGGGAGGGGCGTCGGACGGGAAGAAGGCATCGGCGAGAAGGGACTCCACTGGGGTCTGGCAAACCGGTTGACTAGACCTAGCGGGAGCGGAGACGGGATCATCGTGCACGGAGAACTCGGCGCTGGTGCTCCGAGGAGACTTGGTGTAAGGAAGAGGAGTGGAGAGGGAGGATCGAGCCAGCGAATTGACAGAGACAGGGCGTGGAGGAGGTATGGCAGATATCATGAGGGGCGATGACGCCGTGGACGACAATTCCGGCATGAGGATGTAGGATGTAGGAGGGAGGCAGTAGAGAAGCAAACTTGGGAAGGCGACGAGATCAGTTTGAGGCAGGATTGGGTTTCATAGGGTTCACATACAGAACAATGAGACAGCTCGTGAAGTGTCACGATGAATATGTGCACTGGAGATCAGCGCGAGTCAGAGCGAGCCAGCAGAGTCATGGCGGATCCCGATGGGATCGTGGAGGGAGGTGGTTGGATGATATGGATGGGAAGTAAGAATGGGATAAGAAGAGACGAAGGGAAGACGAGTAGATTGCAGAAGAGAAAGAAAGGAAGAAGAGAAGACGTCACGAGAGAAGAGAGGAAAAGCGAGTGAAGGAGAGAAGACGAGGAAAGAAGAAGATGAAGCACGCAGAAAAAGAAAATCCCAAGGGCTCAGGTGATTGATTGATTGTCAGCCCATCACCACCACCGCCAGCGTTCTGATTACACCCGCTCCCAGCACCACCAGGAAATCAAAGCATGATGGATGATAATAATAATTTCCATGGTCCTATTTTTACCCCCATAATTAAACGATAATAGTCCCCTTCCTGGATCCCTGGAACAGATCGATCAGGATGGAGCTGATCCACCCGCTAAACTTCAATAGTCGCAGGATCGAGAACTAGATTCCAACCCAAAAGAAACAGACGAAGACAAGACAAGAGACTATCGCCGCCGTCGGAATCGGAATCGCAGCTCATCGTCACTATCGGATTCTCGCTCGTCGCGCCCTCGCTTTTGCCGCACAGACGCCGTGCGAGAGACACTGCGGGACACTGGCGATTGCGATTGCGATTGCGCTTGCGACTGTGGCTGCACTTGCGATTCCATCCGAGATCCAGACCGCGATAAGGAGGCTCGAGTGGGAGATCGACCTCCCCCAGGGTCTCGTTCATGCGACGGTTCCTCTCTTGAGCCACTCCAAGATTGGTCGCCCTTCCCCAGTCCCTTCCGGGTTACCTCTTCCAGCGGCACAATCACTGTCTGGATGCGATGGCGTGGACGGTTCGCATCGTCCCGCCGGCGGAACTTTTTGAAGTTCTTGCGTCCATTCCATCGCTCGTCCCATCGACTCTGCTCCTCAGCGTCGTGATGTCGCGGTTTGATCTCCATCTCCTCTACAATCGCCAGACCCTTCAGATTCTCCACCTCCCGCAGGGTACTTTGTAACTCCGCTTCCTCCTCTTCCCGTCGCTGTCGTTCGGCATCCTCCTCGGCCTCCCGATGTTGTCGCGCCGCCTCTAGCACCCCTAACTTCGGTCGCTTCGGCGGACGCGTCTCATCCTTCGGTCGGGACGGCGCAGATTCTTCTGCATCTCGGGAAGCCGTCTCGGCGCGCCGTCGCTTCATTGCCGTCGCTCCCGGCAAGAGACTCGAGACCATATCCTCTTCTTCCTGTTCAAGGCTGTTAGGGATCTGCGATGGCGGCTCCGGTGCATCAACCTCCATCGGTGGTGGCGACGCGACATCCCCTCCATCCCCCGCGGGCTCGAAAGCCGGAATGGCACTGATGTCGAACCCATCATCAAACGTCTTCATTTTGCTGACGAAGCTGCGCACCCGCGGACCTTTGCTTTTGGCCCGGGATGCTTGTGTCGATTCCTGAGACGGCTGCGAATCCACCGCCATCTCCACATCAGCACTGGGCGCTGGCGTCGCAGACTCGGTCGGCCGTGGTGCTCGTTCCGCATCCGCATCCTGCGGCGAATCCTCCTCCGGAAGAGACCGACATAACGGAGATGCATCGCATCCCAAGATCGCATCAAGAAATTCGCTCTGTTCAATCACCCGCTGGTCGGTCTCGCGGGCAATCTGTGTGCTTAACTCGATCGACCAATCTTCGTATTTCCCTTTCGCACGGTACCGCACGTAAACTACTCCTCCGGGTCCCTCGCGTTGACTGCCCAGACCCTTGTCCCCCGCCGCGTTTCTCATAAACTGTACAATCTCATCCGCTGTAGTAACCCCGTTCTCGATCTGGTAGAGTAACACCTTTCCATGGCCATTGGTGATGGGATCCCGGAGATTATCACACTGCGCCGCATCCCCGAAGACAAATGTATATCCTTCAAAGACCGCGATGCGGTCCGGGTTCGGGGCGAACGCTTCGGCCGGTCGCTGCACAACTTCCTTTCCTGGCGGAGGAAGATGCTCTCGGGGGTCAGGCCATGCAGCCTCAAAGTCCTCCTCGAGAGGAGACAGCGATTCCAGGTTTTCCAGGTCACTTGGGGTTGCCGCGTACACTAGGGCATCAAGATACGACTCATGGACAATGTATTTGCCATTCACAAGCGCCTGGAGCCCTTTGGCAGTGTTGCGCTTGTTCTGGACAACGTGGGTCGTCTGTCCGATGATGTACGGAACAATCGTCTTGATGTCGAGGTCTTCGAGGCGGGAGCGAACGCTCGCGAGGGGATCTTTCGCCTTGAGTTCTTTCGATGAGAAGGAGAAGGTCAATACGGTCGGCTCCCATTTAATCCTGTCTCATGCGATCCTAGATTAGCTCCACCATTTCGTAAGCCTTTGAAAAGGTTCGGAATAAGCCATGTGGCCTGTCACCCACCGGAGCGCAGACTTGTAATTTCCCAGCTTGATTGTATGCTCATCCTCCGTCAAACGCACGCTGTCACCCTTGAGAATTTCCCCGTCGACATTTGTTCCGTATTTGGAGCCCTGATCGCTCACGACGAGTTCGGACTTGGTGTAGATGTGTGACTAGATAGCCAGTCAGCGGGGCTGCCAGAAGAGAGATATGTCGGTCTTACGCCATCGCCGGGTTTCACAGGCGACACCTCGACCACCATGTGTTTTCGTGAGATAGAATTGTGATTGATCGCATGTTGAGCTGCCCGTATGTTAGTGATCTGCAGCAGTTCGAGAGAGCAAACATTCGTACCGCCATGCTGTTGAGTCCGGCCAAACAGGTACTTCTTCCCTGGTCGGAGCCACACACGCTTTCCTTCAACCGTAAGCAGGACATCCAATTTTCAAATGAAACAGTCACATACCTCCTAAGAAATTGCCCTCC
The DNA here is from genome assembly GCA_019721355.1 of Aspergillus sp. MEXU 27854. Classification (NCBI taxonomy): domain Eukaryota; kingdom Fungi; phylum Ascomycota; class Eurotiomycetes; order Eurotiales; family Aspergillaceae; genus Aspergillus; species Aspergillus sp. MEXU 27854. Next base: position 1,528,841 of record JAGMTT010000008.1, on the reverse strand, counting down.
GAGTCGAGAATCCACATGGTGCGGTGGCTGACGTGCGGAGGAAAGAGCATCACCAGGCGGGCAACCACGTGAATCATGGGTGACGCGTGGGCACGTGACCTGGCGTTTCAATGCTGCCCACTTGGGAAATCAGAAATCAGCTGCAGCGTCATCCGATACTAACCATGAGCCACCCTTATCATGGACTCCGGGGGAGCAGACCGCACCGATGGCGATCAGACGCCGAGGGAGGAAACGCCGGATGAATATAAGACTCTGAAATACCACCTCCTCGGTCCTTCGTTGACCAAGGCCGGTCAGGACTCCGTCGACCAGCAGAAGGTAAGCGCCGCCACTAGATGTCCTCCGCGCGGACAGCACTGAGTAGTAAGGTTTCGGAAATTATCTACAACGCATCCAAAGGGTCCAAATTCTTCAATCACGAACAGACTCGCGATAAAGTCCTGACGGAAAAGATCGAGCGCATTCTGAAGGCGAAAGCCCGCTTGGAGAAGCTCGATCTATCCGCCGACCTGCGTCGCGCCGACCAACTCCTCGCCGAACTCGAACTCAGCCGCGACCTCACCCAATACGTGATTCATGTCGACTGCGACGCTTTCTTTGCTGCCGTCGAGGAGCTCGACCGGCCCGAGCTCAAAACCGTCCCTATGGCCGTTGGCAAAGGCGTCCTGACGACCTGTAACTACGAGGCGCGCAAGTTTGGCTGTCGCAGCGGCATGGCCTCGTTCGTCGCGAAGAAGCTTTGCCCGCAGCTCATCCTCCTGCCGATGAACTACGACAAGTACTCTGCCAAGGCGCAGGAGATTCGTGCCGTCTTCGCCCAGTACGATCCGCTCTTCGAGAGTGCCAGCATCGATGAGGCCTACCTCAACATCACCGCGTACTGCACGGAGAATAATCTCGGCCCGGAAGAGGTCGTCAGTCGCATGCGCGCCGAGGTGCTGGAGAAGACCCAGATCTCGGTGTCGGCGGGGATCGCGGCGAATGCCAAAATCGCCAAGATCGCCTCGAACCGCAACAAGCCCAATGGTCAGTTCTGTGTGCCGAATGACCGCGACGCCATCATGGAGTTCATGCGCGAGCTGCCGGTGCGCAAGGTGAATGGGGTCGGCCGTGTTTTTGAGCGCGAACTCGACGCGATCGGTGTCAAGACCTGTGGCGATATTTACCCGGTGCGTGCGCTGCTGGCGAAGCTCTTTGGGGAGAAGGCCTTTCAATTCCTGGCGCAGTGTTATCTGGGACTTGGGCGGACGAAGATCCAGCCCGTCGAGAACTACGAGCGCAAGAGCGTGGGAACAGAGACGACGTTCAATGAGATCGGTACCAAGGAGGAGTTTCGCGCGAAGCTGTTGTGGGTAGCACAGGAGCTAGAGAAAGATTTGGCACGGACACAATTCAAAGGCCGCACGCTGGTGCTGAAGGTGAAGCTCGCTACGTTTGAGGTGCTCACGCGTCAGTACCAGCCCCCGCGTGCTGTGTCTGTGGCCAAGGATCTCTACACGTTCGCTCTACCGATGCTGGAAAAACTCGAAAAGGAGATTCCAAACATGAAACTGCGGCTGCTTGGGTTGCGATGTACGCACCTTGTGAGCACGAAGAAGGCGGGAATCGATTTCTTCGGATGGGCACGGAGCGGTAAGCCTTTGAATGGGTCTGCAGATTCAAGTGGCGAGCATGAAATCGGCGCAGAAGAAGCTTTTGAACAAGCAGCGCGACAGGAAATTCAAGAGGAAATGAACGATATCGAGAAACTGAGCCAGGAAGTCCCGGATGGGGAGGACACTGCTGAGGCGGATTCTGGTGCGGAAGCTCAACCTCAACCGGCGTACTGGGAATGTCCTATTTGTTCGAAACCGCAGCCTGCAGAAGATAAACTGTTCAATGACCATGTGGACTTTTGCTTGTCAAAGGACACCATCCGGCAAGCAGTGCAAGGCGCTCGAGACGCAACTCCGGAGCCTGCTGCTGGCAAGAATCGCAAGAGAAAAGGAACGTCTCAGGAAGTTGATCCCCGACAGAAACGGCTATTCTTTACGTGAGGGATGTCGGGGAGACAGGCCTGCATTTCTCCACATGGGCATGGCTACTATCACCTTACCTTAAAGGATCCGGTCAATCACTCCCCGGTGCGGGCTCAGGTCGGTGCCAGCCCACCAGACATTGCTCGATTTTAGGTTATCTGTTGCACAAGGAGAAAGGACACCCTCCAGGCTTTGTGATGCTGGATCTACCGAATTCCGGGAGCCTCGGTGTTGGATAGACTCATTGGATTCAATTATCGCACGTACTGCACGATCTAGATGGACCTGCAGTCAAGGGATAGGTCCAGCCCAACACTCCTGATAACCTTATTGAACATCAACAATCAGGAGAGCCTTGTATATAGTCTTTCCATCATCTATGGCACGTCATAATCAGTGACATCTGATCGTCGGGATCATCTTATCGGGGCGGGAGAGTGCATCAGGCCATGCATCTGCACCTCTGCTGACCAGGAATTCGCCATCATCTGTAGAACATTCAGACTCAAGTAGTCTACTAGATCTACTAGAGACATAGAAGAAACCTTCTGGAATGAATGAAACATGTTTTATCCCTGGAATGAGTGACCCCGACAACAGAACCTTTGCGGTGTAGCCTCCACACTAACCCGCTTGGGCCGTGACATCTCCTTTTATTATGATTCGATGATCACCACCACATCTTGCACCCTCCTTTTCTCTACCTATATATTCTCTTTGCCCTTCTCAACACCAGACGCACCTTACTTCAGACATACAGACACCTACAGCGCATCATGCGCCCGGTCTCCCTTGCTCTGCCGCAATGCCATGAGTCGCTCCACCGCCATGTCCGCCGATAAACAAAACAATGGCTACGCCGCCAAACCCTTCACCCCGACCCTCAGTGCAGCCTTTCACCGCGCCAACAAGACACCTCTAACCCCCAAGCTCGCCAGTCCGGCAGGCTATCGGACCCCGAAGCGACTGCATCCCGTCGAATCCCACTCCCAACCCGCCTCCTCCCCCAGACCAGACCCGGAGTCGGCCTCCTATCTCAGCGCCAATGTGACCCCTCGTTCCGGCTCCCGCAACAGCCGACGCGATGGCTCGTTGGTACCGTCGCCCAATACCACTCCCTCCAATGGCCAATACTCTCCGCAAGCCCCCTACGCTCCGACTCCGACCGCTGCCGGCCCTCGGACAGAACGCAGTCCCAATCGCGTGGGTGGGAGGCTGGAGCCGGCGAGGGGCTACCGGGCCAAAACATGGACGACCGATACCCATCTATCGCGACCCAACTCGTCCTCCGACTTGTCGTCCGGGAGCTCGCCTATGTTCTTCCATGCGTCCGACGCACGATCGTCGAATTCGGACGCCGACCCGACCCGGTTGAAACCCCACGTTAAACCGTCCACCCCCGCCACGTTTGTTTACGCCAACGGGGAACAAGAGCGTCAGTCCGGGGACGAACCGACGACCTCCACGATGAAACGTCGCTCCTCTGGCATGTCTCGACCAGGAGTGGTGACCAAACCGCCCTCCGCCTCGCCTCGTCTGGCCTCCCCCAAGCTCCACGCTGCCGCTCGACTCTCCGATGGTCTGGCTTCGCAGATCAGTACTCCGTCAGATACGCCGGCAGAGACGGTGCCTCAGCTGCACAGCCCGCCGTTGAATTTCTCTCCAAAACCGCCTGTACCAACGGTCAAACACGCCAAGTCCCCCAGCCTCGACGCGGCGCCCCGTGCAACGTCCCCGCGGGAGGGCCTTCGACCGAGCCCAATCCTCATCTCTCCTTCCGATGCGAAGGTCGACGCCAGCGCAGTGTCCTCGGAGCCGATTCCTGGTCTTCGGCCGCGTATTTTCAGCACAGAGTCCACCGCATCACTCGATACGTATAGCGCGGCGCAGAGCCCGGTCAAATCGGAGACCAACTCACAGCCCAAGGATGAAGGAATTCTCAACGCTCGTACGGAGCGGAAGATTCTGGATCTCGAAATCAGCAACTCGTCTCTTCTGGCCATCAACCGGACGCTGGAGCGGGAAATGCGCAAGCAGAATGCGGAACTGCGCCGGTTCCGACGCCTCAGTCGTGCCGGGCGTCTGTCAGTAGCCACATCGACGCGCTCAATCTCGGGGACGTCGCTTGGGATCGCGAGTGAACTGGACGAGGCCAGCGAGATGTCATCGATCCGCTCGCCTGATGACCTGTCAGATTTCAGCGATGAAGAGTCCATGCTGGACGAAGGGGTGATGAGCCCGGATTCCCTTGCGGAACACGACGCCCGGCATCGGGAGCGCGACGAGAAAAAGTTCTTCATCGACCTTGCCAAACATCAGGAGCTGTTGGCCGACAGCCAGAAGATGAACCAAAGCCTGCGGCGGTGCCTCGGGTGGACGGAGGAGCTCATCAAAGAGGGGCAGAAGGCCCTCGAATACAACGTGCACGTTAATGATGTCGAATTGGGCGGGAGGGTCCTCGCCCCCGAAGAATTGAACGACATTGGAGAGAGCGCGCGAGGGCTCCTCAGTCCGTCCGCGATCTCTGATACGCCTTCAGACGAACCAACCGAAACGGCCTGAATCATTTCTTGTCTACTGAACTGTACTTCTACGACCACCAGTCTTTGATTTTCTTTTGTCTAGATATGCTTCGACTTGCGCTTTGAGCCTTGTTTGCGCCCGCACGGGCGATGGTCGCGACAGTGCTGGCATTCGTCGATGACGACTTCATTCTTTTTCTTTCTTTTTTTTACTTGTCTGTTATGGCGATAGAGCGGCTGATCAGCTATTGCTAGATACCCGATGCGCGATGTTTATGTTATGTTACTATGAAGGGGACCGCCCAGCGGTATTAGACTTAATGTGAATAAGAAGTGACTCCATCACTTGCAGGCTACTCTCGAATTGGGACCATTCCAGGCCCTCCACGGCCGCGTAGGTCAGGAACATGCTCACTAGAACGTCCACAATCACTGGGCTGGAGACTTCGTCGTAGTCAACTCCGGGCCGGAGTCGATTTCCGCATACCACCCATCGAGCACGGAATGCAAGGACCTCATTCTGGAGGTTGGTCTCCGTGTCATAAACCCATTTACCGGGAATCATCCTGCCCTCGTGTCCTGCAGGGAAAGGAAATAGGTCCCAGGCCTCAATTCCTTGTAGCCGGCCGAATTGGACCCTCATGGCTTGCTCCCATTGTTCCGCTTGCGGTGATCTCATTTCTTCCCGGTAGGTGTTCGGTATCTTGACGTTGTAGACCTTCAACGGCTCTATTGCAACTGCAAGAGGATCAGGAGACGATAATGCCGATGCTTTCGGGGTCTGGGGAAAGGCTCCAAGCATCTTGCCTTCAGGAGTCTCTGCAGAACGTGACGATGAGCGGCTTACTTCACGTCTTGCCTCCTCCATGCCCCCAGGAATCAGCTAGAATCCGACGAGCTTGACTCCCAATTCACCCTCGAGATCGGACTATCGTTGGCAAGTTGATTATCATTGTTATCCCGGGGCCATGAGTAATATTTGCTCTCAAACTTTAAATTAATACGGGTCGAGAGAATGGTAACTCCAGCTCAATATCCTCCCAGTGGAGGAATTCCCATCCAGTATAATCGTACGATCGTGTGATATCTCCCGCCCTTACTCCCATCCTAGCTAAACGTCCCGGATACAATGTAATAGACCAGATAGGCTTCTGCTAGCCGGTGTACCACAGCTACCCCAAACCAGCCACAGACAGACTGCTCCCCACGGCAGACCATTGAGTCCAGCGAACTTTTAATCCGTTCGCGGTGCTTCTATATTTTTTCCCACCACTTCTTGCTTAGTTCGTGTGCCTGGTGCGCCTCGGGAGGTGGAGAGGTGGTTCAGGTCGTTTTTAGTGCGACTCGGCGACCTTCATTGTATTTGCCTGCTCTTCTTCAAACCTCACTGACTTCCATTGGCCCTTGTCTGCTCATTCAGAATGGCGAGGTTGCGGTGCCTGATTCTCAAGACTTTCGGTGCATTCGATAGAAGGCAGGATGGTCGGGATGTAGCTAGAGATACCAACATACCAACCAATGTACGCCTTACTCGACAATAAACGACTCACGTATAGAAGACTTCACACTATCGGGAAGCTTCTGCTAACCATCTAGTGGAGACATGTTTCGCAAAGCCACCTTGTTTCTAGCGATATATAGGTCCAGATTCGTCTGGGGTCCTAGCTGCCTCAGCTGAGACTTGGCTTGAGAATGCCAGCCATGTGTCATGAGACTATCACGAGTCAGTACTAATACTTCCCATGAAACATTGCAAAGTCCAGGATGACTTACTCAGTGAGCCTCAGCTGTTGTGATTTGAATATCCGGCACTGCATAGGAAGCAACTTTGCTGATATCTCTCTGGGATGCGGATATCACCATCCGACCAAGACACAGACGTCTCCTTGTAAGTTAGGTATATAAAAGAGCCCAGTGTGGTTGTAAACCTCGTCTGGAGCCGACCACATCCCGGCGGTTGATGCCCACCCACCAGTCACCACGCAGGTGTTCATCGCCGGGAACTCCTAGTTGGATCGTGAGGTCAGCAATGGGTGGTATTCTCTCCATGTTTAGGAAGGATAGGAATTATTCGGAGCTATGACATACCTTGCCTAAGCCCATCTGGCTCTTTTCCCACATCACTTACCTCTGGGGCTCGACAGCCATGGACTGCGAGCACTGTCGCAGTTTCTAGTGTATATATATGATGCATCAGCACGCCGCTGACTCAGAGGCAGCAACAAGTGTCGCCAGGAGCATAGGGTCCAGCTTGGATGAATCTGTGCGCCGATGATGCCGTCTGATGATAGCCGTCTTCGAAGAGTCGAAGGCTTTCAGCGCCAGGTACACGAAGCACTCCACTGATCTCCTCTTCTAGCCATGTGAGCTGGCAGTCTGGAAAGGGTGAGTATTCGCGCCCGAGACGACGATGATTCCATCCGAACACTTACCGATTCGCAGACAGGTGTGGGCTAGTTTTGATTGTAGCCTGCGAGATCCCATGCTTGGTAGGGTAACTGCATCCAGACGGACGAAGCGAATAATCGTGGGTATATATAGGGCCTTGGAAGAGTGTGAATTGGCCCGACACTGATCATTCTAGCATATAGCAGTGTGGCCAGTGACTTATATCCCTTCTGTAGCTGGACTTGGGAATGAAGGAGGTAAGTCGTTGCAAACGATAGTGACTGTCTGTCATACAACATTCGCCCTGATGTTTAGGTCCATCCGGGGACGCACATACGCTTACTTGGACCACGTAGGTAGATTTGTTTGCATTATAAACGCGTCGATCTTATAGGGATTATGTTCGTTCCAAACGCCATAAAGTCAATATCGTGTACAAACGCCGGTCCGAACACAACTTGCAGACTTTTATCCTGCTTGCAAATTCAAAGCCTTCTCTCATATCCTCCTTTCAATGTCCATTCATGGCATCTCTGTGCGACAGTTCTGCAGATGGCCTAAGCGCCCTCCTCTTCAATGCGAATGCTTCCTTCATTGCCGATTCCGTTGGACCAGAATCCATCCACCAAGAGCGTACTAAGACAGTCACGTCAGTATGCATTCACCGCCATGTGTGTCGGGTACTCACAGTCCAGGGGAGCTGTCATGCGCGATGAGAAGCCAGTATCCGATGATGCCTTGGGTAAAGATGTCATAGATGGCAAAGATGACGGTCTCCGCGTTGACGTTCACCTTCAGCGCCAGAGGTCCGGCCGCAATCGCCCTAACCACTATCAGTCCTACGCTTCATGAACACGAGACGGGAAATGAACATACACAGGATACAGCACCTTGACAAACAAGGCCACTCCCGAGATCGTACCAAAGAACCGTTTGGTCTGCAGGTCTTTGTTGTTCGCGGCGCGCGATCCATTAATCCCAATGTGGTACACGGTGGTCAGGTAGCCAATCGCACTGATAGCGAACCACGCCCAGCGACGGGCCGTGTGGCCTGCAAAGGTGCCCAGCAGCCCGGAGCCAAGCATGACGTAGTCTGCGACCACGGCAGAAAGCAGGTGCGCACCCGGCAGGCCGGAGAGCAGGGCTAGGTTGGCGAGGATGAGCGGCTCCGTCAGGAACCAGTTGAGGTAGCGCAGCCAGAACACCTGGCGGTAGTAGTCGTCCGTGACGTTGGGGACGTGCTTGTGGTGCTCGCGGATGAGGTCATGCTTCCAGGTGATGCCCTGGCCCGTGGCGAGGGCGAGATAGATGATGAAGGAGATGGTCGTAGCGATGGAGACCAGGCTGTGGAAGACGCGTTTGGACTGGGTTTGTCAGAGGGGTTTGGTATGGGACGTGGGGTTGCACGTACAAGAGGAGCTCGCGCCGCGAGAGTGTAGAAGACCAGCGACGAGAGGGCCATCAACACGACCACAACCCTAGTGTTTCGACTGTCAGTCTTGAGTTCTGTCGACAAGAATGGAGAGAGCTATACCATAGTGTGCGTGCTCCCGTCTTGTCGATAGCTTGGTAGATCGGAGTGCCAGGAACCACCGTGGGGATGGGAGCCACGGACGTCGTGTGTCCTGGTTCAGGAAGAGGAATAGGATCGGTCTGCATGGTGTCTGGGATAATCATGATGAGCTTGGTGAGAATGAATGGAGAAAAGCATCAATTGTAGGCGAGGCGACAACATTCTTAAGAGCGGTTGGAGTCACAGGCGACAGTCGTCATTCTGACCTCGACGTTGGCGTCATCGACCACCACCAGAAATTCCCGGTTATTCAACCCAATCCCCTCCGAGATCCGTCATATACTTCAGTAAGCTAGAAGATCAGATATTAATTCTTGTTTGGCTTCATCCATATGTTGGATCGATTTTCATGAGTGTTCTCGGCAACATTCAGCTTGATAGATGGGGTCTGTACATGATTTCAACTGGACAAACATAACACATCCATACATCGGCCATAGCGTCATACTGTTTGCCTCCCTTGGCGAGTCCCCTGGCGATGGAGAATCTCCTCGACCTTCTTCCCATGCAGCAGTCGTACCACCTTCAGCTCAGAGGCCAGGCCAACCTGTCGTCCCACCACCAGCTTCTCCTTGATGTCTCGCGGGAACAAGATAGACACCTTCTTCATCGATAGAGGGAGATAGAATCCTGCGTCAACGCAGTCGTTCTTAAAATGAATGCATCGGAGCCGTGTCGGATCGAACCAATGCAAGAAGGCGTCGGCATCGACGACGAATCCCGTCAGCGTAAGGGTGCGAATAGAGAGTCGCTTCCGCGTACGACCTCCCAGAGCCATTGCACGAACTTTGGCCTTTTCGATGGCCACTTTGTCCAGATACTCGCCGATGCCGATATTATAAGAGAGGTTTCCATCGCCGTATTGACCGCTAATCGTCATCCATTAGCCCATATCGCTGTCGTAACCATGCGACGAAAACTCAAGCAAATCTTATGCAGACAGAAGCATACTTACTAGTAGACCGGCTCCCCGTAATGCATCTTGCTCAATGTCCACCCGCCCTTGATATATGGCCATTTTCCATTGAACCCACGACGCATCCGTGGCGGTAGGGCCATCTCCAGCTCCAGCTCCTCCAGTCTGGGATTCAACCAGGCCGCCTGCCAGATATACTTCTGGTACGATTGCATCATGCCGGTGAGCTTGAGGACGCGCAGGTTGCGGAACTCGCACAACGGGGCTAGTTCTTTGAGCGGTAGGATATCTGTGTCGGGATTCGGTTGCCCAGCTATCGACCAGAATAGATCTAATCCAAGCTCCTGTCGGTCTCTCGGGATGTAGCGCCAGCTGGCGCCGCCACGAAAGCCCATGACAGGTTGATTGGGCGTCGCTTGCTCGGCGTCAATGAAAGGTGATTCATCTCTGTCTGTACTATGTCCTGGTTTATTGCTTCCTGTGAAGATCTCGAATGGGCGTCGGAGAAGCGAGATGGAGCGCCGATTAGCATCGGAGACCACACTCGAGGACCGAGACCGTGAGCGAGTTGGTCGGGAGGAGTCGAGGGTGCGACCACGCAGGGCAGAGAACGTGTTCACGCTGAATACGTCGCTCATGCTGAGCCGGCGGCGGTGCTGTTTGACGGCAGTGTTCCCGCTCCAGCTGGTGTCGGCTATCGATGTTGCCTGTAGGTTCAACTGGTCAGATGTCTTGGAAGGGAATCGAGTATGGAGAGTCTGATCATGGTCTTTGATTGTCAAACGGGGTGGAGGCTTAGTTTAAGTCCGGGGTCGTGGTGTATGAGCAGGGAACGTACCTGCCTCGATATGGTCATTGATGGGTTGGTTGTACTCTTCGGCATCTTTCCAGAAGTCTTTGCCCAAAAGGGTTGATTCCCAGTGGTGAGGATAGTCCTCCGCCCCAGGGACTGGGTGGATGATGGAGATCATGGGGTTGGAGACGGATGAACGCTAGAGGAGCTGAAAGGGATTGAGGAGGCTGTGAGGGATGAGAATAGAATGAGAGTCGACCAAAGGATGTATCTGAGTGGTAGATAGTGTCCATATTCACTTTCACCAGAGTCTGCAGAATGTATCGACAAGTGTTTGGGTTGGAAAGACACAATAGGTACCACTGTAGGTGTTTCTCTCCTATGGAAGGAGGAGCGTTTGCCAATTTCTTTTATGTCCTACTCAGTAATGTCTTATGAAGTTAATGTACTGTAATCCTCTCCTATGAAGATTAGAGTAAAGGGTGTTGTTCTGTGTGATGTCGACGAGGAGTGTCTAGATCGTCGCATCGGAGGGATTATATATCTGTGCTTGCATACAATCTCATACCGATTCAACCTATATAGATCTCAGCCCGCGCGAACGTTTCACTGCAATATGACATGAAAGAAACAATCCGATATTCTAGGGTTCTACAATCGACATGCCCACTGAATCCCATTGCTGTGAATGATTTTGGCTCGTGTTGTTCTCTGTGGAGTACACTGAAGATGTCTCCACAGATATCCATGTCCCCACAATATCATCAGAGGAATACTCATTCTATGAACTGTCATACGTTATCAGAGCTCTATCTCGTCGAGCTCCGCCCTTCGCCCTACTATAGGCTTGAGGTGAAACGCCCAAGAACGTGACGTGGGCCACATAGACAGTATTACTCAGATACTACGCACAGAGCATCATAAGGTGTAAGAGTAAGAGCTCCATCACTCGACGCTCGTCCTTTTCCTTGCCGTGTAATTATATCCATGGGTCGCGTAGCCAGCGTGAACGTTAAAAGCTTTTATTTTCCAGCATTTCCGATCCTACAGCCAAAGAAGAAAGGTAGAAGCCCGTGGGTAAATGGGTCGATCAAAAACAATCATGCAAATTTATTCCCGTCACAGCACTAGCTTAGTACTTCTTGCCCTGGCGCAGAACATCACCGAACTCCTCCAGAGGGCTGCGGATGAGCTTAGTCTCCTTCCACAGGTTGGGGGTGAGGAAGCCGTAGGTGTTGACGACGGCAAGGAAGGTGGCCTTGAGGGTGTTCTCGAGGGTCTTGGTGGAACCGGAAGAGCAGGTGTAGGCGTCCTGGACACCGGCGAGCTGGAGGAGACGCTTGACGGCGGGGGAGGCAACGAGACCGGTACCACGGGGAGCGGGGATAAGCTGTGGGCGCGATTAGCATGCTGATCGGGCATTCAAGCGGAAAACTTGAATCCTTGCGATTCAACCAGGAAACATACTCTGACGGAGACGGAACCACACTTGGCGCTCTGCTTGACGGGCAGAGAGTGAGGCTCACCGAGGTTGGTACCCCAGTAACCGCGACGGACGGGGAGAACGCTCAGCTTGGCGATGATGATGGCGGCACGGATGGCAGTAGCGACTTCCTTGGAGGTCTTGATACCGAGACCGATGTGGCCCTCAGAGTCACCGATGACGACGACGGCCTTGAAGCGGGTACGCTGACCGGCACGGGTCTGCTTCTGGACGGGCTTGATCTGTAGAGAGAAAAAAGAGAGGGTCAGCGGTGGTTGCTTGTGGAAGAGTTTTCAACCCCTCTGGTCTCAAATTCCCCGATATTGTCACGACCCAGCGGTTCTTCAATTGTGACCGCATTGTCCCACATAATCGCGCAAACCCGTAGGCCCATCAATTGAAGATCCCGCTGGTCGTCCAATCCCCCGGTGGTGTTGCTATCTCGGTCCGTACCTTCATAACCTCATCCTTGAGCTTGGGGAGGAAGAAGTCCACAATCTGGTACTCCTTCACAGGCAGGGAGTGCAGGTAGATCTGCTCCATGCTGGTGATCTTGCCGGCCTTGACGAGACGGCCGAGCTTGGTGACGGGCTGCCATTCCTTCTCCTCCTGCTTTCCACCACGACGGCCACGGCGGCCACGACCACGGCCACGGTCACCACCACGGTCACCGCGGGAGCCAAATCCTCCACGTCCACGAGGAGCGTCAGCCATGTTGTATCGATATGGCGATTGAAAAGAGATCAACCGGGAGAGGTGGTGAGGAGGGACGGGAGGGTGTCGGGGTTGTCGACTTTTTTTGTTCGCGGTCGAACTGACTATGGCGGCACGACTGTTTGGTAACCAAAATTGGGCGCAGCGGAGCGGGTGCGCTAAGCGAGCCCTGGAGCCCTGGAGCCCTATACCCTAGGCGGTGACCCGATCGGGCCATCCGACCAGGGCGGGGTCATGTGACGGATCCGTTTCCCAATCGGGACGTTTTACTCCCAATAGTGGCACTGATTGTCGCCCTGGCGCTGCTCTTATCGGCCGGCGGTCTGCGATGGATGATCAACTTCTTATATCATAGCATATCCACTCTGACCTGTCTTCCCTGTCGTTGTTGTCCATTCTTTTCCCTCGCTCGTTTGCTTCTTCAACTGTTTTCACCCCCGGTGTGTGGTTGTATATCCCTAATTGATTAGATTTTGTTTTTGATATTCGTCTCAAAATGTTCCGCTGGTATGTATTTCCTCAAGGCGCGGCGGTCCATGGTTTCTGGTCTCGAAGTCTAACGTTGCTTTGACAGGTATCAGTCCAAGTTGGCCAAACAGCCAATCCTCACCGCAAGTATCACCAGTGCGGTAAGACGATTGTTTACTCTTCCAGTCCCATTCCTCTTGACTAACGCGACATAGGTGTTGTTCGGTAGCGGAGATGCTTTGGCCCAGCAGGCGGTCGACCGGAGAGGCTTCCAGAAGCATGATATGGCTCGGACGGGTCGTATGGCTCTCTACGGCGGTGGTCAGTCTGCGCGCCTTCTTGATTGAAGTCATTCCGTCCCAAACGCTTCAAAACTAATATAATCCAGCCATCTTTGGTCCCGCTGCAACCACGTGGTTTGCCTTCCTCCAGCGTAACATTGTCCTGAAAAGCACCAAGGCAACCATTTTAGCCCGTGTGGCGGCTGATCAGGGCCTTTTCACGCCCATCCATCTCACCTGTTTCATTTCCTCCATGGCTATCATGGAAAGCACCGATCCGATCGAGAAATGGCGCAACAGCTTCCTCCCCAGCTACACGGCGAACCTTACTATCTGGCCTCTGGTCCAGGGTGTCAACTTTGCCTTTGTACCCCTGGAGCTCCGCGTGCTGGTAGTTAATGTGGTTAGCTTGGGTATGTGTGCTTTTTCGACTTTGGTGTCTACCGCATTGCTGACCAATGTCCTAGGATGGAACTGCCTGCTGAGCATGATCAACAACAGCGACAATTGATGTTTTTCCACTTTTACTCTTCAGAGGCCTGTCTGTATTCGAGATACCCCTTGATTGTACAATCCATATAGAAGTCTCAGCTGCAGTCGTGTTTCCGGGGTCATGAAGGTCTTTGTATTTCTTTCGGGCGCTTTGAATTGACTTGATTTGCTCTTTTTCGCGGAATGACTCGAACAAAAGATAGATTATACAGTAAGATGAATGTGATCCAATCTACGTTGATCAATAGATAGTCTAGATCTACCAGTCTCATCGTGATGTTGTTCCAAGTATGGGACTAGGGCTGCGGTTCGGCCTATGAAAGGCGGCCAAAGGGGGCTGTGGCCCAAACAGGAAAAGCTGCCACCCGGACATCCCCAAACCGCTTCAAAACTTCATATTGTGAACTTCCCGCAGCGTCACCACCACCGCCTTTCGCCTTCGACGTCCGCTGTGATCTGCCTGGAGCAGACGTTCGAATTTCGTGTGCATCCCTGCGCTCTCTTCCCTCCGATCTCTCTTACCTCTCGTCCGGGTCGATCCTTCCTCAACGCCCGTTAATCCTCACCACAAAATTTGTCTTCGCCCACCGAGACTTTTCTCGCCCGGTCAACACTTCGCTCACCCTTCTCACCATCCCCTGATCTGCTATACCAGTATCGCCGGATCTTTCTTCCCGAATCTTCACCCAGTTCCGCAATTTTCCTACCATCATCATGGCCGCTGTCGCAGAGAACGGCGCCGCCCCCATCACCAATGAGAACTCCGCCCCCGGTGTGGCCGCCGAACAGAAGGACCAGACCGAACAGACGAATGGAGATGCCGTCACGGTGTTCCACGACAAGGAGAACTTCAACGTCAAGCACCCTCTGATGCACGAGTGGACTCTCTGGTTCACCAAGCCCCCCAGTGGCAAGGTATGGAGGAACCCCGCGACCTCGACTCCAAGGCGACTAACCATTCGGGTGACATGTAGGGCGATAACTGGAATGATCTGCTGAAGGAAGTCGTCACGTTCAACTCCGTCGAAGAGTTCTGGGGAATCTATGTAGGTCTTCTCCGACAGTCTCACTTCGTCATCTACTGACCGAGTTCTTTTGTTTCCCAGAACAACATCACACCGACCTCCGAATTGGGCCTGAAAGCCGACTATCACCTCTTCAAGAAAGGCATCCGCCCCGAGTGGGAAGACCCCCAGAACAAGCACGGTGGCAAGTGGTCCTACTCGTTCAAAGACAAGCGCTCTGTACCGATCGACGACCTGTGGCTCCACGCCCAGCTGGCCGCCATTGGCGAGACCCTCGAGAACGATGGTGACAACGAAGTGATGGGAGTCGTCGTGAACGTGCGCAAGGGTTTTTACCGTGTCGGTCTGTGGACGCGGACTGTCGGCAAGAGCATCCCCGGCGACAAGAACGGCCGCACGCCTGCCCAGGGCAAGGAAGTGCTCGAGGCCATCGGTCGACGCTTCAAGGAAGTCCTCCGTCTCAAAGAGGCTGATGTTGTGGAGTTCTCGGGTCACACTGACAGTGCGCACAGCGGCAGCACGAGGGCTAAGGCCAAGTACACGGTCTAAGGCGCTGGGTTCTTTTCTTACGATAATTCCAAATGTGTTCCACCTGTCTTGACGAGACGATAGAAATGCCACGATTATGGAAGCAACGCATGGGAAAAGGGGAGTCTGACGGTTGAGCTGCTGGGGGAGATGTCATGTCGCTGGTATGGTGGATGGATTGTAGGCATTAAGGCATCAACGGATTTCTTTTTCAATACTTATTTTCACGAGGTTGATACCAATTCAAATATGCTTCTCACCTAATAATAAGAAGTTAAAGAAGCAAAGCTGTATAAAAAAGGTTGTTCGTAACTCTATCGGATGTTTGGGGGAGTTTTGGTATTACTGTCCATTTGATAGTCAACCTACCAAGATCTACAGCAAGGCGGATTCTCACGAGGATTTGCTTCAACCCAAAACGTGCACTGTATAGTTATGGAAAACTGAGTTCATTGAAAATATATCGAAGGAAACGGTGTGTTCGCTCTTTAGTGCTGGGTTGAGAGGGATTCTTGTTATGCTATGCGACGACTTGAAGACGTCAATATACAGGCAGATGTATTTCCCAGAAGCATATGTTTCGATTTCAATACTTATTATGTACTGCATTGCTAGGGTCAAAGTACCTAGATTTGAAGAAGACCGGATTCAAAAGAAGGATGTGCTCGTACTGTACGTGATGGTGCAGAAGGTTCCATATGGCGACCTTGATAGAACTCGATTTGCAGCAATACGTGCTTTTCACGGGAGATATGACCATCCAAATGGTATCCTACATAGCTGCTCAAGAATCACAAGGTAGTTGCAGAGGTTACGTGGTAATTATATGCCGTGGTCGTTCGCTACGTCGGTATTTGAGGCCCTTTCTGCCAAATGACATCGTTGATAGACCCCAATTTGAAACATTGAGTCCAATAATCGTCAGTTTCGTATGCTTTTGATCATTTCTTTTGTGGCTTAGATCTGCTGGGAGCTTGTTTTGACGAATCATCTTCGACCAGCTGCATGATGAGGTGAACTGAGGTGAATAGTGACGGTAGTGGAAGGTCCCATATGCCCTTGACTGGACTTGTTTTCCCTCTGTGCTCAAAAGGAAAGTCCCATCGACGCATTCGCTACGTCTTCACTGATGCCTAGCGTGACTTCTCGACCTGCCTATATATCTTTCCCTCCATCCTCCCACCCTCTCCTCTCTTCTTCTCTCCTATAACCATCTCTCTTCGTTTCCCACCCACATTCCCATCGTCGTTTTATCCATCTAACAAGCGACTGGAAGTCCTCAGAGCTCAGCATATCCGTATCTGTACTCATATCAACTGGATTTGCGAGTTCTTTGACACATCCGTCTGCCTCAAGGTCCTTCTGGGTCTCCTGGGCCACGGGCTCCGACGACGTAACAAACTCCTGTACGTTCTCTCCTCTGCTTATCTTTGCGACTTATCCCACTGACCTGTGCTTTTTTCTAGAAAGGCTACTACTCTTCCCATGAGATACAGGCCCCGTTTTGTTGGGTGGTTGGGCGGGCCTGGGCTAAGTACCTCTCTCTATCCTTCATCTTGATCTGACACCAACCCGATCTCCAGTCCCTGGACCAGCTTGGCTTTTGACATAGTCAAGACCATGCATTTACAGATTTAAAGCACCTCAACACCAGATACTTTGACTCGCCAGCGTCAAAAAAGGGTAAGGTTGGGTGGGCTCGGCACGACAATAACAGCAGCAGCAGCATCGAAGAATTTTAGCTCGAAACAGGCCAGCATTGCTTGGGTGGTTGGGCTGGGCCAGGACTAAGTACCTTTTCCTGTCCTTCATCGTCATCTTGACACTGACCCTGATCTCCAGTACCGCATCTTCCTGACTCGCCAGCATCGATAAAGGTACGGTTGGGTGGGCTCGTCACGACAACAACAGCGGCAGCACTTCCTGTCCTACACAGGCCCGCATTGGTTGGGCGGTTGGGCTGGGCCTGGGAACTCCCCTACTCATCCTTGACTCCCCTCTCTTCTCTGCCTCTCCCCTTTCCCCTCGCCTTCACCGACCCGGTTCCAGATATCACAGACCAGAGCCCTTGGTTGGGACGGTTGGGTTGGGCTTGTGGTAAGGGGTCTCCCTGTATATCTGTCCCGATTTCCTTCGTTGTTCTCGTGCCCCGTCATCTTTCCAGATATAACAGCAACGGAGCCCATTGGTTGGGTTGGCTGGGTTGGGCTTGCGGTAGGGTTATCCCTGTATATCTGTCCTGACTTTCACTTTGTTCTCACTGCACCAAGATATACAGAGCCTTAGGTTCTTGTATATCTTCCCCTTCCCTTCTTCTATCCCAGCAGTTCGCAAGAACAGGCTCGCGTGGTTGGGTGGTTGGGTCGGGCCTGGGATAATGTATATAGCGACTCTTTTCTTGTATTTGTTTACCTGGCTCATGGAGGGTTGGTTGGGTTGGGCCAGGGCACTAATCTACAGCACCAATCCCTAGGCCCATGGTTGGGTGGCTGGGTCGGGCCTGGGACATGTATCTGTTTGGCTTCTTTTGTATCTCTTTTGTGTTGTGTCCCTTCTTTGCATATTCTTTGTGATTTTATTTTGCATCTTGCTGCCTCTGTCTGTATCTGTCTTTGTATCTCCCTCTACATCTGCCTTTGCATCTGCCGTCCCCGTCTGTATATCCCTCTGTATCTTCTCTGTACCTGTCTTGTATCTCCTTGGCACATTCCTGTACACTCTGGCCTATGGTGGGTTGGTTGGGTTGGGCCAGGGCACTAACCGACAGCACTAACTATCCAGGCCCCATGGTTGGGTGGTTGGGTTGGGCCAGGGACAATGCTAAGCAAGACATTGTCATGTGTGACTACGCATTGTGCTGTTTTGTGAGTGCACTGTACCCTTGTCTGGTGACGACGGCTTGCTGACTTGATGATCTTTCTGGGTATCCTGTTACGATTGCACCTCCAGCTGTGGTATGTTGTTGGAGTCAGGGAAACCAATATTTGTTGTACTCTGATGTCCATCATCGAACCACTTTGAATGTCTAGAGACTGGGGAGAAGGATAATTAACTAGCATGCTATGGTTCTGCAGGCCAATCCATGTAACTTCAGAGTACCTTACGAATGTGAAAGTAGATCGACAAGCCATTCAGCATAACCCTGAGAGATGCGGTGGATCATGATCAAGTGGATTCGCTTCCGAGTTGAGTTCATACAACTAAACTATGAATCAAGCTCATCTTAGACCCATGTAACTTTGATGTTTATATGGAGTTCCTGACCGATGTCCTCTTCGACCAATAGGAGGTTGTCGGATTGACGTGATTAGAGTACCTAGTGGAGTCGCGGATCCAGGACACAGGTCGGATTGACAACAACAACAACAACAGAAATCGGCCGAGTGGGAGCCTTGCACGGATTCAATTACTAGGGTGATATGAGATGTTTCCTTTGCGAAGAGAGCAACGAATCAGCAAGACAGGGGTCTCTAAGCTTTTACAACATGCGGCGCAAAGATCACCACTTTGCATACTGCTACCAGCCAAGCGGCGCGTTGATATACCACCGGCCACCTTGGTAGGAAGTTTCGGGATCCTTCCGGAGTCTGTCGCTGTACTCCGTGCCTAGAGTTTGTAGATGACAGGCCGGATTTGATAATCCAGGGTCGAACAGCGATTCTCGCTCCCTGTCCACTGGTGTACCCACCGTAGGCAGTGTTTAGGCTGCGATCCTGCACGCCCTTCAGGCAATCCTTCACGCCCTTCGCAGTGGGCAGGTCGGCACGACCACCAACGGCATTGAGAGGAGAGCCTTGGGCCAAGAACGACAAGACAGGCCCAGACTAGCCAAGGGCTGTCGAAGCGCGCCATGCCTCCTTGGTCCGACCACGAATGCTTGGCTAGGACGACATCGGCGATGCCACGGTGTCTGCGTGAGGGTGCTACCGTACACAGCGTCTCGGGCTCAGCACGAGGATGTCGGTACGGAGCTTTTCTTCTGGAATCGTTGCGATTGGCAGTGTCCCTAGCATGGGACCTGCGTGCGATCCGCGATGATGTGCAGCGGATCGTTGACGGAAGGTCCAACAGCCCCAACGGTGGAGGAGTCACCGAGCGCAAGACACCGATTCGACCAGCCAGGCGACATCCGATGACTCCATTGCGGGCAGATCAGAGGCATGGGAGACGAGGTCCAATGAACGGGGGTCGATTGAGCGGTGGTCACTGGTGACGAATCCTGGGGAGGGCGAAGTCGGAGGGCGGCCTGGGTGATAAGGCCACCAACGCTCCGTATTTAACGCCGACCGGCCGCTGCTCTGCGCCCGGCGACTTGTTCAGGGTCCTTCTGCGGCTGGCGCGCTCGTTCACGACACATTGAGTCTTTTCATCGGTCATTCTCGATCATCTACCTCTGCAATGATCATTGGAGTTTTGTTTTTGTCAATCTCTCCTCATCTACCCCGCGAAATGGCCGTCCTTTCCCCCCTTTTTCTCCTCTGGTCGACTCTGTGGGCGGCTTGAGCCGGGCCCAACTCCACACCGTCGCGTTACAACACAGCAGATACACAGTTAATATTACTCAGTCCGAGGTCCCGGAAGAAGCAATCAGTCGAATGGACCCATCGTGATTGGTTCGATATCCCAATGGACGAGTCAATGGACTCCCTGTCCTCCGCATTCCGGGGTAACGTCGCATTCAGGCGTTCAGCCTATCCATGTTGGGGATAACCACGAGCGCGGATGGAGCCGCCTGCGGACGGGTGGTTCGAAACATCCGAGACATCCATCCAGACATCCCCCTGCCTCGCGGCGATAAGCCCGTTCCCTCGATCGTCCCCGACAGCTGAAAGCTTGTTGACCAGAGTTGCATTGCCTCTGGACCACCATCCACGAATCGGTGCTGGCTGTGCTGACCGTGCTGGCCGCTCATGCGGGGATAACCGACATCCAGGTCGCAGACGGACTTCTCTCCCTGCCGATCGCAGGCCGTCCGACGGGCTCTCACACCACCAGCGAAGCGGGGATCCCTCGAGGATTCAACCCCAGGCCCCCGACTCGACAATGTCGGCCTCCATCTCGTGCTACGAATCACAGCTTGCGTGCTTATCTACCGATGGAGACCGAAACCACGCTGGTCCGACCAAGTCGCCTAGCTAATCGATTGTGTTACCTAAAAGAATTCCGTCTGTGCCGGTGGCGAACGGGCCAGCGAAATTTCTCATTGACACCCCAGTGCGGCAACGGTCCCAACCGAAGACGGCTGTTTTTTTACTGCGTTCTTTGGGTGTTTGGCCTCGGTCCACGGGTGGCTGGAATGCGACAGCGATCTCGCAAATGTCGCAAGAGTGGAAGAAAGGAAAAGAATGAAAAGAATTTTTTTTTCCTGTCGTCACGACAGTGGAATGACTTTGGGATGGGATTTTTTTTTCCCACCGCGTGATAAGCCAATCTGGTCCCTGACAAGAGAAAACAAGAACATGGCTTGCCTTCACCGGGAATCTCCGACTGGCTGAATTCTGTTCGTCGCATCCTCGGCCTTCGAGAAGCATTCCCCGGCAGCCAATCACACAGACTGGGCGGATGCTTAACATGGCTTGTCATGTCTTTGCTTGTCCGTCCTGGGGTCACATTCGTGGGTCCGCCTCGTCCTAGTTCGGCCTTTCGATTGGGTTGATCCTGTAATTTTGCTCGTCCTGGGTCTTACCACGTTTACGCCCATCGGAGGAGTCGCCTGGTCTGGTGATAAGGCCCTCCGCCATCGCTTACCGGAGAGGAGTCTCCCACCGTGGATATAAGGTCGCGTCGCATCCTCCGCGCGCTCTCTTTCTGGACGCACTCTCACGCCCTTTGTTTTCTCTTTTCCAGCCTCGGGGATTCCGCATCTTGGCCTCTGTCAATATGGCTTCTGCAAACCATGAGGTTGAAGTGACTCAGTATGTGCCTTGACAGACTTTTCCTTTCTTCCCTTCCCTTCAGCCATCCTCTCGCCTTTCAGCGGTGGCATGTCGCCGGCTATTCGTCCGGGCGGTGTCTCTGTCGGTTCTCGTGCTAATTATTTCAGACCCCAACAAGGCCAATCCCCCATCACCGATTTCGAGAAGCCGACCGAGGTGGTTCCTTGTGAAAAGGCTCTCTCGGCCACCCCCGATGGCGAGGAGCCCAGCGACGAGGAGGCCCGGACTCTGCGCCATGTCGCCGAGAATCTGCCCGTCTCCGCCTGGCTCGTAGCCATGGTCGAACTGTGTGAGCGGTTCACCTACTACGGTATGTCGGGTTTGTTCCAGAACTATGTCAATCTGCCGCTTGATGGCAGCCAGGGCCGTGGTGCGCTCGGTATGGGTCACCAGGGTGCCACTGGTCTGACCACCTTCTTCCAGTTCTGGTGCTATGGTAAGCATTTGCTCGTGATGTGTCGTTTCTATGCTCTCGCTGACTCAACCAGTGACTCCCATCATTGGTGCCATCGTCGCTGATCAGTACCTGGGCAAGTACAAGACCATTGTGCTGTTCTCCGTCGTCTACATGGTCGGTCTGCTCATCCTGGTTTGCACGTCGATTCCCCAGGCTCTCGAGAACGGCGCTGGTCTGGGCGGCTTCATCGTCGCCATTCTGATTATCGGTCTGGGAACGGGTGGTATCAAGAGTAACGTCGCTCCTCTGATTGCGGACCAATACAAGCGGAAGAAGATGGCCGTCTCGACCACGAAGAAGGGCGAGCGCGTCATCATTGACCCGTCTCTCACCATCCAGCGGATCTACATGATCTTCTACGGCTGTATCAACCTGGGATCTCTCTCGCTGCTTGCCACGCCTTACATGGAGCGGGACATTGGCTTCTGGTCCGGCTACCTGCTCTGTCTGTGCATGTTCACCTGCGGTTCCCTGGTGCTCGTGTTCGGACGCAAGTTCTACGTTGTGCGCCCTCCTCAGGGATCTATCATCACCGATGCCTTCAAGGCCCTGTGGATCATGGTCATCAACCGCAACATGGATGCCCCCAAGCCCACCTGGCAAGCCGCCAACGGTGGCAACCGCACCGTGCCTTGGGACGACCACTTCATCGACGAACTCAAGCGCGCTCTCGTTGCCTGCCGCGTGTTCGCCTTCTACCCGATCTACTGGGTCGTGTACGGCCAGTTCTCGAGCAACTTCGTCACCCAGGCCGGTCAGATGCAGGGCCACGGCATTCCCAACGATCTGATGCAGAACTTTGACCCCATCTCCATCATCGTGTTCATCCCCATCCTGGAGACCATGATCTACCCGCTCCTGCGCCGTCTGCGCATCCGCTTCCGCCCCATCACGCGTATCTCGCTGGGCTTCGTCGTCGCCTCGCTGGCCATGATGTACGCCGCGATCGTGCAGCACCTGATCTACTCCGCAGGCCCCTGCTACGAACACCCCGGCTGCGACGCCTCGATCGTCGATGGCGTCACCCAGGGCAACAAGGTGCACATTGCCATCCAGACGCCCGCCTACGTGTTCATCGGTCTGTCGGAGATTTTCGCCTCGGTGTCCGGTCTGGAGTACGCGTACACCAAGGCGCCGCCGTCGATGAAGTCGTTCGTGCAGTCCATGTACCTGCTCACCAACGCCTTTGGCTCCGCTATCGCCGAGGCCCTGACGCCTGCCGCGTACGACCCGGCCATCCTGTGGATGTTTGTGGGTCTCGCCTGCGCCTCCTTCGCGGTCGGCATCATCTTCTGGCTCGTGTTCCACCACCTCAACTCGCAGGAAGACCAGATGAACGCGCTCGACGCCGACGACCCGGATACCCCGGGCTACGGCCAGGCGCGGGCCAGCCAGGAGGGCGAGAAGAAGGACGAGAAGATGCAGGAGCAGTGAGCTCGTCTTCCACCTGGGGGCTGTTGATGCAGCGAGAGTTTCGGTTGCGCTTCGACTGTATTATAATACCTTTGCTGTTACTTTGTGGCTATACTTTTAATTCTCGCACACCGTGACGAGGGCACGGTCGACTGAGCTCGCGCGGGACCGCGTAAGCACCTGCTGAGCAGATGGTGACGAGATTAATGTATATATTCGAATGAATACATATGATGACTTACATACATTCCTCTCACACACTCCGATCTCCATCTACCCATGTACTCGGTTCTGCCCATGTACTGGGTACTGGGTAAGGTAGTCCGAAAACGGCGCTCGAACAGTGGAGCCGATCCAACGCATGTACCACCTATCCACCCCTCCAATCCGATTATCCGATTCATTTTGCAACGAAAACAAATGATAAGCAGTGGCTAAGCGAATCGGTCAACGGCCGGAGATGCGATCGTACTCCGTGAGGCGACGGTGGAAAATTTCCTCTGTACCGGATGTGCTTCCTGAAAGAGGTGGAAGCGCCCGCCAATCGAGAATTTCTCTGACAGAGCGATGGAAACGAGGGCGCGGTTGATTGGTCGGAGAGGCGATTGTTTGGCGGGATTGGGCTTAGCTTGGTGGACGGGTCTAGACTTTACCGTTTTGGTGGGTCTATCGATCTTTCCACTTTTTTTTTTTTTTTTTTGTATATGAATGCTCGGAATAAGAGACCATGGTTGTGTTGAAAATGCAGTGGTGGGACCGGCAAGGTTTTCGTAGAAATGAGTCAGGACGAGGTGGTGCATGGCTCTGTTCCTGCAGACTTGGTATTGCAGGTGTCCTAGATATCTGGGTGATGTACAGAGTACTCTGTCGGTGGGTGATTACGGAGTAGAGCGTTAACCCTATGTACTCCGTATGTATTCGAGGGCGCGTACATGATTCGTGATCCGGTGGGGAGACTATACTAGACCTCAAACAGCAGAGTGTAATGACTCTACCGATCTATCGGTTGAATAACCATGCTTATCTGCCAAGTGGATATTATAGGGTAATCCATGCCTGTCCTGCGATGATGCGCAGCTGCTGATTAGATCTAATGAGGGCTGGACGATGAGGAATGGGAGGGACTAGTCGACGTGGGTAAGGCTTAGTATGAGCTTACTTTATCCGGCCTCTATGATATGATGGAGTTTCTGTTGGATGGTGGTTAGGCTAGATGCGCAGAATGCTGGGATAGGTTATCCTGGTAGTGGGTGTGGGATATACTCTCTACTCTGTGTAGGTAGGTCTGGAATATATATTGAGGATCCCGAAGCAGTCGACCGGAGACCTTCGACAAGTAAGATAAAATACGATTGCCTAGATGAGTAGGAAGAGTGATAGGACTGTCAAGACAGCAAATATATCTGCCTGATTGTATTTGGTCAGCACCAAAGGTGGCAGTGCTGGACACAAACGGTAAATATAGTACACGACAAGAGAAGCTTTAGATGGAGGATAAAGTATGCAGCTAGGCAACAGATGATGGGGTGTTGCTAAATAAAGACGGATCCATCCCTGCAGAACTGCTGTCACTCAGGGTCTAGTGGATCTCACGTGGGGGAGCACCATCACCTATTCAGATGCCATGAATCAGTGCAAGAGAATTATCGAGTATACCTCTCAAGATATTCATGTCAGATCCAGCAGAAATTAAGTATTATTGAACCCTAAATTACTGAGAATCTGAAACGATGGTGAAGCTTGGGATGGTGGGGACGCACGTTGGAAATTGACATAATCTCGCATAGATTAACTACTATTAAAGTACATACCACCACCAGACCCTCTCATCTATGAAGGTCTAGAATAAGCTTGATGTGTTGACCTGCTGATTCTTGCATTGAGTTTGACAATGCATGCATGTACTGACTGTAACTAGAACTACCTCCTACCTACATAGTAACGGACACGAGTCCATGACGTGCAGAATGATCATGACAGGTGTTGATTGGACGGGACGGTTGTCCAGAAGGACCGCATTGGGAAGATTCGGATGTCAATGGATACCTATAGCTACCTAAGATATGAGGTGATTCACAGTATTTGAAATTACAAGGAGAGGGAGAAAAAAAAAAAAGAACAGAAGCTATCAGGTTAGTGTGTAGTCTGTAGGGAGGACTGGATGCATCTGAGCATCCGACAAGATATCTCTAAAAATCGGCAAGAGATACCACCACCAGTACTCTACAGCATCACGCAGACTCTGTCGATCTCGTAGACTCAGGATGAAAGCTGTTGATATGTGGGTGAAAAAGGGGACTGAGATCGGCAGGTCTGTGCAGGCGCCATCGCCCCTAACTAATTCCACTAATAATTATCACAATTTCCCCTGAAGAGTCTTCACGACTGATAACTTGGGTATGTAATGTAGGATGAGTAGGAAGAAACCAAGAGAACAAAATATTAGAATAAATTCATCTTCCTCTCTGTAATTGATTGGAGTGATTCGAAGGCTGCGAATTCTACGTTGTGGCTGCGACGGACCCAGAGGGAGCAGCAACGGCCAGTCACTCACCTCAGCCGCGTGTCTCACTCACCTCTCGCTCTCCCTCTTCTTCATCTTCTTCTTCCTCCAGCATCCATCCGGTCATTATTTCCTTCCTCCCCTCACCCCTCTCCTTACTTTCTCCCGCCTCTGCGCATTCTCTTTTCCTTCTCAATTTCGTCGTCGTGTTTCCCCATCCCCTCGATTCCGTTGCGTATTTGCGTCGACGTAATATTTCCCGTCCAATCCGAACGACGACTGTTTCTCCCTTTTCCACCGATTCCTCACTCCGACTGTCGCGAGCTTCTCACAACCATAATCACCACCATAATTCGATCGTGAATCTTGGATAATCCCCTCTCGCTTCACAATGAGTGTACGTGGACTCGTCGCAACCGCTTACCCCTCTCCCCTAGTGAGAGGTCCAAACATGGCGCGCCTAACACCTCCCCCCATTTTTAGTATCAGGACTACGGCAACAACAACCAAGGCGGCTACGGCTCCTACAACCCCTACGGCGGTCAGCAACAGCAGGCCTACGGTCAGAACCCCTACGGTCAGGCCAATGCCATGGAGCAGGGCAATGGTAGCTACGGTAAGCGCCAAGCCGGACTTGAACGACCTACATCCTTTCCGGGTGCTAACCTCGTGTTTGTCCCGCAGAGATGGGCCAGATGGGTGCTCCCCAGCAAGCCGCCGATCCGGGCACCCTGCTCAACAAATGCCGCGAGATCAACGAAGGCATCCGCGACATCGCCGCCAAGCGCGAAGGCCAGCTCGTCGCCGCTCAGAACGC
The DNA here is from genome assembly GCA_019721355.1 of Aspergillus sp. MEXU 27854. Taxonomy (NCBI): domain Eukaryota; kingdom Fungi; phylum Ascomycota; class Eurotiomycetes; order Eurotiales; family Aspergillaceae; genus Aspergillus; species Aspergillus sp. MEXU 27854. Next base: position 1,502,511 of record JAGMTT010000008.1, on the reverse strand, counting down.
CCTCCTTGACTCCAGCACCGGCAAGGAGGACCAGGTCGCCCGCCAGACCCTCGACTATATCGAGGACGAGATCAACAATGGCTTCCGCTACCTCCGCGATCAGATGAAGAAGATCAAGGACACCCCCGGCTCCGGCGACAACCGCGTCCAGACCCAGGTCGATGTCGTCAGCCGCAACCTGCGTCGCGAGATCGAGCATTACCAGCGCGCCCAGAAGGACTTCCGCGAGCGCCTGCGCGATCAGGTGCGCCGTCGGTATGAGATCGCCAACCCCGAAGCCACCAGCGAGGAAATCGAGCAGGGTGTCGACAATGTCCTCCTCGGACAGGAGCAGAGCTTCCAGGTATGCTTTCGCGGGTCAATGGAATCTTGGGGGCCAATGCTAATCAACATTGGGTGACAGGTTACTGGTAGCCGTACCCGCCAGGCCAACGATGCCCGCCAGGCCGCTCTGGAGCGTTCCGCCGCTATCCGCAAGATCGAACAGGATATGATGGAGTTGGGCCGTCTGTACCAAGAAGTCGCGGAGCTGGTGCACCAGCAAGAACCCCAGGTCGAACAGATCAACCAGGATGCGCAGAATGTCTCCCAGAACATCGCCCAGGGTAACGCTCAGATTACGGACGCCATTGCCAGCGCGCGTCGTGCTCGCAAGTGGAAGTGGTATGCCTTGATCATCATCAGTAAGTAGTTTCTCAACCAGGCGGAGTCGGAGCGCGCACTAACGAGCCTAGTCATCATCATTGCCATCGTCGTCGGTGTGGCCGTCGGTGTCACCCAGGCAAACAAATAAACGTGCCATTGCTCCTCTGTTACGGACGGTGTTTGAGCCATGTCTGGTGTCAGTTCTTGCTGCACATATCCGATACCACTTGATGTCCTTGTTTTATCGAGAATTCCCCCATCGCACTTTGGCTAGGCTTTTCTGCTTAGATCTGGAAAAAATTGATTCGTCTTGCTCTTGTTGTATCGTGAACCCCCGATCACGGTAAGCAGAGCCATCCGTCGTTACTTGTCGTCGATTTCCTTTGTCTGTTGCGCTCCACCCGATGTTATACCACCTGTCTCCTGTGTTGTCCGCTTGAAAAGCCCGATCCCACCCTACGTCTCCTTGTTCTGATGGATCGTGTATAGTCGTTTCTTTCCTTCTCGTCTACTGTGCCTTCCTCCAGCGGCTGATGGCATGTCGCTGCTTTTGGCTAGGATGCAACGCTGGTGCCATGTATATATTAGAAGCTCTTCGTTGTTTGTTCGTTTTGGCGCTAGAATCTATGTAATAATCCACCTAATATCCTGCACAGCTTGAGTTGTATGCACCTGGGTATCATCAACATCGTCCTCCACCCCGAGAAAGAAGGTCACGCCTGGTTCTTCCGCTCCTGCTCGCGCTGCTCCTCCTCGGGCGTCCTCGTCCGCAGCTGCAGCGCATGGATGCCCCCCTCCCGACTCATCTCCTCCTTCAGCAGAGCGTAGACCATCCGATGGCGCGCGGGCTGCATCTTCGACTGGAATTCGGGGGACGTAATCGTCACACTGGCGGTGTTAGCTGTCCTGATCTCGAGTATGCATGTACGGCGTGGGCGGCGAACTGGAAATGCGTCTCTCTCGACGTCACTCCCTGCATGGGCGCATGGTGCGCATGCAGATGCGAGTCGTTGCGGATGACGAGCGTCGTGGGCGCGAATGCGTTGGTGAGCTGGGTTGTTAGCATCGCTCACATCAAAGTATCCAAGCCGTATAGGATGGGTGGAAGTCGTCGTCGGCGAGGGTAGGTGGGTAGGTAGGTAGTACCTTTTCCCGGATGGTATCTTCAATGGGCGTTGCGGAGGCCATTCTGGTAGTCGTGGAAAAGGCGCGGGGGAGATTGAGGGCGCGGGAGAGGAGACCCGGTCGGGCGAGGGGGCGGAGCATTGATGATGAGCGGGCGAGGTGTGTATTTAGGTCGTGGATGGTCGAGGAGGGAGTTGAAGATGAGGTCAGAGAGAATGGGCGGACTGGGATTGGTGGTGCGGGAGTTGCCGGTTTGGGATGGCGCCGGTTGACTCTGATGACCCTGCCTGCATATAAAACACCCGCAACGAAGCGGATAGCACCAGCATAAGAGGGATTTCCTAACTTAAGATATCATAAGGACTTTGATTAGACTTCCTGATCCTTGGGGAATAGGTTAGTTGTGAACGATGCAGACAAGGATATTTTGACTGCCTCAGGCACCATCGGAAGGCATCGTCGCCGATCGCCGATGACATCAACTTTCCGACTTCTCATCGTAACTACCAGACACATTTGACCCTCGATCTCGCAGCTGCAGATGTCGGTTCTGTCGCGGGGCTTGGCCCCTTCGTCGCGTCGTCTTTTACGATCATCGGTCCCAGGGAGAACCCTCAATGCGCGTTCTCAACTACTCATGACCCGACTCCAGACACAACCGCTCTCCACGCTCCCGAATGTCCCTCTCTTCCGCGCGCTCCAAGACCACGATGCATCCCGTCTTGCCGTTTTGCACAGTGCGTCGTCACGCTCGTTCACTTATGGAAATCTCGTCGCCGATGTCCTTCAAGCTAGGGAACGCCTCCTCGACGCGGCTGGTCGTCGTGATGGTGTCTCTGGCGAGCGGATCGCGTTTCTGGCTGAGAATAGCTACGACTACGTAGGTACTGTTCACTGGAACCCTGGACGCTCTTTTGATTCCTACTAACGGAGACAGTGACCATGTTGTCGATCCTGGCGAGCAATGCTATCGCTCTTCCTCTCTCGCCTGCCTTTCCCATCAGCGAACTGAAATACGTCATGGACAACTCGCAGGCCAAGGCGTTGATCGCGACCGAGAAGTATGCGACAAAAGCGCAAGACTTGCTGAAAGCTGGCCTGGATCGTGAACCAGTGTTGGAAGTCCGGGAAAAGACCCGAGTCGGCGCGTCCCACTCAGATGAGGTCATTTTCGAGGACTTCAACGAGCCTCGTGGAGGAATGATGCTGTATACTTCGGGGACTACGAACAGACCGGTAGGATCTACCTGCATCGCCAGAGGCTGTGTGAGACGGCGGATACTGACTACTCGCAGAAAGGTGTCTTAATCCCCCAGTCGGCGCTCACCGCGCAGGCGTCGTCTCTGCTCCAGGCGTGGAACTACACCCCGCACGATCGCCTCCTGCACCTCCTTCCCCTTCACCACATCCACGGCATCGTGAATGCGATATTGACGCCGGTCCTGGCCGGATCGTCCATCGAGTTCATGTACCCGTTCAACACAGACGCAGTATGGAAGCGACTTGCGGCGCCCTTCCTGCAAAACTCGACCGCAGACAAGATTACGTTCCTCACTGCTGTGCCGACCATCTATAACCGGCTGCTTTCATCCTTTCCTCGGCTGGAACCCGAGCTGCGGGAGGCTGCACAAAAGGGAATCTCACCCGATAACCTCCGGCTGAACATCTCCGGATCCGCGGCTCTGCCCACCCCGACGAAGAAAGCATGGCAGGACATCAGCAACGGGAATGTTCTTCTGGAACGGTTCGGTATGACCGAGGTGGGGATGGCGATCAGCTGTGGGCTTGACTTTGCGGATCGCGTCGACGGGAGTGTGGGATGGCCACTGCCCTCCGTCGAGGCTCGACTCGTCGACACGGACACCAACAGGGTCATCCAGCCCGGAGAGGAAGTGGACGAGAACGGACGAGAGCGCGAAGGCGAAATTCAGCTCCGCGGCCCGACCATCTTCCAGGAATATTGGGCCAACGAGAAGGCCACCCAGGAGGCCTTTGTCGAGAGCGATGACGGCAAGGGGAAGTGGTTCAAGACGGGCGACGTGGCGACGCGTCGCCACGTTGACGGCGCCGGCAAAGGAACCAGTGGGGACTGGGCTCAGGGCCTGATGTATTTCATCCAAGGCCGGCGTAGCGTGGATATCATCAAGACCGGCGGGGAAAAAGTGAGCGCCTTGGAGGTGGAGCGGGAGCTTCTGTCCCTGTAGGTCGTTACCTCTGACATTTTTGAGCGTCCCCGATGCTAACATGCTAATTTCTGTCTAGCCCACAGGTCACCGAGGCTGCCGTTGTCGGTCTTCCGTCTGAGCAATGGGGGCAGAAGGTCGCTGCTGTGGTTGTCCTGAACCCGGAGATGGCGGCGTCAAGCGGACGCAATGGCAAACCCTGGGGACCAATGGACATGCGCCGAGCCCTGAAAGATCGTCTGGCTAATTACAAAATGCCGCAGGAGATGAAGATCCTTCAGGGACCGATTCCCAGAAATGCTATGGGCAAGGGTAAGTGATTTTCTGATTTAGCAACGCAGCCCGGCTAATGTTCGGTACAGTGAATAAAAAGACCCTCGTAAAGGAGGTGTTTGGTGTATAACCGTGGCGTGTACGATATCATCTGTATTATATTCGACGTCAACTACCGATAGACTACAACAATTGCACAAAGGCATTCTGCCCAAAGACACGAGTGTCTGTCTTTTGCAACAATGTTCTCCACGCCCAGCCCAGCGTGAGGAGTTCTGCGTTTCAGAGCGTTTTTAGCCGACGCTTTATCCGCATCGGACACGGAGGGCCGTCTTCTGCGACGTCTATGAGGCGCCGTTTGTTCCATCCTCCCTAAAGCAGTGCCCCGTGTCTCACGCCCTAGTCGTGTTATTTCCCCGGATCCCCGTATTCGTCACGCTTATTGCTCCTAAAGGTGGAGGGCCGCCCCTCTCGCCCACTATCGTCCTAGCGACAGACACTGCACGATCGTTCGCGATCGTCGATCTCAATTAATTGACCGTCGTCAATGGCTATTATGGATGAAACAGGGACAGATTCTGCAATCGGACCGGCGGGCCGGCCAGTGGCACACAGTTTCTCCAGCTGTCGCGGTGATACCGTCCCTGCTGGACCACGACGTATAAATATCCCCTGTACCCTCTGCCCTGGACAGCAATTGTCTCCTGGTCTGTAGACACCACCGACAACATGCTGCGCACATTGACACCTCTCGCCCTGGCACTCCTGCCCCTGGTGACAGGGCAGACCATCGGAGAAGCCCCCGAAGTCCACCCCAAGCTCCCAACGTGGAAATGCAGCAATCGCCACGGCTGCGTGAAGCAAGACACCACGGTCGTCATTGACGCCGCAACGCACTGGATCCACGAGAAGGGCGGCGAGACCTCCTGCACGACAAGCAGCGGGCCGGACCCTAACCTCTGCCCGGACAAGGAGACATGCGCCGCGAACTGCGTGATCGAGGGCATCTCCGACTACGCCAGCCACGGCGTGCAGACCAGGGGCAACAGCATGACGCTGCACCAGTACCTGCGCGACGGCAACACGACCAAGAGCGTGTCGCCCCGGGTGTATCTCGTTGCCGAGGACGGGGAGAACTACGAGATGCTGAAGCTGCTCAACCAGGAGTTCACCTTTGATGTCGATGTGTCGTCGCTCGTGTGCGGCATGAACGGCGCGCTCTACTTCTCCGAGATGCAGCGCGACGGCGGCCGCAGCGACCTCAACCCGGCGGGCGCGCGTTATGGCACAGGCTACTGCGACGCCCAGTGCTTCAACATCCCCTGGATCAACGGCGAGGCCAACGTCGACGGCTACGGCTCGTGCTGCAATGAGATGGACATCTGGGAGGCGAACGCCCGCGCCACCGGGTACACGCCGCACCCGTGCAACATCACGTCGCTGTACGAGTGCGCCGGCGGCGAGTGCGAGGCGGCCGGCGTCTGCGACAAGCCCGGCTGCGGCTTCAACCCGTACGCGCTGGGCGCGCACGACTTCTACGGCTACGATATGGACGTCGACACCACCAAGCCCATGACCGTTGTCACGCAGTTCTACACCAAGGACAACACCACCACCGGCGCGCTCGTCGAGATCCGCCGCCTGTACGTGCAGAACGGCCACGTGATCAAGAACGCCGTCGTGGCCGTCGACGGCGAATCCGTCGACTCCATCACCGCCGACTACTGCGCCGACCCCAGCAGCGCGTTCAACCGGCTGGGCGGTTTGGAGCGCATGGGCGAGGCGCTGGGTCGCGGCATGGTGCTGGCGTTTAGTATCTGGAACGATGCTGGCTCGTTCATGAGCTGGCTGGACAGCGGTAATGCCGGGCCGTGCAACAGCACCGAGGGCAACCCGGCGCTGATTGAGCAGTTGCACCCTGATACTCATGTCACGTTCTCGAACATCCGGTGGGGAGATATCGGGTCGACCTATCGTGGTCGGCGGCACTAGATGGAAGGTTGTCCTGAACTGTACATTGAATGAGGCCTGTACATATACTGATTGTCTTTCTGTCCTATTGCTTGCGTGTATCATGCTCTTTCCATTCATGTGTACGTAGAATGCCCGTATTCACGCTCCATTTTTATGGACCACATACTTGCATCACACTTCTGTATCCTGTAATCGTCCATCAGCTATAATGGTCCAACGTAATGTCTCCATCTCTGAATGAAGGTGCAATATTGTTTGATTATAGCAGTCCACCATGACGTCAAAGAATTTCTGGTGGAGCAGCACCTTCTACGTCATAAGCTCAGCAACATATTTAGCACCGCCAACACCATAGTCAATTCCAATTACTGCCTAACAAAACCTCCTTCTCAAGAACAAAGAGCGTCCATTACATCAATCAATTCAGAAACTATGTCGGGCTTCCTCCACAAAGTCGAAGACGCCTTCCACAGCCACGGCCACCACAACAAAGACGACACCACGAACCAGGCGCATTCATCGACATCTGCTAATCAGACAGCGGACACCAAGCACGGTAGGTCTACTCTCGTAAATATATATGGAAGAGACGGTACTGAGAGTGAACAGATACCCACCACCACCATCACAATACCCGACAGAACGCCCACCGTCGCAGCCAGGCCGAGCAGGACCGCGCCGATTTCATGGCTGATAGACAGTATGACCGTGACCTGAGGTCTCCGCAGCGGGGGCCCGGTGTTGGGTTTGAGGAGTAGTTCAACTGGGTCGTGTGTGAGGATCATAGATGGGATGGTGTTTGGTGTATGTATATTGTGTTTATGACTGGTTTGATTAATGTATGAGGGAATGAGTTCCGAGATGATTATATATAAGTATTAAGGAACAGATTTAATTGGCGACATCCTGACTTTAGACACCACCCTTCCGGGTCCGATATTGTTAAGTGTCGATATTGTTAAGCGTGGAATTCTGTCATTACCAGCATCTTTGTGCGCATTCCAGGCGTTTTCCTGCATGTTATGGATCCCCTAACGGATACATCAGATAGCTGAAGTCTCCATCAAGTTGGAATCCCTGCGCAATTGCCTCGAGATCTAAATCAGACAGTTCCCAGTTCGGCGGTGGATAACTTGGCTCGTCGCTTTGATATGGAGCATCAGGAACATGAGACGAGTTGTTAGGAATAGAGAACTCCGCAACGGACATAATCCCAGCAGGAGTTCCCATCGCTGTATTGCTTTCCGGGAAAGTAATCCCTAGGCGATTAATCAATTTGTCAAGATTCGCGCCCGCCTTTCCAGCCGCAGCGTAGAGGCGCTCATTCAGTTCCAAAACATTGCGACAAAGGACGAGGAACTGGAAGGCATTCGAAGTCGTGCCTTTTTGGGCAACCACCCTTGCATGGATCGTGGCACTAATGTACGCAGCATAAGAAAGCAAGTACGGCGCACTGCTGATGGAAAAATGCTGGGAATAGTCACGCAGGATTTGTGCAATTTGATTTGCAGCCGCTGTACACGCATTAACTGACTCGTGCGCAGTGGTGGAGTTCCCACCGTTGCTGTGAGTATCGTTGATCGAGGGCCGCTGGGAGAGGATGGTAAGAACATTGTAAAGTGCCCTGTCACTGTTAGTAATTGGACTTGCAACTGGATCTAGATGACGCGTACAGAAGACAGAGGGACTGAGGCAAAATGACCGCTGATTGCGGGGATGCCAAGTAGTCAAGGTGAGGTGGCATTGTTCGACGCCATGTTCCTAGACTTAATCTTATATCCTCCAGGACGCTGGGGCCATGGGTGCGGTTCGTCACTTGGGACTCGGAATAAACTTCGCAAAGTATTCGTTCAATGATTAGCGACAGCTCGCATAGTTTCGTTAAGAGAGACACGTTGTACGATTGAACGCTTTGCATATTCTGTTTCCGTCCGTATGTTGTGTCCTGGAACAGATCGAGCTCGTCATATTCATCTAGGAATTTAAGAGATGCCTTGAAGTTGAGCCGACGCAGAAGCGGCGGTCGCCCTTGGAGGAGACATTGGTACTTGTCAATCACTGTTGGAATTGTGAGTTGAGAACAATGAAATCTCATAAAGCAGTACTCACAGTAGGCTCCCCAGAGAATGCGTCTGCGAAGCTCATGCTCCTCCGCTGGTAAACTTCCCGGCGAGGGGAGCACATGCAATCCAAGATCAATAATCATGTTGAACGCATTACCTGCATATAGCCATGATAGACTGCGCTCATCGCACCGTGAGAACAGAGCATTGGACATGATCAGCAACGCTTGAAGAGTGGTGATCTCGCTTTTGTCGAAGCAGTCTCGAAGTAGTTCACTAAATCGCTGACGGAATCTGTAGCCGGCCGTGGTGATGTCGTCGGGGTTTGACCTGATTTCTGGGCGCGGGCAGTGTTTGGAGACGGCAAAGAAAACGGCGTTGAGGAGAAGCTTGGAGAAGAATGGTCCGCCACATGCCATATCGCGCATGAACACGGGCCGGTATATGATTTGGGCAGTATAAAGCTGACGACTCCAGTAAATAGAAAGCAGTTCCATCCCAGTCTCTGGGTCTACTCCGTCAAAATCAAGCCGACCTGCGGCGAGATTAAGCGGTTCCAGTTGTCCTGGAGTCCGTTAGGAGATCTCGCATCCTCTCTTCTCAAAGGCAGCACTGACTCTGTTTAGCGGTTTCGGAAAACAGAAAACACCGAGTCCACTCATCGTTCTGGACAAAATCGGCTCTTCCACCGTCGTTGTCGTCCAGGCTCGCGGTATCATCATAGACCGCACTGGTCGGGCCGTGGTATAGTGATGCATTCTTTTGACTATCAGGCACTTCCGGGGCGACTGTTCCTGCCGTCGAGCCCGTGTGCGAGCCGCTTGGTGAGCGAAGTAGGTCGCCTGTCCGACTGCCTAGTACTTGGAACTGAGCTGGACTGGTCGAGGTAAACCCTTCAGGTCCCGTTGGCTGTGCAGAATTGTCCGTCACAGAGCCTCCACGGCCCAATTCGCTGCATCTCCGGCGGAGCAATTCATTCTCTCTCTCCAGCTGCGCGATTCGATGATTAGTTGGCCTAACCAGCACTGTCAGCCAGGACACGCACTATACAGAACATATACAGACCTTGGCTTATGGCGATGAGGGCCCTCTTGACACTCAATGCCCTTTATCCTGCAATTCCCGCACTTTGGCTTCTGCGTGTCGCATTTCAACTATTCGGATGGAGATTCCGATCAGCGCGAGATTCCGCATAACCGATATGCCAACGACGATGGTTGTACCTTTTTCTCCCGACAGAAGACACACGCTGCTGCCGCCCGGCCTTTTTGGCTCGGCATTTGCGCCAGAGACGACAGGAGAGCTCTGTCACTCAATAATCTCGCTGTTGTTCAGTATAAACGAGGAGAGAACTCTACAAATCGTGTTGTCCGTAGTGGACGACTGCTCTCACCGCCCGGGATCCCCGCTTCCATCTGAGTGAGAACGAAAGTACTGCAGTATCGTCATCGAGTTCTTTGCATTTCAGGAAGGATATGGACATGGAGCGTATAAGTCAAGCGAAGTGATTGAGCACCTTGGATGAGACATTGTGATGGGCTGTGGGGATGATGGTGACAGAGTACGATCAACGACAAGATCGACTGTGATCATATCGAAAAGACTTCGCTAAATCCAGGAATTCGATTCGCTGTCTTGATGATGGGCGAATTTGTTGAGAAAGTCCAAGAGACTCATAACTCTTCATGCTGTTCTATCTCTGGCGCCTGCGTTGACAACGGTATATGGATTCAGGCAGCCGTCCCGATTAGGTCAAGGATACGAATGCGAGATGATCCATTTCGTGCTCTTCACGCTCAAAATTCGACAAGATCTACCGCTGGAGCACTTGTTACACCGCTAAAGTCTTGGAAGATGTAGGTTGTCCTTGAATTAACTTAATCTGGCACAAGAATGCGCAAAAACAACGTTGCTGCCTTTCGATATGCTTGAGCTTCAAGATACTATACGAGTACGAGGTCTACGAATCAACAAGTATAAGGAGTTGCTCAAGCCCAACTTGCTATCGTAGTTCTCATTTTCTACATTCACACCAGACAAAATGAAACCTTCTCTCGAAAGCCATCCCAAGATCAAGCTCCGGCTTCATATCGCAATCGGCGCATTGCTCGTCTTGATATTCATCTTTGTGATAGCCCGCCTGGCCAATCCAGGTACCATCCCCAGTCGAGCGAGCACCTGGGGAATCGCCGTCGTGAGTTCTACCAAACCATTGTTCCTCGTTAAATCTCTCACGACCTCTAACGCGTCCATCCATTTGTATAGACCATCAAATCTGGCGTCTTCCTTGCGTACCAACTCTGCACCGAGCATGTCGAGCGACTCAAGCGATGGGCCAGCGCAAAAGCGAATATGGTTCTCAACATGATCGATACGGTCTTCTGGTTCGCACTGTTTGTCATCACGATCAAGGCGACGGCTGGGGCCTGCAGCGGAAGCAGTTGTCCATTGGGGGGTGTCGTGGCCACACTGGCTTTTATTCTGTTGTGAGTACTTATTCGACCTTCTTTGTAGACAGCTGGCTGATGGAAGCAGCTGTCTTGCTGGGTTCCTGTCCTTTATTTGCGTGCGTGATTGGCGTTACTACAAGGTGTATGGTGTGTTGCCGGGGACGGTCAAGATACCCACGCATCATTAGACCGATCTCGCATGGATGATTATGAATGGCATTTTTATGAACTGAATAGAATTGGAATGTGAGAACAGGAATTGTTTATCCACATAACACACTGTGACAATAGATACTTGCATGAGTGGATCATCGCTTCATGCTTCGTACTCGTATCAGCTGCCTATCCTGGGAGACATTCTCATATATCAGTCACGGCGTTCAAGTGAAACGAGTTCGAACGGAATCAATTAGGCTTTCCCACAGGTCCGCTCTCGCCACATTAAACGTGGCCCCTCAGCTGGTCGAGTATATACATGGACCTCATCAATTCCCATACGGCCCAGCCGCCTTCTTTTGAGATGTCTCCGGGGCGACCACTTGCAACTCTTCAGTCAGAGCAGCAGAAAGCGCGCCGACATCTGTCATAACGTTCACGAAATCAAATCCCAGATCAACATAATGTTTGGCCTGCATGCCGTTGCTGCAGTATATCCCAGCCTTCTTCTTTGCCTTGTGGGCCGCTACCATGATCTGGTGGATGGCCAGCTCCAGCTCCGGACCAACAACACCACCCTGAACTGGGAACCCAATGCTGTTACCGAGGTCAAACGGTCCCACAAACAGGAGATCGATTCCATCCACCGCAGCGATAGCATCGACATTGTCCAACGCCTCCTGGGTCTCAATCTGAACCCCCAATAGGATGTTGGCATTTGCCTGCTCAAGGTATTGATTGGCTGTCAGATCGAACCCGAACCGATCCATCGCGAATGGCGACCCGAAGCCCCGTTTCCCTTGTGGCGGGAATCGCGCGGCCTCAACGAAGGACCTTGCGTCTTCCACACTTCGGATGAGTGGTGCAAGCAACCCATGCGCTCCCGCGTCGAGGGCTCCTGTAATTATCTCTCAGCGCAAGTGGCAGTGCAACTGGGGGGAACAAACAACGTTTGATCATCCACGAATGGAGGTCTGGTATGCGGACAATGGGACTTGCGCCGTACGACGCAATCGCAGGGACTGACTCGTGCATTGCAGCATCTTGCATACTCAGCTCAGCTTTCGTAATCAGCATGAGAACCTTGAGCTCCTACCGTCGATGTTTCCATGCTCGCAGTCTACCAGCACCCAGTCGTATCCGGATCGTGCTAGTGTGCGAGCGAGGTTGCTTCCGGGCAGCAACTGCCAGACCCCGAGGGCGGCGCGGTTTTCCTCGCGCAGGACTCGATTCACTCTATTCGCGAGCTCCATTGGTCGAGGATGATCATGGCAATGTAGTTCCGAACGAACTGATGTGCAGCTCTTATGTGTTGCTGGAAAGGCAGATTAGTAAGTCGGCAACTATACAGATCTGGCCGGAAGATGACTTTCCGGGGAAACCAAGAATCGAGCAACGATCATGCCATTGATTCTTCGGAATATTACCACCCGGACTAACGTTCAGTCCCAGATCAGGTGTCGGGCTTAGACTGAAATTCATAAAAGCAGACTTCCCATTGTCGCATTGCTGAGATGGCACAGGACAAAAGCACCGATCCTACACCAAATATGTCGTGCTCTACAGGCAAATCTTGTGACGGCTGCTCGTGCAAGGGCCGCGCACCGCAGTCAGTCAATATCGAAGATTGCATCAGCGAGCTGCATGAACTCCGAAGACGCAACCAGGAACTGGAAACACGACTGGGAGTGGCGTCAGAAGAGAGAAAACAGAACAGCACTCAGCGATCCAATCGTCAGCTTCGGTCATCGGCATGGTTCAACTGCCGCAACGACCCAGGAATGACGGCCATCTACATGGAGCGCTACTTCAATTTCGGTATCACCCGAGAAGAGCTCATGTCGGGGAAGCCGATCATTGGGATTGCTCAATCTGGCTCTGATCTTGCACCCTGCAATCGACACCATATCGCGCTGGCCAAGCGCGTCCGTGAGGGTATTCGCACGGCCGGAGGAATAGCCATCGAGTTCCCCACGCATCCAATCCAAGAGACCTCCAGAAGGCCGACAGCCACATTGGACCGGAATCTCGCATACCTGAGTTTGGTAGAAATCCTGACCGGGTACTTTCTTGACGGGGTTGTGTTGCTGACGGGGTGCGACAAAACTACTCCCGCGTGTCTGATGGCGGCAGCTACTGTGGTGAGTATTTCTCCTATTGGGTTCATGCGTAGACTCATCTTTGACAGAATATTCCCGCTATTTGCCTCAATGTTGGGCCCATGCTCAATGGCTACTCCAATGGGGCTCTGACTGGGGCAGGGTCTGTCCTGTGGAAGGGTCGAGAGATGTACGCTGCCGGAACTATTGATGAGAATGAGTTTATGGATTACGTCTCCCGAGGGTAAGACACAGTCCCTGTACGTAACGAGGAGGAGGACTGACTGAAATAGTACCCCATCGGTTGGCCACTGCAATACGATGGGAACTGCATCAACGATGAATGCTCTCGCAGAGGCCATGGGCATGGCACTCCCTGGGTCAGCTGCAATCCCAGCCGCATATCGCCACCGAGCGCAATGTGCCTACGAGACCGGTAAACAAATCGTCGAGATGGTCGAGTCTGATCGCAAACCCAGCGACCTCATGACCCGCGAGGCCTTCGAAAACGCCATTGTGGTCAATGCCGCCATTGGCGGGAGTACAAATGCCCCGATCCATCTCATTGCGATTGCACAGCATGTCGGTGTGAGTCTGACAATGGATGACTGGGATCGAATCGGATCCTGTATTCCACTGTTGTTGAACATGCAGCCTTCGGGGGAGTACCTTGGCGAGGAGTATTATCGCGCCGGAGGACTTCCTGCCATCATGGCGGAGCTCCTGGATGCAGGGAAGATCCACGAGAGCGCGCCGACGTGTAACGGACGGGCGATTGGCGACAACGTGCGCAACAAGCACACCTGGGATCGCCGTGTCATCCGCGCCTACGACGATCCGCTGATGGAGAACGCAGGCTTTATCCATCTCAAAGGAAACCTGTTCGACTCGGCCATTATGAAAACGTGCGCCATATCGCCCGCTTTTCGGCAGCGGTATCTGTCCAATCCGGACGATCCAGAGGCATTTGAGGGGTCCGTTGTGGTGTATGATGGCCCTGAGGACTACCATAGCCGACTGGAAGACTCCCCTATTGACGACAAGACGATCATGGTCATGCGAGGGGTGGGACCGCTAGGGTATCCTGGAGCCGCTGAGGTCGTCAACATGCACCCCCCTGGTCGACTGATCAGGGAGGGCATCGATGGACTCTTTTGCATTGGAGATGGCCGGCAATCGGGGACGTCGGCTTCGCCGTCGATCTTAAATGCGAGCCCCGAGGCTGCAGCTGGAGGCAACTTAGCTATTCTTAGGGATGGTGACAGGCTTCGGATCGATTTACGCCGGCGACGTGTCGATATTCTCATCAGCGACGAGGAGGTCGAACAACGCAGGAAAGACTTGGATGCGAAGGGCTACACCGTTTGTCCCAGTGGCACTCCTTGGCAGGAAATCTTTCGCCAGGAAACGGACCAGCTCGGGAATGGTATGGTGCTGCGAAAGGCCGTGAAGTATCAGCGTCTCGCGCAGGGCCACTCACCTAGACATAATCATTGATCTTGCTCGAATTGTATTTATTATTATCGTTCCTCACTAAAATCTAGTTGAGTATATAGTCGAGATAGCCAGACTGGTCAGTGGACTGTTTGTATATATGCATAGTCAGTGCCCATCAACCAGTCGATAATTATGGATTATGCATGGAAGATGCTTCATAGCTTTCCTATTTATCTGTATATTAATAATATCTCATGTTAAGGCAGAGTATCAACGTGGGCGTGTACCTGTTGAGCATCCGGAACGTGTTGTTCCAGCTGAGGATATTCGGAAAGTCATCTTCCGGCCGTTTGTCCGACTGGAGCTTCTCCAACTCACCCACTCACTGGAAACCATATTTGAGAGGTCAAAGCACTCTATCTGCACCAGACACTTCTTTCTCTGCATCCTACATCTACTCAGCTCGCCTGAACCCTCAAACATGGGCAAACGCATCGTGGTGACAGGCGGATCGGGCAAAGCCGGCCAACACATCATCCGCTACCTCCTCGACCACGACCACCACATCCTAAACCTCGACCTGGCCCCTCTACCAGCAGACCTCGCAGACCGCGCCGACACTCTGCGCGTCGACCTAACCGACGCAGGCCAAGTATACAGCGCGCTGGGCTCCCACTTCCGGCTCTCGGAGCCGTTCCGCGAACCGCTCGGGCTGGTCCCGGACGCGGTCATCCATCTGGCCGGGTACGCTCGGAACATGATCGTCCCCGACAATGAGACGTTCCGCGGCAACACACAGGCGACGTACAATGTCATCGAGGCGGCGTCGCGCCTGGGCATCAAGAAACTCGTCCTGGCGAGCTCCGTGACCGTGTACGGCGTGTCCTACGCCGAGGGCGACGTCGATTACCCGTCGTTTCCCGTCGACGAGGCCGTCGACACCAACCCGATGGATACGTATGCCATCTCGAAGGTGTGCGGCGAGCGTGTAGCGCGCGGGTTTGCGCGCCGGTATGGGAGCGACGTCTACGTGCTAAGGATTGGAAGGGTGATCGCGCCGGACGAGTACAAGGGTCCGATTGTGCAGGGGTATGTTAATGCGCCTGAGGAGTGGAAGGTACATGGCTGGTCGTATACCGACGCGCGGGATCTGGGGAAAATGTGCGAGTTGGCTGTGCTGAAGGACGGGCTGGGGTTCCAGATTTTCAACGCTGTCAATGATGAGATCACGAATTATACGCCCTCCACCGCTGAGTTTCTGGCTCGCGTGTGTCCCAATACGCCATTTACTCGGGAGATGGCACAGCGTGAGGCGCCGATTAGCAATAGGAAGATTAGGGAGCTGCTGGGCTTTCGTCAAGATCATCCTTGGCAGAAGTACTACGAAGGATAGTTCTGTGTTAGGGACTGGTCTCCCCATTTTTTTGATTGTGTGTCTAGCTACCTCTACTGCAGCCAACTGGAGCTCACTTCCAAT
The DNA here is from genome assembly GCA_019721355.1 of Aspergillus sp. MEXU 27854. Taxonomy (NCBI): domain Eukaryota; kingdom Fungi; phylum Ascomycota; class Eurotiomycetes; order Eurotiales; family Aspergillaceae; genus Aspergillus; species Aspergillus sp. MEXU 27854. The sequence goes on along the minus strand of JAGMTT010000008.1, from coordinate 1,486,629 downwards.
TTTATCAATCAGAGATAAATTGCAGATACGAGGTCACTCAAATCAGGATGCTTGACAGGCGCTTTCATTGACGTTCCTGAACCACTTACAGCCATGCAAATACGAGTTGCATGTTAAACGTAAGTATTGTTAATGCATGCAATGCCCCCTTAGGACCAGGGGAATCTGACACTTGAAAATCCCCATGCACTTCTCATGATGCTGTCGAAAGCTTTGCTTACCTGCTGGCCATGTCTACCCCACGGCATCGGTTTCCGCAACAGCCACGTCGACAAGCGTGCGGACTGATTAATTCCGCGCCACACAAAACGGTTACGGACGCGCTGTGGTGAACGTGACAAAGAGGTATATTATGCTGCCCACAGAGACAGGGGGAGCAGGAATCTTGAAAAGCCAAATGGGGTGCTTGATGTTTTCGCCCAATTTCATAGCTGTGGCACTCCTGATGAACCAAGAGAGAAAGCTTGCTCATCCGGTTCTGTTCACCCTATGCTGTGGTTTGGCTCATGACGGAGCAATTTGCTACTTGAGGAAGCTCAAAGCTCAGCTCGATCAGGATCTAGATCATAACTGCACTCCGACAGGCCTTTGTAGCCCCTGTAGCGCTTTATTTAAGATTCTTTGTGCTACTCTCGGATATACTGTCCTTAGGAAAGGGATGACTTCAACTTCTGCTGGTGACAGGCCCATTTTGACGGGCGTCCATTCCTGCTGGTTGGGTTGAGGTAGGACTGATTCTTGTTGATTATCCTATCGAGCAAATATCTACGAGCAACTTGACGCCGGGCTTTCAGGATCTAGTAGTTGATCAGTGTCCCGACCTGATCCGACCCGTTGCAACTCTACTATCTATTATAGAGCCTCGGGATGAGTATGGATAGGGAGTTGGTCAAATTCCCGCACTTGACTAGTGACTGCACTGCTCATGATAGAGGCTACAAAAACAATCAAAATGTACCATAGGCTCGACTAAGTCCTCTTGCGGGATACGTATTGGTATGGTAGGAGGGAACCAACAACCATCCCCTACTCTCCCAGACCTAGATTCTACTCTTAGAGAACGTGTTTAGAAGACCTTTCGACCTGAGGTAGACGCGTGTTTCAACATTGTCGAAATATGCTGCCCGCAGGATTTACCTACTATTCCCCTCTGTACTCATTCAAATACGGAGATCTGGTGCTCCATAGACAACTGTAATTCTGTAGATAAATGCACCATGGAACATGGTAGACTGTAACTTGCATTGGGTCATGGTTGCATGGTAATGAGGTAGGTATGGTTGTTGCCTTGGGATGGTGAGCATCATACGGCACCGTCTCCTTCTCGACACCAAATTGGCACCTTAGTTTCCTAACAGATATTTCCATCCTTTAACCAATCATAGTGACCGCCTTTAGCTCAATTATCATTCCATCGCCGAGGAACGACCCTTGGCACTACCACTACCTTCGGGGCTCAATAATCACTATGGCAACCCTAACTTCGACACCTTCTCTATCCAGTCTCACCGAACAGTCGAGCAATCTACTGTACAGGTTGCATGTCCTCCTTTTCGATATCCAGCACTTCAACCAGCGAGAGGACTCTAGAGAGCGCCTTTAAACGGTTGCAGACTCCTATATCGGACCACCCTACTTCACCGAACCAGGGGCAGAGAGTCTCAAGAAAGTGACAAAGTGGGACAAAGACTTTGTCGGACTCTATCGAAGAGGAGGTTTCCCAACGGTTGGAGAGGTCAAGAAGCGTATTGACAGTGATGATTTTCGCGTCTGCGCCGCGCACGACCTTGCCCCGATCCTCGCCAGGGCTCTCGATATCGACCTAGAAACGGCTTGACAGAGATAGAAGATTCCTACATCTCATAAATACAAAAGGACTGGACCTGGATGGAGAAAAGTGGGATGGGCTACCAGTCAAATCATTTACCCCGAGACAGAAGAATCATGCAAAAAGAAGATGAGGAAGCAATGTCCTATCTTGATGTAGGGTTTATGTTTCGCTGGGATGGCTACGGCTCAGTCATGATGACTTTATTGATATTCAGGGAAGAAGCCGTAGCCAACAACACCCCGCCTGTCCGAAAGAAGAAGTTCACAGTGACGGCAAATCGCATCCTACGGGTGGTTCGACGTGATTATAACAACAAAGAAAACAGAACCAGCCGGACTGAAAAATAAGCATGATGAGAAAGATAAGCGGGGACTAAATGGCTTTCGACCTGCCTATCTGAGTGATGATGGGCGGCACTAAAGTGCAGGCGTACCTAGACCTCAAGGGGCATAGACAGTATCAATGCCAGTCTGCGAGCCCCTGCATGCATCTGACCTGCGTGAGCCTGGTGCGATGTAGGCTCCTGTATGGCTCCTGTATGCCCTGAGGGGTACATATGTTATATTATTCACGCAGAGGGGCTGTCAGCAGTGAGATGTTGGTAAAAAGCAGGCCTACTACCTGCCTGATTACCCCAACGAACAGCTTCTCCAACCGGAGAATTAATAATAAAGTCTCTTATCATCGGCCCCCGCATCTTTGCTCAAGCTGGAAGTTTATCGGCCCCAAAGTTATATAAGTTTGGAAGGAGTCTACGTTCTCCTGACCGGGCCCAACAGGGGGAGGCGAGAGAATACGCCTGCATCGTTTCCTTGACCATGGCAATTATAGGATTGAAAGTCGTGGCTTTGGCCATCTTTGCATTTTGCACAACTCATACTGGTAGGGACAGTCCCGGAGACCCCTGATTTAAATACTGACCCATCCCAGCTGCCAAATGCACCTATCCAGACCTTCTCACTGCCACTGGGGCCGAACTCCAGGATGGGCTTGAGGCTGGGTGCTTCACAAGCGTGGATCTTGTTGATGTGAGTGCCAAGTCTCACTGATTAGGAAGGATAATAACGGAAACCTTCAAGGCGTACATCAAGCGAACTGCAGAGGTCAATTCAACCGTCCGCGCTGTTGTTGAGCTCAACCCGGATGCTTCGAAAATTGCCCAAGAGTTGGATAACGAGAGAAGAAATGGAATCATCAGAGGGTAGGTGTCTGACTTCTCTCGACTACATGACTGTGCAGCTTACTTGTCCAATTTTTGAGACCTCTTCACGGCCTCCCAATCTTGATCAAGGGAAACATTGCCACCTATGATAAAATGCAGACAAACGGTATGGTAACCTTCTATCGAGAATTGAGAATCGTACGTCACTGATGCTATACAGCTGGATCGTATGCCCTGATGGATGCCAAACCCGCTTCCGATTCGACCATCGCAGCCAAATTGCGCAAAGCAGGCCTGGTCATCCTCGGCAAGACGAATCTATCTCAGTGGGCCAATTTCCGCTCCACCAACTCGTCTAATGGCTGGAGCGCCTGGGGCGGACAGGTCATCGCAGCTCATGTCCCGAACCAAGATCCCAGCGGATCGTCCAGCGGGAGTGGTGTGGCCGCTGATCTGGGGCTTGCATATGCTTGCTTGGGTACTGAGGTATACTTCCCTCTGTATAGCGAGCTCTGAAGGTTGCTAATGCGAGAGGTAGACTTCCGGGAGTATCACCAGTCCTAGCGAAAAGAGCGGACTCGTCGGCATCAAGCCTACAGTCGGACTAACATCTCGTTATCTCGTCATCCCCATCAGTGAGCGTCAAGATACCATCGGTCCAATGGCTCGTACGGTCAAAGACGCCTCTTTGGTCCTCCAGGCTATCGCGGGCCAAGACAGTCATGACAACTATACGCTAGCCGCTCCCTTCCAGCATCATGTTCCCGACTACGTCAAGCATTGCAAAAAGGACGGCCTGAAGGGCAAGCGTATCGGTATCCCACGCAACGTCCTCGTCTTGAATAACGGCACCTCGATATTACCCTACTACGCTGCATTCGAAGCCGCCGTCAAAGCTCTCAGAGATGCCGGCGCTACCATTGTCGACAATGCAAACTTCACCGCATATGCGGACTTTCTTCAAGACAGCAGCAGTACTGTCATAGAAGCGGACTTTATCAGGAACCTCGCAACCTATCTCTCCGAGCTGAAGACCAACCCACAAAATGTACGCAACCTCGCCGAAGTACGGTCCTTCACGCACAAGGACCCGCTGGAGCAGTGGCCCATTCGGAACACTGGGACGTGGGATCATGCACTGAAGGTAGGCATAAACAATACCTCGCACGAGTTTTGGCCTTTGTACCAGCGGAACATCTACTATGGCGGGGAAGGGGGAGTCTTTGGTGCGATCGAGCGGGACCGCCTCGATGCAGTTGTGCTACCGACCGACCTGGGGTACCCAGTGTCGGCACTGGTTGGTGGACCTGTTATCACTGTGCCAATGGGCGCATACCCGGCAGGGACGCCGGTACAGGTATCTCCTCCGTGGAACCTCACCTCGGTGGCACCCGGCGTCCCTATGGGTCTTGCGTTTATGGGGCTGAAATGGAGCGAACCTACTCTGATCGAGATGGCGTATGCATTTGAGCAGAAAACGCATGCTCGAAGTACCTTTGACCACTACATTGTACCGAAAGCACAGCTGTAGAAGCGGGAGAGCATCAGTGATTAGGAAAAGACTGGCCTTGGATCATGGACGTCGAAGGATATCTTACGACCAATGTCAATAGAACGTTTTCGTAAAGACATCTCCAATACGCATTGCTCATTTGCTAGACGTAGCGTCATATAACCAAATCCCAAACCCATCAATATACGTATCTCCAGCCCCGTTCCCCCGAACCCTCAACATACCCCTCCGCTGCATCCAGCCGCTTGTTGAGCAGTATCGCCCGCCATTTCACAAGAGCAGCCGCTATAACGGTGATCAGACAACCCACCAAGATAAGCCCCCCACCCAGTCGATAAAACGGCTCCTGGGATGTGGGGAAGAAGTACGGACTGAACCAATGACTAGACTGGCTGATGCAGTTGGCGATGGCAATCAGCGCCGCTTTCTTGCTGCGGGGAGCCGGCACCAGGGTGGTTTCCCAGGACAGTTGCAGATTCAACCCGGAGTATGTCCCTGAGCACAGGAGGATGACTCCAAAGTACCGCGCACCGACGTTCAGAGTGGAGATCAAGATACTGCACCCCGCGGCAGCAATGATGATCGGGATGACAATGTGGTAGAACGACTCTTGGAACCGTCCTGACGAGTACGCGATGGAGCACGCGGTGAGGTAGGCGATCGCGTACGGGGGCGCCTGCACGAGGTACGTGGTCATCTCGTCGAAGTGGAATGTTTCTAGGATCTGCACTCCGTTAGCATGGATAGTGATACTTGGAACGGGAATACCCACAGAAGGCAAGAAGTCCTTGAAGCTTTGAGCAGTGACCAGCGCGAAATGCATGAGACAAAACAGCCATGTGAATGGATCTTTCGCCGCTGCTTTCAATCCATCCCACGTTCCACCATTGGCCTCCTCGACGCCGCCGTTGGACAGAAGCACCCGATACTGAGCCATTTCCTTCTCAGCCTCGGACAGGAATCTGGTATTGTGCGGCCAATCGGGGAGAAGAAAGTAGCCCGAGAACGCCACCGCGATGGACACGGCCCCTTCGATGATGAAGAACCATTGCCATGCGTGGAGACCACGGACGTTGTCCATGTTCGTTAGAATGCCGGCCGCGAGGAAGCCGGAGATGATGTTGGAGATTGTATTGCCTGCGTGCCAAATGGCCATGCGCATGGGGTTCTCCTCTTTTGTGTACCAGGAGGATGTCACTATGTCTCGTTAGTATTACGATCTGGTGTTCTGCAAGGTAGTGTCACTTACTCAGGGCGATTCCAGGGAAGAAGGGCGCCTCGGCGAGGCCGATGAAGAATCGACACACTGCGAAGCCAGCTCCTCTGATAACGGGTTAGTAGGTGGCATGCAGCTTGCTCGGGGTCAACGTACGATTTCATGGCTGGCATGCAGATGGTGCCGATACTCCATGCCAGCATGATCGAGGGTAGCAGCCAGCGAGGATTGGCCTTTGCCAACCACAGATTGCCGGGCAGCTGTCCAATGAGGTATCCGATGTAGAAGGTAGATATGCCTGTGTTCCAGACAGTGTCGCTCATATTCAAGTCTTCCTGGAGCCCGGCCAAGCGGGCATTCGAGACATTGATGCGATCGAGATAGCTATCATGTATGTTAGTGCATGGCGTTCAACCCAGACTCCAGAAGGGAAACATACTTCATAAGAAACATCAGCGTTATGCAGGGCATCATCCTCCAATCAATAATCCTAACCACTTTCCGGTTGAGCGCCTTCATCTCGTCCTCTGAGAGATCCCGGAGGGTAGGAAACATCGCCTGCAACTGCGCCGGCGTGAGCGCCGCAGACTGGGAGACATCCTCCTTGTGGTCGACTTCGACTTTTTCACCCGACATTGTAGCTTCGAACACTCAGGTGGTGAGAATGCTAACGAAAGAAGGTGATACCGAGGACATGACTGTATTGCGGGCATGGTGTCTTATAGTTTCGCTCTGCAGCGTGTGGCCAAGGACTGGCCCAAAATCTCGATATCAGAATTGCTTGGACGTCTACCCCAGACCCCGCATTTGTGGGGAAACCCGTCGCGTACTGGAATAACCAAGAAATACCAAGACGCCCAAGAGGCCTTTGCAAATGAAAGTGCGAGTGATTTGTCTGTTAGACCAGATAGTCGGCATGATAACGGGACATGACGTCCCGCGGCACAGAACACATGCAGTAGCCAAGAGGAGAGGCTATACTAGCAGAATAATGTGAGCAGGGTGCGCCTTTACATGTATGCAACTGCTTGTATCCACTGTGTATGTTCTCGGAGAATTTCTAGACTGATGTGGAGTGCGTCTGGTGGGTATCAGTCTATAAGTATGCGATCTACGGACACGTCTTAAGTACGATCTGAGTGACCCATTCATGTTTCCACACTTCCAAACAGCCGCCTGAGACTCATACTATGTTTCTCTAAGAGTTGACTTCGGTTTAGACATCCGCGGCTCGTTCCTAGCCCGCGGAACTTATCAAAGCATGCTTGAAAGAGTTAACAGGCTAATCGATCCTTTGTGGCCAAATAAGAATTCTTGGTCCTGTGGGAGCGGTTTATAGTTAGTTTGACGGATGGTCATGCTCCGTCGGAGGGGCTTCGCCACCCAAGCCTTTAGATCCGGATGTTGACAGTCCGCTGGCATCCTGCGGCGGAGGATTGAATTGAGACTCGGTAGTTCCACATTGTCCGACTCCCGTGCAGGTGGACCATGTTAAGGGCTCATGGCTCGCTTTGGGGACCTGGGGAAGAGAGGAAACGCAAGCGATTGAGTTCCATCATTTCCCGGGCTTATTCCTCATCCTCGTTGCGCGAGATGATGATACAGCAGATAAAGGTAGATGAAAGGTCTATTCAAGAGATATCTGTGGTTCAGATACCTGGCAAATGTATACAAATTCCTTCCTCTCTCGCCTCTTATAATCATTTCGCATTCATATCACTGAACCAAGGAAAGTCTCATGCGAGGCTCCCTTACGCCCGTTTGTCCTTCTGCTTTGAATAACCGCGATTCCAAGCTTCAATTGGGGAAGATGACCTCCAGTCAACACCTTGCATGCTGTAAACCAGCCCTAATTCCCCCGAGCATGAAGCGGGTGTCTATGATTGATGGTGGGGAATAGAACTCGAAAGCCTTGTCTGATGGGCGTTTTGTATGTGTACAATGTTTGTATACCATGACCGCGACGATGTATTGGTCTCAGGACTACGCCGATGTTTGAAGCCCAGAAGCACGGTGATCCATCGACGCATCAGACGCGCGGATCTTTTCATCCGTGGAGCAAGAGACTAACAGAGTAAGACCGATGGAACTTGGCAATGCGGCCTGCTGATTGTGGTCTACCCTGCTGTGGGCGATGATTCAAAGCATTCCTGGACTTCGATTTTCATACAATTCACTATCGACTACAATACGGGCGCGGAATGGTGCAAACTTCTTGAAATCGTCCATAGCTACATTCCCTGCAGCCAGGGACAAACCGCATCTGTTAAGCAGCTATTTACAAACACTGAGAATAGTAGTCGTTCTGCTTCTGACAAGTGTACGGCGACGCACAGGCGGTAGGCCCAGTCCATCCTATCCCGCCACACTGGCCCCAATGGGTTTGGGCTGCACCACCTGCAGTGGTGGTAGTGGTGGAGGTGGTCTTGGTCGTGCTCGTGATGGTGGAGCTGGAGCTGGAACCAGAGCCGCCCGGGTTGGTATAGGTTGATCCGATGTCGCCCCAGCGAATATTGGAGAACACCACGTGGGTATCGGGATGGGCAGACTGAATCAGCGACGGGTTCCCTTCCGTGCTGCTGCAGGGTCCCGCGCTGCCGCTGTCCAGCCAGTTCATGAAGCCGCCTGCGTCGTTCCAGATACTGAAAATCAGAACCATACCCCGGCCGAGTGCCTGGCCCATGGTGCGCAGGCCGCCGTAGGTCGCAGCCGCGCCGTCGACGGATTCACACCATGGCTCGGTGATGGAGTTGACGCCCGCCGAGGACTGCGCGTTGGCGATGATCTTGCCGTTTTGGATGTACTGGCGGCGGATCTCCTTCAGGGTTCCGGTGGTGGTGCCGTCGTCTGTGATGAACTGCGTGGTGATCGTGAATGGCTTGGAGGTGTCGACCGTGCCTCCCGGTCCCCAGTAGTTCTGTTTCCCGAGGGCGTAGGGGTTGAACCCGCATCCACCTTTGTCGCAGTCATTGCCGCTGCAGGGGTGAGGGGTGAAGGAGTTTGCACGCGAGTTCCCTTCCAGGATGTCCATTTCGTTGCAGCCAAAACCCTGGCCGCTGGTGTTGAGAGTGCCGTTCCTCCATGCCATGACGGGCGACTGCGCATCGCAGTAACCAGAGCCATACTGAAATTCGTCAGCATACACGGTATTGTCAAAGGAAACTCTCAGAATCTCAATACCTGGGCGCCGCCGGTGTTGTACTCGTTTCTTCCGCCTGTGGCGCTCATCTCAGACAGGTACAGGGCACCGTTCTCACCACATGGAAGCGTTGACAGATCGACAGTAAAACTTAGTTCCTGGCCAAGAAGCTTCAGCATGACATAGTTGCCGTCTGAACCCAAGAGGTAGACACGCGGTGACGCATTGGTGGTCACCCCATTGCTTTGGACATATTGGTTCATCGTTAACGTGTCTCCGGAGGTAGCAACACCAGCTGATGCGTAGTTCGCTGGGTCAATCACACAGTTCTTGGCGCAGGTTGCTGCATCAGGGCAGAGAGACGAATCCACCCCGGAAGAGGTGGTGCAGGATTGAGAGCTGCTGGTGTGTATCCAGTGGTAGTTCCAATCCAGGACGACGGACGTGTCTTGCTGTACACAACCACCGCCGGTGGTACATTTCCACGTAGCCAAAGAAGGGTTTCCAGGGGAGCTGGAGGAGGGCTGTTGTGCCTGGACCAGGGGCTGGATAACCAGCCCTGCGGCGATGATGCTTTTTGTAATGGAGTTCATGGCGAGGTCTCGTCTATCTCAACGACGAGAAAGAATCTCAACTTCATACCCGAGAACCAGGCAGTATTTATAATTTGGATTTCGTTTATGATCCCGCACCCGCAAAGTCATCCATTGCTCCTTGAAACCGTGCTAGTGATTGTGGACATACTCCCCTTGTCCTTTGGGGCACGGAGCGCAACATAGCATCGTGTTCATCAAGCAAAGCTTGGGACGAACAAGCTCGTACGGACCGCCGATCCGAATACAGATTGCACGAATCTCTTTTGGCCAGCGGACAGGACCGTACCCCGCACTTTATCCCGATTCCCTTCTCTTCATGCAGGGTAATTATGTCCTGGTGGAGATGACAACTGCCGCTACCGGGAATGAACCTGGACAAACTTCCTCTTCCATTCGGGGCTTGCCATTCTAAGCCGCATTGTAACCTTGCATGTATGGATGTTTCAGTCTGTTGGCTAAATTGAAAGCTCAGCCACCTATATTCTCTTCACGGGAGGAACCTCTGCAGGTATTCCCGGCAGGTGTCAAGTACCGACCCAATCCCCTCAGGGCCTGGTGATATGCGACAGGGACATCTGGTATACCCGAGCCCAGAGAGGAAACAAAGCCGCATCAATCCCGGCTGTTGTGTGCGCCCCTTTTTTCCATAGGCTACTTGAGGCGAAGACCGGTAACCGCCACCTTGCCACTTCACCCCGTCGGGCTTGGCTGAGGACACGTATCTCCTCGTTGTATGAGGACTAGGTTAAGAGTCTTTTGTTGGCCCGGATCTAGGTTGAAACTCGAAAATATGTCCAATTGGGAGGTAATAATGAGGAATTGACACCAAACACACGGAGGGATTAAGTTAGACGCAAGAGGTATATTCAAACAAGTGCGTTCACATCAAGGAATTTCGGGGTAGATCGTATCCCCCTCCTCGGGCCGTTCTTGGATGAACCCCGGAGGAGGATCCTCAGGGAGCTGGTGATCATGAGCCCACTGACGAATCGCATCAAAGTTCCGACATTTGTGTCGTGTGTTGAAATCAACAAAAGGCTTCGGGTCGTCCGGCCAAACCCAAATCTGTCCGAGGACACCAATATCCACGGTGCACATTAGCTGTTGGCGGAGGATGTCGAGACAGTGTGCTGGAGGTGAGGGTCATTAGTTGGGCTCTGAATTAGTAGGAAATTGCGACTACTTACAAACATGCTTCCGAATGATGTAGTCATCGTTAACAAAGGCCCCCTCTCCCTTGGCATGGTAGTAGTCGTAGTTGTAGTACAATGATTTGCGGAGCAGGTTCTGAGACGCAATGTTAGTATATAAGCAAAGGAAATAACGCGAGGCAGTGGTCTTACCAGGCAATGTAGATGATGGAGCCCCTCAAGGTTGGCAATATATCCTCCTCCATACTCGTCATTGATCTTCACCTGGTCGTGGGCGATCCCGGCCTCCTCGGCTGCCTCCGGGGGGACTCGCAGAGGTCGGTCTATCATATTAGCATTTATTGAGCATGAAATTCAATTCTGCCTTACAGTCAACTCCAAGGGCCTCCCAAGCCTCGTCCACCTCCTCGCTTGCGTTTTGTCGGTAGATGTTCTCGGTGAGAAATTCACCATTGAACTGCACAACATGATACGTAACATCCATGTCGCGCATCAGAGGTGCTACACATCCATCAGCATCATCAAAGAGAAGGCAATTCATGACGCCTACCCTTCTGCGAAACATGTTCAACGCAGCGTTTATTCACATCAAACTCTTGCCAGTGATAGCCGCCGGCAATTCCAGCGAGGAATATCGCGGTAACACCAATGAGATAGAGGATGATCTTCCACCATATCGACGACTTTCCTCGCTGGATCTTTTCATCTGGCTCCCAGAATCCGGACTCTTCTTCGGAAAGAAGCCGTGCATTCTGATCTCCGTCTGATGACATTGTGTTGATAGGGTTCGTTGTACAGGACAATAAGAGTTTCTGCGTGGAGAGAGAAGAACAACCCAACGTCGACAGATATAATAGCCATAAGTAGAAATCTCCATTCCACCTAACAATGCGGCTCTATCTTTGGTCAAACTATGGGATTATTTTAGATAAACGGCTACGTCACGACTAATCGGGCAAAGTCGACGCTCCACCATGATAACTTTACTCGGGATACACAATCGCCACGATCCCGATAGACTTTCTGTCGATCCTCTAGACTGAAAGGGAAATATAAAGACATTGTCGTACAATCTGACCATGGATTTCTTCTCCGCGTGCCCCCGAACACGATCCCAGGCTGCTCCGCATCAGGAAGCTGGACTTGTACCGCATGAACTGGTGGAGTTGATCAAGCTGTGGCGACATGTTGAAAATGGGGCTCTTCTGCCGTCATCTGCTTAGAAAACACTCTCTACCAAGGACATAGCTCCTGTGTTCACTTATATCGTCATGTCGGAGCTGTTTGCATCTGTTCACTGGTCAATGGGGCATGAACGGGGCCCACATTGTGCGGAAATCAGAACCCGCACAAGTAGGTATACTGATCATCATGATGCAGAGAGCTATTCAAAGAAACCGTCGAATTTGACATGAGGGACATACGAACTCCCACAATATTTATAGGACTGGAAGCATCTCTTATCTGAGTCTGGAAGGACAAGCACAGTCAGTCCACCAAGCTTTCTCTTTCTGAATCACTTCATCCAACCACTTTTCATCATGCGTTTCTTCGCCGGATGTATCCTCGCTACCCTCGTCCTCTCCTCCGCCGCCCTCCCCGTGGAGGAGGAGAAGAGAGACCCCGAGGGAGACTCGGGAGTCGCTAGCTACCCCAATTATGCTCCATACAAGGACTACAAGAACTACGGCTATGCTCCCTACAAGGATTACGGAAAGTACAAGAAGCGGGCTGCGTCGCCTGAGGACTACGAAAAATATGATCCCTACACCGAGTATGGCGACTACAAGAAGAGAGATGCTTCGCCTGAAGAGTACGAGAACTATGATCCCTACACCGAGTACGGCGAATACAAGAAGAGAGACGCAGCTCCAGATGATTATGGGAAGTATGCTCCCTACAAGGACTACAAAGACTACGGCTATGCCCCCTACAAGGATTACGGAAAATACGAGAAGAGGGACGCATCTCCCGAGGATTATGGAGAATATGCTCCTTACAAGGACTACAAAGACTACGGCTATGCCCCCTACAAGGATTACGGGGAGTACAAGAGAGATGCATCCCCTGAGCAGGAATAACCGGCTGCGAGTCTGGGATATGTTGCAGATCCAGCCCAGGGAAATGCAATTCTCGGTGACATACTGTCAATGGTGACTGCCGTTGGGGGCGGGGTGGGAGCAAATTCTATCTCGACGACTCCACTGGACTTTCATCACTTCACAATTCTGCTTCTTCCTTTGAATGTCCGTCAGTTTACACCACGTCATGTCAATCATTAATGACAGGTATCTTTTCAGGCCCCCTTATTTGTATACTTAGGAAACCTACTGTGTACACAACCTGCAATTGACACACATAATACTGTTTGCCATGCTGAGGAATATCAACTGTATTACTTCCACTCATGGGCATTGTCCAGACCGCGGACTCCCGAGACATCTCCCTTGTCCAAATAACCACAGATCCTTCCCGTAGGATCCCATTGACGGCGAATCTCCATCAACCGCCGAGCATTGTCGTCTTCCCAATAACGAGTCTTTCTCTCTTGGAAGTCAGCATCCCCGAGATATGCGCCCACAGAATGGCGTTCGACCTTTCGCATGATGTTGCGCACCCATGCCTGGCAACGGCCATCGTCTTTCTCATCGTCCCATACAGTATACAATGCAAAATAATGATCCGACTGCATGCTCAGTGCCATATCAGGAAGTTTTCGCCGACTACACGGATTCATGCCAAACCACATCGCTAGAGATTTCCCATGTGGAAGAGTCGTAAATGCTTCCTCGAGGACCGCAGCAACATCCGCATCGTTGTGTATGTATGCATTGTCTGCACAGTACCGATGGCCCTCGGGGTTTACCTTGGCTTGGTTGATGTATTGCGCCTCGAGGCTGTCCTCCTGGCAGAACCACTCTGCCATCGTGCCCGGTGGACGCGTCTGCTGCGCTGGTGCAAGTGCCTTTTCTGCTTCCTCCACAGAGGACTTCATCGTAATGAAGAGAATAAACAAGCACAGCTCATTCTGCCCTTCTGGGTAGTTTGCCACGGCTGCAATTTCAGTGTCATTATCGAAAGCTGGGGTGATTGATATGATCCAACGAAAGGCTTTGTGGTAATGTCGGATAGGATAAACGTAACCCGAGGACCGGAATCCCTCTTTGGGGTATGGTATGAGATCGAGATGGAACTGCGTTACCACTCCGGGGAAGCCTGTGTTTCCCATTAACATTAACATGTCCGGTCACAGAGTACCGGTCAATACAACAAACCTGGACCGGCACCACGAACAGCCCAATAGAGATCACTGTTTTGCTTCGAATTGCAGTGCACCAAGTCTCCGTTGGCTGTCACCACGTCTATCGCCCGTACGCGCTCGCATGACCATCCCCAGTTCTGTAAGTTCCGCAGGGTCAGTAGATAGTCCTTAGCAGATGATCAAGGGGCTTCCTACTCGGCAGTTCCAGCCCATTCCCCCTTGTAGGAGAAATCCCCCAATTCCCACATCCGGACAATGACCCCCAGGGAACATTAAGCCGTACTCCTCATTCAGGATGCTGTTGATTTCCTTTCCCGTCATGCTCGGAGTGGCACACGCGATTCTTTTCTCGCCATCAACATCGAGATGCTTATAGTTACCCAGATCGATCAGGATCGAATTGTCGCGGACGCTCCATGCCGGCCACGAATGGCCCCCAGAACGAACAGCGACCCGGCAATTGTTCTCGATTGCCAGCTTTACTGCGGCCACGATGTCATCTTGGCTCTTTGCCTTCACGACGGCCAGCGGATACCGTTGTGGACGGCGGTGGTTGAATACACGGCCCACACGGGCCTCTTCGTAGGTGGCCGTGTCAGCCGTCTTGCGCCAGATAATCTCCATGTTGACTTGTTCGGTTCTCGTCAAGGTGTCGAGCACATCGGAATCGGACGCTACTTATTTGATCCCGCGATTCTCACCGCTTGAATCCCCTTGCATCAGCTGCATCTTCGCGCATCAGTTTGGGCCATTCGGAGGAGGACCGAGTCATGACATTTCTGGAGGCAGACAATCCGCCATCGCACCTGGAAATGGGGCGTCATGGAGAAGTGCGGGGAATGGGTGCTGACCGCGAAGTGGACGTGTAATGGTAATCCGTTGGACCTGTGTTGTCCACTGTCCGCTCAGCTGCACGCCACCAGGAGTCTTCTATGGCATGCAGAGACACTCACATCATCGCCAACAGCGCTATCATAGGCCAGGGTTGGTTTGATAATCCAAGTCGTATACGGAATGAGCGACGTCAAAGCTACGAGCGTCGTCGGATTGACGTTCTTCGGATCAGCAATGGCCTCGAGCTCGTTCGGTTTAGCGGTGGTGGCCGACAGGAGCGAGCGAGCCCATGGAAAACACCCTCAAATGAACCTCCTTCTTCCCCTTCCCGAGATCCTTCACGACATCCACAAAAATCGGCTCCAAAGTGTCTTTGGTACTCCAATCCCGCTTCTGGACTCGAGAAGATTTCGAGTACTGAAGTTAAAGCTCACTCCGAGAGACCGGTGGTATTCGTGGTTCACCACGAACTAGGCAGATTGATCAAGAACTGACATGGTGATTGTTGATTGCAGTTTCTCTTGACTTCATAGATACAGTAGCTGTGCCTTGGATTAATCTCGCTATTTAAGAGCCCGCTGGACAGTGCAGCATTCAGCTGACCAGAGAAATCTAGCCCCACCCAGTCAATTCGGGAGAAGCCCTGCCTTCTTCACTGGCTTTACGACGTGGGCGTTCATCTACTCCGCAGTAAGCAGCCACCATCAATCCTGGCGGAAAGAGAGACGAGTCGTCTTTCGCTAACATCCGTATCTGTCCAGCGACACATCATCTACATGAGCGTGGAGTTCAGACATTTCAATCAATTTCTCTCATCTCATGGCGATATCAATGTCCAAAACATGCGTCCATTGATCACCCAGCTTCGGTATCGGACCTTGTCCCACTCCCTCTCCCTCACCTCTACTAGCACAGGAGGCCATCTTGTCCTGGTTGGGACTAGAGAACCAGGTCAGGCTCGGTCTCTTACGCTTTCAATCATCAACAGTCTCGTACTTCTGACCACGTCCGTCAGCAGAACCGAAATGTCTACGAATTCTGCCAGAGACTCTTGTCCCTTCTCAGCACGTTTGACAAACAGAGCGTAGAGGTGGACTATGCCCACGCAAATAAGTTTTACCCCAAATTGTCCATCTTTCTATCCAGCGTTGGGGTCATCAATAGGATATCCTATTAACCATTATCGTTCTAATAATTCCTTATCCCTATCTTCCGGAAGCCGCGTACTTTTGGGGGTGAAAGATCAGGAGGATATCATGTGAGGTGATAACAAGCTTTTTCCAGAGGAGAAGCCTTCGTTTCCAAGACAGTCGAGCCGAACACACCAAGAAAATCATTGTCCAGTGGGGTAGGTGCAAGGCTGAAGCAATCGAACAATATTTCAGCCGCGCATTGGAATCACTCGAATTTCCTTCATGTCAGGTGCTGAAGATTATTTCTCAAGGAGGTAATAAGCCGCGAAGTGTTTCTCGCCAACTCAAACGATTGGACATACTCCAGGAGCTAGTATGGGTTGTCAGTTGCCGAAGGATTAGCCTGTTCCAGCTCCTCCCACTTGGCACAGCCTTGTCTGAAGCGTGTATACAGTCTGTAGGAGGTATAAGAAGGCACGTTGTCTCCGGCATTGGCCGTGTACCAGCTTCGGCTGTAAGTCCCGCTTCAAGTGTTTGAATGCTTTCCGTTTCTACCCACAACACTGTCCAATAACCAGCGTCACCACCTGACTGCCATCAATATGTCCGTTACATCTATGAATGGCTACAAATTTACGAACTGGGGTCCCCTCACAACCACGTATACACCACCGCCGTCATGCACCACCTCACCAGAACAAGTCTATCTGGCAAATTCCGGCACACCGGAATTCCTTGAGATGTATGTGGATTGCGAGCCCCGTTCAATGAGTTGCATCCCGTATGGATCCAAGGTGGCGGAGATGGAGAAAGGGCCTTTGAGTATTGCAGGCCTCGGCTACGAATCGCCGGGGCTTTACTGCCCCTCTGGATGGACGACGGCAGGCACCGCTTCGCGAGCCGGAGAGGGTCCCGTTACGACATCACTGTCCTTCGATCTCGTCTTGGAGAATTACATTGACGACCCCGGGGCGCCGTTCTACCCGTTGTTTGAAGCCTTTATGAACATTCTCCAGCCAAGCGAGACGCTTGCGATGTGCTGTCCAAGGTAAGCCCGCTACACATCGTACCAAACGTGTCTTTTCAACATGAACCCCTGATAACAATTATCCCAATTCTAGTGGCATGACACCCAACGCTGCGGCCGGCTGTTATTCTCCGATAACGACCTCCTATCCGTTTTCGACCGGTTGTTGGGTCTTTCTTCCACATGGTGATGAAGCGACGTATACTACTGATCTGGTATACGGCGACACAACGGTGACGCGCGACTTTCTGGATGTAGGGGGCACAACACCTTTAACCACGATAACCACCAGCCTCCATCCCAGCCAGACATCGTCCTTTGTCCCGGTCGGTGCAGTTCCAATGGTGCTCCTTGTACATAAGCCGTCCGACACGTCGAAACTCGATTCGGAGTCAAGCGTTGCAGTGCGACAAATGGGGGCATCGCTTAGGGAGACAGGAGGAGTCCTGGGGATCTCGATCGTTGCTGTCGTCATTGGAGCTGGTTTGATTGGATTTGCTTAGGAGGGGCTTATGGGATCTCTTTTTCAGTTCCAATTTCTCTCAACTCGGATATCTTGCGGGAATTGAATGTGTTCAAGGATACTGGCAGGGTACCACGTACTATACCCGAGTCGCTTTGTGAGGACGGAAATCCAGTCTAGTACCGAACTACTTCGTTTCATACATTTCAATGCGCCTGATAATCTCTTCCACATCTTCCCAGATCCGCTGTCGATTGCGCAGCCCCCTGAGACTGGTCCAATTTTTCTTTATCTGCATGTAAACCCGGTGCCAATTCGTATTTCTCGGCAGTTCCAGCGGGTCCGGCATCGTTTTGGGGAATGGAAGCAGGAAATCGACCACCTTGCTAGCTGGGGTATAATCAACGCTCAGCTCTGTTAAATAGCGCTCTCGTTCCTCTCTGAAAAACCGCAGATCATTTGCTGTCACTGTTGTCCAGAACGAAGGAACATGGACTTCTTCGCCGTCGTGCCCAGCTTCCCATAGCCAGGGCATCTCTTCTCGGACAAGACGACGCCACACACTATTTGGAAGGTTGGTGAACGCCTTGGAAGCTAACCTTAGGTTTTGGATGTCGCTGGCATCCAGGAAACTGACAAAGAGCAAACGTATCTCAGCAGGCATAGAAGCAAACACATCCTTGTGAGCAACCTGCAATGGAGCACAATTTGTTTGCCGAAAGCGAGATTCCTCGATTGTGTCGCGGGATAAATCCTCTTCGTTTCTGTCTGTATCCAGAAGAATCTTCCATAAGCCTGGCACGTAAAGCGGATTGGCGGCCAGATACTCCTTGCCCGGGACATGATTCCAGAATTGATCTTGGCCTTCGAGGACATCTCTTGACCGAGGGAAACTGCGAAAGTCTTTGGAGGAGAACTCGGCATTGCGCCATTTCATAAGTCCTGAGATATTGATGCGTTTGAACCGAACCTTGGATTGACGGCAGAAAATATCAAAGCACCAAGGATGGAACGGCATGGCCAAGTCGTCTGAATTCGTCGATTCCGGCTACTGGCAGTCAGCTTCTGCACTCAAGCGACGGTCCAAATCGTAGATCTGGTGTTGAGGAAGACAACCCACGTGATAATTCATATTCTCCGCTTGTAGCTCGTCGACGCCACCCTGCGCGGGCCAGACCTCTGGGTAATGTTCATCGCGCGATGGCATTCCGTCACGCAACCCAGACAGAAACCAATCTTCAGCAGCGTCCCAGCGCCCATAAAACTCAATGTCTTGCGATTCCGGTATTGTGCTTTTATGGACCAAAAACTGGGCGGTACGACACCCTTTCATCTCTTCCAGCGAAATCGCAAAGCCTGAGTACGCATTCGCCTCTTCGCATGTCGGACTTGGGATATGCTCCAGTTCCTCCGGGTTGTGTCCGTCCGACAAGATAGTTGCCTGGATTGGGAAGACAAATTCGTCTCGACAGCGCGTATCTGAATAACCAAAGCTCCCAACGGGTTCTCCGGCAAATCTGTCATGCGGGTCAAAGGCTCTTGCCAACCAATTTGAGTAAGAATCGACCCCAGGATCCTTGTTTTCATCCATAGAGTTGGAGTCGCCATTTGCATCTTCTTCTCCAGAGCTGCTCATACAATCAGTTGATTCATACTCTGAATCGTATTCAGCAGGATGGTTGTAGAGATCCTCATCGGGCTGGACGTAGTCTGGATCTTCAGACATGTTGTCATCATCCTCAGGATAGCTAACCGCCGCGAAACAGCCATTTCGAGCGCACTTTTCCAAATCCACCTCGTCGACTCCTGGCTGATCATATTGTTCGCCGGTGTAATCCCAACTAGCCAGGTCTGGCTCTCCCGGTTTCCGGCGTCGGGCAATGTTGAAGCTGACGCCACAGATATGGCAGTAGATCTATCAGACCGTCAGAGATATGTTCTGTGCTTCCCATCTAAGGTACGTTCTTTCTGTACCTCGGAGTAACCTGGAGCTGTTTGTTAGTTATACCATTCGTTTCTGTCGCGGAGACAGCTGGAACGTACCCATCGAGGCTCAATTGAACTGCTTCAACACGTTTGGAAGTTCTGCGCCGAGTGATTTCTGCAGGTTGTGAATTTAGCTAGTGCGTTGAGGACGGGAGATGTGGCCTGCTGGTGCCTGCCTGATAGTCGCTGGAGCCTGGAAGCTACCCCAACTAGTGTAACAATCCGTACTCTCATTGGTCGTTCTCAATTGGTCCTTTACCATGTCGTTGCCTTCATACTGCATAAGTCGGCAGTTTCAATCAATAAAACAGCTACTAGTTGTTATTTCAAGCCCAATAATCGATACCTAGTAGAAAGAGCCACATTTACCTGCGTCCCAATGCTTGAGAGGAGTGTGTGAGACTATGTCTATACCTATATACAGCATTTCGTATACTAGTATTTCCCAAGGCACTTTCTGGCAGCGTACAGGTCATTTTGGTTGATAATACATATGTCAATCGATGCGTTCCAATTGATAAAACAGTCCGTCCGTTGCATAAGATCACGTCCCATGCTCATACCGACTCCGGGCTCTCAACCGAGGTCCCACATAATAAAACACCCACGGAATAGGCAACATGAGCACGGAGATAAAACCCAGCAGACTCGTCGCCCAACTGACACCCAGAGCTTCGTACATCTGCGTCACAAACAGCGGAAACGCCGCAGAAAGCGTGTATCGCGATAGCGACGACGCCCCTGCCGCAGACGCTCCGAACTTCGACCCATAAACGTCGAGCATGTAGAAGTTGCATGGGACGTAGATGAGAAGGCTCCCCAGGATCGTTAACCCCTGGCCGATGATCGGGACTATCCAATGGACCGACGCACGGGCACTCCATCCGAACCAGAAGAGTCCGATGGGGAGGACCAGACTGCCGTAGAGGGCTGCGTTGAGTCTGGTTTCTGGGGTGAAGTTGACTGTAGGGCTCGTTGATGGGGCGTTTTTTGGCTGAGGGTGCTTTCGCTGACGGACGTAATAGTCTACGCCCACGAGGACAACAGGGGCAGCCACGCAACCGGTCACGAGGCCTAGAAAGGATAGACCTTGCGCGCTCATGGAAAAGCCATAGACTGTCGCGAAGACCCAGGGACTCGCAACAACGAACGTATAGAGGAGCGCGAATTGGAACCCGGTATACAGACAGATGAAGCCTACCAGGGGCTCCGTGGTCAACATATGCAACGGTCTGACGACGGTAGATGTGATGAACTTTTTCATCGTTTGCAGAATTGCGTGCGACCTAGGAGACCCTGGTGGACTGTCTTTGTCGGACATCATCCTCTGTCGATATGACTCTTTTAGATACAAGGCCGGGGGGTGAAAAGCGGCAGCGATGATGAGGACCACCCAGGCTGTCCATCGCCATCCCTTCGACTCAGTAGCGAAGCCGCCTATCAGAGGGCCAATTGCACTTCCGATGAAGGGAATAGAGTAGTATATTGACAGAGGGATGACCCGTTTGGACGGGTCCGTATAGTCCGCGATTGTGGCCGTTGCAACAGAAACGCCTGGCGCAGCAAAGGTACCAGCAAAGAAACGGCAGATAATGAGCGACGCAATATTTTGTGAGAGGCCCGTCCCCAGCATGAACAGATCAAACAAAGGCAGTGTCAAAAGATAGACAAACTTTCGTCCAAACGTTTCAGACAACGGCGACGAGATCATCGGGCCAAAGGCAAGACCCAGAGAATACGCCGATAGTGGGAGCAGCGAGACTGTTGTAGACACCCCGAAGACGTCTTTGACTTGTTCATGACCTGGTGTGTATATAGAGGCTCCTAGCGTAGTATTGAATCCAATGCAGCAGATTATAATGGTCGAAACGGTTTTTCGGAACGCAGACCAATTCCTCGGGTTTGCGTCATCATCTTGGTCGTGCTGCCCACACCCTTGGCTTTGTATCGCTCGACTATTTGTGATCTCTGATGCTTCAGCCTTCATCACGCAGTCATTTTTTGATGCCTTGAATCGTAACCCCGCAGACAGAAAGTCACAGATGCGAGTACTGTAGATCAGACAAATTTTAGCCGCCATATCGGCTATTCCACTCGAGTAGCCGAGCTGCCCAGCAGTAGATCGAATACGCCGATAACTATCAAACTTCCACTATATCGTGAGTCTGAACGGGGCTCCTGTGATCATCTGATTTCCATTTAGTGTGAAAGAGATTGGATAAGTCCATATAGTACCTGCTTGAGTGTGGCGTGCACCAAGTTGGATTATTGTCTCCGATGAATATCCCCATCCCTCTTCCCTTTCTTGATCAAGAATTTCGATATCTGGTCACTTCATCATAAGCGGCTCAAGCTCTTAGCCGCAGCAAAATTGGCTTATTATGAAAAAGCCTTGGGGGCAAGCCATGATGCTATCCTCCCCTGGACAGTCTTATCTCCAACCAAGTCAACCCGGAATAGAAAATATTCCACTTCGAGGCACCTACGATATTGAAGGAATTTGTATCGACTCATCTCACCACAGCATTGGCTACTCATGAGGAGGCCACGAGAATTTCTAAGAATGTGCCTCTTGACTCAGATAACCGCTCTAGGGCAACGAGGAGATCTGCGGTGCCCCACGAGTCCCACCGTCTCGGCATTCAATGCGAGGAATGCGAAGAAAGCGAAGCCATCGTCCTCGTCGGAGAGAATCCGAGCCACACATCTTCTTCTTATCAGTTCTAGCTCCCTTGTTGGCAGGTGGATTGTGCTGCATGGATGCCCCGTACCGAGGAGGCCGGGGAGATCCCCGAGTGAAATTTCTACCCAGCAGAAGCAGCCGACGCATTTATGTACCTACTCTAGGCCAGTTTTGACCTCCAATCCCTTCACGTAGTCAATTCAATCCTTGAGGATCCTGCAAAGCATGGGGCTCGTATTTCTGCTGCATCGACGCCATGGCTTCGCTCCCCCAAATTGTGACTCACGGCCCGACAGAAGTGCATGCAGTCTGCGAAATTGATCGCGATCTCTCGCCCGGTGATACTACATTCTATGAGAAGGCCGTATCAAAAATGGTCGAACTGTCTCCCGATGACCCGAACGACTATATCGTCGACTGGGAGGAGGACGACCCCGACGACCCACAGAACTGGCCCATCCTCAAGAAGCTCTCCTTCACAGTGGTGGGATGCGCGATGATCTTCTCAGTGGCCTTCGCCTCGAGTATCTTTGGCGCCGCGACATCCGTCACAGCCGCGCAGTTCAACGTGAGCGACGAGGTAATGAGCCTCAGCGTTGCTCTGTACATCGCCGGATACGCAATCGGGCCCTTGTTCTTCGCCCCGTTCTCCGAGATTGTCGGCCACGCCATTCCGCTCTCAACGGCCCTCGTGGGCTGCGCCATCTTCCAGATCCCCCTCGCTCTCGCACCGAACGTCCAAACCATCCTGATATCACGGTTCCTGAATGGCGCCATCGGCAGCGGTGTGCTGGCCGTCGGATCGGGGATGATGGCCGAGCTCTGGAACTCGGTCACCAGGGCGGTCGCTCTCGGGTTCAACGCAACCATGATGAACATCGGCAGCACCGTGGGGCCCATTGCCGGCAGCTTCATCGTGCAGCGATACGGGTGGCGGTGGACCGGGTGGGCGACTCTCATCATGTGCGGGTGCGTCGGGTTTGCAGCCCTCTTTTCCATACGCGAGACGTCCCGCAAGCGGATACTTGTGCTGAGGGCGCGGCGAATCCGTAAGGAGACGGGGAACGATGCCTACCACGCCAGGCTCGAGCAGGACCATCTGAGTCTGGGCGACTTGGCCCAGAAATACTTCACCATTCCGCTGCGCATGATCGTCCAGGAACCCATCCTGATCATCATGACCGTCTACCTCACCCTCGTATACGGTACTCTATACCTCTCGTACCAGATGTTCCCATTCGCCTTCAGGAAACGCGGCTGGTCCGCCTCCACCGCGTCCCTGCCGTTTATCAGCGTGACCCTCGGCGTGCTCGCCGCCTGGGGCACATTCTCCCTCTTCACGCTGACCTGGTTCAAGCGTCAGCTTACATTAAAAGGGAAGACATCCCCAGAAGACCGTCTCCCGCCCATGATCATGGCCGCGTGCATCCTCCCCCCGGCGCTGCTCTGGTTCGGCTGGTCAATGCACGCCCACTGGGCCGCCCAGGTGATAGCCTGCTTCTTCGTCGGGTACTCGCTGCAGCTGATCTTCATGAGCGGGATCAACTATCTGGTCGATGTGTATATTGCGCGGGCGAATTCGGCAATCTCCATCCACGTCGTGGTGCGCAGTCTGGTGTCAGCCAGTTTCCCGCTTTGGTCCACGCCGATGTATGAGCGCTTGGGGGTGGAGTGGTCTGCAACGCTTCTAGCCATCCTTGCGGCTGTGATGCTGCCGTCGCCGATTCTGTTTCGCATTTATGGGCGCAAGATTCGGGCTTGGAGTCGATTTTGCGATACGGAGCCGTAGGGTTTGCCATGATTTAAAGATAACCTTTGCCCCATGGCTGATTCAAAAGTTAGTGGTATTATGGACTGCTGGGCCGCAGTCATGGGTAGATAGACATTACAGGCATAGATATACGCTCGTCTGCGAACCTCACCTAGACACAAGTATTAAGATCCCTTATTCTCAAGAGGGTCACACAATTCTCTAAAGATGAACAGATGTCATGATAAACTGGGCAATACCATGGCGCGGTGACGGGCTGGCCGGAATGTGGGGTGGTGCTGGTGGTGAGATCATACCACCCATTGGTACCCATTGATATAACCTCACCTCCCAGGCACAGGCACATTCACCTCATCCACAAAACATCTCCCAATGTCCGCACTATCAACTCACTCAGCACTGCTACAATCCAGCCCGGCCATAGTCGTAGGCTCAGGGCTAGCCGGCTTGTCTGCAGCCTCGCAGCTCATCTTCCACCATGTCCCAGTCATCATGCTAGACAGGGCACCCAAACCCGGCGGCAACAGCATGAAAGCATCGTCCGGGATAAACGGCGCACCGACTCGCTTCCAGCCAATTGACGACGATCACGAGTTCTTCAACGACACCGTCAAATCAGCCGGAACCCCATTCACAACATCTACATCGACCGAACGCCGTCGGCGCGAGCAGCTCATCACCACGCTCACGCAATCATCCCCCAGCGCCGTCTACTGGCTCACCGATGAAAAGGGGATCGATCTCGGCAAAGTCGCCCAACTAGGCGGCCACAGCCATCCACGAACCCATCGCGGGGCCGGCAAACGGCCCCCAGGCAACGCCATCATCACGACCCTGCTAGACGCCCTCAACGGCAACCCGCTCTTCGAGCTCCGCACAAACTCCAAGGTAACACGAATCCTCCGCGAAGCGGACGAAGTCCTAGGCGTCGAGTACGCGCAAGAAAATGCCGGCATCAAGACCCTCCACGGCCCGGTCGTATTCGCGACGGGCGGTTTCGCCGGCGACGCACACGGCATGCTGTCCACGTACCGCCCGGACCTGGCGGGCCTGCCGTCGACGAACGAAGCGCGCGAGGGCTCGCAGCCGCTCCTCGAGCAGGTGGGCGCTGCGCTCGTCGACATGGACCAGGTCCAGGTGCATCCGACCGGGTTTGTGGATCCGACGGAGCCGTCGGCTACGGTCAAGTTTCTTGCTGCTGAGGCGCTTCGCGGTGAAGGCGGGATTTTGCTGCTGGGTGATGGGAGGCGTTTCGTGAATGAGCTGGATACCCGGGAGCGGGTCACGGATGCCGTAATGAGTACTGCGAGCAGACTAGATACGACCGCGCGACAGTGGGATATCTCGTTGATCTTGGATGAGGGGGCTGCAACCGCGCTTGCTTCGCATGTTGAGTTCTATGTGTGGAAGGGGATGATGCGCAAGATGACCGTTGGTGAATTGGGCCAGATGGCCGCTCAGACCATCCAGGACTACGCCGATGTCGTCGCAGGACGGAAAGAGGACAACTTGGGACGAAAGGCGTTCGGAAACTGGACCTTGACTGATGTTAAGCCAGACTCCATTATCTACGTGGGGAAAGTCACGCCTGTTACGCATTTCACTATGGGAGGTGCGATTTTCAACGAACATAGTCAGGTTTTGGATAAGAACGGGACTCCAATTCGGGGTCTGTGGGCTGCTGGCGAGGTTACCGGTGGAATTCATGGACAGAATCGCCTGGGAGGCTCCTCGTTGCTGGAGTGCGTGGTGTTTGGTAGGATTGCAGGGGATGAGGCTGCAGCGTTCTATAAAGAACATTATGCCAAAGCATCTTGAAGCATTTTTCTTTGCCATATATCGGAGTTTGTATCTATCTGTCTTGCATGGAGGAATTGGATCTATTATTATGGAACTAACGGTGAATGAAGGCTCTATAGACTTGTTGAAACCTTGTCTTAATATGAAATGAAGAAACATGGTAGTAATCACACAATGCACATGTTATTGCTCGCTCCAATGACCTCGATAAGTGATATAATGCGATCAACACATATATCTCAGCCCTCGTCCCTCAAATTGACAATAAAACCATGGAGAGAAGCCAGTGTGAGTTCGAAAGAAGCTCCGTATGAAGAATCAGAGAGGCAAGGAAGCTGTACACACTCGGACTCATGAAAGAAAAACATGTTATGCAGTTCGACGAACAAATGATGATTTATTACACGCTCAAACAGCCTCCCAATCCATAGCATCAACAATAAAGTCCCAGTCAATCTGCGATTCGGCCACCCGGGCCTGGCTGCCGTGAGAGGCATCCGTCTGGGCCGAATGCGCCTCAGCCAGCTGGTAACCATCCTCCAGTGCGTCAAAGATATCCGCGAGGATTCTCTCAAGATCATAGCTTTCCAGCGACGAGACGCGGTCGTCCCGTGCGAAGCCGAACTCATCAAATTTAGCCTCCTCCTGCGACAAATCCGCCGTCTTCCAGCGGTTGCGCAGCTCCTTCGCTCTCCTCAGCTGCCTGAGCCGATCATTCTGTACAAAACAAGCCCGGAGGGGACTCGATCGCGCCTCGAGCGCTTCAATCACATTTGCGTGGTACCGGTGCAGCCCCAACCCGCCATTGGCATTCTTCGGCGCGGCGGAGACGGTGATCCCGAACACGCCGAGCAGGTGCACCAGGGCGCGCTCCACCAGCGCGTAGTACTCGTGAAAGTCGAGCTTGAACATGATCTCGGCGTGCGCGACCTCCTCAGGCGGAGCTGCGGGTTGTGTCGCCAGGCGGTAGCCCTCGGCCAGGAACGGGAGTTTCCATTTTAACCGGGCGACGATTTTTCTCAGCCGCGAGAGTTCTTCAGAGGGAGAGAGGAGGCCTCGGCGGGAAGAGGAGGACCCCGATGATGGGGGATCTAGGCCTCCAGAACGCGGTGCCCAACGGGATTCTAATAGGCTGGACATTATGTTTTTTGGAAGTGTATACGGAGAGAGATTCGCATGTTGGGTGCATCCGCCA
The DNA here is from genome assembly GCA_019721355.1 of Aspergillus sp. MEXU 27854. Taxonomy (NCBI): domain Eukaryota; kingdom Fungi; phylum Ascomycota; class Eurotiomycetes; order Eurotiales; family Aspergillaceae; genus Aspergillus; species Aspergillus sp. MEXU 27854. The sequence continues at coordinate 1,459,867 of JAGMTT010000008.1, read as the reverse complement.
CGCGTGTTTAGCCACATTGTGGCGCACTATTTCTTTGTTCGCGCCAGCAAAGTACCCATACATACTTGTTTGTGTAGGGTGTTTTTTTTATGAATAAGGGTCTAAAGTGTTGCATTTCTAGCTGTTTGGTTTCTTGTGGAGCTATGATGATCTTCTGTGCGGTCTATTCTGAAATATATATCTAATCCAGGCACGGAGATATATGCACAGCAATGCATAAACTACGGTAGGAGTGATGTGCAGATCAACGAAAACTCCACCTAAACACGGTGGGCTCTGACACTCAGAGCAGTCATTGAGCCAAGGAGAGAACACACAAGCGAGACAACTGAGTCCACGAGTTAGCAAATCCCCAAACGCATCCATGATGAACTCACTATATGCATGTCTCAGGCCCGCCACATAGCTGCCCACAACTATATCGCGAAGGGAGCCAGTAAGACCCGCAATATAATCGATACTCGACAAGGCGCGTTGAATGATCTAGGGGCCGGTCAGTCTGAATTTCATACTTTGAGCGAAGACACCCACCCTCTGTGCATCTGGACCGTGCAGCCGGGTCTGCAACTGTCTCTTGAATTCCGACCCCAGTACAGTGTACGTCGAAGTCACACCCGCAGTCATGGCAAAGCTGAGTAGGAGGAGATAGCCGCTAGTCGCCATGGCGATATCCTTCGGCTCCAGGAAAGCGGTCATGCTCACAAACGCGGCGGAAGACGCAAGCCCCGTGCCCAAGCCTCCAAAGACAATGTACAAAGACTCCCAGGGTCCAGTGTGGCCAGTCCAACGGATGATCTGCAAGACATATGTGATGGAAGCGATCAGCCCTGCGAGAACGAGGACCGGCTTGTAGTTTCCGGTCCGTCGAATGAAAACACCGGCCATTAACCCGCCCACGGTGTTCCCGATCACTGCAGGGACCAAATGAGCTCCGGCGATCGTGCTGGAGGCCTTCGCTGTGACCTGGAAATAAAGTGGCACCGAGAACATCATTCCGACCTGAGCCCCGACTTGCATCGCGCTGATCAGATAGCTGGGGATGATGTTCGGACGCTGGAGGATATGCAGGTCGAAGATTGGCTCTGCAGCGACGAACAGCTCGACGTAGATGAAAGCAGCCAGGGATAACGCCCCCAGACTCGCCAGGAGAAGCGTTGGTGCAGACGTCCAAGCGAATGATTTACCACCCTGATCGAGAAGGAGAATGATGGCGGTGATGCTCGTGGCGATTGAGAGGGCACCAGAGAAATCAACGCGGCGAAGTTTTAACCCATTCGCTTGCGTTTCTAGAGTGTGGTGGACAAGCTTCAGCTGTAGGATGACGAGAATCGCGGCAAGGCCGAGAATTGGGACCTGAAGAAGGAATGACCTATTTGAGGGAGGGCTTAGTCGCGGACACTTTCGATATAGATGATAGGTGATATACCATCGCCAGCCAATGGTGTCGGTCAGGACTCCCCCGACTGGACCTCCTATGCTACGACCAAGGGTCATCGACACGTTCACGTAGGCTCGCCATTTTGCGACCTCTCGCTTGGACACAACGTCTAGGTAGTCAGCAGGGGTCCTACAAGTTTGACAGAGGTCAGTACCAGTGATGATAATTGAACTCATGGTCATGATTCCGCCGCCTCCAATACCGCTGATAGCTCGGCCCAGAATAACAATCCATAGGTCAGTTGCCAATCCGCTGAGTGCTTGGTTAGCTCGGATGGGACTGTATGACTGATTTAGCACCTACCACACGATACAGCCCAGCGCGAGGAAGAAATAGGATACTAGCAAGAGCGGCTTGCGTCCGTAAATGTCGCTCAGCTTCCCGTACTAGTCCCCGTCAGATCGGATCCATATCAATAACTTCGACCCAGACTGACCGTAGGCTGAGCGGCACATAAACCGAGGGTATATCCTGTTGACAGCCAAGCCGCACCCTGGAGTTGATTGAATTCAGATGTAATTCTGGCCGTGGCTGTCATGATGAGGGTTGCATCGGCGTTTGAAATGAATTCACCTGGCTGATAGTAAGATACTGCCTGAACTTGACACATGCGACATCTTACCAAGAAGAAGCACAGCGACGATGCTTCCCACGCTGGTCAAGACCTCAGCTGAGGGCTTGGTGAGAGTCTGGTCACTGTGCACATTATTCTCTTCATCGGAGATAACATGATTATGTGGCTGATTCGTGGGATCTGGAGGTATAGTCTGGTATGTTGACCGAGGGTTATGGCCATGGTTGTGGCCTGGGTCCAAAGGCGTTGTTTCGTCTGTTCGAGCGACCATGTCTGTCATTCATGGAAAGCAGATCGAAAAACAAAGACGATTACAGTGGCAGAGTTAGTTTGTTCCTCGCAGATAAGTGATTTTGTTCATACTACCTAATCCCAGAGCACGTCATTCCTGGTTCCAATGACTCTATTCCAACACCACCACATTATCATTGTTATCTGGATGTTTATTGACTTATTGTCTTACAGTAAGATCCACTACAGCTGGAATTAAATACTAGAATGTGATCTTATTGCTATTGGTTGTTTTTGGAGCTTCAGTCAGTGGCCGGGTCTGCTACTCATACAGCTACGAACCATCCCATCTGTTCCTACATGTTGACATGCTTCTTAAGTTATTAGTCAAAAAGCCAGATGATCTCAATGCATTCACTCTGGAAACATCGGTTCTATGTAGCTAAGACGTTCCTCCTAAACCTCCAGTCAGGAAATGCGGCAGCTGGCCGGCTCACGCGGCTCATATGCTAGTAACGCACAGTCACGATCTTTATCTTACCAGGGGACGGCGCACCTCTGAGCTTTCCTAGTGAGTCTAATCGGTGCTTTCATATGAGGATAGCGCCTGTTGAAGAAGGGTTGGGATGACAGGAGAGGGACTATAAAACATATAACCATTAAACTCCAGCGTTCCATCCTCCTTTTCTTCATACTTCCCGGTGTTGGCTCCGGACAGTACAGAGCTAATGTCTGACATCTGATGGCAATCCCACAGGTCAGGTCATTTATCTTGTGTTCAATTTACTCGTCGTTGGTTCATGTTGCACGAATCTCACCTATCCAAATATCTGCTATCCGCCGATCATTCCAAACGGGCGACGAAAATCTCCGAAAGCCACAGAAGCTAAACCCGGACAACTCAGCACCACAACAACCAGATTCTTGTTCTCATCACCCTTCTTCCAAGTCTGGAGGAGAATTTCCGACTCAAGACCCCAAGACAACCATGGATCTGATCCTCCGGGATTGCGTGCCGATGCCAAGTGCCGTCGGGCCAGCCCGAGGAAACGCGCGTAATCCCATTAAGTAACGGAAACAAAGACCCCATGGGCGCCTGCTCCACTATGCGGGGGATATTGTCCCTGAAAGATGCCGATTGCAAGAAATATAACTAACCGGGGGCTCCTTTGGCACATCGGAACTGCCCGACATGACCTTTCTGCAGCGGGAGACACAGGCATGGGGATAGAAAAGACAGACACACAGTCCCCTCACGAGCAGGAGGCGACGGACTGTCCTCCTGGCGCGCTGGAGAATGCAGCTCAGGAGTCGCCGATCCCCAACGGCGGCTTGGAAGGCTGGCTCAGCGTGTTGGCTGGGTTTTGCGTCTTTGTGAACTCTTGGTATGTGATGGGCTTCCTGCACGGAATTCGAACATTCGTCCACTAACACGACATTCAGGGGGCTGCTGACCACATATGGCGCTTTTCAGGAGTTTTATCAGACCGAGCTGTTGCCGGACCAGTCGCCGTCAAATCTCTCGTGGGTGGGCAGCGTGCAGGCCACGTTGATTGTCATGGTGGGCATTGTGACAGGGCCGTTGGTCGACTCTGGCTATCTTCGTACCTTGATTGTCTCGGGGACTTTCTTGGTGATCTTTGGGATCATGATGACGAGCCTCGCGACGCAGTACTACCAGGTCAGTACCCTGCGAGAGAACAAAGTCAACCGAAGCTCACCGAATCAGGTCCTACTAGCACAAGGCTTCTGCGTCGGCATGGGAGGGGGCATCGCATACATCCCAGCGCTCGTGGTAATATCGTCCTACTTCACCACGCGCCGACCAATCGCCATCGGATGCGCCTCCATCGGATCGAGCATAGGGAGCGTCATCTTCCCCATCATGTTCCGCCAGCTACAGCCCAAAATCGGCTTCCCGTGGGCCGTCCGCTGCATCGGCTTCATCAACCTGTTCCTCGGCATCGTCACCATCGGGATCCTCTGTCGCCGGCCCGGAAAGCGCACCGTGGCCCGCAGCCTGATCGAGCGCAAAGCGCTCACAGAAGCCCCCTTCATGCTCCTATCGGTATCGCTGCTGCTCGTCATGCTGGGCTACTACGTGCCGATCTTCTACATCCCGTCGTTCGCCCGCGCCGCGATGCACACGAGCAAAAGCCTCTCGCTGTACATGGTGTCGATCGTCAACGCCGCCTCCGCCTTTGGCCGGACCGTCCCGTATCTCGCGGGCACGCGCATCAAGCCCATCGCCATCCTCTTCTTCTGCACGGCCGCCGCCATGATCGCCATCTTCACCTGGATCGCCGTGTCCAACGTCCCCGGGTTCATCGTCTGGGCGTGCTACTGGGGTTTCCTCAGCGGTGTGCTCGTCACGGCGCCGACGTCTATTGTCGCGCATCCGACTTTTTGCCCGGATTCGAATTATCTCGGCACGCGGATGGGGATGATGTGGGGGATTAGTTCGTTTGGGTCGTTGGCGGGAACGCCCATCGCCGGTGCGTTGGTCAACCTTGACGAAGCGAACTTTTTGCGCGCGCAGATATTTGGTGGCTGTATGATGCTTGGGGCTGTCGTGTTGCAGATTTGGCCGACTTTATGCGTCTTCAGGTATGATAAGAAACGGGTTAAGTAGGCGTGGGAGGGAACTGGGATCGCTTTCTTTGGACATGCATGGCTGTATATTGATATCATTGTACATAATCCTGGAAAAGGTAAATAGCCAATAGACTTGCTATATCTAGAGAACACATCGGATACGTTGTTCGAGATAAGGTTGCAGTAAGGGTTTCGTGTAGTCCCTAGCATAAGAAATTGAACGACAGTGTGAGCTAGTCCTTTGTGCTTAGAACGCAGGCCTGAGTGGGAGTCTCCAAGGAAAATTCACAGCGATCAGGATGAAGAGACTTGCTATTTTAAAACAAGTACCATTCTGAAATCATCGCCTCTACCTATTTTATATCCCTTGGCGAGACAAATTACATAGGATCCTGATAGAAGAACAGTCAAAGAGGCACGTTAGAAGCCACTACTCCGGGTTTCATCGAGCAAAGTAAGCAAAGTAGGAGGATCATTATGATTCAATTATCTTTAATTGCCATTGATTAAACACCACGCTGTAGGAAGCTTGGTACTTCTGCGTCGGGTTAGTTTAGATATCGCAGAACCTGTGACGAATCCATGATCAGCTCCGTGGCCTGCAGAGAAGCGGAAGAGCTTGAGAGGGCACAAATTCAATTTGAGACATATCATAGTTGCATCGTGATATTCCAGTTGCATATCCGCCATCTGATCTCCTCCCGATGATGCTCTTTCAGATACCAGGCCTCGGTCTAACAAGCGGGTACTCACTCCTTTTAATGATCATCTTTCTGAAAACGATCCATCAGACATCGTGATGAGATGGAAACCTGTTTTGACAGCTACAGCTGTGGAACTTTATATTGAGTGACATCGCGGTGGATCGTTGGTGGAAAACGCCCTCGAACGACGAGAAAAAATTCATCATCATATTCAACAGTGGATGAGGACCATGGAGCTCTTGTCTCTTGGTCAGCCCATTATCACCTCCAAACGTGGATGGTTCTCCATAGACAATTGAATCCCACTGCTCCACGTCACATTAGTGGTGTTCTGGCCGTATCGACGTGCTATAGTGCGCAACGCCTTGGCCACGGACCTGCCAACCACGAGCAAGCCAGGTATTAAAGTCGCATTTCTGATCGGAGACTAGTTCTGAGGTGGATTTTCCAAACCAATCGGTTCATTGCATACCGATATAGTCCATCGAGTCCATCGAGTTCATCGATCGAGTGCCTGAGCTTGGCATGCCGGAAACAGCAATCCATCGTCAACACCTCACCAGATACGCTATAGTATCTCAGAGCGATATATTAATCCGTCCTCTCGTCTTACCGTTGATCCACAATTAATATACTGCCCTAGATCATGACATCAAGCCGGATAATCCCCTGTCCACGAGCAGAACTACCATGCTGTGGACGACAAAGATAAATACCCTGCCCTCGAACATCATGTCGCCAATCATCCATTCGTTTCAGTTCTCGCACTATAGGCTTCAGAAACCATGTTGTTCCGCTGTCAGACCATCGTCCCTTTCGTTCTCCTCCTGGGGGCTAGTGCGGTCCAAGGAAACCCAGACTATATCCGACGGGCCTGGGTTCATGACCGCAACCTGCATGTGCGGGCGCCAGCAAACTCGACTTCGAGCGCAGTCTCGAGCTCCAAGTCGGTGACGAGCCCTTCGGCATCGGAGCCCTCCTCGAGCACTCCCCTCATTACGCCTTCGCCCAGTACGGGACCGTCCATGACCACCACCACCATCACGACCTGCACCAAGACCACGGTCTGCAAGCCCGGTGAACTGGATACCATCACTACTACCGTGCCCTGCTCTACCACTCCTGCTCCAACCATTACTACTCCGCCTGGAGGCAACACGTCCTGGACTACGACGACCATCGTGACCTGCACGAAGGAAACCTGCAAGCCAGGCGAGTTGGACACCATCACCACGGCGGTCCCCTGCACAACCACCCCAATCCCCTCCGCCAACATCACCGCCTCGCCCAGCCCCAGCATCACCTGGGAGACCACCACCTTGACAACCTGCACCAAGGAGACCTGCCAGCCCGGCGAGGTGCAGACCGTCACCACCTCCGTGCCGTGCATCACCACCTGCTTCAAGGAGAGCTGCAACCCCAGCGAGGTCGCAACCCTCACTGTCAACCCGCCCGAGACCACCTTGACCGCCACCACCATCACCACCTGTCCCAAGGCGACTTGCAACCCCAGTGAGATAGTCACCATCACCACCGAGGTGCCCTGCCCCGTCACGGACACGGTCTGGCAGACTGAGTACCAGTGTGCCACTGGTGCGCACCAGACTCTGGGGGTTGTTGAGACTGTGTGGACTACTGAGGTTGAATGGGTGACTGAGTATGCGACTGTGTCTACCTGTTAGGTTTTCATATCTCGGTAGTGTGATTGCAATAGGTTAGGTTGGTATACGCTCTGACAAAGCCGATGGCAAGGGAAAAGATGGAGAAGGTGTAGTGCATGTCATATTGGCTTATATTGTAATGCTATCTTGATAGATGTGATAAGGCGGCTATGCCGCCACAATACAATTCGTTCCTTATACAGTATGCAACTGACAGTATATGCGCTACGGAACTGAATACCTAGCATCTTCAACAGCTACCCAGCAGACGGACCAGTTTTTCAGTCATCACGAGACTCCCGCAGTCTCACATAGCACTTGAACCTTTGCTTAACAAACCAGTCCTCATACGTCACCATCTCCCCCGGCTGTGCAAGCTCGAATTCAAACTTGCGGTACAACTGCGGCAGGACCTTGGACATCTCCAAGAGACTAATATTCTTGCCGATGCAAGTACGAGATCCCGCGCCGAACTGCACGGAGTCAGTAGATATGTAACCCACTATGAAGAAAATCCACATACCGAAAGGAAGTTCTGTTCCATGCGCGAGAGCTTTTCAGGGTCTTTCTGTAGCCATCTCTCTGGGATGAATTTGTCCGGCTCGGCCCCGAATATCTCCTCGTTCCGATGAAGCACCCAAGGGTTGACACCCACAGCGACCTGCGACACGTCAGCTACAACCAACCATCTATACGAGCGTATAACTCACTCCAGGCGGAAAATATTGCCCAGCCAGCGTAGCTCCTTCAGACGGCACCACGCGAAGTAACGGCCTCCCAGTGGCAGGATGAATCCGCAGTCCTTCCTTGATGCAAGCCTGCAGATACGGCATCTGACGAGCCTGCTCAAAGGTGACCGGGTCCGACAATTTCCCAGCAGCCGTGAAAGAAGCGATCTCCTCCCGCAGCTTTCTCGCCGCCTCTGGGTTCTTGCATAGCCCGTAGATCACGCTGCTGAGGGAGATGGAGGTAGTGTCCGATCCGGCACCGATATTCGCGCCAATGGTCTGAATGACATCGTTATCACTGGCTTTCCCCGCCTTTTTCAGAGCGAGCAGCTTCGTCAGGAAATCAGGCTGTCTCCCGGTGGTTGCTTCGCGTCCTTCCCGCGCCGCAATCTGAGCGTCGATGTAGGCTTGCACAACGTCAAACGGGATCATCATCCCCGTCACCCTGCTCACCCACGCGATCCAGCCGTGCAACTCGGGAAACACACCCACCCGTGACCCATACACATTCGTTATATGAATGTTCTGCAGGATCGTATTAAAGTCCCAACCCTTCTCCATGAACCCGAAGGACTGGCTGGTCTGCGGCGGTCAGCTCACACACATGGAACTATCTCGACGTATACGCACCGTGATCTCGCCAATGACATCAAACGCATAGAACTGCATCCAATCAGGGACCTCGATTGGCGTCTGCGTTTGCGCGAATTCGGCCAGCCGTCGGCACAGAGTTGCATTGCACAGGTCCACCGACGGCTCGTAGGTCACCAAGGCGGACATCGAGTACACGCCCGCCACGCGCCGGCGCTTCTGCGAGTGGCTCTGCGGGTTGAGCTCTGAGAACAGATTTCCGTTGTGCGGGTCGCCGAACGGGAAGTAGAAGGATGATTTGGGGAATTTGGAGCCGGCCGTGTAGAGGACTTTGACGGCGGCGAGGTCGCTGATGCTGAACTTGGACGGGCCGATGCGGACTATGGGGCCTGTTTCTAGGGTTAGAATGTATGGTAGCATACGGCGTTTGTTGGCTTGATCTCACCGTGTTTCTTGTGTAATTCAATGTTCGTTCGTTCAAAATGTCCTTTTCTGACCTCCAGTAGCTCCCAGAGCCGGGTGAAGCGCGCCAGCAGCGGGCCTGCGATGTTGCCCGTAGGACCGAGGAATGCATGGTAGAAGCTGTATACGAAGTATCCCGTTATGGCGAGTAGAGTAGTGTGAATAAGATATGGCTGGATCTCAGAAGGCATACTGACGGGCAGGCCGTCAAGACTAGTCAAGATACCCATTCTTCCACAGTTCAGATCGGAAAGTCCTGATAATCATAGTTTTTTGAGAAGTGTCTTAAGTAGCTTTCGGGAAACATATCAGCATGGAGACCCCAGACCTCCAGGTGGAGCATGCCGCTGTATAGAACGGAGATAAGGGGACGTAAGCGGAATTCGGAGGGTTTTGAGTCTTGTGTCCGCCGCCGACGTGATCATCTTTGCCTTTTATGGTAAAAGCAGACAGATGACTTGGTACATCCAACACGTCAGAAACAATGTAAACTTGCTCCAGAGGATCTCTACTGCACAACTATGTTCTCCCCATTAGCACTGGAGTCCACAGTCTCGATGTCATACCCCGGCCCAACGCATCTAAACGACATCGAGCCACCGCTTCATGCAGCTCCCCAAAAGCCATATCCAGGAGAGGCATGAACAGCAGATTCTCCTCACAGGCTGCAGCCGTAACCCTTCGAAGCTGTCCGTCCTTATCCGTTTGACCAACGCGATAATCTGTCTCTCTCACTGCTGATATAGATCCACGTTTCGAGGCCATCATCGTCCTCTTTCGGATGTGCGTCGTCCCTGTTGTGACCCACTTCTCTGATGCTGTCATCTTTCGAATCAGTAATCTGCTCCGCGGACCTGATCGCTCTCTTTGGCAATTCTACTGCAAAGTCACCCTCGTCAAATGGCATCAGACAGCTTTGTGGGAGATTATTGACCAGAACACTGACAGTCGGTGATATAGGACCAGCGTTGCCCCAAGCATAGCTATCTGCGGCTGTACCATCTAGCTCAGGTATTTTCAAGCCATGGGGTAGTAGGCACTTTAGAGCCTCCTCAGCATAGGCACGAGCTACATCCTCGCATGCAGGGGATTCTCCACAAATGGGACCACAAATTCGTAAATCGGAGCATCACATTCGGCCCCCAGTGTAGCTTTCACCTCTGGGTACCTCCATCTGTGAGTGACTGCTTGAGAGAGCACTATGACGGGTCTTCGCAACTCTGATTCCTGCAGAGGCTTTCGGTCTGTGCGCAGAATCGCGATTGGGATATGTACAAAGTTTGCTGCAGCAACGGGCCTGGAACAACTCGCGCGTCGGAATCTCGGGACTTCGAGTATCTTTTTTCTTGTAGTACAATTCAATATTCCGATAATTGGTGGCCTTTTCACCCTCACTCACTGATGAATCAGGAAGCATACTGTGGGGCCATAGTGACGAGATGACCATGCAGCCTAACGGACGGCGAATATCACAGCTGTTGGTCTCCATGTATGAAATTCCGATAAAAAAGTGGCACCGATAGAGAGTGGCCTGTTGTCTGCAGGGTCAGCGATGAGAGACAGCTTTTCTGGAGAACTGGTTCTTGAGCCCGCGTCAACCACTCTTTTGTCGTCACTGTTCGTTCCAATAGACGGTAGCAAGCTCCGTAGGCTTTCGGCATTGCTATCTGTGTTTCCCTTCGGGTCATCATCGAGAATGTGAGGCCTCGCCGTCCCGTCAACGATGCCACTGATATAGCTGTGCGACATGTGGGCGGCAGTTTGATGACAATCTGAGTCTTCTGAGCAAATGGGCACTGCAAGGAAACAGACGTACGGTCTGCCGCTCATGAAACTGCCAATGCTCCAGTTGGCCTCGCTTCTTTGGGTGATATGGGCTGTGCGGGAGGCGATTGTAGCCATCAAGCGATGCATCTCTCTGAAGTCCGCCAGCTCACCGTATCCATGCCTGGTGGCGCAGAGAGGGCGATACACAAAGGTCTGGACTGAGTTGTCCTGGCAGACGATGCACTTTTCCCCCACACACTTTATAAGCTGGTCTTCTACCGACAGTGCGAGAGAGACGAGGGAAGCAAAGGTCGATAGTTCTTTGTACAAGGGCTGTCTCTCCCCAGGCACATTGTTGGAGCCCATTGTGTCGAACGAATTCTTTGGGGGGCTTTCGCTTCCATGGTCGAACGGTTTGAAGGTGTGTTCGGGCAGTTGGGAACTTGGGCGGGAAATCGTGCATGATCAAGTCGTGGATTGGAAGGGACAGGATTTCCAAAGAAAATCCTGGGCCAAATTGGGATCGCGCGATTGTCTTCCAGGGTGGACTCGATGACAGAGGGACAGGAGCTTTCTTGTGCGTTGCTTTCTGGGTGAGAACGACGTGCACTGGTTGGATTGGGTTCCATGGTGTCAGTGGACTGTACATGTCATGTCTTTGACAAGCACACTATCAGATATGCATCTGGGGCTTTACGGTACTTATCACGAGTATACGGAGTATCCTCTACTCGTGAGCACCTACTAAGTACAAAATGGAAGGCCTCCGACTGGATCTTGACGTGATAGGCCAGTGGATCCACTCAGCCGTGGCAGACAAAAATAGTCCATCCATCAAGCTAAAATAGCCTTGTGTCTCGCGTTGCGTGTCCTCATCCAGCACGCACCATATAGATACTCCGTACCTACCTACATAATGCTGGCAGAATCCATTATGAGGGAATTGTAGAGGATAGACTCCTGGGTCAGGAACAACGTAGTAGAGAAACGTAACTTCAAGCAACGCGAGGAAAAACAGCCGCAAGCGGACAAGGTCGAGACCACGTGATGTAGAGGCGTTGTTAGTTGCCCCTTTGCGGCCAGCGAGAAAAAGATCCTCTTCGCTCCTCCATCTTCGCGGCGCCCTTCCTTTCGTGAACTTCTTCTCGCCCTACCTTATTTAATCCTTCCTTCATTGCGTGTTCTTCCTCCTCGCAATCTTCTCTCGACTGACTACCCGTCGTCGTCGTCTGATGATCGGCGATCAGTGACCGTTCCCTCAGTCCAATCCGATCGTCGACCTGCGGACGCGACGCCGACGTCTCATTCATTTCTTCATGGGCCTGAGCCCTTAATTCCTTCGGATTGAATTCGTCTTTTTATACTTCTATCTTGATTATCTCTTTAATTTTCCCGTCGCGCGCCACAATGAAGCTCCAGAACATCTCGCCATTTGTCCTCTTCTTCCTCCCCGCACTCTCGACTGCCCTCGCAGATGTCGCCTCTGCAGATACCGCTTTGCGCGAGCGCAATGTCCCAAACTCAAACACGATCGCTGAACTCGATGGTTTGACTGCACCAAAGGCCTCCTCGAAGGTGACGCTGGACGCCCCAGTGGACGGCCGCGATGGACGACCACACGCTGGTCCGTGGGTGGAAACCAGTGCGGAGCGGGACCGCAAGAAGACCGGCACCGCCAAACCGGCCGATGAAATGACGGGTGCAGGCACCTCCGAACACCTGGGCCCCGATGGCAACCCGATTCCCTACTCGAACGATGGCGTCATGGATGATCCGCACCGGTCGGGCCCAAAAGAAGGCACCCGCGGAACAGAAGGGGGAGTGTCGGAGAAGCTGCGTGGCCCCTCGAACACGGAGGAGAAGAAGCCCGACAGCCCGAAGGAGGCTCCTCCGTTGCCGCATAGCGAACAACAGAAGCTCCCTACCTCGAGCGAGGAGACTAGTTCCAAGGAGTCCAAGGACTCGAAGGACTCGAAAGATTCAAAAGACTCAAAGAGCTCGAGTGGAGACTCCACGCCGGGAGTGCTCGAGAAACCCGCCGATTTGCCGGAAAAACCATACGACATCCCTCGCCCCAAGTCGCCCGCCCCCGTAAATGAGGATCCTCTCGGTCTCGACAGCAGCAGTAACATCATCGACAGCACCAGCGGCGAGGAAGGCAGCCCGCTCCACTCGCTCCTCTTCTCGTTTACCATGATCGTGGTGTCGGAGATTGGCGACAAGACCTTCCTCGTCGCCGCGCTGATGGCGATGCGTCATCCCCGTCTGCTCGTTTTCTCCGCCGCCTTCGCTGCGCTGATCGGCATGACCGTGCTCTCTGCGGTTTTGGGACACGCGGTCCCGAGTCTGATTCCCAAGTCGTTCACGAAGATCATGGCAGCCGTGCTGTTCTTCGTCTTCGGGTTGAAAATGCTGAAGGAGGCACGCGAAATGTCCCCGGACGAGGGCGTCGGTGAGGAGATGAAGGAGGTCGAGATGGAGCTCGAGGAGAAGGAACATCAGCAGCTCCGCATGAACCGCCGTCGGTCCTCGGTGACCCCTCACGCACTTGAAGCTGGACGCACCGGACGTCGCAAGTCTCGGTCGTCCACGAACCGTCTGCCGTCCCCTCCGGAGAGTCTGTCGTCATCGTCTTCGCGTGACTCGTCCCCGGCTCCTGGTCGTCGGTTGAATGATATCCTGGTGGGAATGAACAATCTGTTTTCTCTTCTGCTCAGCCCTGCCTGGGTCCAGACGTTTGCGATGACCTTCCTGGGCGAATGGGGCGATCGGAGTCAGATTGCGACGATTGCCATGGCGGCCGGTCAGGATTACTGGTGGGTTACCGTGGGAGCCATTACTGGTCATGGACTCTGCACGGCCGCCGCCGTGATTGGAGGCAGCGCCATTGCTGGTCGAGTCAGCATGCGTGTTGGTAGGTACATCTTTCCGATGATTATGGGGTATTGCTAACTGATGACAGTGACACTGGGTGGTGCCGTGGCATTCTTGCTATTTGGAGCCATTTACTTGATAGAGGCGCTCTATTAGATGGCATGCGTAATATCGGGACATCTTGTATAATAGAAATCGGTGATAGTTGTAATATGTCGATCATGATCATGAGAGTGCGAAGCTTGTCTGTTGTACATACTGACTTGGGTACTGGGATACTCCTGTGCCGTATGCTGTAGCATGAATCTGGATGAAATTGTATATGACAAGTTTTGGTGTCACTGGCCGGTCCTTATCAGCGGAGATTCTTCGTGACTTCTGTCTGCTTGAGTCTTCAAAAGTAGAAGTGAAAAGGCTGTGTATAGACAGCGGTGCATTGGAAGAGCCTATACCACTACTAAATCAGCTGTGCGTGGGTATTGCAGCCCCAGGGCGCTGTCCCAGATTGGATCTTTCATGGGAACATGGGGATCATGATGATATCTAGAATCAAACACATCCTTGTGGTAGAAAGAGGTCCAGTGAATAAGAGTCCGATAAAAGTGGTTGTTCCCTATTCAGTGGACCCCCAATAAGAAGACCACCAATAAAGGGACCATCATCGCCGGGACATACCACATGCGGGGCGCAAATGATCGTTATTCAGATCCGTAGGGTGCTTAGGGTTTCGCGGAAAGGGTTTACGGTGATTTGTGAAGGGGGGGGGGGTTAGGGTTTGGGGTAATATCATTGCCTTAGGCACTAATTTGGTAGATGACTCAGCAATACCCTATCTTAAACTGCAGCCAACCCCAAATGCCACAACGCCATTTGTTTTCTTTCGCCCACTCGTCATTCAGGGGCTTCGCCTTCCCATCACCTTCGTCCATCCATCCCCATCATTTTCCATCACCAAACGGCCTGTTTTGATATCGATTTCGTCGCATACCACCTGTTCATCATACTTCGACACTCGCCGGCCCCACACCGCCTTGTTTTGGTGTTTTGGTTGTTGTTGTCGTCGCCATGGACAGTCCGCCCCGACGCGTCACTCGAAGTCAGAGTCGGGAACGAGAGACGTCCAGTTTGAGAGCTGCCGGTCGGTCGTCGAAAAGTCGCATGTGGACGCAAAGTAAGGGACGAATGACGGGGCAGAGTAAGTACATTCCGTGCCTGGTATAGAACGTGTGGTTTGGCACGCGATGTTGATGCCTTGCCGAACATCACCATCATGACCACCAATAAGGATCACGTCGCTCCCAACCAACTTTCACCCATAACCGCATGCAAGAACTCCAAAACTTACAATCCCAGGCTTGGAAGTGGTCACGGAAGAATCGCCCCGTAAATCCCCCTACAAATCCCCCCGCAAGTCCACCACTTCCCGATTCGTCCCCGAATCGCCGCCGGAAGATGCAGGCAACATCACCGGCACGACCATCCGGGTCTCCGAGCCCGAGTCCGAGCTCGACCCGCAGATGATGCTCTACACGCTACCCGACCTCGAGTCCTACGCGACGGCTGTGCTCGACTTTGTGCTCCCCGCCGCGAAGACCGGCAGCGTCGCCGAGCTGGCCAGGAAGCTCGCCGACTCCAAGAGCCTGCAGCACCTGCAATTCCGCCGGCGCGTGTCCATGCTGGGCGGCGAGATGCAGAACTTCTCGCACGCGCCCTACATCGACGTGGCGCACGTGCACCGGCTGTTCTACGGGCTCTTCGAGACGAACGGCCTCGCGACCGAGTGGTCCGCCGACGCCATCTTGCACAAAGCGAACTGCGCGCACCTCGCCCGCGAGCTCCTCCTTGCTAGCGACTGGGCGCCGTTTCGCCGCGCCATCGCCAACGTCCGTGACTCGTTCCCGTCCGCGTTCATGAACGACATCGCGCATGCGGACGCGTCGCAGGGCCGCACCGTCGGCGAGAGTGCCCTGGCCGCCGAGACGTTCCAGCTCGCGCTGGAGATCCGCACGCAGGCGCTCATCATGCAGATCGAGGACGGCCAGCATTATGAGGCGTTTAACCCGGTCGACGCGCTCGACGACTCGTTCTTTCTTGAGCCCCCTGCCGATGGGGAGAGTAGCGCCGATGCGCCGCTGCGCGGGTTCGATCTGGATGGCCTCGGCGGCGTGGATGCGCCTCTCCCTGCGCGGTTCCGTGAGGCGGCGCTGGAGCGGTATGCGGATGTGCGCGAGCTGCTCGTCGAGAACGAGGAGTACGTGCTGCGCGTTCTCAAAAGCGTATATCGGTGGCAAAAGTTCATCCCTCGCGCGGTCGGGTGGATCTCCAAGCGCAGCGAGGAGATCGACGAGGATATGCGGAAGCAGCAGAGCACGGAGGCGTTCCACGCCGAGTTCTTTGCGTCAAAGGATAGCTTTGATGAGCGCGTGGGAGGGTCTGCAGGCCTCGCTGCAGAGACGAGTATCCAGGGGACGCCTACTCGTGCAGAGCCCACTCTAGCGGAGCCTCCTGTTCCAGCTGAAAGTCGTCCAGAGGCGGTGCCAGAGGCGGAACCAGAACCAGAGCCAGAGCCAGCACAGCAACAGTCCAAAGAGCGCAGAAAATCCGGCAAATCGTGAGTCCACTCAACCAACATCACCGAGCCCGACTAACCCACCCAGATCCTGGAACAACGCCCCGACCATTGCTCGCTTGCTCAAACGACAGAAGGAGGCGCGTGCGTCCATAGGTCCCAGTATCCACCGTGAGAAACAACCAACGTCGGAAGAACCTCGACGGGCGTCAGCTCCCATCTCGCAGGCACCAGCAACCCCCGCAAGAGCAGCGCGCCGGAAGATCCACGCGTCGCCCGTTAGCCCGACACTCGTCCAGGACGAGCAGGACCTCCTCCACCTGGACGACTCGCATCTCGAGATCCCCGACACCACGCAGCACAGCTTGGAGCAATCGCAGAGCCCGCCCATGACGACGCGCACCACCTCCACACTCGCCATCACCGCCAGCGACGCCGACATCTGGGCGCGCGCGAAAGCCACGCCGGCGCTGGAGCGCGGGCGAAACCACACCCGCGCCGCAGCGTTCATCGACCGCCAACCGAACGCCGAGCGGGTCTCCTCCATCAGCCAGGACTCGAGCGTCGAGCGCCGCCGCGAGTCGGCCCCGTCCACGCCCGCGCGGAAGCGGCGTCGCGCCGACTCGGACGACGACTTTGAGCAGTACGAACGCGCGGTCAACCTGCACCGCAAGCGGCGCGAGAAGCCGGACCAGTCTCGCCACAAGCGTGCGCGCCGCGGACACTCTGACTCCGACTCGAACACGCCGTCGCGCCAGCTGGAAGAGGACATCGCGGCCACGTCCGCCGCGCCTGCGACGCAGCCGAGCCCCCCGCGCCCGCCGCCTCCCAAAGTGGAGATAACCCGGCCGCCGCCCAGCTCGATGCCGCCGTCGTCGTCGATGATCACCACGACAGATCGCAAGCGCTGGACAGAGGAGGAGGATAACCGGCTCATCCGGTTGATCGGGCTCTTTGGGGTGGGTTGGGCACAGATCGAGCGGCAAAATGCGCTGCAGGACGAGGAAGAGGATGAGAAACGCATCGAGGGCCGGAACCAGGTGCAGTTGAAGGATCGGGCGCGGAACCTGAGGCTCAAATTTCACCGGTACGTTTCCATTATATCTATCGGTCTTGAGGAGGGAGAAGCTGATAATTTGCAGCGAGGGACAGCCTCTTCCGCGTAACTTTGACAAGGTGACGATGGGCAAGGCCGACTACGAGAAGCTGAGGAGGAAGGGGATTATCGTTCCGGAGCGTTGATGCACGTGCAGCTTATGATTATGATACCCGGCGTCGGATTAGTTCTATCTTTCTGGTTACATTTGCAATACATTGATCCGTTGGGTGTATGCCACCGTAGCTGCGTCGAATCGACCAGCGATTCGACCACCCAGACCCAGCTAATACAACAGAGCTACCACAACCGACAGCACACCCACGAACCCACCCGCGGGCACACCAAGCCCCGCCGCAGCGCCCGACGGACTGACTGACGGACTCGCCGTGCCAGACGCCGTAGCCGCAGACCCCGTCGCAGACGCCGACCTCGTCGTCACCGCCGCAGACGCCACCGTCGTCGTCGTCGTAGACGTCGGCAACGCATCCAGACCCCCAGACGAGACGGTCGTACTCCCGCTCCCGCCCTTGGACGCAGACGGCTCCGCCGGCGCCGTGAGGATAGAGTTCGGGATGGGGGCCGTCTTGAACCCGTCGATAGCGCCAGCACTGCCGGTGGGGAGGGGCACGCCGGTCTGGACGACGGTGGGGTTGACGCTGAGGGAGGCGAGGGGGTCGGGGGGCGCGCCGGCGGCGTGGGTGTCCGGGGCGGTGACGATGACGGACTCGGCGGCGGGATCGACGCGGCGGTGCAGGCTGGAGAGGATGATGGTCCAGGCGTTGGGGCCACCGCCTGCAACTTATCAGTCTACTGCTTGCTTGCTTCTGGCGGGTGGTAAGGGTGGGAGGGGACGTACAAGTGTCGGTGGGATAGCCCGGACAGGGCGTCTGGCAGTCGGAGACGGGCCGTTTGGCGCTGTCTGGGGGAATGTCTGCGGACGAACCGCAGAAGCAGGCGGTGCCGTGTAGGGCGGCGACGGAGTGGTTCGTCTTGGAGCAGTGTCGCTGGCAGAGGGAGCGCGATTGGTAGACGGAGTGCAGTGAGGGGATCAGCTGGCCCGGGGTGCTGTAGCAGGCGGTTGCGGTTGCGGCTGCAGAGGGCGCCAGGAGCGATAGAACGAGGGTGAAGGTGAAGGTGAAGGACTTCATGTTGACGTGGATAGAACGAGGGGAAGCTGTAGGTAGAATCTTGACAGGACTGTACGATCTCATGCAGGAGACTGAACTGCAGAGAGAATGAGAGACAGCATGTCGCACCCCTTGTTAAATAGGACGCAGCCCAACGGCGTCCCCCTTGGAATGCATCGAGAAGAAAGTTGAAACGGCAGCAGAATGCCGATCCTGCCCCAGAGAAAGGGTGTTTCAGGCTGCGTTGCTCGTTTGGGAATGCATGATGTCAGGATCGACTGATCGACCGACTATTGGATTTTGAGACGAGTAGTCGTACGGAGTACGGGGTAGGAGTGTTGTGGGAGACGAAGAGAGAGATACTCTAGAGGGATGACGAGTCTCGTGACTTGTTGATGGCTCACTTTTCTTCTCCAACTGACTCAACTACTCCAACTTCATCATCCACCATCAAACTCACGACATGACGGGGACAGGACCCGTCACACAATATACAGATCAATGACAACACCATCACCAGCTGTGGGAAGCCTCTAACTATCCACCAAACGTAAACACCGCTAACAGAACCATCCAGGCAGTCAAGATGGCAGTCGAGCCTCGTCTACTCGTACTCCCTATGGGTATCCGTACGGCGGCTCCAACCGCTCGTTATCGATGGCGTGCGGAGAAGCTTCGGCCCTGCCGATAGCCGGCCCATATAAACCATCCACTCCCTAGGTGCATCGCACTGTATTCCTACTCCTACACCCTACCTACCTCCCCAAAATGCACCCCCCCTCCCCAATGGCCGGCCTCAGCCTCGGACTTGGGCTGCTGGCCCTCCTCCCCCAAGCCACAGCCTTCACCATCCCACAAATCCCCCTCGGCACGAACAGCAACACCTGCCCGCTGGCGCCCAAAGTCCCCGCCCCGAACGACGGGCTCGACAGCGCCCTCAAGTTCGTCCAGGACGCAACCCTGCGCGCGCAGCAAGTCGACCGGCTCTCGCGCGCCGTGCAGGTACCCACCACCGTGAATGACTACATGACGGACCCGTACGACGAGGGGTTTGCGCCGTTTGTCGAGTTCCAGGCTCTGTTGGAGCAGCTCTTTCCGCTCACGTACACCTCCCCTTCCCCCTCCATCCATCCACATTCCTACTGACAATGCAACAGCCACACCACCGCAAAAGTCTCCCACATCAACCGCCTCGGGCTAGTCTTCACGCTCGCCGGCCCCAGCCCCGCCAAACCGCTCCTCTTCGCCGCGCACCAGGACGTCGTGCCCATCAACGACGCGGCCGACTGGACGCATCCGCCGTTCGCCGGCCACTTCGACGGCGAGTGGCTGTGGGGGCGTGGCGCCAGCGACTGCAAGAACGTGCTGATCGGCCTGCTGTCCGTCGTCGAGGACCTGCTGGCGCAGGGCTGGACGCCCACGCGCACCGTCGTCCTGGCGTTCGGCTTCGACGAGGAGTCGCACGGGTTCCTGGGCGCGGGCGCCATCGCGGCCTTCCTCGAAGAGGAGTTTGGCGCCGATGCGTTCGAGTTTGTCCTCGATGAGGGGGGGATGGGGCTGGAGACCCTCTCCTCTTTCTCCTCTGACGCCGAGGCCTCCGGCGACGCCAGTCACGACAACGTGGTGTACGCATTGCCCGGGGTCAGCGAAAAAGGCAGCGTGGACATCATCCTCGACCTGAGCGTAGCAGGCGGCCACAGCAGCGTGCCGCCCGCACACACGGGCATCGGCATGCTGGCCGAAATAATCTACACGCTGGAGCGGGCGGAGCTGTTCACGCCGCGGCTGGACGACGCGCACCCGGCGCGCCGCAAGCTCGAGTGCCAGGTGGCGCATTCGCCGAGCGCGGTCGAGCCGTGGCTGGCGGGCGCCCTGGCGGCCAACGACCCCGTCGCGCTGGCGGAGCAGCTGGCCGCGTCCCGCGGCGACGCCGTGCGCTTCACGCTGCAGACGTCGCAAGCGGCCGATTTGATCAACGGCGGCGTCAAGTCCAACGCCCTGCCCGAGAAGGTCTCGGCGCTGGTCAACTACCGCGTCGCGCTGCATCAGACCCCGGCCCAGGTGCAGGACCGCGCCGTGCGGCTCATCGCCCCCCTCGCCGAGAAGCATAACCTGACCCTCGTGGCGTTCCCGTCCGACAAGGAAAAGGCCATGTTCATCCCCGGCGATAATGACCCCAACGCGCCGAATACCCTCGTGCTCTCCACGCTGAGTGAACCGCTGCTGCCCGCGCCCGTCAGCCCCACCGATCTCTCCAGTGAGACCTGGGCGCGCTTCGCGGGGGTCACGCGCACCGTCTTCGAGTCCGTGCCCAGCCTGCAGGGCAAGACGGTGGTCGTCACCGGCGACATCATGACCGGCAATACCGACACCCGCTTCTATTGGAATCTGTCGCGCAATATCTATCGGTGGAGTCCGTCGCGCCAGGGCGGTGCCCTGAACATCCATACGGTCGATGAGCGGGTGTCGATCGATGTGCATCTGGAGGCCATGATGTTGTACTATGGTGAGTCCTCCTTCGCTGTAGGTTGAGAAATGCTAACGGTTCAGATTTGATTCGCGCTTTCGATGGAGCGGATTCCGAGATCGAACATGATCTGTAAATGGAACCGATCTAGACAGACCGACGACACATACAACGCATATACTGAAAAATGATCACGATACAGTATACGAGATTACGAATAGAGCAGTGCAAGAACATGCAATTCAAAGACAATCATGTTCAAGTCTATCCATAGGAACTAGGTACAGAAACCATATGTGCAGACAGCCATCAAGGCCATCACAGACAGTCTAAGAATGTTCGTAAGGATAACCAAGATGATATGGATAATATGAAACGAGTGACCGGCACATCGATAACATCAACCTCACATCGACTACTCATCAACAAGCAACAGTGCAAAAGCACCGCCCATGACCGGACGAGCAATGAAATGAGTAACGGTGGTAGGATAGCTTCGGTGGTTAGTATCTAGTACATATAATGGGAAAAGGAAACTCACTCTCCATTGGTGGTCATGTAGAGATCGGTCATCGCAAGGCTAGTCGGGGTTTCGTTGATCCATTTGGTGATGAGTTCCAGGAACATGTCACGAGTGCTGGTGGACGAGATCGCGGCGGCGAACAATTCCCAATCGGCTGCTTTCGTTAGTACGTGGTCGAGGTTGCTGAAGAGGTTACATACCCTTGGTGTAGCTTGCTCTAGTGTCAAGGGGGACACCATAATTTTGCTTCACCGTCGGATAGAACTTGTCCTGCATGTCGTACACCGACTGGGGAACCAGTCCCAGGCCCAACTGGCGGTCCGCATAGAGATTGTACAACAGACCTATACATGTCAGTATCCTGTCATCAAGACGGCGACGGAAACATACTGTAAGTCGAGTGGTTTGCATAGCTCAGAGTAGTGTGCGGCGGGTTGGCTGTCTGGTCCACCGCCAGCTGCTGCCATTGGTCGATGTAGTTGTGAGCCACGGTAGTGTAGTTCTTCGCATCAACGTCGTTGTTTGCAATGGAGCTGATGGAAGACATAGCCTCAATGCCGATGATCCCTTTCAAGGCCAAGTTGGTTTGGTTTCTATTCTGTCAGCCGAATCCTGTATCAATAACAGGGGAAACTCACGCCATCTTGCCAGCAAAGTCATCAGTGGATACTTGAGTGGCAGGGAACAGGGCGAATTCGATGAGATATGCCGCCCACTGGTTAAGGATCTTGTAATGCTGTTGGATGTATGCACCAGCATCATCTGCAACGTGGTGATATGCGAGGGCCATGATGATCATGTTTCCACACTCTTCCAAAGGCATATACTCGTCCCCTCCATCTCCGTGGCCGGTAGCATTGGGATATTTGGAGCCAATATCATGCATAGAGTACTTGTTGGGGTAAAGACCATTCTCCTGAATCTCAAAGTGCGGCTTCAGAAGAAGCATCAACAGCTGGGGATTGGTGTAGAGGAAGATGGGGTACGCCGGGAAGATCACATCCACAGTGTTCATGTTGCCGTTGGAGGAGATCTCCTTCAAGAACAAGTACTCATTACCCGAGGTACCGCACAGCTGAACCGCACCAAAGACCTGGCGGACGGTGAGGGACGTGATCGTCAGATAGTTCTGACCAGCAGCATTCAGGGAGTCAGCGGCAATCCGCTGGTCGAGATCCGTAGAGAGACTCTCAGACTCCTCATAGTCATGGTGGAAAAAGTCGAGCTATATCATTAGCCGGTGGCTCACACGCAGAGGAGGAAACTTACCGCATCCCAAGCGGTGCTGAAGTAGTCTTTCCAAAGAGGAGGCATCGCGGTCATTCCGTTCATCGTGCCGTTGTACTGAATAGCCAGGTCTTGAGCCAAACCAATGGTAAAAAGCGTACTCGCAGACTCAGACACAGCGCCAAGGTTCTGCGCAAAGCCAAAGACCGGCCAGTTGTTGTTGATCGCACGGAAGTTGGTGTCCTTGGTATTGGGGAGCGCACCGGTTTTGGCGAAAGCACCGCGGACATCCACATCGGCACCAGATTGGAAAGACAGTCCATCGCGGTTATCCGTAGCCCAATACCAGTCACCCCATTCAGCCTGGTCGTCGACTTCCGAAAAGAGAAGCGGAGTCTGACGCCAGACTTTGTGATAAGCCACGCCGCCATTGGTAACACCATAGTCCCATTGCGCAATGGCCGAACGATCACCCGCCGCCCATTCTACACCCGGTTAGATAGACATACTAAGAAGAACGAAAGATAGCTTACCAGCTGAGATGTCCGAGTAGATCTGAACGTCATGCGGCTTGCCATCGAGAGACGAGACGTCCACATGCACGTAGGAAAACACGAGGGATTGTCTGCGCAAGTCATCAGGAGTGACGGGCGAGAGGAACGTCACGTTCATCTGGATGCTGTTGTTGACCTCCATGGTGAAGATGCTCTTGGTGGAGGTGTACTCAAAGGCAGTCTGATTGACAGTTGCAGAGCCGGGGATACCCATCCAGGTGTAAACATTGCCGTCAACACGAACCATACCGGCCCAGCCTTTGATGTGACCACTGCGGCCGTCAGAGAACATTTCAATCGCGTACAACCAACGATCATCGGGTACTCACTTCCAGAAAGTTGGCCATTCACCCGCGAGATAACCACCATTACCGCCGCTGCTACCAGCAGGCAACCAGGTACTCAGATACGGGGACTTGACAGCCAGAGGCACCGCGGGGGGTCTGGCCGGGGTAAAGGCAGAGGCGGCCTCCGATCCGGAGATCAGGAAGGCAGCGAAGAAGACCAGCAACTGAAAGACCAACATGGCGGTGACTAGATCTTGTTGAAGCACTGCGCAGATCAGACGGAGACACCTTTAAAGAGGCACCAAGCGGATTACCGTTTCCGGAAAGACAACACGGAGACAGCGAGCGGGTGGATATCACCGAGCTTGTCGAGTGTCGATCGAGGAATTCTGCAATGCGACTGGAATGCGGACGCTGCTTAAATAGCCTGGCAGGCCACGCACCGAAGACAGGGATCGGAATGCGCAGGGCTCCAGACCTATAAGAAACCTTAGTCAAGCGGCATGGAGATTGTGAAGAAAACGGAGAGAACACGGCAGGAATGTGCACGCATGATGGGGATTTTTCCGCGATGCGTCGTCGTCTGACTCGCCACAGATGCACCCATAGACGGACTATGGAGCCGGTCTGCCTGCAATAGGCCCGGCCAGACTCGAATCTGGGGATGGAGGGAAGAAGAGGACGTGGAGAATGATCAGACGTACCCATGCAAGGGCAGCCAGGCCGTTTGCTAGACCAGATGGAGTGGGAGCCAAGCAACAGTCGATCCAGCCAAGGGGACACTAGGGCTTGTCGACAAACCAGCTGAGCATAGCGCACGAGGAGTCAGCCACCGTTTGGATGCATATGACTTGGTGGCTTACCTGTGGAGGATGGGGCGATATTAAAGGATCAATAAGGATAAGGAGGGATGAAGCGTAAGTACACGACAGTGGGTGACCTCGAGAAGAATGGTGTGAACAAAGAGCAAAGAAGGATGGGTGAGAAGAGATGAGGAGAAGAAAAGCAGCGAACGGAGGCTCTCATGGCGGGCTTTTATAGACAGCAGCTGGAGCAGCCAGTGAATATCCCAAAGAGGAAGGCATCGTGAAGATAACTGCAGATGTAGATGCAGAAGGAGATCTCCGTTGGCAACGCATCTGTCACTCACTCTGTCACTCCCTTCAGATGAGATTCACCCAGATGCGACTGTAGTATTCACAGAGAAACATCTCTGCTAGAGAGGGTCAACATCCGAGCTACTAGTGACAAGTGTGACCGATCTCTGTGATGCCATCATGTGAGAGCCCTCACCCCGGCTAGTTCATTAGAGACTGGTCAGTGAAAGAGACAGGTCTGGACAGCCGCAGTGTGACCATCACTCACTTTCATCGTCTTCTTCTTCACTAAAACGAACAGTAATGGAAAATGTCGATCGATGCATGGCAATCAGCAAGGCTCGTGGTTTTCCGATGCCAGAGAAGCAACGAAAGGGACGATATGATTCTTCCGAAAGCTAGACTCAGCCGAGGGTCAGACAGAGAAACGGATGACGATCTCCTGATCATCGGAGAAGACCATGTTCCACTGCAGCTAACCTTCCACGCAGGTACCAGCATCTCCGTCATGTTGCTTTTGATCTTGGCTTCCGAGTCGCCAAGGGCTGATGTCGGTGGGGAAGTCGTCGGTGCGAATGGATGTCAAGACAACCACGTCAGTCAGAGACATACAGATCCTGCATCCGCACAGACCGAGCGCAGAGTTCAATAGTGTCGGACAGTCGGGTATAACTCCATGCGTTGATCCTTGCATGTTGGGAGAGAAGATGTTTTGGATGTTTTCTAGAAGTTCGACAGTGCTATACATCATACATCATACATCCATCTCGATTCTTACCCGCTATTAGATACTAGATCATCCACGAACAGAAACCCTCCCGGTCATAACTCATAAGCAGAAACAGAAGAAAAAGAAATAGAAAGCAAGATTAAGCAACATTAAGCCTTCCCAGCCAGCGTCTTTGAGCTCCGCGCCAACTCGATACAAAACTCCCCCCATTCGCTCCCCCCAGGAATCGGCAGGATCTCCTCGGCAATCGCCTCCTCCAGCCGCTGCTTGTACCGTCGTCGGAACTCCACCTTGACCTGTTCCAGGTGACGCGGTTCCCAGTGGAATCGCACGAGCCGCGAGATCAGCAGCTCCGATCGTTCCTTGCCGCTCTTCGACTCGCGGAGCGCCTGGTGGAGGAGCAGCGCGTCGCGCATAGGCCGGTTGATCACACCGTTCAAGATGTGTGCCAGCGTCTCACCCTGCATCATGTTAGCCTTCCCACCCCAGATATAAAACACGGCATATTCCAAAGTAAGACATACCACTAGGTTCTGCGACTTTGCGATCATGTCCCGCGCAAAGTTTCGTTGGTAGATCTTCTCATAGGCGCGGAGCACCTCCCGCAGATGGGCGTCGCTGCGACGCACGATGATGCAAATCATGGCCGTTTCGCCTCCGTTCCGGGAGACTAGCGCGCGATGCAGCTCGACGACATCGCGCTGGACGAGCTCCTCGTCGATCCGGTCGCGCTCGCTGGGCCGGGTCTCCTCCAGCGCCAGCAGCACGGCGGTGCGGAACTTGTCCGCCTTCAACTCAGCCTTCATGCATTTCTCCAGACTGTCCGCGTACCGCGAGTCGCGGAAACACTCCTTGATCTCGCGGATCTCCTCGCTGGTGCGACCGAACAGCGACTCGATCAGCAGCTCCCGCCGCGACGTGCTCGACTGGTAGTAGCAGTTGGCCCAGAATGCCTCGGACTCCCAGCGGCCCAGCGCGGTGGCATAGCACACCTTGCCAAAGGCGTTGTTGCCCAACTTCACCCGCAGATGCTTGGCCAGGTTGATGCCCTTCCCGCGCAGCTTCACGTGATTCTTGTACTCCTTGCGTAGGTCCAGGATCTCGTCGCTAGTCAGGTGTGGGAGTATGCGGATGAGCGTCTTGTGGTCGACGCTGCGGCTGTGCGACAGGGCTTCCTGCATGGCCGTCGCATCAGGCGTCGGATCGTAGAAGGACACCCGTTTCCGTACGCTGCCGGGCGATATCACCATCAGGGACTCAGGCCCGGGGATCTGCGACAATGACGAAGAGGAGGACCCGTTTCGGTCGTGTCGCACTCGACTCGAGTCCCGCTTGCTTCGGTCGCTCTTCTTGTCTTTGCGATCCTTGTCCTCTTTCGATGACCTCTTTCGCCGATGTTTTCGGCGCGCCTCGTCGGAACTGGCGTCCAGCGGCTCCAACTCCGACAGGTCCTCGTCCAGCCGGGAGGGGCCGACAATAGGCGAAGGCATCGGCGAGATGCTCTGGTACGTGCCCTTGTACGGCTCCAGCATAGGACTGACCGGGCGGAAGCTCGGGTCCGGCGCTTCAACTGAGAGATTGTTGGCCGACGAGACCGACACGCTGTGCGGCCGTCCCGAACGACCTCCGGGCGTGATCTCAACATACTGCGGGCGGGAGTCATGCGCACGAGTCGAAGCTGGCTTGGAGGAGAACTGCGGAGCGGCGGAGTATTTGACATCCGGATACTGCGCCTGGGGCTGAGAGCCCGTCCTCGAGTGCACAGGTGTGGCAGAGTAGGAAGGCTTCGCCGAAGGTTTCGCGGCATACTTCACTTTCGGATCAATCTGTGCATACTGGAACGTAGGGGGGTTGGCATAAGTTATATGGCCCGAGGTGTCGCTTGACACTGTTCGTTGGTGGGTAGACGCCAGGGTAACGGGAGGGACGTAGGCGCCGCTTGTGGGCACCGCATACTGCCGTCCACCCCAAGAGGCATACGACGCAGGCTGCCCGTCTGCCGTCACGTACTGCGACACAGGGTACACGGGCGCTCCAGAGACGGGCGTCGCCTCGGGATTTGTCGCAGTAGGAAACGCGCCCGGCATAGCTGATTGGCTCTCCGGCTGGGACGACGGGGGCACAAAGCCCGGTCGCTCACACTCGGGGATGGGCGCCCAGGCCGACGGGGGAGCCGTCGTGGGCGGACCGCTATGGCCGGGCTGCGTCTGCAGATACTGCGACGGGGTGGCATACTGGTACCCCTCGGGACGAGCATAGCTGGGATGGCTACCGGGGGCGCCATTGTACGCGCCCGACATGACAGGGTTGGCGCTGTCGATGCGCGAGGACGAGGAGCGCGGCGACGCCTTGTACCCGTAGTACCCGCGCTCTAGGTCGCTGGGAACATCCCCGTACGCCAGCGCCTCATCCTCAGACGCCGACAAGGAGTCGTCGGATGGGACATCGTATCGCGCGGGACGGGGATTGGGCGAGCGGAGGTCGGCCGACCGCCGTTCGCGAGGATGTCGGGATGTCTTTCTCCCACCAGAGTCGGACAGGTAATAGCGATCGTCCTGGGGCTCGACAGTGCGCAGGTAGCGGCTGTCCCTCCGGGGTTCGTGGTCGGAATCGGAAGCAGACGGATCGTCGTCGTCGCGATAGGTGCGACGGGGACTAGCACCTCTGCTTCTGGACCGCGAGCGACCATACTTGTCCGCCTGGTCGGGGACCAGGTAGGACCGCGTTGCTTGCCTGGTAGCCTCGACGGCGGGGGAGGAGGCTAGGGGATCGCGAGATCTGGAACGCTCGCGGATACGCCCGCTCGGAGACTTGGAACGACCACGCGACCGTGGGTCGCCGACCTGGAGTGACATGGAAGGGATGAGCCAAATGCGACGTTACTCGATCGAGGGTCAATAGAGCGAGGCTGGTTGGGAAGGGAAACTATAAGAGCTTCTCGATTAGCTCACTGTTGGAAACGAACTGATAAGGATGAAATCAGGATGGAGAAGGGAAGGAGGAAAGAAACCAGCCATCCGTACACGAGGAGTGAGAAAGAGAGAGAGGAGTCGCCGCGGCGTCGCACGAGATGGGAGGTCTATTTTTCAGCTCGTTCGGGTGATGAGCGGCAGGATGATCGGTGGTCGGAGAATCCGTGAGCCTCTCGAGGTACCTGTTCGACTACGGGCTGGGTTATGGTGTGGCTTGTACCTTGTTGTACCTTCGAGTACCACCCTTTCCAGCTCCCTCCTCCTCCAGAAGGAGACCGCCAATTGAGCCGCATCAGCAGGCAAAAACAATCCTCTCCACTGCACAATGGCTGACTTGCAGTCATCCAGCTTCCCCTCCTCGTATCGCTGCCCCTCCGCACAGCGTCATTGGATCTCCTGGTCGAAGGAACAGGGGCCGCTGGTCCACTTGGTTCAGCCTTAGTGGGAATTGTCCGTCTGTCACTGGCCGTCTGCACGCGCCAGCCTCCTCTGCAGCTCTACAGAGTACGCTAAGCCTTCTGCAAAGTCCGAGTGCCGATTAGAATCCTGATTGCTGAGGTGGAATGTCTCCGAGTCGTACAAAGGCCAGAAACAAATGGCACCTGACATTCACCCATATCTACTATTCGAGGACGGCAGTAGGGTATGGAATATTGATCAAGTCGACCAAAATACAGGATAAACGGCGAAGCGAAAACAAAAGGTAGGGGGGAAGAAAAGGGGTGGAAGACGCCGAGGCAGCACAATGATATCACAGAAGAAAAACATAAGGTGGTATAAGAGAGACCTCCGCCCAGCAGGACTGCCAGAGAGCTACCCGGTCCGAAAGGACAGGGAGCCACTTAAGAGTCTCGACAGATTTGAAAGAGAACAATACACAAATGAAGTAAAACACAAATCGCGGTAAGGAACGCGTTCCGCCAGATTTTCCAGATCTCCTTCATCCCTTCTTCATCGCGTGTCCAACCATCCTTAAGCCACCAACCGACGAGCAAAGACGTAGATAGAATCCGAGAGGCGGAGAACCTGAAAGACAAAATGGATGTGTCGGATGGCCCAAAACACCAGGGTATTCAAACAGAGAATCGACAGCTGCGTAGCGGGTATATGCAGGATCAAGACGTAGTAAGCATCAGAAGACTCCTACCGCATCCGGTGGCCATCCATCGGTCCCATACGCCCACTGTACACCTTCTGAGGCACCGCGGCCGGGCCATGACGGTTCAACCGGCTGGTTCTCCAGCGTTCGTACCAGATCACCCGGCTCGCCTCACGGAGCTCCGAGCGCCAGTCGCTGAACACCGAGTCCTTCAGTTTCAAAAAGTCACAGTGCTCGGGGTTGTACGGATCCGCAAAGCCCCACGGGAACTTCCGACCAACCGGTTCGTCGCCAGCCTCGAGGGAGTGCGGGTCGGGCGATAGGATGGAGAAGGGCAGGTTCTGGTGAGAAGGAGTGGCCCCAGACGCTTGACTTCGGGCAGACGGGGATGCGGGAGTCGGGAGGTCTCCGTTCTGCTCGGTGGACTCGTCCTTGGGGGAATCTGGATCCTCCTCTTCCTGCACCGTCTCTGGCACATCGGGCTTCTTTTCCTCCTCCTCATCGGCGCTCTCGGAGCTATACTCCTCCTCCTCCTCCTCCTCTTCCTCCTGCTCTTCCAAGGTAAGAATCTCGAGCGGGTCAATGTTGGCCTTCTTGAGGCTGTCCCACACTGCCTTTCTCAGGTACGACATGTGGGCGGTGGTGATCGTGTCGGCTTTGCTGATGACAGGCACCACAGTGGTCTTGCCAAGGACGGTCCGCAGCACCTGAATATCTAGGTTCTCATCCAGGATGCCAATAACGGGGGAGTCGGACGCCTTGGGGTTGCCTTGGGCCGCTCGTTCAGCGGCGGCGATGTTCTCGTCGAGGCGCACAGGGTCCAGGATCAGGAAGGTACAGTGGATATGGGTGTCACGAACGCCGGGGGAGCGGATCACCTTCATTTCCTCGTTAAGCGTCTCCTCAAACTTACTCTCCAGGAACCCAGTCACGCCACGCAGCTGGATATCGACAATGTTCCGCTCGAGACCCTGGGAGTCCCAGAGGGTCAATCCGATGCGCTCGCCATCGATCTCCGTTTCGAGATAATGCGAGGTGTAACCCTCGTTGGCGGGGGAGTGACGATCGTAGTATTCGACTTCCTCGGGGGCGCGAGAGGGATGTTTATGCGGCGGCAAGGCGAGCGACTTGCGAAGGAAATTGAGGAACGAGGTCTTGCCCGAGTTGCGCGCACCGATGACCAGAATACTAATCAACAGTCTCAGCATCAATGCAAATAAGAAGGATGAACGCGTCAGCACATCAAACTTACTTGTACGGGGTGGGATCCTTGCGACGGCGCAGTCGGCGGGGACTATTCACCGTGCTGACGGCGCTGCTCGCATAGCTGAAGCGTCCACGGTGTGTCATGCTCTCCGTGCGGGCGTACGGATCATAATCGTTGGCGACCGGGGTACTCATGGCGCTGCGCGACGGAATCTGATGCGGGTTCGACTGACTGGAAAGGGCGGCGAGGCTGTCCAAACGCTCGTCGCCTCCAAAGGTTTCAAGAACGGGAGTGGGAGACAGGTCAGGGAGACGAGGCGGCTGTTTGGGCATGGAAGCTTCGCGTTGACGACGGAGCTCTTCTTCCATCGCCTGTTTCTTCTTGCTCTTGCTGCCGGACGACTTCCTCTCACCCAGCGGCTCGGTGGACTTGGAGCGACGGAGGAAGGCGAGAGAGGAGCTAGTGCGGCGGTTGTTGTTGTTGCCGTTCTCCGTGACAGCAGCCGCCGGGTCAGGATGCTGGGGTTGCCCGGGGGTCCGGGGTCTGGACGACGCAGTTGCCATAATCGAATCCTGTAACACAGATGGGACAGAAAGTGGGGTTCGCTGGAGATGAGCGTTGTCTCAGATATAGATTCCTTCGCCAACCCACGAAATGACCTTTTTTTTGCCAACGTTCAGGAATGGTTCGATTAGTTTCTCGCCTAATATTCATTCCCCAGAAGGGTCCCCGTTAGCATCCGCATTATTCTCAGACCACCCGGTGTTGAGTCGAGTCGAGTCCCCTATACAGCATCCCGCTGCATGCAGGTCTCTCCCCATCCCAATCAGCAACCTCACAGGTGACAACTTACAGGCTTGGGCAGAATTGCTTCTGGGATGCCGCAGATTTCAGTTTACCGGACTATACGGTTCGTCCGCTTTCTTGCGACAGAGTTGGAACAATCGGGACGACTCCGCGACTGACACCGACCTGATCACACACACAACCACACAATTGGTTTCGACGGGAGAGAATGAAATTCGTGTCACCGAAACACGCGCGTTATACAGCGATCACGAAATGGATACCACAAGCCCCGCAAGTGGTTGTCAAGGTCAACCCAAGCGCTCTACTAGAGGACAATGGGCCGAAAAAAGAGAGAAAACAAGATGACAGTGAGCGTGGATGGGACTCCCCTCGCTTCGTTCTTCTTTCAAGAGAATCGCCGACTTTTGTCGTAAGGATGGATGGGTAGATAGACCGGCTCACACCGTCCGACCAATGCGGCGCATTCAATGGAGACAGACCGACACCGACGGGACGAAGGGAAAAGAAACGACAGGAGAGATAGATGAAAGGAAAGAATAATAATGAGAGAATGACCGCGCTGCAGGGCAAGATGAGATGATGGTGATCGGCCACAACAGAACCGGATACGACGCTGGTGGTGGTGCGCGCGCCTTTTGCTGCCTGTCTGCGACTTGCGAAACACGCAGCACTGCGCGACGACTGGTCAAGCAATCAAGCACTCAATGAACAGCTTCTGACCGTGTACACACTGTCACGCGTGTCCCGAATTCGAATGGGAACGGAAGATGTCGCCAGGACCTCAATTTTTTTCGTATATTTTTTTCTAATTTGAAATTTGATGAAATCCACCTTGCTGTCACGAATCTTTTCCCCCTCAGAAGCTCGAGAACCTTTTGAGCAGGAGATTCAGGGGCAAGCCAACCGCAAAGCTAACAAGCCTCCCTCACAGGAAGTGGGCTCGACCTCCCAAGACTGGAGTCCCCACTGTTCTAAGGGGAATTAGGTTAGGGTCGTTCAGGAGAGAGGGTGGTTTACAGAGTAGTTCGCTCATGCGGTGGGTTAGGGGTCGTCGGAGTATTTAGTACTCCCTAGGACCATGTCCAGAGAGGAGAGAGGCTAGATAGAGTAGGTTTCGAGGTTCTATTCTTTTATAATTGTTTAGGACTCTCTATATAAACCATCTTCAAAGTGCGTAGGCCTAAAACGCTCAACGATTTTAATACGAGTCATAATTACGTCGCCCGTACATGGGGAAGTGCCAATTACATTCCGGTAAAACTCCAGTCCGCCACACGTGGTCAGGAGCATTTGAGGATTATGATTGTTGTGATTTGCCTCGTTTGGTTCATGTACCATAAATCAAGAGGATTGGCGACGAAATCACATGCATGCCCTTTCTAGTTCTCGCTTCCAGAGCATTATTATACTATTTCGAGATTAATCGGACATGAACCTCCTTTCTGAATTGATTTTTACCTCCAGTCTTTGTGGTTCTTTTGTTTTCCTCTAGTCACATACCGTATCCGGAGACCAGGTAGAAATACCACCACCACACCACTTGATTGGCTTCCCGCGGTGGTTCAGGAACACCAACCAAACTGCCCCATCGGGACGGTTAATGAGCTCGTGCTTAGCTCCTTGGTGCGAAACCCCTGAGAATCCTCTTTCTCTTCTCGGTTCGACTACAGAGTACGGAGCAGATCTCTTACTCCAAAGATAGTTCTCCTGTCGCACGCATAAGGTCGTTAATGCATGCTGGTATTCATGAAGCTCGATTGAGGTAAACAATCATAGTTATCACATTGCCACGCCCTCCAGCACGGAGATTATTCCCCTATCCCCCGTAATCCCCACAACCGTCTGATGCTTCGGATCAATCCAGACTACCGAGTCCCATGTACTTATGTACGATGACCGTTGTAACGGTGCTGTATCTGACGAACCCAGACTAATCACCGCGCTTGGCCTGGCCAGTGATCAGTGCTTCCCCGACACCGCCCAATGACTCTGCTCGGCTCCAAATGCGGAAGGGCAGCACAATGCACGGCTCACTCGGACATACCTCTGTCCGGACCAGCTTTTTAAACTTAGGTCCATTGGGCCCTCCCGCGTATTGCGCAAAGCCAAACTTCTTCGGTCCTCCCGGAAGGGCATCATCCCCCCATTGTCCGTGGAAATCCAGCCAGTTGACCGGGTAGCTAGGGTCGTAGGGCTGGAACGTCTGATGGCCAGCGTCGTATCGGTATGCATAGGCGCTGAGCAAGGGATCCCACAGCACGCCTCGGTCGGTGTGGTCGACAATGAGTCCAAACGGTAGATTCAAGCTGGGGATGGTGTGGTCGTGAGACCTGGTCCCGAGTAAATAATGTGAGCACAGGTTGGGTCATCAACACGGCCATACTCACCCAGGAGTCGAATAGACGGCATGCGTCCCGTTGGCTGAGTACGCTATCGGCCGCTTGTCCTTCTTCTCCGTGGCTGCGTACGTAAAGGCCTGGCCCCCAGCATGCTGGCTGTACCAGATGGCCTGCGGGACACCGTCCCAGAACCGGATCATATTATGCTCCCTGTCATGGTTAGATGCGGTTCGTCTGCAAAGTGCCACACGAACAAACCAATCCCCGACATGATCACCAAATTCCATGTCTAAGACGGTGTTTCCTTGGTTATACCTGGTTCGCGGGGAGTTAGCCTGCTGGGACAACTGTCTCGGTGGCAGCAGCACTCACGCATAAAAGTAGAAGTAAAACGCGTCCAGCGTCCCGCTTGAATTGTTTGTCCCATCATCGTGATCAACCAGAATCACACACGACGAAACGATATCTGCGGTCTCTCCCGAGCTGTCAGGGCCTGTGCCGTAGAACCACACCGGCCGAGGATCCGCATTCGATCCTTCTTTGGAGGTGAGATAGACACTTGTGTTGCCCAGTGCATTGAGGGCGTCTAGATTCTCGAGGGTCAGCGGCGATGGCGCTCCCTGAACTGGTTCCCAATCCACCATTGGGGTAGTGTGCATGATCTGCTGGATAATCCCCGATGGTCTGAATGGATCTTGGCTATGCAGCCACAGCAGCGGCGCTGATGCATGGTCAGAATTCACCCCAAACCGGTATAATGTCGCTTACCATACTCCAGCACATAAGCTGGTACGCTTGTTTCTTCCAGTGCTATCGGGGCGGGTTTTGCACAGCCTCCAGCAGAAACAATTGGGGCTTGCAATGGGATCTGGAGCGCAGAAAAGACGGAAGGTAAGTGTGAGCTCCACATAGTGGGCTGTCAACGAGTCTACGGATATCAAATTTAGTTCCGAAGGATGCGGTGTCGATCTGAAGATTATAGACTAAGAATGCAGTCAAAAGGTAGAGGGGGTTGACAATGACTCTGGTATACTAAAAAGTGAATAGAAAGTCAAACGATAGGTAACTTGCCGATCCACTGCTGAAGCTGAGAGAGCGTCTCGCCTTGGTACATGTCAAGGTGGACGTCCGGAAGGAGCGATGTGGATGGAAACCATGATCTCCATTTCCCTTACCCCTGGGCATTGATTACGCCTCGGTAATTTGCACGTCTGAAGTCAAGTATGATCAAGATGCGAGCAGGAGTATGTGAACGTGTCGATGACCAAGCCATCTATGCGATCCCGTGACGTCCATCAGTCACCAGGGTACCCTAGGTAATGACCATGGCTCCTATGAGGAAGGACAATCTACATCCACCATCCAATAGGGTCGAAATATTCAACCAGTCTACCCTTGTTTGACCTTCTGCTCACCTGCCAACTCCTCCGTTTTCCTTGCCCTCATCAGCTTGAATATTCGCAGATCCAGCGGGATGCGATCTCCCAACCACGTCGCCCGCTGGGTATGGTTGCGCTCGTCCTCCTCCTCCGTCGTATTGGGATGCACGAGCACGCTCAACGGCCCACGGTTGATAACAAGCCAGGGCACAAACGCGCCGAACTGCGCCGGCGTAAACAGATTCACCTCGAACATCGCCACAGGGTGCGGACCAATCGGCCGATCAAAGAACTGGTAGATACGGAGCTCGGGAACTGCAGCGCCGGGTCAGCAGGTCTATCTCGTCGTGATTTCGGGGGCAGACTGACACTCTCGTCGGATGCGCTCCCACAGTGCCTTCGCATACGCCGCTTGATCGGGGTTGTTCTGCGGATGGGGTCAGATGACGTGGGACGCGCGCGTGCCTGTTGGCTTCATGGGAGATTCCCACCTGGAAATGGTAGATGTGGATGTCGAAGCCGCCCCGTCGGCCCTTGGTCAGGGGGTCGGGGAACTCTTCGTACGCTTTGCTCAGGACGCCATGCTGGGGGTTCTTGTATGATTTGCCGTCGTCGTTTCGCTCGCTACTCAACGTCAGTCATCACAGTCGTTTGGTTATCGCGTGGGGGACTTACTCCGGCAGGGGCTCGAGATTCTCATATCCCTCCAGTGGTGATGGGTACGTAAATGCGAACTGGTCCGTCATGGCGATATTCAAGATGTCTCAATATGGTGGTGGAGGAGTACTAATCCGGGCCGTGGCGGCGAGGTATGGATGAAACTTGTGACGTAACTTGGTCTGTTAGTATCGTACAACTTCCGGGTTATTCTGTCGCAGAACAACCACAGAGAGCTACATATAAACCTGAGATATAGAGAGATTCTCGAATCGCCATTATCAATCAGTCGGGTCCGCAGATGGACTATCCGTCATACATCCGACAAATGATGTGCGCGGGCGGAATTTCCGCGCGCCTGACAAAGCGCGGAATGGAGTCGCGAGAGTGCTTGACATTTTGACAACTTCTCGATAAATAACCTCACATATCTTGGTATATCTCGAGATAATATTTGAAATGCGCTTTGGAGTGAAAATAAAACCTATGGTGCACATTAATCATCTGTAATGTTGCTTTGACGCGTGCATTGCTGGCTTGTAAGAAGATCCCTATGTTGCGTGCGCGCTGCGGATATATATTCCTTCAACACCCAGTCTTCGCCATGTAAAGACACCCAATATGATCGTGATTCATTCCTTCATTCGAGCTATGCACAACTAAACTCCCATATCCCAACAATAAAGCCGAAAATGATCGCTTCCAATGATTTCCCACCCAACGCCAAACCGAAAGTATGCACCAGAAATAGTTTACCACGATGCCTTGACATCAATATGCCCATCCTCATCCACAAACTTCCCACGATCCCATTCCCGACCCTCGCCTTTCTTCGACCACCGAACATCTTCCAATCGACCCTCGGCGTCGGGATCCGTCGCCGCAGTGGGTGCGGTATTAGCCTTCCACTTCTCCACAAACGCGTCGTTGAACCCAGCCTCGCGCAGTCGATCCTCGCCGCGCCGTCTCCAATGTGCCCGATCACGGACCGCTTCGAGCGCAAGCTCCCAGTCGTCGTCGCCTGTCATGAGTCCGGGCACCGGGCGACGGGTGGGCTTGCTCCCGGTGGCAACGTCGTCGTCTTCTAGCTGGACGTCCAGTGTCGGGTCATAGTCCGCGGCAAAATGCGCATCGATATTGCTGGCGCTGAGCTTATATGCACCGCGGCCACGGGAGCGGATAGGCTGCACAGCACTATCCTTCGGAGGGAGAGGCCCGACAAGGTCCTCCAGGGGGTCCGAATCGTTCCCCGACGGCATCGCCGGGGTAGGAGTGGGGCTTGCACGGGGGACGGGGACCGGCGACAGACGCGAGGAAGCGTGTCGGCCACTGTCTTCCTTGCGCCTGTGTCGCCTCCTATCCTCCGTCTCCGGGGACCGGGACCGGGACCGGGAAGAGCCTGACCGCTTGTGGTGTCGCCGGCGATGGCTGCGCGAGTAGCAACCCTCATCCCGGGGTGAGCGACTCCTCGAGCGAGAATACGACCGTCGCCGGCGGCTTTTCCTAGACGACCGGTACCGCTCTTCCTCGGAGTCGTCCGACTCGTCGCGTCGTCGGCGGTGTTTGCGAGAGCGCTCCCGATCGGCGGAGGCGGAGCGACTCCGGTGTCGTCTGCGGTGCGAGCGATGTCTGTCGTCGCGATCGTCTCGGCGAGAGTGTCGGTCGCGATGCCGATGACTACGAGATTCGGATTCGTCCACGCCCGCCAGGCGCGCGGCCGCCGTCTTGTGTCGCAGCTGTTGCATGCGCTCTCGCGCTTCGCGCTCCTCTCTTCGCTTCAGCGCCGCATTGTGATTATCCGTTTCTTTGATGATGTGGCGTAGGAACCGTGTGTTCGGCTTCGGGGCTGCGCCTGCGGGTCTGTGGCGAGCGTTGTCAGTTGTAGGTCAGAGAACGTCGAGGAAATACCACCCACCGTTTGGGCATGTACGCTCCCATCCCCTGCGCGGAGTATTTCAAGGAGCTGTCTCGCGCCTCTCGAGCGAGGACCTGCGCGACGTAGTCGTCGTTGCTGAGGTCACCGATCGCACTCCCCATGTTGGGCGGCATCGTGAACGAGATGGGGTACCACGGTGGCTAGTCAGGAGCGGGAAACCGGCTGTTTTATAAAAGGAAGATTTCGAACATGCCGGTGTCTATGGGTTTCATATCATGCGGCCAATGACTCTATGTGAAGCAGTCCAAGGGGGTATTCACAGAGAAGAGGAGTCTGGTGAATCGAGTCGTTGATAGCGGGCGACTTTTTGCTGGGCGGTGACTTCACCGCCTCCGGAGCGGATCCCTTGCGTTTGTTTATCTCCGCATGTTCGACGCGGGCCTTTACATCTTTCGACAGATCCTCTTCTTGGACTCAGTCAAGTCCAAATTACTCGATGAACTCCTACGCTTAATGGTCACATGTTTATACCCAGCATTCTGATATCTACAAAAAGAAGAATCCACGAAATGTCCGACCTCAACCCCGCCGAAGTGCGCCAACAACTGGAACAGCTCCAAGAAAAAGGCGACTTGAAATCTCACCTTGCGATCGTTCGCATCAGCGAGCCCATCTTCTCCCCCGAAGCCGAAAACCCAGACCCCTCCCCGGGCAAGCGCAACTCCGATGTCTCCACAATCGATAACCCGACGCCCGCGTCGCTGGAGGCCGACCTAACACACTATAAAGTGAGATAGCTCGGAACCAACCACTAGGAAGAAGGCAGGGACACTAATCAACGCCTGCCATACAGGAACTCTTTTCTAAACTACGGTTCTCCTACGTCGAACAAGTCACGAAAGAAAAATTCCTGCGCGCGATTGTCGGAGACCCCCCGCTGGTGGTGGGCCACAATGAGAACATCGAGCTGGAGGCGCAATTGGCCGAGGTGAAGGCGGAGCTCCGCGCGCGCAAAGAGGAAGTGCGAGTGATGACCGAAGAGATGGAGAAGAAGGGGCGAGATCTTGCGGCGCGTAAGTGTTTCTCCAAACAGTCGTTATCAACCGTCGGATGTTGATTGAATGCGTGAACCAGGATATAAGAACGTCCAGCTCCAGACGACCCAATTGTCGAGCCTTCCCGAGTCGATCGAGAACCTCGAATCGACCATCGCCGGGCTCCGCGCCAAACAGGTCGCCAACATAGACGCCTCGTCGTCTCAGAAATTGCCTCTCCCTGCGACGCTGTCGCTCCTGTCGGAGCGAGAGGCAGAGCTGGCGGCGCTCAATCGACAGCTTGCCGCAGTGCAGAATACCATCCCCCGCAAGACGCGCGAGGCGGAAGCGATCGAGCGGGAGCTGGGCGTCCTTGAGCGACGAAAGTCTGAGGCTGTGCTCCAAGCCCGAGAGGCGCAGAGGAAGAAGCAGGAAGGTGAGAGCGATGGACTGGAGGAGATGGGTCGGTGGTACCGAAGTGCCGAAGAAACGCTTAAGAAGTTCGTGGGGGTGGAAGGATAAGATTGGGGATTTTTCAGGATGGTATATGATTTACGACAGGCGCTGGGGCGGATACCTGGGACAATTTACATTGTACATACGGTGTTAAGGCTACGGTCGAAGGACTCAGATTAGGGTCTCCGAATTGAGCCACAAGGCTGTTTTTTCATTCGTTGATTGGCATGATCGTACAACATTAGACGCTATGCTGCAGTCACCATGAAGGCCCCTAGTTTTTATGTTCCTTAACGAAACCCGTCCGTACTCCGGTTTTGATAATTTACTCCTCATCCTCCTCCTCCTCAGCACCGTCACCGCCGGCAGCAGCAGCAGCCTTCTTGCGCTGGACACGGCCAGGGCGGCCACCGCCGTAGGGGGAGGTGAGAGCGAAGTCGATGTGCTTCTGGGAGTCCAGGCGGACCATGTAGGAGGGCACGTTGACGATCTGCTTGCCGACACTGAGAGATTGTTAGCGACCGGTGCTCGATTCGAGGAAAGACGAGCGCAAACGTACCGGATGTGGCGCTGCTTGATCAGGACACGGGCGTGGTGGATGGACTTGGCAAGACCAAGCTTGTACACGCAGGTCTGCAGACGACGCTCCAGGAAGTCCTCAACACGGAGGGCCAGGACGTAATCGAGCTTCATGCGGGACTCATCGAGCACACCGATGCGGACCAGACGACGAATCAAAGCGTTACCTTCGAAAAGACGCTTGGGGTCCTTCTCGTCGAGGGTGAGCAGCTCACTGCCATGTTATCAGCCATATGTTCCTTCGAATTCATCTCCGGTTTCCTCCGGCGCACATACCGAGCAGCACGACGAATCTTGGACAGGGTAAGCTGGACACGCCACACCTCACGCTTGTTGCGCAGGCCGTACTCGCCGACAATCTTCAGTTCCGAGTCACTAGCGAAAACAGGTTAGGCACGGAAACACACGACATAAACAGAAGCACGCTTCTGATTAGTGGCCGGAGAGTACTAACAGACGAGCCGACTCGAAGGCTGGGGAGAAGTTAGCGTTTGTACGGGACTTGGTCAAACTTCATGATATTTCGCAGAGGCCACTTACGACGACGAGGGACCTTGTAGGTCTTGGAGTAGACGCGACTGCGAAAACAAGACGGTTAGAGCGATGCGACCGACATGTACGCATTCTCGAGGCAGTTACTCACGGAACGGGGGCCATGGCTGCTGATTGAGCGTTGTCGCGAGATTGTCGAACACACCTAACTTCACGAGGAAAATCGCAACGGAGGTTCTAAGGCTGGGATGAGGGAGGGTCGGCGGAAGCCCTAAGCGAGCACAGTGGACCCTAACAGGGTTAGCCCTAAGGCGGTGGGGGAGCCGCGCACTAAGCACCCGAGCACTCTCTACACCATCGCTACGGGCGGATCGAGTGTTCTTCGTTGTCGACAAGTTCCCAATTCCAGCACCACCAACACCGCCGACATGGGTCACTCGCACGGTTTGAGAAGCGGCACTCGGGTACGTTTGATCGATGGAATATAATGGTCGTGGTCGCGCGATGGGCCAGAATTCGATAACTAACGCCGCCTTGTCAATTTTAGTATGCCTTCAGCCGTAACTTCAAGGAGCACGGCCAGATCCGCCTGTCGACCTACCTGAAGACCTACCGGTACGACGAAATCCTTCGCGAAATATGAATCCAGACGATACGTCTTACGAGCAGCATCTGATGAATTTTCTACAGGGTTGGCGACATTGTGGATATCAAGGTCAACGGTGCCGTCCAGAAGGGGTCAGTTTTTTCCTCCCTCCGCCCTGTGCCATAACGACAATCCCGGAACGCACGGTTTTGCCAGAATGATGAGAGAAAGGTCGAATTGCTGAGACTTTGGAATCTAGTATGCCCTACAAGGCTTTCAACGGAAAGACCGGTGTCGTCTACAACGTGACCAAGTCCTCCGTCGGTGTCCTCCTCTACAAGGTTGTCGGCAACCGCTACATGGAGAAGCGCGTCAACGTTCGCATCGAGCACGTCAAGCACTCCCGTTCCCGTGAGGACTTCATCAAGCGTGTCAAGGAGAACGCCCAGAAGAAGCGCCAGGCCAAGGAGCAGGGCATCCACCTCCACCTGAAGCGTCAGCCCGGCATGCCCCGTGAGGCTCACATCGTCGAGGGTGTTTCCGCCGAGACCATCACCCCCATCCCTTACGACACCCACATCTAAACGAATGGAATGGTCGATGCGGTTGTTTGGTGTTTCTGGGTTTTGCCATCCATGGGTGGATTTTGCATTGAGACGAAGCGCAAAATGGAGGGTTTTCGGATGTACTAGCACATCTAAGCCTGTGCATAGATTCCCCTGAATGAAAAACAAAATTTCGATTCCCTTGTTCAGAGTCTGGCGTCAATCTACTCCTGCGGTCACCATGTACGATTCCATCCACGCAATTGGGAAAACGAGCATTTCCCAATCGACGTTGGAGGACTCAATTGAATTGATCGAGTCTCAAAATTGACCTGTGTATGTCAACTCCCAAGGAGCCATGTACGACAAGATATGGACAATAATGACATCGCTCTTCGTTTAAGTATATTCATGGGTTTTTCCGACTGCTAAACTGGCATAGATAAGTGGGCAATATGAGGACAATGACAGCCTGTATAGTCGTAGGAAATACATAGGAACTACAAATGATAGTCATTAGATCTTCCAGCAGTCGGTCATCCTCAGGTGCTCCGAAGGGGCAAATTCTTATCGGCGGCAAATCCAGACCGTTCCGCCCAAGGCAAAAAATGATTCTCCGATTATGTCAACCTCACATTCAATTCTCCCCTTTGATAACTAGATCTCGCCTCACTTTCTTTTTCTTCATAAATGCATTGAGTTTCTTAATGTCACAGAATTCATGATTTTCATAGACTATCAATAATCTCTCTTTTCTATCACCTTCAGCTGCGGCTGTGCAACACTCTTGAGATGCCTGTCACCGGCACGCACCCCAGCTCTGCGCAGGCGCATCTGGCAGTAGGGAACCCTCGACCAGACCTCGGCAGTGACATCGTCGTGCAGTCGCGCGAGACGGGGGACGTTGTCCCCAACGAAACGCAAAAGCTCGTCACCGGCTCGGGCACGAACAACGCAGCAAAGCCATGGGCGCACTTCTTCGCCGGTGGGTAAGCAAAAACGATCGAGACCGCGCGCGTGTGCGCATTCCTTCCCGATTGACGCAGCCCGACTGACCTGTGGACGTTTTCTAGAATCGGAGGCATGACGGCCGCGACGCTCACATCCCCCCTGGACGTCCTGAAAACAAGGCTGCAGTCGGACTTTTACCAGGCGCAGCTGCGGGAGCTGCGCGCGGCACACCCGCTGCCCGCGTCCTCGTCGTTGACGTCGCTGCCGCGCAGTGCGGCCATGCACTTCAACGAGACGTTCCAGATCCTCCGCTCGATCCATGTGCATGAGGGCTGGCGCGCGCTGTTCAAGGGCCTAGGCCCCAACCTGATCGGGGTGGTCCCGGCGCGCGCGATCAATTTCTACGTGTACGGCAACGGGAAGCGCATGATGAGCGATTATTTTGGCTACCGCGATGTACGCGAGACGCCGGTGGGCATCCATCTGACGGCCGCGGCCGTGGCGGGCATCGCGACGGGCACGGCGACCAATCCGATCTGGCTGGTCAAGACCCGGCTCCAGCTCGACAAGTCCAACGCCGAGCACGGCCAGGGCCGGCAGTACAAGAACAGCTGGGACTGTATCCGGCAGACGGTGCGTCACGAGGGCGTCCGCGGGCTCTACAAGGGCCTGTCGGCGTCGTACCTGGGCGTGACCGAGTCCACTCTGCAGTGGGTGATGTACGAGCAGATGAAGATGTTCCTGGCGCGCCGGGAAGCGGCCAAGCGTGCGGATCCTCATTACCGATACGGTGCCTGGGATGATGTCGAGGTCTGGGGCGGCCGGATCTGCTCTGCGGGCGTGGCCAAGCTGATTGCGGCGGCCGCGACGTATCCGCATGAGGTGGTCCGGACGCGGCTGCGACAAGCCCCCACGGTCTCGATCGGAGATGGCAAGGTGGTGATGAAGTACACAGGTCTGGTGCAGTGCTTCCAAACTGTCTGGAAGGAGGAGGGAATGGTCGGGCTGTACGGTGGCTTGACGCCGCATCTGCTTCGCGTCGTTCCCTCTGCTGCGATCATGTTCGGGATGTAAGTGCCTTTTCCCTTTGTTCCTGTTTGAGTCTGGACCTGACCGTGCGACAGGTATGAGGTGATTCTGCGCCTCTTTGGAACGACTTCATAATTTTTCCCTCTCGATATTAATTGGGTGTACTATAGCTTCTGCATTTTCGGGGTTCGCGATACTTTTGGGTGTTTAGAAAAAGGCTTGCATGTATACAGATATCCACCTCTCATCTTGTGAATAGGAAATGACAGTTATCGTGAAATACTGGGCACTGCGCCCTGGATTTACTCCACCGCCCCTCTCATAGTATGCTGGGAAATTAGAGGTCAAAGTGTATGGCATTGTCCAGGCCAGATTGAAATCGAATAGTCCTAGAAGCTTTCTTTGTTCCCTGTGCATGGAGTATGCTGAGACAAGCTGGAGGCCAAAGCTACGGCTGTGGATACCCTGCCTACTCTACTCGGTACGTTTTTTGCGCCAACATCCGACAACAAGGATGTTCCTTGTCCCGCTCGGATCCCCTCGAGCATCGCCACACCAGCCTCACTTTACACCGCCACACTAAAGCCATCATCGTTCGTGGACTTTCCTCCCCTTCCTTTACCTGTCCATTCTCAATAGTGCAAGGCGTCGTGGCAGAGAAATCGAAATGGCATGATATCGTCATCAAAGTCTGAATCCCCGCAGTGGCAAACTTTTCTGCCCAAGGCCGTCTCGTACTCCGTAAGGCCCCCCTGTTGACTGTTCCGGGCTTAGCACGTTCTCGACCGGAGGACGGGACCATTAGGCTACGAAATTCCCCCGAACTGTTGGGGAAAAGATGCACAATTGCTTCTTTACAAGTCTCGGATGACGAACGTCAGGGATGATCCGCT
The DNA here is from genome assembly GCA_019721355.1 of Aspergillus sp. MEXU 27854. Taxonomy (NCBI): domain Eukaryota; kingdom Fungi; phylum Ascomycota; class Eurotiomycetes; order Eurotiales; family Aspergillaceae; genus Aspergillus; species Aspergillus sp. MEXU 27854. Next base: position 1,415,658 of record JAGMTT010000008.1, on the reverse strand, counting down.
TTTTGATGCTGTCGGAGATCTACTTTGAGGCGCAATCTCCTGTATGGGTCCAGACCTCGACCTGGCGTTGAGGAACGGGGGTTTGGGGTTCGGCTACGGAGTAGAAGTCCAGACTTGACTACCTGCAGATCGGGAGGCTCCACTCTCCCTGTGCAAATGTCGCAGGAACAACCTTCGCGTCCCTGTCACTTTCACGTCGTCAGTGCGTGATGCTGCGGAGAGAGCGCCTCATTCATGTCTCCGCTTCTATCTCTCGAATCCTTGCCGAATCTTCCCCGGGTTCCCATGACCGAAAGAAATTTCGGGGTCCTGGAGTCGAGCGACAGTTTGTCTCCAGTGGATGAGTGACGTTGCGAGGGAGGACGGTCTACGCAGCGTCGTGGGATGGCACCTCGGGGTATTTTACCCTTAGTTCCAATAGTAGGGTCGCAATGCATTCGTCCCAAATTGGGTCGCAATCATTCGTTGCAGGGTTGATCCAAGGTGTAGAAGGGGACCAGTGATGTGTTGATGTTCTGACGCGGTGCTGGCGATGTCATGCAGCGCAAAAAATCTCCGTTGCTTTTTTCCCGCTTGACTGGTTGACCCCACTTTTGCTCCTTTCAGAGGCAGAGAGGAGAACCAAACAAAGTCAATCATCAGGACCTTAAAGGACAAAGGAAAAACGGGGCAAAACAAACCATACCTACATAATGGCTGATACATAGTTGGCTCCTGTTCCGTGCATGACGTAGGCGCTGGAGAGCCTCAATTACCCCAAAAGATCATCACCGTCCGCCTGGATTGAACACAACTGCTGGATGATCTGGGACACAACACTACGAGATAGACGTCGGTATAAAACATTTTAGGAACGGTAAATGGAAACAGCTCCCGGCTTCGACCGTGGAACGAACGCCTTGTGGATCCCAGTTAGTTTGAACAGTACATGGATAGTAGGATCTAATCTCCCTGCGGAGAACAAAAGCCATCATTTTGTATTTATTCATTTCATATTATTATTTAATTATCATGTTGATTTGGTTTTTTTTCAAAAAAATATCATGTCTTGGCACCAATCATCCAGACTGAAGCAACCACTGAGGTGCAGCGAGACTGTCCTCTCATACTAAAGATCGTAATTACTCTCTCTCTCTCTTCATGCCTGGTGGGTACTGGGTATTTTGCCCTTCACCCAACTTCCTCGATTGATTCCTTTTAGCAACAGTCGGTGTGGGAGATTGGCTTCCAGGATGCTACTTGACCAGGCAGTGTTGATCTTTGTAAATGAGATTCCCCTCTGTCGTCTGTCCTGGTGGTGGGTGGCTCGGCTCATGCATATCCAATCTCACGGAAGCGTATAAGAAGTGCCTTGTGGTCAACCTCTCTGTCATCTTCTTCACTGCTTCTCTTTCCTTTCATTCCCAACCATTCTGAGTCACTCATCTGGAATGTGATAGTCGTTCTTCTTTCTCGTCTTTTACAATCTTACTGGTTCAGCCTCGCCCCCTCAGGTGACCGGGGTTGGATCTGCACCATCAGCCTACCTCTCTTGCGTGGACCGGTGTGCCTCGTGTGTTGTAATTCCTCCTCCGCATTATCTTTTCTGACCGTCTTTCTCAAGCTGTCTTTCTGTTCTCCTTCAAATCTCAGTCGCCATGAACGATCCTCCCCCCTTTGACTTCCTTGACTTCCCCAACCCTGAACACACGGACATGGAGGACCTCGAACGTGCCTTCGCTGAGCCTCAAATCCATGGTCAGCCCAGCGCGCAGGTCGATTACTCGTACTTGGTTCCTAACCCACCTACTGTAAGTCACGACACGGGCTAGGCTCTCCCCAAGCATCCTACAAAGCCACTGACACTGTCTCGAAGTTGGCAGTCCCTTTCAGCAACCACATCCCTCCTACCCCAAACAGCACCAGTCCGCAGTCCTCGCAGGGCCAAATGGTCTACGACAATGTGGCCCGGGGATACGGTCTGGATAAAACGATGAGCTATGAGGGCAATGAGACTTTGAACGTTGGCTTTGAGCCCACCGGTGTACCGCTTCGCGGCAGACCCATGCAGGGCGGATCGGTATCTGAAGGGACTGCAGAAAAGGTCATGTCTCTACTAAACGAGAGGATGAACCTGATCCGCGAAAACCTTCCCCACATTAGCGGTGACAAGGAACAGCTACTCCAGCTCCACCAGAAGTTCCTCCATGATTGCCGTGAGCTTCACATCCTGTTCAACCACTATCTTAGTTATTGGGATAAGTCCCCGGTTAGCGATGGCAGCCCCTTGACACCCCAAACCGTTCAAAACGACACAAGAAAGGAATTCGTTTGCTGCTTGTGTGGCAAGACAGGTCTTGTCACCAAAGGCACCCTCAAAAGGCATCTCGCGGATAAGCACGTGGCCCCCGTGTTTTATGTGTGTCCCGACCCCACGTGTAATAAGAAGTTCCCAAGAAGGGACAAGCTACCCCTCCACATGTCCACACACGGACTGCCTTCGATACGGGGAGAAGATCTTGATAGGCGCAGGTTCAGAGACGACGGACCATTCTGGTGTGATCTTTGCAAGACATGGCATAACACCTGGAATGAAGTCTGGGAATGCGTTCAATACCACAGCAGAGTCACCAACGAATTCAACCCGTCATGGAACGGTAGCAACCGTGACAATAACGGAGATGGTGGCAACTATGGTGGTGGCGCTTCCGGTGCAGGCCCCAGGGGTTTCTTTGGAGGCCATTCTTCCGGAAACTTGAATGGAAGACCCCAATCCTCCCAGCAAGGACACGAGGGGTATATATCAGGGGGTTACTCCAGGTATTCTGGACACAACTGCCACCATGGAGCAAGTATCGAGAACGGTGAGAGCCCTCTTTCGGATTCGCCCGACCCTCCTACCCCATGCAGTAAAGCCTCGAGCCCGGAGGGGCACAATGAGCTTCTGCCCAGTGTGGAGAAATTTCGTCCGCCGCCTTCAAAGAAGATGGAATCAGCCCTGACTCGCGCCCTGCACGCACGCGCTTCAGCCCTTCCCCACGAGACCGATCTCGGTGGGCTAGGAATCTTCCCGATGGATCTAGACCATCCTCCCCGTGATGTGGACGATGGTCCCAGGGACAAGTGCAAGTCATGCGGCCATCAGTCCAAGGGATGTGACAGATGCCGAACGCAGCAGCGCCTCGGGGACAGATGTCACGTTTGTGCCGACAAAACATGTTCGCTCCAACGACCTGTGCCTTTGCGGATTGAAATCCCTCACAGTCTTCTCTCTTCCAAAGAAATACCCAGCGTTCTGTCGGAAGGTTCCCCGTTGTCTTCTGAGCAGGATGACACGTCCTTATTCGATGAGGTCCAACCTGAGAACTTAGATACCAAAGTGTGCGGTACAGCATTCACCAAAGATCTCTCGGGCAAAAGGAAGACCGACAACGATGTTGTTGAAAAATGGAATCGCAAAGCCACAGAGCTTGACTCCCTCAAGGCTTTCGCTACAAAAGACCATGGCTCTGACTGCTCTCTGTCACTTCTCCGTCGTGCCTGTTCTGATACCTTGGTGGACTCATGGTCTCTTACCACGAGGACTTGGGCAATAATCTATTCCAAGCTGGCTCTAAGTGGCATAGCTTATCGGCAAAACACGCTGTCCCTCAAAGGTAGAGAAGTGACGATGACGGCCTGGGAGGTTGGCAGCCTGAATCGCAGTGCGATGCTTTGCGACCCAGGACTTCGCATAATGCTGCCATTCTTGGGCTTCTATGGTAGGTTCTCCGAGCTCATGTCTGGACTGGTGATGGATGGATGCTAAGTAAGAGCGCCTAGGATCGGGATCCAAGGCAGATGCCTTTACCAAGGGGCATAACATGATCCCTAATATCGCTCTTCAAGGAACATCATTCATCGCCAAGCAGATACAGAACCAACATCATGATGCTCAGATCTTGCTCGACGCAGCATCCACTGCGACCACGGCCGTGTCGAAGAAACGGTCTGCTCGATTGCGGAAGAAGCTCCAGGTTGTGGCTCGAGTACTCGCACAATATGCGTCGGTTGCTAATGCAGCTCCGGGGACCGAAGAGCAAGCAATCGCACGCCGGAACAGCTTCGGCCAGAAGAAGTCCACCACAGACAATTGTGAGGCGACCGGCGTCGGCAGCGACAGCGCCGGAGATGCCTTGCTTGAACGAGTCGGCGAGATGATTTCGTTCCTCAATAACGGAATGACCGACATGTTTGTATCCCCGGAAAATACGTTTTCTGATTGTAACGATGACGATGACGACAATGGAATGCGGTTGGTAATGGCGTTCTTTTGGCAGTTCTTGATTGCTATCCTGAGAATGCGGAATGGCTCGCTCATCGCGACAGAGGTCGTTGCCTGTATTTGAAAAGTGTTGCAATGCATTGATGCATTGTAGTATGCGAGGAGTTGGATACTTGGACTTATGAGATACCTCTGTTGTTATATATTGGGTCGGACTGTAATATATCGTCTCTTGCTTGCGTTACGGAATTCATGGCCTTCCACTTGAGTACCTATCTCTTTGTCAGCCTCGGGGATAGGAGTTAACGCGGAAAGTGGGGAAGATGACATAACCGGTGTGTATCGATAAGCAGTGCACCCCAGAGCCAATTGACCGTTAGACTCCCTGTCTTGCTCCTCCGACATTTGACTCGCTCGGATTTTTGGAAGCCAAACGAGGGTCTGATATGACCCCGGTGTCCGACTCCCTCTTTTTTCCTTCCCCTCACATCTTCACCTGATCATGAGTACCTCCGGCTCTCCTCCCGCGGCTGGTGACCGACCGGAGTCCCGCAGCCAAACACCGACTACATGGCATCCAGCGCGCGAGTGGCTCGAAGCGGATGACGATGAGAACGACATGGACTTTGAGCCCGAATCGGAATTTTCGGAAGACCAAGACGCTCTGCCTGATCTGTATGACGAGGACGAAGAAGACGGATTGGCCGACGAGGACGCGGATTTCCACGCCGGTGGGTTCGGTACGACCTCCTCGTCCTTTCTTTGCAGCTATCCCCTTGTGTGATGCTAATATTTTATCCGGGGGTGAAGGTGGCCTGGGTATCCCCGCTGGAAATATACACATCGAGTTCAGCATGGATGACCTTGGAGAGAATGGGGGCGGCCGCGGAGAACACAGCCGAGGTATGACAGGTAATGTACCTTCAGGTGGTGGAATTGATAATCTGCGATGGGGAAATTCAAAGGACTGATGAGACTGATGTTGTAGTGGCAGCCAGTCGTTTGTTGAATTTACTAGCCTCCAATGGCCTGCGGCATATCTTCCACTCCAACGCCTGGCGCGGGAACTTCGTAGAGGAGGACGACGAGGACGAGGACTTCGGTTTCTTCAGCTATCGAAATCGACCACGACGAACGGGAAATCATGAACCACCGAAGGTGCCGAGTGAAGAGGGTGCCAAGTTGATGAGCTCCGGCGATTTTGGGAGCAACTCTTATTATGTCGATGAGCTGAAGAAGCGCAAACGCTCGCTCGCCACGAAGATTATGTGGCGTGAGCTGGGGGTGGATGTTTCTGGAGGGCCGAAGAGAGACGTGCGAGCTATCACTCAGGTGAGTGTTTCGTTTAGTTGTACTGGAATAATGCTAATGGCAACTGGGAATGTAGGGCCTTATCCCCGGCACTACCGCGGACAAAATCATCCATTTCGACTCCCGTTGCTACTCGGGACAGTTTTCGGACGACGGAAATTTCTTCTTTTGCTGTGCACAGGACTTCAAAGTCCGGATGTACGACACGTCCAATCCGTACGAATGGAAGTACTACAAGACGGTCGACTACCGGTTCGGTCAGTGGACTATTACCGATGCCACCTTGAGTCCTGACAATAGATTTCTGGCATACTCGTCAATTCGCAATCTCGTATGTCTGGCGCCTACGGATCCTGCTGACACTTCTGATCCTGCTATCCTGGATCTGTCGTCAGTATCTCGACGGCCGGACCGTGGGCCTCTATACGGTAACTCACATTTTGGGGTGAGATATCTATCCGACTGCCGCCTTCTGTATAGCTCTGATGGTTAGTAGATCTGGTCTCTGCGCTTTTCCGGAGACGGCCGCGAGATAGTTGCTGGCACCTCCGACCAGTCGGTGGTAGTGTACGATCTTGAAACCCGACAGTCCGTCTTGCGTCTACAGAACCATGAAGACGATGTCAATGCCGTCTGCTTCGGCGACACATCCTCACCTCATATCCTTTACTCAGGATCTGACGATACCACCCTTCGGGTGTGGGATCGGCGCTCAATGGGCGACGGGCGCGAGGCGGGCGTCTTCATGGGACACACGGAGGGATTGACCTATGTGGACAGTAAAGGTGACGGACGATACGTTCTCTCTAATGGCAAAGACCAGACGATGAAATTGTGGGATTTGAGAAAGATGATGACGACTGCCAAATTTGATACGGTCAATATCAATCGGTATACAACCGGATTCGACTATCGGTTTGAGCGATACCCTGAGGAATACTATCAACACCCACACGACTGCTCCGTGGTCACTTTCCGGGGTGGCCATAAAGTGCTCAAGACCCTCATCCGGTGTCACTTCTCCCCGCCGGGGAGTACCAATTCACGATACGTGTACACGGGCAGCGAAGACGGAAAAGTCTATGTTTATAATCTGGATGCCACGCTCGCTGGCACGATCGATGTTGGCCAGGCTACGGAAGATACGCGTCCGCAGGATCAGGACATCTACACGACCGCGTATGAGATGCGCACACGGAACGGCGAGATGACATGGCGGACATGTGTTCGGGATGCTAGTTGGCATCCCACTGCTCCAGTACTGGCGGGTAAGTTCAGCAATGTGATTTGCTTCGTGCGCGGAGGCTGGGAGGCTAATGTATCGCAGCGACTTCATGGAACGGCTGGGGCCTGTCGACGGGGACCTGCACGTTACATAGCTGGAACGACGGGGCTGCGGAGGACGAGGGCAAGCCGCCAGTTGGGAAGAGCTACGACTGCCGGCTGAACTATGTGACCGAATTTAACCAGTTCAAGGACACGATTCGGTATCTGAGGAGTCGACCAGTCGAGCGGGCGCCTGCGGATGACGAGTATGCCTATGAGCTCTGGTGAAAGTCAAGATTCGGGATATACGTTTGCTTTTTGAGAGATAAACTGTGTATAGATTGCACTAGTATATGATGAAATGAATGCCATCGACCATTTAAGTTGAAGACAGTGTTGGAAGAAGATGGGTGGGAAATGTTCATACTGAGACCGGAGGAAGGTTGTCCCGATCCGCGCCGGAACATCAGCTCCTCCATCGCAGCTCCTTGAACCGCGATCCAAAGCTGTCTCTCTCCGTTCCCTTTTCCCTTCCCATCCCCCCCCCTTCAGTCACGTCTCACCAGGGAATTCGATAACGCACTATATCTCTGCACTTCCGCCGACATCATCTCCCTATCTTGCTTGTGTACGACTCACTCGCGTGTGCTGACGGCTACATTCAGGGGATACACCCCGGGCGGAGATCCCGTGTGCTTCCTGGTTGCATTCGCCTTCGAATACTAACAGCTAGCCGGGTCGACACTTCCCTGCGACCTTCGCGTTCCTCACTTGTCTACTTTACTCGGTGTTCTGATCGGAAGGGTGATATCAAACTGTTCTAGCAAAAGGATCTCTCTTCTCACTGTCTGGCCGTTGGGACAGCAGGACTTTCATCATCGGCGACACCTCTTCTGTGGCAGAAAGCTATTTTCATCTCTGTGATTGGAACAGACACTTCCCTTACTTTCTACCTGTACTTGGAATCACTTCTGAAGAGAAGAGACACTGCGCTCTGTATCCCCGTATCAGAGCGGTCACATTGCTGGACTCGGTGAAAAAGACTTTGTTCCTCTGTGAAGCTGTGTTCGCTTCGGATTGTACGTATCTTCGAGCCTTCTATCCTCCTGTCGTTTATCACCCTGTTCTTGCTTCCGGTGCGGTGAAGGGGATGTGCGTTGTTTGTTCTCACTTTCGTCCAACGTTTTCCTAAGGATGGCCCAATCTCTTCCCTCAACTTTCAGGACTCACAAGCCTTTACTCTCAATGAATGATTATCTCCGTGCTAATTGACGACTTTCGTCTGCAGACATGTACTTCCTTTGATCATCGCAAGAACCTGAAAAGACAGGCTGAGCAAGAAAGAAGAAAACCAGGACTGTATTTTGCACAATCAAGCTGTTGCCTTTGGCTTTGACGTCTCGAGCTCCACTCTAGCACGATGGCCACTGAGGATGATAACTTCGATATTGACATCTACGGAGATGGCAGCGGATACAACGCCAATGACCAGGGCGATGACCTGAAACACGACGACTCGGAGCTGATCTTAGACGCCCCGGACCAGCCGCAGACGACCGGTACCACACAGAACGATGGTTCCGCAGAAGCCGACACGAAGCAGGGCCACGCCGACGGCACTGGTGCCAACGGCGAGCATGTAACACACCCAGACCCCAACACGCAACAGACGCCGAGTGAGACCCCGGCTCCGACTCAGGGCGTGAAACGCAAGGAACACGATGACCGTCCCACCGATCCCGAAGCGATGCCGGCCTTGTTGATTTCCGATCTGTTCTGGTGGACGACCGACGATGATATCCGCGGCTGGGTCCGCCAGGCCGACTGCGAGGACGAACTGAAGGACGTCACCTTCAGTGAACACAAAGTCAACGGCAAGAGTAAAGGGTATAGATGATCTCTCGTCCAGAATTGTGTCCCACCATACTAATGCTTCGTATAGACAAGTCTTTGTCGAATTCACCTCGCTGCAGGCGGCCACCGCCACCAAACACAAGATCGAGTCGTTCAACATCACGGGGCAAACCGGCCGCAAACACACAGTGACGTACACGAGCCCGCAACCTAACCCGTTCCGCACGCTGCCAAAGGACGCGCCCATGCGCAAGGACAACCAGGCGCGCGGCATGTCCGGCGGCTTCAACGCGCCCAATCAGAACATGAACTTCGGCATGAACAACATGGGCGGAGGCTTCCGCGGGGGCCGTGGAGGCTTCAACAACCGCGGGGGCATGAACAACATGGGCGGATACAACAACCGCAACTTCCAGAACCCCATGGGTGGCTTCCAGAATCCCATGGCGGGTGGCTTCGGCGGGGCGCCCATGGGTGGCATGCAGAACTACGGCTTCAACAACCGCGGCGGCATGATGGGTGGCATGCGCGGCGGACCGGCCAGCATGCGCGGCCGTGGCGGCGGTATGGGCGGACCAAACATGATGGGCATGCCGATGAACCCGATGGGCGGCGGCATGGGCATGAACCCGATGGGCGGTGGAATGAACCCGATGATGGGCGGCATGGGAGGAAATATGGGCATGCAAGGTATGTGTCACCCCGCACGGATGTCGTCACCGTTGAGTGTGAGTTCTGACCAGGGCCTGGCTAGGTAAAGGCGGGTTCCAAGGCCCCAATCCCGGATTCAATCAAGGCTTCTTCCCCAACCAAGGCGTCGGCGATGGATCCTGGAATCCTCACGGCGCCAAGCGCAGTCGACAGGAGTAGAGAATCAAAAGCGTCTTCTCTGTTCTGTTCTATTTGACACGATGACATCGACAGGTTTTTTCTTGTTCTTCCATACTCTCTGCTAAATTTATGGGTGTCTGCATTTGCTATCAACGGGGTTTCTTTTCTTCCTGTACTACATGTTACCGGTCTGAGCACTGGGATTGATTTATTGTTTCTACGGGCTATCGGGTCTTGGTGTATTTCTGCGGGTTCCAGCTTCTCAGGTGTATTAGACAAATTGATCAGTTTCTGGCAATATTATGCAGATATATACCTACGTAGGTACTTTCTGAGGAGTGACAAAACTGTCACTGATAAGGATTACGTAAGACCCGGACCGTGCGCTCTATCAAATCGAATTGAGTCCACCAACGTCGTCATATCTTCCCCTGCTCCAAACTCCTGTTCTAGCTGTCTATTCCCAAAAGCACGAGAGCCTTCGACCGAGCCCTGTGCTCCTGATACATCCCGTTGGATTGCGCCCGTCGCATCAAGCAGATATCTACCGCAGACACTCCCGCTTCTTCCCCGCGGTCCCCCACCCGTTCAGTCCGCCATCGACCAGCACTCACCCTCCACCCGGAACAGAACAGAACAGAACAGAACAATATCACAATGCAGGCCGTCCCGGAGTCGCGACAGCAAACCTTTGAGGAGATCTACGGGCCGCCGGAGAACTTTCTCGAGATCGAGGTGCGTTCCCGTCGCCCAGAATCAAACCGCTCCCCCTCCCTTCACCCAACACACAGCGACACCGACACCGACACCGACAGTACTAACGAACGGATGATAGGTCCGCAACCCCCAAACGCACGGCACATCGCGCAACATGTACACCTCGTACGAGATCGTGTGCCGCACCAACATCCCGGCCTTCAAGCTGAAGCACTCGGTCGTGCGCCGCCGCTACTCGGACTTTGAGTACTTCCGCGACATCCTCGAGCGCGAGAGCACGCGCGTCACCATCCCGCCGCTGCCCGGCAAGGTGTTTACCAACCGCTTCAGCGACGACGTCATCGAGCACCGCCGCGAGGGCCTGCAGCGCTTCCTGCAGATCGTCGCGGGGCATCCGCTGTTGCAGACGGGGAGTAAGGTGCTGGCGAGTTTTATACAGGGTATGTACATTCTCTTGTTCTTTCTCTGGGGAGATTGGTTTTTGGTGATATGTTGTGCTGACTGGACAGACCCGAACTGGGATCGCAATGCGTGGTAGATGGGATATTACGTATGATCCTCCGTGGACCTGTGCACTGTTAGTCCTTAGTCTGTGGATGCTATTTCTTATGTTATTCGGGCCGTTCAAAGCGTTGTATCGTTATACCTTGTTCCTGGAGAACAGGACTGCATTGCTTCTTTGTCAGTTACCGGTCCGTGATGTATATCTGTTAATTGATACCTTCATTCGGTCGTTCTTACGGGGTGCTCTGTCTATCTTCTTGTATATGTCCAATCTACATGACCCGACTCCTAAGACTAAGTCAATTCATCCCAAACCATTGGGGCCAGAGTATTATCCCAAGCGTCCACGCCAGCCCCGCCCGTGTTTTCGTCCAACGGAAACTGGAACCCTGTCGAATTCTCGAGAAAGCCCGGCGGAGCCGGAGGTGACAGCGCCGGGTCAACGGGTCCTACGGATTGATCTGCCGCATCAGGTTTGATCTGTGAGGGCGGCGAGGCCGCCTGCGAGTTTGACTTGCCCGTTTCTCTCGCCTCGAGGGGCTTATCCGCACCATGTAGCGCTTTGCCGCTGACGGAGCCACCGTCGCGATACGCATGGGGGAACTTGGTCCGGAAACGATCCCGGAGATCCGTTGCTCGGCGGTGGCTGAGGTTCAAGCGCTTGTCCTGTTGGATCAGTGTCCACTGGAATCCATGTACCGCGTAGCCTTTTAGCAGAGCTTCATCCTCCGCAGCGGTGAACGCGCGCCGCGAGCGTCGTCGCGATTTCATCGTAACGTGCGGTTCTGGGATCCCCAGCGACGCCAGCGTGGACCGAGACTTCCCAGACAGAGTGGGCATTATTCTTGACGTGCTTCGCTTGTGCGTGCCCGAATTCGGATCTGCCCTCTGCGGCGATGCCGTCCCAGAAGTCGGAGCCTCCTCCAAAGTAGCCGCCGAACTGTCGCCCGCAGTGGTCGACTCCGACTCAGCGGGCCACGGATGCGGCAGGTGAATCTTCCCCGAGGTCCCATCGGGGCCGTCTGTTTCCGCGCGCGAGAGCGCATCAGCGAGACTATCGCGCAGTTTCTTCGTAGCTTCGTTTGGGTCAGCGGCGCGGTACGCCCACGGACAACAGACGCGGAAGCGGTCCTTCAGATTCGAAGCACTCCGCTTGTTGAACTTGAGCTCCGGCTGCGCCAGGATGGCCGTCCAATTGCCGATCCCACATTTGACCACGCCGCGGAGCAACGCCGTCGTCTCCTCCTCGGTCCACTTGCGGACGTTTTTGCGCGAACGACCGCGCGTTCTCGGAGAGAGCGGTTCGTTACTATCTTCGGTGGGTTTTTGAGGGGATTGTTCTGCCTCGGCATCGGCATTTGGTTCTTTTCGCACAACGGCGTCGCCCTGATCTTCAGCCGTGGTTTTCTCTCCCACTGGGGAATCGAGGATCTCCTCTATACGCCCCTCGCGCCGTTCGACGCGTTGGCCATCTGCAGCGGGTTCCTTCGTCAACAGCGCCGGCTCCACCACCGAATCATCGCGGGTGGGTTTGCTCAATAGCCGAGTAATCGAGTCATCTATGGAGGGTAGAAGAGCGGCGTTGGGCGGCGGTTCGCAGAGACCGTTGACGATGGCAAATGGACCAAACGGCCGCCGGGGTCGCTGTTCCTTCTTCGCCTGGGGGATCGGTAGTTGGAGATGTTGACCGAAGGAGTCGGCCTGGACATCTAAGCGGCGACGCTTACGGCTGTCATCGTCAAACGAGGAGTAAGGGAACCGCTCTAGCGCGCGGGGGTTGACAAAGCTGGGGAGGATGGGTTTGGGAGGCGGATCATGGGTCAAGAGGGTGTCGACCGACGGGTCACTCTTTTTACTTCGCGTCGGGGTGACGCCCTCCGGGGCTCCTCCGCTGTTGGGGTCGCTATTGCGGGGCGGGAGAGTGCCGCTGCCGGCGGCATTGTTTGCCTTGGGGTCGTGGACGCCGCTAGCATTGGGTTCTAGCGGCAACGGAATGTTCAGAGTCCGTGATGAGACGGGCTCTCGGAGAGGAGCGATGCGCAGACTTTGAGGCTGGGGCAGCTCGCGGATTAGGGACTCGTCGAAGGACCGGGGGAATGTGTTGGCGGAATTGGAATCCATGGTCGATCATCCCATCACTGGGGGATGCTTGGGACCGCTAAATTTTCAGAGTACTCCATATAGAAGGCCATTTTGGAGGCGATGGACCACTTCAGTGGGTAGTGGAGGAGGGAGTGTTGTGATGTTGTGACGTTGGACAGTTGGGAGATGGAGATGATATGTCGAGGGGCACGTGGATGCTGAATCAGCAATGCGCTTTGTTAGTAGTTAACTATCGTTGGGGATCCTCTTGAGGAGCTTTACAATAACCAATCTAGGATTAATATCTGCCGATTCCTGATTAATCTGCTAATTTAGCTGCAAGTTCTTCCATTTTTTGCCCAGCAGCTCGGGTGTGCCTGTTTCGACAGTGGAGTCTTCAAAGCCGAAGATCTTCACACCATGCTCAGTGACCAGAAAGTTATATCTGTTGAGATCCTCATGGAGGACTCCATATTCATGCAAGAGACGAACTGTCCGCAGACAATCCTTCTCCTCCAGGTCCTCTGTACCAGGTGTCGTCCCTGAGAGTTCCATCATGAGAAATCCGAATCCTCGGTCCCGGGTTTCTTCCTAGACAAGCCCGATGGATTTCGGGGCGAGTGGAAAGCCAGCTGCCTTCAGTGTAGAATATGTCGAAATCTCGCTCTGAAGAGCCGGGATCTCATGTCGAAACCGCGCGGTCTTCATAATCAACGCCGCAGTCCCGTACCTCACGCGGAAGATGCGATAACTGATCCGAGACAACGTTACCAGATCCAATATATTGAGAAAGATCACGGCGGGTACGTTCAGCTGACGCATGTCCGAACCATGCGGTTGAAAATTGTCTGGGATGCACTGAATACCCTGGGGGCTTTCGAGCACCGTGAGCGTTGTCCAGTCGTCTTCCCATTTCGGGATACCTCGCAGCTTTGCTAGAACTCTGTGCCCGTCTGTCCTGTGGTCTGGTGGCAGGATATCTCCATCAAGGAGACGAACCTACACGACTCGTGAGTTTCTCCGTATCCGGTACAAGAAATCTTCTTCCTCGATGTCTACAGACAACACTTCTTCCTGGAGTTCTTAGTGACTTCGCTGAGAAGGTAGATGTCTCTCTCACAATATCATCAGGTGCTGGTCTAACGTGCCGATTGAAGGAAGAATGAGACATGATCTTGCGAGGATTGTCAAGACAAAGAGTCAAAGTAACAAGTGATATGGAGGGGAGTGATATATGCTGATTAATAAGCAGCATAATCCATTGTTCATTGCACATCACATCAGCTTGTAAGAAATAGACTACCTAGGTAGACTTGTGGCCAAGGGTATCAATCTAAGTTAGTCTATTCTAAGCAATGTACTGTAACTGGTTAACCAATTCAATTAAAGTAATAAGTGCGAAGAAAACCAATCCTGAATTCTTTAGCGCACCGCTTATACTCCGTAAACACAACTTCAACTCCAACCTCCACTCTCCAACACCAAACACTCAAACAACTACAACCTCACCACACCTGCCCATGAACCACCATGCCCACCACAATCTTCCCAACCTGGCCTCACATCCTCTTTGCCATCCTCGAGCCTCTCTCCCTGTAAGCACCCATCCACACCCTCCATCCCACACATACTAAAAGAACACCAGCATTGGCGGCTGGCTCTGCCCCCTCCTCGACCTGAACAGCTTCATCACAGACCAGATCCCCAACCAGCCCGCCCCGGAGACCATCCACCCGACCTCCGTGGCGCTGGCCTACCAACTCGCCAACGTCTACGGGCTGCTCTGCATGCTGGGCGTCGCCACACTCTACTCCACCCGCGAGCCGGCCGTGCTGCACAACTACCTGCTCGCGCTGGCCGTCGCCGACGTCGGGCATGTCTACGTCACCGGTCTGGCGATGGGCTGGGACGCGTTTGTGGATGTGCAGGCGTGGAATGTGCTGACCTGGGGGAATGTGGGAGTTACGGCTTTCTTGTTTGTGAATCGGGTGTTGTATTTTGCTGGTTTCTTTGGGTATGCGAAGCCCGTGGTTGAGGATGGAAAGAAGGGTATGTAGATAGTACCCTTCCAGGGAGGAGAGTTTGTAGGGGAGTAGGGATGAATATGTATTTGATTGTTCTGGTATACGATGCAATGATTCGATTAACTAGTGGGTATATCCTCGTAAGAGCAATATCTAGCGCGCATGAAATAACGTACAAGACACTTTTAACACCACTGGAACTAATACCTGGTAACAAGCCAAAACAACCAAAAACAAAGACCAATCCTGCGCCAATCTATTACTCGTCACGTTATTCATCCCGCATACAGTCATTCATCCGACGTCATATCGCCCGGTCACATTGCGACCTGTCGACTGGCTCTAACTAATGCAGCGTCGTGCGCATCTGCTGGAACATCTGGCTCAGGACCTGCTGGCCGTGCTCCTCGTAGTCCTTGATGTGCGGCACGAGGAACGGTATCCCCGGCGCGTTGAGAAATTGCTGGCGGTAGGCGGCGAAGTTCTGGAACGGGTGGAGCAGGTACAGCAGGTCAGCGGGCACGACGGGGCTGAGGACGACCATGGCGGCGGCGGAGGGGGAGCTGGTCAGGGTGGAGTCGGTGATGCTGTATTTCTGGAGGCCGTTGAGGATGGCCGTCAGGGAGTGGTAGTTTTTCGTCCCGACGAGGGCCTGCGTCGTTAGCTACCGTTCCCTCTGCAGTGTCGGCCGCGAGGACCGGGGGGAGAGGGGACAACTCACCTGCACGCACTCCTGGATCAGCGGAATCATATCCGGCAGCCCGGTGCAACACTCCCACACATCGATGCTGAGGTGCTCCCACTGCGTGAGGATGCGTGTCGTCACCGCGTCCTCGTCCATGATGCTCTGCACGGTCAGCTTGCCGAAGACGCCCTCGTCGGCGGCGGTGAGCGTGCGCGCAAAGTCCTTGGCCGAGGTCGCCGCCAGCAGGTCTTCGAGGAACGAGAACGCAACGCTGAACGGCCGCGTCCAGTCCATCTCGCGCGCGTGCACGTACGTCCGCTGGAAGCGGACGCTCAGCACGGCGAGGACCTTCAGGATGTCGGTCAGGCTGGGCGGGAGGTCTTTGAAGAGTCGCTGGATGGGGCCGGCGATGAACTCGAACGCCGGGGCCGTGGGCGTGGAGATCTCGGCCGTGCCGCCGGACTGCACGGTAAGCAAGCACTGGACCAGGGCGCGGTGGGCGAACGGGCTGTGGCCGCGCAGATACTGGACGTCCGTCAGCATGCTATCAGAATCCTCTCCGGGTATACATACCGTCTCGACCTCAACAAACCGGGCCACCTCGTCAGGAAACGCATGGAGGTAGTTGTACAAATGGATGTAGAACGCCGTATGTTGCTGGAAGAACCACTCCACCGCGGCGGACGGGTACCCCAGCGAGTAGCGCACCAGCTCCTCGAACGAGATGCGCGTGAACTGCAGATGGCTCTCGGCATCGATGGCGCTGGCGATGGCGCTGGGCTGGGCGTCGCGGTGGTGCTGGGCCGGGAACCAGCTCCACGCAGTGCGCGGGGGCACGGTGATGCGGCACCGGCGGAGGATCTCCTCTACCTTCTGGATGTGCGAGAGGTTGGTCGTGAAGGGCCGTTCCGCGGGCTCGACGAGCGTCTTCAGGAACGCATCCACCGTCGACGCGTTGCGCCGCTGCAGCGCCGTCCGCGGCAGCTGCTGGTCCCGGTACAGGGCGAAGCGGATGACGCGCTTGATCTCCTGGGCGTCGAAAGCCCACAGCACGGTCGTGGCCTCATCCTCCCACCACCGGTACGAGGCGTAGAACGGCGGAATCTCCGCGCTGGCGCGAAACAGCGATGGGTAGCTGGATTGCCCGGGGGCTAACCCGGCACTGACCGGCTCCACGACCGCATGAGGGGCTAGTATCTGGGACATGGCACCCGTCTAGGTCCTTTGCAAGCCACGGATCCCCTTTGGATGCTGGAGGATCTGAAAGGGACGGCTGACGGGAAGTGATTGTCCCAGTTAGGGTTACTGGGGAGCAAGACCAGAGGATGCCGAGGCTGCACCGTCACGAAAAACCGCTTAGCTGGTACCTTGCTTTCTTTTTCCGGGCCTTTGTAGATAAACCTTGAAATCGCTCGGTCCTTTGTTTGCCAGCCACGGTTGCCAGATGGCAAATCCCGAGTCAAGGCGCCGACTACTGACACAAGCGTTGGGCCTTAGATCAGGGAGGTCTCAACTGACTCGAAGTCCCAAAGTAGACTGACGTCCCGACAGACCCAATGGAGGAAGAGGACTGAAAAGGAGAGGCCCGGGAGAATGGTCAGAGAAACCAACTCTAATTCGGATGGAAGGAAGATAATGTGGAGAGAGACAGAGAGAGAGAGAGGGAGGGAGGGGGTCTGATAGCTGACAGCGAGCGAGGGATATCCGAGCAGCTGGGTATCTATTATTTATTCTATTTTTATTTTATTTCTTCCCCTGTTTCCATTTATTTCAGAAGGCCATTTTTTAAATCCCTCTCTAAACACTAACAGAGTGGATTCTGCAACCTTTTCGCCACGTTACAAAATCACGAGGGAATTGGACGTACTTGAATGATGCCTGCAATCGGTCCAACGTATGAACGGCTAAGCACGACGGCAAGTGGCTCTGCAAGGAAAGCAATGAGAAAGACGGGCTGATCTGGATCCGAACCGCTGGGCCACTGGGTCCCGAGAGCCAGGATCGTTGGAAGGTTTAGAAACCTCGGAAATTACCAAGGAAAAGGAGCTGAGAAATGGGCCCGACAGTGAGGCAGGGAGGGAAGTTGGGGGTGGACGAGTGGGCCGAGTCGATCGATCAATTATCGACCACCACCAGAGAATCATCTGGGCATAATTTATGTCGAGCAATCCGAGGGTTCAAAGACACGACCCCTGAAGAGCCGTTGAGAAAGGCGCCAAAGAGAAAGACACCCCCCACATGGAGAAGGGGGAGAGAGAAAGCAGGACAAATGAAATGCAGTCCAGCCGACCAATGCTCATCTCCAGGGCATCCTCTTCTCCAGGAAAATTGATCAGTCGGGTTGCCAATATGGCGGCAAGACGGCGAGTGGGCCAGCAGCGGCAATAATCATGAATGGATCAAACAATTATTGGCATTCGACGGAGAGAAGCGGTCAGGAGGCCGCATGGGGAGGGTGCACGACGCCGCCCTCCATGCTGCAGGACCATTGAGTTCTGGAAGATTCACTTGATACGGGATGTATCAAGTCCAGTTGATCTGTTATGGAAGAAAGCTATGCGGCCTGGCGCTCAGCCTCCAGGATGATTATTGTTCGATGTGGCCTCGTGTCGGCGAGCTCGGGGGACCAATCGCCGCGGGGCACGGCGTCGGATGAACCCCATTGAATGACAAGGATCGTCCTTATTGTTGAAGAGAAGCGGGACGCATGGCCATGGCGACCACGATCGCCACTCCAAGTCACCTACAGAGCGCATGGCTTGTCGCAGGCGAATGTTCGCGATGGAGCAAGTGTCGCGAGACGCCCGAGGGGCATCGTGTGGAGTGGATACCAGTGCCACTAGTTTAGTGCCTCTTCTAGGTAGATTTGGTGTCTTTCAGCCGTCATATGATAAGGAGGACGAAGACAACCAGGTCTTCTCTCGTGGAGAAGATGTGACGATCCGTATCGCCATGTTGGTCGGAACCATGGATCTCCGCGCGGGCAAGTCCGCCTTTTCCGCACGTTAGTTTGGTTCTAACTTTCTTTCTGTTTTTCTTTTCCCTTGTCGATGTGTTGTCCATCTTCCTTTTGATGGATTTAGGGTTCATCCACCCTGCGACGGCGGATGTGGGAGACCACCTCCGTATGCTACATGGGGTGGATCGAGTCCCACGAGCGCCGTCAAAGAGAGTCGACAAGTGAACTGGTGGCGGGTGGTGACCCTCTGGAAAGAACGGTGACGCTCTGTTGAGATCGCTCCAGGACACGCAGTCTACCGATCATTCGCTGTCGGAAACCCGATCCAAACATCGGCTCCGGCGGATGTCCACGACATTGGACAGCCACCGGTTGATGAAGAAAAAAAATGCCAGGTTCGTGACTGCGACGCCAGATCAGGGCCCAGTTTCTGCTGGACGGGGTCGGCGTACCCGAGGTGCCATTATTATCAATCGTAATCAGGAGCTCCAAAGGCGATGAGGGGGCAGAGAGGGGAAATTGACCATGCATCAGGGATGAAGCTTGCAGGATTGCATGGACCCGTCCAAACTTTCGCTGGATGGTCAGAAATTCGCCGGCTGGTCAGAGGCGCATGGGGAGTCAGGCCCCAGGGGATGAAAGAAACCAGAGAGGATGTGAAGTGTGCGCTTCCCTGGGTATCACCGCGCATATCCGTTTCTCGTTCCAAATTTTTCTGCCAACGTCAACATCAACATCAACCAGCCCCTAGTTTATTCCCCACTTATTCTGCAGATGAAGGAATTAGGACCCATGTGCTGGACAGTCCCAGGCTGGCTGAGTCCGACTCCAGTCCAGGCCTAGAAGGAAGCGATGGATGCGTACAGCACCGGGAAGGATGAAGGAAACATGCATCCTATGTGGGCCAACGGCTGAAGCAGAGGCGAAAAATAGTCAGCCACCCTGCTTGCTGTCAGTACATACTGGATGCATGGCCACCTTGCGGGTTATGTACAGAATTAGCCAGTGTCCATGAACAGTCAGTCTATCCAGTACAATGATCGTAGTAAGCTGCGCAAAAATATATATATAGTGGACATCTCAGCCACCCCGTACATGAAGATGATCTTTCATCCCCTGCCCCTTTCGTAACCGAGTCGATAAATCCATCTGCACGATATCCATGGTAACGGCGACAACGCTCGCCGGTCTCGGAAGCCCTTGCACTCTTCCTGTGTCTATCCACTACCCTAGATAGACCCATCGAGGTGACATGCGTCCAATGACCCCTGGGAAGTACATCAACATCCGTGATCATTCTCAACGAGTTGCGGGTTTGGATAGGCACGATCCCGAGGTGTCAAGGGTACGGGTATGATGCCAGGTCCAATTGCTGCCCATCAGACACACGAGAAGCGGAAAAGCAGGTAAATAGTAAAACGGGGACCTTCGGAACCGAAGATCAACAGTCGTGGTGCCCTGAATGCAAATTCGTATGCTCCTACTACGCCGGGATCTTGCCGATACCGCAGGATAGCGTCTTGGAGCCGCCGATCTGCGACAAGAGCATAGGAAGCTCTCCTAAGTAGGTACCTCCCCTGGACATAAACGTTATCGGGCTCACCCGATGCATATCCAATCCAATGGAGCTCCCACAGTCGACGCAGACAATGGCTTTGATATGAATGGGGATCACAGATCGCCCGGACGAGTGACTTGTCAGTCGCCCAATGCGCCCTAACCCACCCCCAGGCCGGTCTAAACCTGCAGGTTCAGCTGTCGTCTCGTTCAACGAACGGGGGCGCAGACGCTCGGCCGGACGCGGTTGAGTGCCGTGGATAGCCAGGATATCTATCAGGCAGGACTTCAACATCCAATCTATCACGCCGGGTACATGCCCCTCGCTTTGCGCCGTCCTCCCCAGCAAAGGAAGGAGGCAGAGAGCATCCGCTGCATATAAATAGACGTGTTACACGGCCACTTGTAGACTCCGCCATGTATCGAGGGATGGATACTGATTGTCCGGCGAGACAGGCGAATCAAGTCCCGTCGAGGCCGGATGATTCCATGGTTCGCTTTATGCCCGTTCCTCGCCACCAACACACAACTCGCGTCCAACCGACACCCAGACAAGGCCTGGTTGTCATTGACAATGTGAGAGGTAAAGTGAAAGACGGGGAACAGAAAATTCACCACCTTTCCCGCCTCAACGAGAAGACGTCGCCTACGTGGATGCTGCTTTGGGCTGGATCTCAATACGGCGGGAAGGACAGATACGAACGCTCTCTGCAATCGACCACCAATGGAATCTACAATCGGTGAGAGAGAGGTGCGGACGATTCGAATGCAAATTCAATCGCTTTAAACAGATTAAGCATGATTAACATAGGTATCACATCGAGGCATGAATGAGACGTTTCGTCCCGGTTTTGCTTCCTATGGTTCGAGACTACGAAACAAAGCAGTTGAAACGATCACGCCCGATTATGCGTCCTATAGATGTTTCTTCTTTTTTTTGCTTCCCTAGTAACGCATAATGGTATCGTCATAACCGGTGTCATACAGGCCACAAAGCAAGGCAAGACGTCGTCTCCAGCGGATTTTTCAAAGCTTTTATTTTTCCCAGTAACCAACACCACTTACCAGATTTAGTTGGCAATGGCATGGGCACGGCGGCGGTCACGCTCCTCAGCGATGGAGAGCTAAAACATAGTTAGAAGGTGAATTTCAAACCGAGAGGAGTGGATAACATACCTTGACACCCTTGCCCTTGGGGAGGGAGATCCAGGGCTTGTCCTGGCCGATGACGAAGACGTTGGACTCACGGGTGGCGAAGGAGTTGTCAATAGCGTCCTTGATGTGGACGATGTTGAAACCTCCGTCGTGGCGCTCACGGTGAGTGACAACACCAACACGACCCATGTTACGACCACCGGTGACCATGCAGACAACACCAGTGTCGAAGCGGACAAAGTCGGTGATCTTGCCGGTGGCAAGGTCAACCTTCACGGTGTCGTTGACACGGATGGCGGGGTCGGGGTAGCGGATGCTGTAGACGATCATTAGCACAACCTGTTCGCAGACGGTGTTCTCCTTACTGAATGCCCAGCAAAGAGATCCTCTTTGGAATGTTCAAGTTCGTATGTCCTCCGCCGATCAACCAAAGCTTGGTCCAACGACTGAATGACGCGGAACTTGTGGAGAGCATGCACTCACGTTCTCGCATCGTGCGTAACCAAGAATGGGATCCCGCCCTTGCCGAGCTGCACACGCTTGACCTTGCACAGCTTGTACTCGGCCTCCTCAGCCTGGATACGGTGGACGGTGAAACGGCCCTTGGTGTCGTAGATGAGGCGGAAGTTCTCGCCAGTCTTCTCGATACCGATGACGTCCATGAAACCGGCAGGGTAGGTGGGATCGGTGCGGACCTTGCCGTCGACCTTGATGAGGCGCTGCATCATGATCGCCTTGGTCTCACGGCCGTTGAGAGCGTACTTCAGACTAATCAACCGGGCATGTTAGCGAACGCGTCCTTCTTCGCCGAATGTCATCCAAGAGGTCGCCGTACCGGTTACGAATGAAGACGATGAGGGGCAGGCAGTCCCGGAGCTTGTGAGGACCGGGGGAGGCCTTGGGAGCATAGGTTCCGGACATCTTGTCCAGGAGCCAGTGCGAGGGCGCGCTCAGGCGCTTCTGGTGCTTCTTACTGTAGCCATTGTGGTCAGTCTCAAATTTTTCCCGTCACCCAACAGCATCGTAAAATCATCGGCGACGAGGTCACGGCGGTTGAAATTCGTGACCCTTTGTCGCCGAGGATTTGAAAATCATTGGAAGCTCAATGGTGAGGTACTCACGGTCCGCGAGGCATCTTGACTGCTTTGTCGACTTAAGCCCGGTAAGTTGTCGGAGTGTCGCGAAGGAGAGGAGGCAGCAAAGACAGGGAGAGCCAGACTGATATCCAATCCCGCCCGCAAAACTCGCTTAGTGGGTGGTGCTGTGGGCTTAGCCCTAGCGCTAGATTAATTTCAGACCCACTCTGATTATCTAACGACGATCCAGATGGGAATCAAATCACGTGACAGTTCATTTATGCCTTATGGTTCAGGCCCAATTTCGGTCTAGATTTAACTTAAGCGCAGGGTCCGTTAAATCTCACGTTGTATTGACGGCACATAATGCCATATTCCTCGTCCCGGACGAGTTTGGTCTCTCAAGGTCGGGTTGATGAGAACTTTGTTACACTAGGCCCCGTGCAGGATTCCACCCTGGCTAGCAATTCTGGCTTTCCTGATGTCTACGCAAATGCAAGAGCCGAATATTTCCATCCGCTGTGGAAAGAATGGATGATTGTTATAATTAAGCATTCTTATTGTAGCTGGCATTTGGGCGGTCTCGCATAACACCCGGCTGCGTTACTGCTACATTAATGAAATGCTACAATATTGAAATTTTCTACCCTGAACATGACGGTCGAAGGATATATTTAGAATGGTATCTAACGCTTTTTACCGCTATATGCTCAAATCTACATGTCTTTAGATATAGCCCTTGATGACAGCAACCTCGGCATTGAGGATGGACGACCCAGCAGCTCCGAGGACAGTGTTGTGAGAAAGGGCCACAAATCGAAGATCGAAGAAGCCACCCTGGGCGCCCTCGCGCACACGTCCAACGCTAACGGTATAGCCGCCAGAGATGTCCCGGTCAAGTCTGGGCTGGGGTCTGTCGGCCTCGTCGAATACGCGGATAGCTTCCGCAGGTGCAGAGGGAGCACCCAGCTTCTGAGCCTCCGACTGGTATTCACGCATGGCCTGCACAACCTCTTCGGCACTGGGACCGGGGCGGTTCTTGAACCGCAACGAAACGAAGGCCATGTGACCATCCGTGACTCCGACACGGGTGCACGTAGCGCCGATACGGAGGCCGGCCTGTTCCTCGAAAGAAGTGGCATCAGAGCTCAAGCCACCCAGAATCTTCTGGGCCTCGTTCTCAAGCTTGTCCTCCTCTCCGCTGATGAAGGGAATAACGTTGTCCATGATATCCATGCTAGGAACGCCGGGATAGCCAGCTCCCGACAATGCCTGCTCGGTGAAGACCTCGACCTCCTCGACGGGGCCGAACTTGGCCTGGAGGGCCGCGAAGGGGATGACGACGCCAATGACAGCGCAGTTGGAGTTGCAGACGAGAAATCCCTTCTTCAGGCCGAACTCCTTTCTCTGATGAGGGATCAAATCCAGATGGTGCGGGTTCACGGTGGGGACGACGAGGGGCACCAAAGGATGCTTGCGGTAGTTCTTGGCGTTCGAGAAGACGGGGATTTCGGCCTTGATGAACTCCATTTCTGTATGAAAGTGTTTGTGTTAATGTTGAGATCTCAATCCGTAGCGCAATGTGCAATTGACGTACCGACATCACCGGCCACGTCGCTGTTCAGTCCAGAGAAAACGAGGTCGCAATCAGCGAACTGCTCGGCCTTGCAATCGCGCAGAACGAGGTTGCTGAGCTTCTCAGACATGGCAGTGGTCTGCTTCCACTTCACAGCATCCTTGTAGCGTTTGCCTGCGGAACGCTCCGAGGCGCCGATAGCATGTAGTTCGAGGAAGGGGTGGTCTGCGAGCAAGAGGATGAATCTTTGGCCAACAGAGCCAGTGGCGCCGAGGACACCTGTTGATTATAAGCTTGCGCCATTGATGTGATTCCGGAATTTGAGTCTCGAACGTACCGCACTTCTTCTTGGGATAGGAAGTCATCTTGATCGGGGACGCGATGAGTCAAAGTGCGGTCCAAATCTGTTCGGCATTAACGTCAGTCGCAGTCTCTTATATCATAGTATAGGCGGTTAAGCGGACAGAATCTTGAAAGTCATAATGCAGGAAGAGAAAAATATTCCGAACGACAGAGGCTATGAACAACAGCGATCTGATACCCAGCGGGCTTGACTCATGCCCCGCAAGCGGCCCTGAACAAGTCGATGGGCTGCTGCCATCAATGCTGGGTAAAATGAGAAGAGACAAATGGAAGTAACAGGGAAAAAGCAGTACTCAATTGGCAACACATGTACTCACCTCAATGCAGATGGATGATGCGAGAAATGTTACTTGTGGCAATCTGGACCAGAGCAGCGATATCGCTCCCGACGGAGGGGAGATATTCGCCCCGCGGTGAGTCAGCGGGTCTTAGTAACTAGTAACTTGATTCGGAGTCAGGGGACCAACTCCGGTTGGAGGAGCCATGTTCTCCCCATAAATTTTGTCTATTTATTGACATCTCTATAGGGCACCCACACTGGTGCAGCAATGTGTCGGATCTATACACAGTTCACGGTACAATGCCGTAGGCAACTTCTGCCAGAGGAAGGAGACTAACTCATTTCTTCCGCTCAAAATCGAAGATTTTCCCCGGGTTTAATAACCAGTTAGGGTCCAAGGCTGTCTTGATGCTTCGCATCACGTCGATTGTGCAGGGACCGAGCTCTTTTGTCAAGGACTCTTTCTTGCCCAGTCCTACACCATGTTCACCCTGGTTGATGTTAGCCATACGTCCTCTCTCTATCTGAGTCGAGATATCTTACCGTGCAAGATCCTTCCATCTCAAGGGCCCGATCAACCATATCGTAGACGACTTTCTCGACACGCCGTCGCTCCTCGGGGTCATGGCGATTATACATGATGCTGGCGTGGAAGTTTCCATCACCAATATGTCCAAGAATGCTGGCGAAAATGCCCAACCCGTCGAGGTCCTCCTTCGAGCGTTCTGTGACGACATTAGTCTCAGTTTATGGAATACACCCCGCAGGCAACTTACCGATGATATCAGGGAGCCTAGAGATCGGAACAGCGACATCTGTAGACCATACTTCTGAGCCTTCCTTCCGTAGCGCCATCATACTCCACAACGATTGCTTTCTTGCGGACCATAAATCATGAGCTTCCCGCTCGGTTTGAGCGAACTCGAAAGATGCGGCATTGTTCTTCTTCGCGAGGTTTGTGGTCAGGTTGATGCTGTCAGCAACTCCGGCAGTGGTGCCAGAGAACTTGAAGAACAGCGTAGGCAATTCTGCCCAGGTGCGTCCCGTACCCCCAGCACGGTTGATGACATCCATTTGCACATCATCCAAGATCTCCATACATTGCACGTGAACACCCTTCTTGATGACCTGCATGGCGGTTGACGCAGCATCACGCATAGTTGGGAACGCAACTACCCCCACGCGAGTCTCCTCTGGAATCGGAGCCAGTTTCAGTGTCGCTTCGGTGACAATTCCGAGTGTGCCCTCTGAGCCCACGAACATCCCCGTCAGGTTATAGCCAGCCGAGGTTTTACGAGGGCGCTGGCGCGTCTTCATGACGCGACCGTCTGCCAGGACCACAGTGAGGTTGATCACCCAGTCTTTCATGGTCCCATACCGTACCGCATTCGTTCCGCTGCAATTCGTGCCAATCATCCCGCCGATCATGGCCGATGGGCCGGGATCCACAGGGAAGAAGAGACCGCTATCCTTGATCTTTTCGTTCAAATCCATCCATTGAATTGAGGGCTGAACGACGATATCCATGTCGTCCTCGTGGAGCTCCAGTATGTTGTTCATCAAAGCGAAATCGATTGTCATACCACCGTAGGGGGCGGAGAAGTTCGCCTCGAGACTAGACCCTCCGGAGAACGGAACCATGGGCATCTTGTATTTGTGACAGATTTTCGCAATCTCCACGACATCGGCTGTGCTGCTGGGGTAGGCGATCGCAACAGGTAGCCGATCTGCGTTCAAGCTCGACCATTCCGAGAAACCGTGTCGATGGAGGTCATCCTCCTCGGTGCTCACCGCATCATCACCCAGCTTGGCGCGCACTTCGGCAATTGCCTTAGGAAATAGAAGTTAGTGATTCGGGTCAATTGCACGAGCGACATGTATGATACGAATGAATAGGCTGTGTGATACCTTTTCAAAGTCCTGCATCGTTCCATACTGGGGCTTCTTGGGGCCCTGTTCCTGTGGCTTTTGGCTCAGGACAGCGCCCGCATAGCCTGCACCGGCAGCCAGGCCCGAAACCAAGAGCGTCCGGCCTGCGGACCAGGAGTTGGTTGAGCTAGAAGATGATCCCGAGCTCCCAGAGTCTTTCCTCTGTTCATTTTGGCTGCCATTTGCGCTGGCACTGTTCAATCGAGCGAATCTCGCGCCCGCAGGCAACGAAGGTTGCGAAATTTGGGGCCGGCCAAGGGGCACGCGGGGGCGTGCGGGGAACCCCCGAGGTAGACGCGAAAGTGTTCGCATGACGCCGTCAGTCGAGAGAAGGGAGGGAAAGGGGGAAGTGAAGACTATAAGTATGATAGCAAGGAGTCGGAAAGGTGCTGAACGTTTAATTTCTGCGGGGGTAAACCTGCGTGAGGGGGTGCGACGCTAGGCTTTCAAGTTTGCCGTATACGGTTGGTAAACACGCCATCATCGGAGCAGATGATGAGTCTCTTAAGTTCCTCATGTCCACTCGGAACTCGGCCGAATGGCTAATCCCTTCTGTGGGCGACAAGACTCAATGGGATCGAGAGACAGCTATCGCTCCTGCGGCATACTAACGACGGCTCTGGGGATCGGGAATCATGGGTCCAGGGCCAGCCCCCACGCCATCCCCACGCGGTGTCATGGGGCGCTCCAGAGGAGAGAACTCGGCATAAATCCGACAACCCGGAATTAGAGCCGTCACGCCAAAGTACATGGCTACTAAGTACCTTCAGTCACTCCATAAATTCAGCTTAGATATTTCTATGTAGCTGGGTATCTCAACTTTTCAAAGTTCTCTTGCGCCCGCTCTCTGCTCTCCCTTCGCTCTGCCTCCGTCGGCTCCTCGGGATCATCCCGGATCAATTCCTGCAACATCTCCACCTGGGACCAAGTAGAAGAGAGATAATGGTCCAGCTACCAGCGATGTAATTGACATGGCATGCTTCATGTTAGGGGCAGGTGTCATCGATGAGAGACCTTGTAGTTGAGCATCTGTTCTCGTGAAGAGTCGACTGAAAAAAAGAGCCCTTCAATGATGTTGCCTCTAGAGGGGCGTATTGTAGTCTGGTTTGAACTTTTCAATAACAACGTGTACTAGTCAATTGCCGTCTAGGTCTGCCAAACCATATTGTCAAATGGATGATCTTACTCACTCCCCTGGCGTGGCTGTTAGGGGCGTGGGCATCTGCCTAGCCAAGAGTGCCTTGCGGCTGGGTGGTAGGATTGATAGGGGATAAGACGGATTTAATGGGGCTCTTTGGCCCCGTCTAAGCCTCAAACAGAATTAAGCCAACCTGCAGTGGAAGTGATGGCGTCCACGCTATCTCCGGAAGGGTGATAGAGCATCCATCACCTCTGCCCCGGGACTATCTTCTATGGTTTGGAGGAAGAGGTTCCCAGACTGTCCATATGACTGAACGTTTATATAACCAGAATTTCTCTTAATCAACGCTCCCATTGATTTCCCACAGACATGCATTTCTATGCCCCGGATGACTGGGGGGCGCTTAGAAGCAATCTCCCCTGTCTAACTGGTGTTGCAGAAATCTTACTCTGACTGAAACCCTCCGGCCCGTGCCTAATTCATTGGTTAACTTATGTGAGCTAATGATTCGTCCCTAGCAGAGCGTCTAAAATAGCCAGCTTTGATGGATTCCCCTCTTAAGCGACGTTGCTGGTGAGAATTTTTGCATCGAGAACCGTCACCTCAAATTATTGCAGATGACTTGGCTCGTTTTTGCCGTTGAGTGACCAAGGTATACCGGGCCTAGATCAACATCAGGTTGTCGACATGTCCATCACGGCGACCCCGCTCACAACCACCTTCACCCCGGCACCATCATGCCTGACTGATTATTACATCTGGAATTCCACGGATATCGGCTCCTGCATTGTCGGCGGATCAACGCAAACGTGCAAATACATCAGCCTCGGGCCACCCAGCACATCAGCTTGTCTACCATCGGGCTATGAGCCATCCTCAACGGCGTATTTCTCCCCAGGAATTTGTCCCTCTGGCTACAGTACAGCCTGTTCAGACGTAGTCAGCGTCGGCTCACTGACCGAAACAAGAGCAACATGCTGTCCAAGGTGCGTGGGAAACCACCCGAGCCTGATTCGTTACCCTCATTCCTGACTCTATCCGGTACACAAATAGCGGCTATAGCTGCCAGACGGAGACCTCAGGCTGGCCGTGGTACGCCGACCATGCATGTACCCAGGCGCCTTCGTCTGGAGAAATCTGGAGCTACACATCCAGCGTTAGTGACGGATGGTATACGGGAACGTCGATGGGGGGCAAAGGGGCAAACGCGTATGGGATAGCGATCCGATGGCAGTCGACCGATTTTCAGGCGACTCCTACAAGTGCCTCGTCTACTACCACGACAGCAGGCCAGCCGGCAGGCAACACGCCCGATACATTACCAAACAACTCGAGCCATGGGACTACTTCCGGTACTTCGCGTGGACAACTGGTGGGGATTGGCATCGGGGCTTCTTGCGGCGTTCTGGTGCTCTTCGCGCTCGGGATTTGGTTATATTGCGTTATCAGACGCAGGCGTGCGAAGCCCGCAGAGAATCCACAAGGACCGGTTATGTGGAGTGTACCTCGCAACGACGGCGCACCCTCTGAGCTGCAGTCGTCTGAGCCGGCCAAGGAGATGTATGCAGGTCCGGTACGGCAAGCACCTCCAGTCGAGTTACCGGCGGACCAGCCGGAGATCAGCAATGTTCGGGGGGATCGGTATGCCTGATGAACTGGGAGTCGGACGGGAGAGATCGATACCACGTGATGTGGTATCTTGTAAAACGTTTATTCTATTCCGTAGAATATATATTTGTCTGGTGCACATTTGTATCATTCAACTTCAAATGGATGACAGGATCAACTCATGGTGCTCTGTTCTGGGAGCATAGATTAGGCCTGGCTGTTGATGGGGCAACGGGCCGGCCAAAGACCTCATGTTTCTTTCCCTCCCAACGTCACCCACAGCAAGCAATCAACCACCCAATGATCTCATGAAAGAGGGTCCAGAACTACCCCAATATTAATATTTGCGGGGAATTTAGTATTTGCCAACATGCAGGATAATATCGAAGCCCTGGGCCGCGAAGTAGCGCGCATTGTTACAGCTCCATATGCGCCCTCACTCCAGGTAAAGCAGACCGGCTGGAGCATAGCACCCCTAGTGGCGCAACTAATAGTCATCGTAATTTAGGATCTCTATGGCATAGCCCGTCATCCTTCCTTGTCTCAGATCAAGCTATGGGCATCGCACAAACCATGCCAAGTCGGTGCCTTGGTTGATGTCCTTGTTGACGGGTTATCGCGCTCTAGCTACGCAGTTAATCTGCTGCAAATATTTAGTAAGTTCAATGACATCCTCATGTCTGAATACATTCTAATAGGGGATAGTGCAAGCCCCAGGTGCTCGTGATGCTTTGCTGGAGCGCTACCCGTATATCCTTGACCAGTTCCTTCAGAAATCTATTGAGGAAGGCCAAGGGGAGGTTAGTAACTCAAAGCTACATCCTATCTACCTTACAGCCCAATTTTCTGCAGAAAGACATTGACCTGTGACTCTCACAGCATATATCAGCATGCATCTCAATTCTCTCGTCCCCCCTTCCAGCGAGTTTCGTGACTCCCGCTAGGTTGACCCCGTTCTTCACGAGACTGATCTGTACAATGGGGAACAATCCATGTGCAGAAACCATCCAACCTCTGCACCAATTAATCAGTGGCCTCCATACATCACCAAAGATCTTGTTCGAAATCCCCCAGGAAACAATGTCCAGTCTCCAGATCGAGCTCACGAAGACGCTACGCAATCTGGATGACCATATGGGCAACCTCCTATGTCTGTCTATATTCGCGCAGATATCAGCATCGGGGAGAAAGGCCCAGGATGGAGACACACAATCTCCATCATGGCTGCAGAATATCCACCACTTCTTCGGCCCCAAACGTGGACTGAAGACGTTGGACCTTGTTGTGCTGCGCGTGATCCTGGCTTGTTCCGCCAGCTGCAGTAACCTGACCACCAATCAAGGTGCGGAAAGCGTCCGCCTAGCAATCGGGATTTGCGACAGCGTGGAGCAAGCGCAAAGAGACGCGTGGGTCGGAGCGAACCGTCCTAAGATTGCGAAGCTCTGCGAGAAGGTTACGCGAAGCGGGATCAGCCCCAAAGTCCAGATACTTGTATGATATTCCAAGGAAAATAACGTGCGTATCACTCTTTACTCACGTGTTATAGGGCGTGGCTTTCTTGACCGCGTTGCTTCCACCTCCCGTAATATCGCCTGGCATATCGGGAACGGCATTGCAGTGGCTTGTGTCAAAGGACAGTAGGCTAGTCTTGGATGTCTTGTCGCTGGATATGATCTCACGAATGACGAATACGGCCGCCGTAAGTAGAGTACTAAGATATGCTGTGATGAGTGCTAACAGCCCTTTCAGGTGTGCCTGGGGCAGTCTGCAATTTGCAGCCTATTGAACTATGTCATCTCTTCATTAAAAACGGGTTCTTTCACGCATACCGCCAAACTTGACATGGTTCAGCTGTCGACGGCGATTATCTCTGGACTACGGAGCCTTGACGCCACTTTCTTCCAGACAACGGTTGCGAAGCAAGCACACAGGCACTTTACTGAAAGCATAACCCAGCTGATGGAGAGTTTCCCACGACGACCGTCTCCGTCACAGTGTCAAGACTTGAATACCTGTCCCGCCTCTCTCGCTAACATGGAGAATGAGCTTCTCTGCGACGTCTTTGCCCTGTTCATTCGCTCGTCGCTCTTACCGAGCAGTGAACAAGATGCGTCTTCCTCGACAGAACTGAGAATCTTACAAACTTTCATGAATAACGCACGAAAAACGCTTTCTAACGCCACTTGCACATTCTCTCAAATTCAGCCAATGACTCTCCGTGAGTCACTTCCTGCCCTAAGGACACTGGAGAAATCAACTAGTGCGCGACAAGACTGGCGCGTCGGGCTTGCAGAGACCCTGGCGCTCAACGCGCAGGCATCGCAGGAGACGATGATTCGGAAGGTCGAAGAAATCTGCCACGATTTCGAGAACCGGTGCAGTGACATTGAAGCACCGCTCCGAGCCGTCGAAGCAGAGCGGGACAAGGCCACACAGGAGGCCGAGGAAACGCGGCGTCTCAATCGTGAATTGGAGCTACAACTGCAAGAGGCATCTGAGACCATATCCGCCCTCCATCAGGAAGTCGCCAGCCTCGAGAACCACGCAGAGACTGCTTCGGCCCAAATTCGAGAGCTATCGGAACGCCTTGATGCAGTTCGGAAAGAGCTGGAAGAACACCGGCGGGAATCCCAAGACTCTGCCAGCAGCGAGCGCGAAAAGGCCAGGACAAGGGAATTGGACTTGATTGCTGCTGTGACCGAAAAGGAGGATCAATTGGAGGGGCTGCAAGATGAGATCCGCGAGAAAGAGAGCACCAATACGGAACTACGGCAGGCTCTGGATGCCGTGATGGAAGAAAAATCTTCTCTACTTGAGAGCAAGGATGCTCTAACGCAGGAAGTCAACAGAGTCCAGCGGCAAACAGGAGATTTGGAAGCGGCTTTGGTACGGAAAGACGAAGAAATCGAGCGCTTGCTAGCGGTGAAAGAGGACACAGAAGCTCGCGCGGAGATTCTACAGAATAAGGTAAGGCATCCTGTGAATGAACTTTGGGGTGGATGATGAGGGCTAAAGATTTCTTTGCAGCTGAATGAAGAGGTTACAACATCGGATAACCTCAAGTCTGCGCTCCACAAGGCCGAGGATGGTTTTAGTTTGGAACTAAAAACAGTCAGAAAACAATTTGAAGAGCGGATTCGGGAGGTTAAAGCAGAGGTATGTTTCCCTCTAATCTGTTGGTAGGGTGTTCTAATTTCAAACGTAGTGCACGCAGCGAGACGACGAAATCTCTTCCCTTCA
This sequence comes from Aspergillus sp. MEXU 27854, assembly GCA_019721355.1. Classification (NCBI taxonomy): domain Eukaryota; kingdom Fungi; phylum Ascomycota; class Eurotiomycetes; order Eurotiales; family Aspergillaceae; genus Aspergillus; species Aspergillus sp. MEXU 27854. The sequence continues at coordinate 1,383,257 of JAGMTT010000008.1, read as the reverse complement.
GCGCTCTATGCAGACGGCCGCAGTCAGCGCCACCAAAGAGCTTCAAGCAAAGGACAAGAGAATCCAGTGCCTAGAAAAGAAGGTGAGAGCGTAAATTGAAGCGAAAACATGAGCCATACTAATATTGTCAGGTACAACATCTACGAGACGAGCGCGCAGCTAAAGCACGGGAATTCTCCGAGGCTCAGCAACATATTGGGAGACTCATGAATGTGATGGGATTTCAAACGGGACCAACCAGCTCGAGCACGTCGCACAAACAATCGCGAACCAGGTCGACTGCAGGACCACCACAGCCCACGCCGCATGAACAAACGCGGTCAGCGGGATACACGCAAACCGCAGGCGATGACTTGGCGGACCTGTCCTTCGAATCGGACGGTTCTGTCGCTGGAAGACGCAGTCCAAAGAGACACCGGGATAATGCATTTCCCTCAGGGAAGACACCGCGATCGTCTCAAGCGCTTGAGAAAAAACGAATTTCTGTTTGTCCGAGTGGTGCAGAAGATCGGCGAGAACGGAGAGCTCTGGGGGAAGCCGACCAGAACAGCCAGAACAGTCAACCCAGCACCCAAGGAAGCAGAAAATCTGCTTCTAGTCAGCGCAGGAGTTTCCAAGCTGCTCAGTTCCATGGGGACAGGGACGAAAATCTTTTCCGGGATATCGACTCGGATATGGACCTGGAGTTCTCGAAGGAATTCATTTTTACCAGCACGCCTACAGCAGAAACAAACAACGCGCTTGCAGAGGTTCGCCGTTGATGAGCTTCTCAGTTGACATGAGATATGATTTGATTGATTTATCAGCGTCTGTGAATTTGATTTCCCTGGTATAATATACTTATTTTCACTTATCCTTTGATCTAGGTGTCTCATGGACCCTGGCAGTAGACATCTTAACTAACTTTAGATCAAAATGGATCTATATCTTTCATCCTCAGACCTTCTCGGACCGTTTTCTCTTTGTTTTCAGCAAGGATACCCACAGGGCGCTAAGCTCACGTACATAGGCATTAAATGATATATAGGTCTCATTTCGCCATAGCTGCACAGGTTTTGGACTTGAAGACGCGCGATACTTAATCCTCATCTCCAGCTGTCTCTATCCACTGTGTGTCTTTGCTTCAGAAACCCATCTACAGTGATGTGGAACCGAACAAACATATGGAACTCTACGAAGGCAGTGGAGAACGGGTTAGATAACTGGTCAGGATGGAGCAAGAGTCAATTGAAGGCCAGTCCAGGATGCAACGGTTGGAAGAGAGAGGAAGACGCAATGGAGGACAAAACACGAAGTGAAGGGAACATTCACCCTCACCTACTCGGCCAAGTGAGAAACTCAATAGTTTCTGTCAATGACAACCACCTCAGCCCTCGACCTCACCAGTTTACCCCTCGCCGTCCTCGCCGACGCCGTCGAGCTGGTCTCCGCCAACAGTCATCTGCATCAGACTCCACGTCACTTCCCCCTCTCCCATCGTCCTCCTCGTCCACCTTCTCCTCTTACTCCTCCTCCTCGTTTTCTTCCCCGGCCTCTCATTATCCGACTCGTCGGTCAAGACCCTCCAGGATGGCGAAGAATACGGGATATCAAGCTCATCCCCCCGGGAAACAACATCGGCCGCCCTTCAATCACTCGTCCCAGGTGAAAGCTCCGTGGGAGCTCTGGGACTCACTGGTAATCAGTCTCAGCAATCTCCCAAAGGAAATCAATGCGTACATCCTCTGGGCAGCATTTGAAAAGTATGGGAATATCTACTCAATCGATATCTTCGAGGATGCCCAGGGAAACAAAGAGTCGAAGGGCAAGATACGCTTCAAGTAAGTACCATACATAACTCATGGGGGCTCTCCTCACCGCGAGTAGACCGCCTCCAAAAGAAGGGTTCTGGAACAGACCATATAGGATCAAACTGCCTGATGGCCGGGCATGCATTATCTCAGTGGCCCTCGAAAAGAACCGCTTGGATCTGGAGGTTCCCAGTCCAACTCGTCGCGATATACGCTATCCTGCTGAATTGGTAATTCCCCTGAAAGCTTCTACCGTCACACCTTCATATACTCACCTTGTACAACTATAGAAAATGCCGATCTCGAGCATGTACATCGGGGTCCTGAGTGACGAGACGACTATGCTGCCAATGCGCGCAGTCAACTTCACCGTCCGCACTTCTCCTTTGGTTCTCGATTTGAGAAGCAGGGCTTTATGGATCTACTTCGATCTCCAAATCGTTTCTCTTAAAGAGAAGGACAAGTCGGATGTCTTCACACAAGAGTATCGGCTCAAAATCCCCTTGGTCCAACTCACTCGAATCTTCCAGGCAGAGATCCCAGAGTCCGGTGACATAGCGCAATTCATCTTCTTAGATTCTCCTCCAATTTACCATCGACGGATTAATAACGTTGCGGATACCTTCGTAGACGATACCAATTGGAGAGAGTCCGACACCTGGTTCCGGCAGACACATATCGTTCACAACCCGCACCAACACGCTTCCCTTCCAGTTGGCCTGAAAAAGAACAAGCCGGTTATTGATATCGGTATTTCCTTCCATGGTTTGGTAATTATTTGTATAGTTGACTAACTGTAGCTTCTGCTGCGGCAGGCCGTTGGAACGCTCTGAGGATAACGTACTCTAATGCTGTCTCGAAGACAAAAAATTTCCAACTGCTTTGCGATATCCTGAATGACTACAACATCAAGATTGAGCATACTGATCGGTTCACTCTCTGGGATAAGGACATACCACCTCCGATCTGGCAATGGATTGATCCTACAGATTCTCGTCCATCCAAGGAGGCTTCCATGGCACTGATTGACCTTATAGATCACGACTACATCCATCTTCCATTCTCAGTTCGTTATCAGCTTGAAGTCTGTATCTGCAACGGGTACCTTTCCGAATATGCAATGCCGCGTGAATTTGCTATCAAGCTGTCCGAACTCGGGGAGACGCAAGCGAAAAAGCTCTTGGAACATGTGGCCACCCAAAAGCGAGTCTATCATGATCCCATGAAGATCTTTGACCTGAAGTTCATCAAAGGCGCCACAAATGCGAAGACTCCTCCATACTGTTGCTACATCCGTTCGGCCCGGGTGACACCAAGCACGGTCTACTACGAGACGCCGTCAATGGATATGTCCAACCGGATTATCCGACACTACATCGAGCATGCTGATCGTTTTCTCAGAGTGCGATTTACCGACGAGAAATTGCTTGGGCGTATTTACTCGACCACCGACAACACCATGGACGAAGTATTCACCCGTGTCAAGAGAACATTGGCCAACGGTATCGTCATCGGGGATAGGCGCTATGAGTTCCTGGCGTTTGGAAACTCCCAATTCCGTGAGCACGGTGCCTATTTCTTTTCTCCATTGCCCAATCTCACCGCTGCGAATATCCGAGCATGGATGGAGCACTTTGACGACATTCGTAACGTTGCGAAGCACGCCGCAAGGTTAGGACAGTGCTTTTCAACCACACGCGCGATCTTTGGCTGTCCCGTCAACGTACAGGAAATTGATGATGTTGTGCGCAATGGACACACTTTCTCAGACGGTGTGGGAAGGATATCGAAATTTCTGGCCCAAATGGTGATGTCCGAACTAAAGATCAAAACGCCCAATGGCGAACCTCCCTCCGTCTTCCAATTCCGTCTCGGGGGCTGCAAGGGAATCTTGACGGTTTCTTCCCAGGCACAGCGTCAGGAAGTCCACATCAGGAAGAGTCAGGCCAAATTTACTTCGACTCACAATGGGCTGGAAATCATCCGATGGTCCCAGTTCACCGCCGCAAGCCTCAACAGGCAGCTCATAATAGTGTTGTCGACCCTTGGGATTAGGGATAGAATCTTTCACGAGAAACTCAGGGCCGTTCTATGGGGGCTCAACGAGGCTTTGAAGAACGATGCAACGGCTATCCTTTTGCTCAGAAAATACGTTGATCCCAATCAGAGGACTCTCACCATTAGCCAAATGGTAGTTGATGGTTTCAGAAAAGCAGAGGAACCCTTTGTGACATCTGTGCTGACGTTGTGGAGATCATGGCATCTCAAATATCTCAAGGACAAGGCTAAAATCATCATCGACAAAGGAGCCTGTGTCTTTGGCTGCATGGACGAAACCGGAACGCTCAAGGGCTACTTCCACGACAAGATACCGGACAAGGATGCCCCATTCGAGCAGAGGTTTGCCGCCCTGTCCGAAATTTTCCTGCAGATACCCAACCAAGAGAAAGGCGGCAAGTACGAAGTCATCCAAGGCATGTGCATTCTCGCCCGCAACCCGTCCCTCCACTCTGGAGACATCCGAGTGGTGAAGGCCGTCGACGTCCCGGCGCTCCGCCACCTTCATGATGTAGTGGTCTTGCCTCAAACCGGTGACCGAGACATTGCAAGCATGTGCTCGGGCGGGGACCTCGACGGAGACGATTATGTAGTCATCTGGGATCAGGATCTGATTCCTAAGGACTGGTTCCGACCCCCGATGAACTACGCGACCAACAAAGCCCGCGACCTGGATCACGATGTGACAGTGGACGAGATCACTTCGTTCTTTGTCACGTACATGAAGAATGACTGCCTTCCTACCATCGCACACGCCCACCTCGCCTGGGCAGACCGTCTCGACAACGGGGTAGATGAAGAAAAATGCATCCGTCTGGCCCAGCTTCACTCCGATGCGGTTGATTACAACAAGAACGGAACGCCGGCGCACATGACGCGCAATTTTGAGCCTCTTCTCTGGCCACATTTCATGGAGAAGAAGACGGACAGGAAATACAAGTCCGGGAAAATCCTAGGTCAGCTCTATGATGCCGTGGAACGGGTCGACTTTGTCCCCAGTCTTGAGAAGCCCTTTGACGCGCGGATTCTCAAGTGCCGAATCTCTGTCGCGGAAGGCCTCTACCAATTCGCGAGAGACATGAAGAAAGATTACGATACTGCACTCCGTCGAATCATGGCCCAACACGAGATCAAGACCGAGTTCGAAGTCTGGTCAACCTTCGTCCTGTCCCATGCCAACATGAGCAAGGACTACAAATTCCACGAGGACATCGGTATGCTGTCATCTTCCCTCCGTGAGGGCTTCAAACGGGAATGCTATGTCAAAGTTGGAGGCCGCGAATTCGAGCGCGTGGCGCCCCTCGCTGTGGCGATGTACCGCGTTACCCATGAGGAAATGAAAGCGGCCCTGGAAAAGCATTGCGCTGGGTTCTCCGAGGATGTGAAGACCTTCCAGGCCACAGGACCGAGCATGGAGCAATTGCCGCTGATCAGCTTTCCGTGGATATTTCCTCGTGTTCTGGGGCAGATCGCTGTCGGATACTACGACGAGGAGGAGCCAGCGCCCGCTTTTGCCGATGGAAAACCTGAAACGGTCATCTCCGAACCTGGTCAGAATGGAAATCCAGACGAGACGGAGAAGCCCAAGGAGGGCACATCGCCGGCTGAGACCACGCAGAAAGCCTATGAAGATCATTTTGGGCTATTCGAGGGCGAGGATATAGCCCTGCAGACATCTGTTCGTGAGGCGACACCGGGAGGAGTCCTCGTGGGCAAAGATAATGGGACTGTCCAATCGCTTGATGAGCTCCTCGATTTTGGTCTTTCCAATATTTCGGTCTCGTCCGCATCGGCCTGCGAACAGGTCCCCGATACGACCGTCGCTGAGGGCATGAGCTTACTAGATCTCAATGATCAGGTGCAGCAAGGTAGCCAAGGCCCAGTTGAAATCGAAGAATCGGTGGGCGAGACGGTCAGCCAGTCGAAAAAGGAAAAGGATGAATCCTCGAGGGCCTCTGTTGAACTCATAGAAACTGACGTTGAGCCAAGCGTTGAGACCAAGGTATCGACGGCTGTTCAGCTTGTGGAGGTTGATGTTGAGCCAAAGAAAGAGAACAGTACAGTTGAAGGGATGGACAACGGACCAGAGGGGAACGATGGACACGAACTCGTGAAGACTGACGTCGAAACCAGGGAATCCATGAAGGAAATGGATAATGGGCCGAACGAGGAAGAGCACGGACAATCTGCAACTATCGAGCCTGTCGAGACTGACGTTGAGCCGAACGCCCTCGATAGGCTCTATGATCTGCTTGGTATGGAATGAATGCATGCCGGGAATGTCTTTTTCTGCTCTGGTTCACGATGCGATGCATTCTGTATCTATCCCTCGAACATAGACTTTAGAGGCTCACGGTGCATGTATTATGCGGACAGTTGATTCAATTAATAGCAATCAGTGGTATCATTTATTTCAACCAAAACAATCACCCTTCAAAGATCAACAAACCACCAGTATCCTTCCGTATGCCTGTAACCCCATCGTAAATCATGTCTACCATGCCAACAGTCTACCATTCCAACTCACGATCGCTCTTGTCTTGCAGGAGTTTGATTACAGGACTCAACACGGCGTCAGTATGCCGCCAATTAGCCATATGTCTCGTGCGAGAGTAAAACACCGGACAATCCTTGCTATCGCACTTCACCTCGTCACCGAAGGCAACGCCCATGCACGACCGGCACACGCGGTTCAAGTCCGCGACCCTCTTCTCCGCCTGTCGCTGCCGGTTGACCAGATCGAGCAACGAAACGTGCGACTGCTGCATGCACTCCCCGCAAACCGGAACGTCAGTGTCGGTGAGCTTCGTCCGGCAGACGATGCAGGCGGACGCCTTCATGTAGGATTCCAGCGTCTTACGCGTATCCTTGCCTGTCGCTGATGACGACGCGGTGCCTTCGACGCGACGGATCCGCTGCACCTTGGGCATCTCGTCGTACCACTGGCGCACGTTCGCGCCGACGAGATTGAAGATCCGCTCCAGCGGCGGAATCAGGTTCTTCGTGATGTAGTACTCGGCGTCGAGGTCCAGCTGCGCGTCGTGGAGGAGGGTTTCGGGCGGCACGCAGCGGTCGATCAGGCGCGAGCCCGGCGCCCCCGTGACAACGACGTAGGGGACGCGTTCGCCGTACTGCGGCTCCGCGCGCGGGTCCTCGAGCATCTTCTTCGTGCTGATCAAGGCGCCGGGCGGGGGTAGGCCTCGCTCGCTGTATGTGCCGAGGCGTACCTCGCGGGCAAAGCAGAAGTCCTGGATGGAGACGTTTCCCTGCAGGATCTTGGTGCATTGCGCCTGGAAGTACCGCTTGACCTGGCTGAGGTCTGCGGTGCGGAAGAGCAGCTTGAGGGCTTTCTCTTCGATTTTCTGCTCGGCGGGAGTGCCGTCGCGGCGGACGGTTTCGATGCCTTTTGCGTCGAATTCGGGCTCCTTCTGGTCGCGGTGCTCGTACTTGAACCCGACGTAGCGCTTTTTTGCGAGCAGAACACACGGGTGGTAGACCTTTTCGAACTTCAGCTTGACCGGGTGCGGGTTGATGGCGGTCACGGCTTTGGCGATCTCCTCGCCAATGTCGAACGCCTCGTTCCGCGAGCGCCCCTTGAGGTAGACGAAGAGGCTGTCGGTGTCACCGTAGACGACCTCTGCGCCCCAACGTTCAACGGAGTGGATCAGCGCAATAGCCTTTTCGAGAGTCTCGCGGCCTGATTGGACGATGCTGTCGGCAATTTCGGCGCAGGGCATGCGTCCGGAGAACGAGGCAGAGGTGTAGCCGTACGTGACATTGGCGATGAGCTTGAGCGCGAGCTGTCGGTTGTTGAGGAGGCGCTGGAGCATCTTGTCGTCTTTGTCCATTTTCATGCCCGTCTTGACCATCACACGGGTCTCCAGGATCTCGGATAGCATTTTTGCGAGGAGCGATATCCGGACTTCCGGTTTTGCGTAGATCATGCCGTTGGGCGCGACATTGATCTTGTCCTTGAACAGATCCAGCAGTCCGGGCTGCCTGGCGTAGTCGGTGAATCCCATTTTATCTCGGCCTCGCCACTGTCGTGCGCGCCCTAGGAACGTGGAATAGCAGTAGTTGTAGGCAATCATAATGCTGGGGTATAGGGACTGGAAATCGAGAACCAAAAGGGGACTGGTATATAAGTCGCTCTGAGGCTCCATCACCAAAGGAAGACATTCGAGGGCGTTCTGCTGACCGACTTGCTTTCTGCTTGGTGAGACCAGAAGGAAATTCTCCGGTTTGGCAATACGAAACATGAGCGATTCGACCTTGAACTGGGATCCCCTGGCGAAGACAGAGTAGAAGTCAACCCCTAGGAGTCTTGCTTGCTCGCTGGTCCTGGGGATCAGTTCATTTGCGTCGATGATCTCGAGATCCATTTGCACGCGGGAAACGAAATAGTCGATGACCTTGAGGATGTTGCGAGGTTTGCCGCTCTTGTACCATTCTGTGAGGTCACAGAATGAGTAATGAGGGATGCGTCGATGCAGCAAGTGGAACACCACATTCTCCATAGTGTACTGGAGCAGGTTCAGCTCGTTCTGCATGGCTCGCCAGATGTTGATCATATGACGCCCAGTAACTCGAATGGAAGAGGTGTGGGTAAACCCCCATCTGTCGGCGTCTTTGCCGAACCGGCCATGTGACTGTGACTTGACCCTTGCCAGCTCTTCACATAGGTCAAAGTCGTATTTCTTGCGGGCTCGCTCAATCACATAGCCCCATGAACCATTGTGGACTTCATATCCGGTAATGATATCGGGGTCATGGAACCGGACGATATCAATGAGTCGATTGATCAACTCGAGCTCTGTGGACTCATGCTCCATCGAAATCTTCAGAGCTTTGGACAACTTTTCTTCCGGTCTATTGCCGTCGCCTTGAAAGATCAGTCCCACATGAGTGCCAGGAAGGTAGCTATTCACGTCCAGAGTGTCGTCCTCTGATTGTATACACCAAAAAAGGCAACAAATTTCATCCTCATCTGGGTTTGGTGATAGAACACCACGTGTGTTGACATGGACCTCGAGGCTCATTGAGCTCATGTACTGTGTTTGATGTTCGACGCTAGTTGACTTGCTTTTTTGGGAATATTTGAATCCGTACTCATTCTTTTGCGTGGGACCTTCGATCTGTGACACGACATTGGGCTTCGTTTTTGGCCCATGCTGGATTGCTTTGGGTTGCGCGGTATGCGCAGCTCTTTGTTCGGCTTCGAACCACTCTATAACCTCAGAGCGAGTGGGGGGCACAGGGGCAAATTCCCAGACTTTACTGGTAGAAAGCTCTCTCAGGCGCTGATCGGCCTTCTCTTGCTCTTGTTTATCTCTTGATATTGGGCCTTGTTCGCCCGTCATGGATGGTGAGCGTCCAGACGGATCAAAGTCCGGAAGGTAATGAATACCGCTGCCCTCGAGTCGAAACTCCCTTCCACCGTAATCGCGTGGTCGATCCGGCACGTCTTCCTCATTGCTGTAATAAGCTTTCTGGTATATGACAGACGGGTAGCCATAGTCGGCAAGAGTGGAAGTAACCTGACTCTGACTAGGACAACTCGGCCGCCAACACAGCACTCGTCTGCTAAAGGGGATATTGAATGTGTTGTAAATCATTGGGCCCAGTTCTAGCAAAAATGGGTTTATTTCGCTCAACCTGGCTTCGAAGGATGACTGCAAGGATGAGCTGACGTCGCCTTTATGATCCCCGGAACTTGAGCTTGGCTCAACAAGCGCCTTGTTTTCTATGATACCCTGCGTTGCCTTGAAGGAGGCACCTTCTTGGCTGTAACGCTGAAGTGTCATAGGATCATTTGGGTTTTTGACGACAGGGAAGTTGAGCCTGCTGTTTTGTTTCTGACTGCTAGGCCCAGAGTGAAGGTTCGACTGAGATGCTGGAGGCCTCGCCTGCGAGGAAGGTTCCCCGTTGTGCGCAATAGGACCAAAATCGGGCATACTCTCAGCCCTGGCATCTTTTGAAACCCCAGTGTAAGCAGTCGAATCTTGGGGTAGCTTAGCTGCGCTTCGCGGGATCTCATCATCGAAGTACCTTCTTCTCTTCGCCGGCGACCCCTGATTTATGTTCTGTGGGCTTTGAAGGACACGTTTGGCTTGGCGAATATCCTTCTTTATGTTCTCTGGAGAGTTCAAGTACTTCAATCTCTCCGAATTACCCGGTAAATCATCGTTTTGGAACTGCATATCCAGAAGCACCATTCCATCCTCTGCAATATCGGTGTAGCCTCCCTCGCTTTCTTCTTCGGCAAAGAGATCAGCAACATTATCATCGTCCGAGTTGTAAGAGCCGTCACTTCCGAAGCGCCAGTCTGTATTTTCTTCACGTGCTTCTTCATTTTCGGGATTCTCGAGGGCCCCCTCCTGTTGAGCCTGCGGATTGGTATCCTGCCTGTCAAGATAGAAATCCTCGACGCTCTCCAGCGCTGTCTTGATGTGTTGCTCAAATGGAGTCTCGGGTAGAAAGTTTCCCACTGTTCTCTCTCTCCCGTCAAATTGACGTCGCTCCTCGGCAGCAATTTCCGCGGCCATCTGAAGGTACTCTTCCTCATGGATCCAGCCGCTTTTTGTATGGTTCCTGGGGTTGGCCGAGAGGGAGACCAAATCTTCAGGGCCGAACGGGCTGCTCCCCGGATCAAGAAGTCCAAGGCGTTTCTTCCGCCGGCGAGTTTCATCCTGCCACAATCCCGCCATACTCGGGACAAGCCGCTCATTGAACGCTATAGGTTGAAGGAACTCGGTGAAGTCATGGTGGATGGGTCGTTCCGTGATTTCCAGGCGATTCAATATGTCTTGAACGCAGACGTCCACCTCGAGCGGGCAGTGACTTTGCTTCGGGAGAGCCGTTTCATCCGAGATACAATCCGGCGATATCGATCGATCATGCCAGCGATGAGACAAATCATTCAATTCCAGCCACTCTGGGACCGGTGCCCGGAACTTGACCTTGCCACATTTCATGTACGCGCAACCGTACAAACTGTAATCGCACATCCACTGAGGGACGTACTGCAGATGGCTTTCGTACGGCTGCAAAGAACGCTTCAGAACGGCGCCCTGGATGAGCAGGTCGGCCAATCTCGTCGTGTAGAGCGGGCTGAGAAGGTAGATCTTGAAGAAGAACCGGTATCCCACATGGTAGCCGTAGAAGGGGACACCCTTCACTAGCGTGATATGGGCGACATAGACAGCTCTTTTATCATACGCGTTGCGACGATAGCTCGCTGCAAGCGCATGATCAATCGAAAGATGCAGACTCCTTATGGCGGAGCGGACTGTAGTGTATTAGCATAGGTTGCGATGAAGACACGCGAAACGCGACCGATAGAGGAAAGGCCTCAACGAACCATCTTCCGGTTGTAAGCTCCCGTCATACTGGACGTAGAGGTACGGAAACGCCCCGTGTACGTGCACGCAGACTTTCTGGCCGGTCTCGGTCGCGCCGAATATTCGGATGACGGGGACTTTGGGCCTGTCATATTTTCCGGCTGCGTCATCCCGGTAGGGAAGAGGAGGATCGAACTCGGTTGGGGTCGCTTGGTAGTGATCCACGCAGTTGAGGCGCACTTGGAAGGGCTCCATCGGGCGAGTTCGAGACAGCCAGCGCTGTCATCGACATGGCCAGGTTGAAACAGAGCTCTCATGTCACTCAGTACTTCGTTATTCGCGTCACGCCATCATCGTATAGTCTCATTGCTGGCGACAGCGAACATGACGTGTAGGAACCAGAAAGAGTTACGCGCTTCGGAGCACGGATAGACGCCAAGTCACGTGTCGGTGAGCCTATCGCAATCCCGATCTTCATCGTCAAGCTCCGCCTCACCACTTCCGGAACAGCGCAGGCCGTTGATTGAGGTCGCGTTCGAATTGGATCAGATCTTTTTACAACGTCATCCGACTTTTTTTTTTACAGAACCTGCTACAGTCTAATCACGATGTCTCGAAAACCGGCCGATGTGGCGTCGAAAGAGCGCAACGAATACATCCCGTCGTTCATCGCGAAGAAGCCGTTCTATGTCCCGGACGACGAATCCGCGAACGACTATCTCGAGCATCAACGTCTCCAGAAGCAGGCCTCGTCCGATCAGTCGAAATGGTACGAGCGTGGCAAGCGCGCCGGTCCAGCGGCCACCAAATACCGCAAAGGCGCCTGCGAAAACTGCGGTGCGATGACCCACAAAACAAAGGAATGTCTCAGTCGACCACGAAAGCATGGCGCCAAATGGACCGGAAAGGATATCCAGGCCGATGAGGTTGTGCAGACGGTAGACCTTGGGTGGGACGCGAAGCGAGATCGGTGGAATGGATACGATCCCACCGAGTATCGCCAGGTAGTGGAGGAATACGAGGAGCTGGAGAAGTTGAAGCGAGCCACAAAACAAGATGCCGAGAAGGAGAAGATTGCAGATGGCGAAATGGATGATGAAGATGCCCCGAACGAAGAGGCCCGGTACGCCGAGGAATCCGATATGGGAAGACAACAGAGCACGGCCACCCGCAACCTCCGTATTCGAGAAGATACAGCGAAATATCTGCTGAACCTCGACCTGGATTCGGCCAAGTACGATCCCAAGACCCGGCGCATGGTCGACATGGGGGCGCAGGAGGACCAGGCTGCCGCACTCGTTGCCGAGGAGAACTTCGTGCGCGCGTCCGGTGATGCTGCAGAGTTCGAAAAGGCGCAGCGGTATGCCTGGGAGGCACAGGAACGCGGGTCCCAGAAGATCCATCTGCAAGCGAATCCCACGTCGGGAGAGATTCTACGAAAGAAGGAGGTGCAGGAAACTGCGGCCAAGAGTGAAGCGCGAAAGAAGGCGTTGCTGGAGAAGTATGGTGGCTCCGAGCATCTTGCGCCCACCCCGCTACGGCAAACGATGGTAACAGAGAACGAGCGGTTCGTGGAGTACGACGAAACTGGAGCCATCAAGGGTGCGCCCAAGAAGGCCGCCAAATCGAAGTATCCCGAGGACGTGTTGACCAACAACCATACGACGGTGTGGGGAAGTTGGTGGCACAACTTTGAATGGGGCTACGCTTGCTGCTATTCCACTGTGAAGAACAGCTACTGCACGGGAGAAGACGGAAAGAAGGCGTTTGAAGAAGCGGATAGAATGCTCATGCTACCGGAAAGTGATGAGAAGGACGAGGCCTCCGCTGAGATTGAGAATGGCGAATCGAGTAACGCAAACGATGCGCAAGATGAGACCGGCACTCGCCAAAATGAGGCCACAACGAAACCGAAGAAGCGGACCCTGATGGAAGTCCAGTCTGGCATTTCAGAGGAAGAGCTGGAATCGTACAAGCGCAGTCGTCTTGCTGCGGACGATCCAATGGCTGCATTTATCGGGAAGGACCTTTGAGCGATGGGTTTCCGCTTTTCATTGGGGGGCGTTTGGTGGTGTTGATCGAAATACCCAGTTAACGTGTACATATAGCCTATAACGTTGGATACCTTAAAAAGTGCATTTATGAGAGAGCATGAGACGAAATAATGCTAGCGACAGACGCCTACAATGATTCCCGAAATGGACTAGAGCGGTGGAGTAGAATCATGTGACGATAGCCCTGAGGTGGTGGTCACGGGACAGGGCACAAGCCCTGGATAGCACCACAACTCGCTTAGCGACCCGGGCCCCCCAGATCCCAGCGCGACACTTTCGATACGCCCAGCGACGACGACAACGACAACCAGCCCTTCAGCGGAATCGCCAGGTAAGTGACCAGCGGACGTGATATGCTGTCGCGTGTTCTTTCATGACCGAATAATCCCGCTGACCATTGTTGTGATTGTTTTCTGCAGTTCCATAATTCAAGATGAGTACGTGCAAATTCGATATCCCAGACGACCCCCAGTCTCCCTCGCCGTCGAGAATCAAAGACAACCCGATATACCGTGAGAACCAGCCGGACTGACACCGATTACAGCGAAGGGTACCTCCAGCTTCGGCAAGCGCCACAACAAGACTCACACCCTGTGCCGGCGTTGTGGTCAGTATTACACTTTTCTCCGAGATGATCCAACCCCCCGACGAACATCGTTGCGGATCTCCTATACGGGATGAGAAGCGAGAAGCAGTCGGGGAGGAACATGGGATTGCATATGGGGTGTTCAGATGGGCTAACGTATGGTGAAATTTTCGACTGTTCAGGCAAGCGCTCTTTCCACATCCAGAAGTCGACCTGCGCCAACTGCGGCTATCCCTCCGCTAAGACCCGCAAGTGTACGAGATCCCTATCCTGCGATTCATGAGTTTCTGTCTGTGTGCCGTGTGTCCCCCGGTGGTCGATGATGGGCTTGGTTCAACATTGGTCATGACCGGGGAGACGGTTCCACCTCTACCCTACTGGGAATTGTTTTGGCTTACGATAATCTTTCTATGCGAACAGACAACTGGAGCGAGAAGGCCAAGCGTCGCAAGACCACCGGTTCCGGCAGAATGCGCCACCTCAAGGAAGTCCACCGTCGTTTCCAGAACGGCTTCCAGGTCGGCACTCCCAAGGGCGCCCGTGGTCCCGAGAACCACTAAATTTAATCCCGACGTCGCATCCTTTGTTTCTCGTTCTCGGAGGCCGGAGAGGGCTGGTATGACAAAGGCCTGGCATATGAAATGAGTTACGGTTTCAGTGCGAGGCGCTCGAAAAAAGAACGCTTTCCCATGGAGTTGGTGCTGGGACTCTTCTGTCTGTCTGTTTTCTTGCCGTCATAGCCTGTTTTTTTAGAGAAAAAATATTGACGACAATCGAATGGAAGACGGAAGAATTTCATGGGGTTTTCGAAAAGGGAAAAAAGATACAGGGAAAGCAATGCATGAATTTCCTTTTCTTGTTTATGGCTGGCGAATATCCCATGTTTGGACAGATACGCGGTTGAGATATCCCTTTCAATGTGATCTGTCTACCTGAATCCATCCAGTTTCCGAGCGTGCGACATCAGCCTCCAATGACCGCTCTATTTGACCGTCAATCCTATGTACATGCGCTCCATATACCTGCCGAGGCACATTCACTCCCCTCTCCCAAACACCCTCACCCCTCCATCCCTCTGCACAAAGTACAAGACCTCCTTTTCCTCCCAGTGAACCTCCTCGCCGCCGTGATGCTGGCCCCATGCGCCCCCTTTACTAACGCGTAGCACCCCACTGACATCCCGCGCGGCCCCCGTCTCCAAATTGCGCAGCTGCATGACCATCTGCGCGCGGTGCGCGGACCCAACCGCAAACGCAGCATGCTCCGTCTCCAGCGGGGTCGGCGGCTGCGGCGCAGACGCAGAGGCATTGTGTATTAACGGCGAATCAGCCGACAGGGTCAACACCGTCGCATACGCATTCTGTCGTCAAATCAATGTATGTCAGCAAAAGCATTTCACTCAAGTAAGTCCGTCTGGGCGTAACGCACCTGCTGTAATCCCATCATCCACTCCCCCATCTCTGTCGCGCCGATGCCCTTAGCCGGCCCCGTAGCGGCGAGGAGTAGATCCGGCTGGTCCACGATCAGAAGGACTTCGTCCGTCTCGGTCGCCGCGCCCGGCGTCGCGGTCTTCAGCTGCTGGATGGCAGCGACGATGTCCCGCTCGAGGACATCGAGCGCTGCCGTTCCAGTTCCTGTGAAATGTAGGCGTTTGATCGGGCCGATTTCTCTCGTCGTCGGCGTCGTTGTCGTCTTCTGGGCGGGCGATGGGCTAGGGTTCGAATTGGGCCGTGCAGGCGCCGGCTGCGGCCCTCGTGCCGGGATAGGGCCGGGCTGTGATCGGACAGGGAGGACGGTCCGCGCGGGGACAGGACCGGTATGTGTAGGTTGGGCGGGTGTTGCGGCTGGCGGGGAGAAGAGTTCGGACAGGCCGTCGACGAAGGCGAACTGGCGCTTATCCGTGAGACGGGCGAGATCCAGGCCCTGTGCGACGGTTAATGTATTGTTACATCGCAAAACAGAGTCAATATTTTTAAAGAACCCCCCTGCGCTCATTGCGAGGGTCAGGCGCAACGTACCAGTCTCTTCGCTTCGGTCCTCCAGAATTCCCAACCCCGCAGAAAACTCACCAGCACCACTTTTCGCTTCGTGGAATCGCGGTCGGAGAATTGTCCCGCGTGGGCATCGGACGATGTGCTGAGAGCGGCATGGAGATATCGGAGAATCAGCCAGTTTCCGGTTGCGCCTAGCACGGAGGAGACCACGGTGAGGGACGAGGGCGATAGCGACGAGATGTAGGGAGTGAGGAGGGGCGGGAGGGGTGGTTGGGTTGGCATGGTTGCGCTTATGCCCCGGGTATCGGACTCGATGCGGGCTCTGTGCCAAAGGGGGAGATTTGCAATGGGAGAAAGTTGTCGGAATGAGGGGATGACGTTGTATCGCAAAAAAAGTTGTGATGGTCGGAATGATTGGTGGGGTGGATTTCGACGCCAAGACTCAACAGGGAATAGATTATCATCCTTTACTGGCGATCTGAGAGGATCATGCGGTAAGTAGATGGGTGGCGTGTGGATGTGTAGCTAATTGGGCTGTTTATGTATTGTGAATCGAAGGATTATGGTAAACATGTTGGATGAGGCAGATGTCAAGATGTGAGAAATATATACTTCTGCGTCTGTGTCTTCAGGGAGCCGTGCAGCGCTATAGATGCTTAGAACAAGCCACCTTTTGCGAACTAGTCGTGGATATGGAGTGCACCACCATAAGCTCTACTATTACTAGGTATACTTCGGTATTCATTATAGATTGCAACTTTGCTCTTGATCCTCCATGGCAAGTATAGATCACGTGACGACGATCCCTTTCGCAACCACATCTCCATACTAAATGCTAGAACGAATCGACAAGTCTTCCCTTTCACATGTGCTGTCTCCCCATGTATACTAAATCCGTTAGTCTATATGGCGAGGACGAATGTGGTAGGGATACATCCGCTGGGTAAATTGACTCCGAGGCACCCCGCGGCCCTCGGTGTCAATCGTGAGACCGCTGTATGTCATTGGCTGAGGCGGATGACAATGCGCTGAGAGGTCGAGCATTCCAGAATTGCCATGGAGGACAATGAGTACTTACATCTGCCTAGGTACTCTGTTGTATAGAAAGTTGTAAATTGGGGTCACCTGACCGAGAGTTTCCCCCACACGAACCAAAGCAGCCAACCATGTGCCTGAGATGCGGCAGTCTTCATCCGTCCCTCTCTTTCTCTTCTCCCCTCTTCCTCCTCTCTATCACTCTTCTGTACAGATCTCCAACTCTCTCCACCTCACGCGCTCCCTTCTCTATTGCGTCTTGTCCGATACTTCTCCCGGAGGATGGTGGACTGTTGAGCAAGATCTCCCCTATGCCGATCGTGAGTTGGTCCCTTCTTCCAGCAATTTCTTTTTTTTCTTTTTTTGCGTCCCTTTTTCTATCAGGAGTACCCCACAGTCCCTCCGTTTAGTGCTTGTTTGCTTCTACCATCCTATGTTTTATTATTCAATAAATATTGCCTTCCGTGCATAGTCTGAATAGTCCTGCATTGGTCTTGCCCTGGTCTAGTACTTTTTTTTTTTCCCGTTTTCCCCTCACTTACCATCGACATGGTGCGGTAACATCCTCGAGCACATACCTCCTGTCCACAACTCTTCGCATTGCCTGGGAGGACCATCAATCAGATCATATCGCGCCCTTCGAACCATCGCTGATCATATCACCAGATGAGACCTGTGTTGTGTGACTGTCCAGGCGCACCAGGTTCTGTTTACCAGAAGACATAACACGGGCCACTCCATGCAAAATGGCCAGTACGCGAGACTCTCACTCCTACGCTGTGAGTTTTCCTCTCAAAGTCGAGATTTCCTCGTAGACAATGCGCAGACTCGCTAATCCACGCGATGCGACAGTGCGACGAGTGTCGTCTGCGAAAGTCCAAGGTGAGCGACCCTTACTTACCCCGCCAGCTGGCCCCTCGAACTGACACATCATCCCAGTGCTCTAAGGAGAGACCAACGTGCGCCCAGTGCAAACAGCTAGGCAAAGAATGCAACTATAGCCCCAAGATCACCCGCAGTCCGCTCACGCGACAGTAAGTATTATGGCTTTAACTCGTCCGGTGTCCGGCGGTCGACACCACCCAATCTCGACGGGGACTTAGCGTTAATGCTCCGCTCCAGGCATCTCACCTATGTGGAAGACCGTCTGCAGGCTTTCGAGACCGCCTTGAGTAGACTGTTCCCTGGTGGTGACCTGGACGCAACCGTCCGATCACTTCTGCATGACCAGGATGGCCCCAAGCCATCCTCTTCCAAGTCTTCTTCTCGACACTCAACCCCAGCCAAGGCGGATGCCGATCGCACCGAACCTGCCCCGGAGGCGCTCCCGCAGCAGGCAGATGGCTTTGACTGGACCGAAAACAAAATCACCGTCGGTGATTTGACCGATGGCATGGCCGCCTTGTCGATCAAGCCGGAGGGAACGGGATATTTCGGTTCGTTTGCATCCCACGCGTCAATAAATCGCATCTAATAAATCACGTGTAGGAGCATCCTCGAGTGTTGTGCCGCTTCGAGCTTTATATAAGCATGGATTTGATCTCAACTTTCCCGACCAGACGAGAAACCTGGGACCCGAAGGGGTCCCGTTGAAGTCGCAGCTCCTGAACTCGGCCCCATCCGGCTTGGTTGAGCAGACCTTCATGGACGCTTTCTTCCTCAACTACCATACCAGTTATCCCTTCATCCACGAAGGCACGTTCCGAGCGCAATTCTATAAACAGTCCCCACATCACAACAACCAGGTGTGGCAGATTCTGCTTAACACCGTCTTAGCCTTGGGCGCTTGGAGTATAGGCGATGATAGCTCGGACATTGACATCACGTTTTATCAAGAAGCCAGAGGCCATCTGCAGCGGGTGTCTGTGTTTGAAACCGGTAACCTCACACTGGTTCAGGCACTGCTCCTCCTCAGCAACTATGCGCAGAAACGGAACAAGCCGAACACCGGCTGGAACTTCCTGGGTCTGGCCGTTCGAATGGCCATGAGTCTTGGTCTCCACAAAGAATTCCCCGGCTGGAAGATCAGCCTTCTGCAGCGCGAGATTCGTAGAAGACTGTGGTGGGGAGTGTATATTTTCGATAGCGGCGCCGCGAAGACATTTGGACGGCCGATCCTTCTGCCAGAGGACAGCGTCATGGACTCCAAGCAGGTGCTCAATATCCACGATGATGCTCTCACCGCAACGACTACCACTCTGCCCCCCGAAGTCAACGGACCGACCCTGTACTCGGGCATGATTGCTCAAGCGAAATTCCATCTACTCACCAACAGCGTGTATCAGCGGCTGATCTCCACCCCCAGTCTGACGCCAGAGGAGACGCTCAGTCTCCAGAAGCCCATGGAAGAATGGTACAACAATCTTCCAGACTACTTCAAAACCCCACCAGTGACCTCCGAGTCGGATCCCTTCGCCCTCGTCCGTAACCGTCTCATGTGGCGAGACTGGAACCTGCGCATCCTGCTGTACAGACCTATCCTCCTCCGTTGGGCATCTCGAAGGTGGACGCCGACCACCGGATCCTCTCCGGACCATGAAGACCCTCTCGAGGCCGACTGCCGACGGCTCTGCCTGCGCAATGCGCGACTGACCCTTTCCTCGATCACGGATTTCGTCAACAACCACATCTGTACTCGAATCGGCGCATGGTACATGCTGTATGTGTCGCCGTCCTTGAAAGAGTAGAATGATTCCAACTGACCTTCATGTAGTTACTTCCTCTTCCAGGCGGGCCTGATCCCCATCATCCTGCTCATGACAGATCCAACCAGCCCCGAGGCACCCGGCTGGCTGCAAGACGTCGAGACGACAAAGAATCTGCTCATGCACCCGTCGCTCAGCAGCAACCGATTCGCAACCCGCTGTCTGGAGGTGGTCAACCGACTCTGCTCGCCGGCGTACACCAGCTCCATCGCCGACGGGGTAGTTGGCCAGCCCCCGATGCTGATGCAATTCTCCGACCAGCTCCTCAACGACCCCTCCTTCGCCAGCATGTTCCCGGACGTCGACCAGGAACTGAATCTAGGGGGGATGGATTTTTCCGAATGGGTGAACTTCACGCCGACAAACGAATTCCATTAATTATGGGATAACCTACAGGATGTATACTGTACAACGGCCGCTCAGGGAGCGAGGCAGGTTGTGCTGTAGTGACGAGATCAATTGATCGTATGCAAGAAAACAGGGCAGGGATTTCCACTCCATTGGTTCTTCGGTTTATCCAAATAACCAGGGAGCAAGCCTAGGCACGTCAGACGTGCTCCTCCTCTCGGACAGAGGGTTTCGGCAGACCGCCTGCGTCTTTTGACGCCGTCCGACGGAGCTCGGCCTCGATCTGTACGATGCGCTGTTTTTCCTCGTGCGCAGCGGTGTCGCCGAAGATAAGGTCCATGTCCTCCAGGGTCTGTCGGGTCAGCATTGAGATCACGTGTGTAGCACGAGGGCAAGGACCAACCTTTCCCCGTGTCTCTGGGATACAGAAGAACGTAAACGCCAGGGCGAGGAGACAGAAGGCGGCGAAGAAGATATACGTGCCCCAGGTGATGGAGTCGAGCATATCGGGGGTGATCAAGCCGATGACACTATGACTGTTAGAGTAACGCAGACGTCTCTCACAGCGCAGCTCACAAATTGCACATCCACGTCGCTGACGTGGTGATGGAGATGGCCTTGGAGCGAATGGACAGATTGAAGATCTCCGACGGGAGGACCCAACCGATGGGAGCTGGGTTAGTTAGTTAGCCAGGCACCAGACCGTACTTGGTAGTCTCAATCGAATTAGTACTGGGCGATGTGCAACTCACCGAACGAATACGAAAAGTTAATATCGTAGATGTAGATAAAGGCGATGCCCGCCCACCCGGCCGACTGGTGGTTAATCAGATCGGACCCGAACGCACCGATGATGGCGCCCACAATGACGAGGGAGATGCAGGTGCCCACGGCGCCGCACATGAGCAGCGGACGACGGCCGACCTTGTCGATGAGGAACAGCGCGGGCAGCGTGCTGAGACAGTTGACGATACCGTAGACACCCGTTGCCAGGAGGGATGTCTTGTCCGTCAGTCAGCATTATGCGTCTCCTGATCATATCAATAAGACACCAACCGTGTTCCCGTCCAGACCGAGCTGCCCAAAAATCGTCGGCGCGTAGTAGATCATGGCTATTCCGTCAGCATGTCACTGCGCGTGTCGGCAGGATAGACGTACCGTTACATCCCATGAACTGCTGGAAGAACATGACGGCGCAGCCAATAGCGAGACGCTTGAAGCGCGCCCACGTCGTCACGAGGGATACATACTATCGCGCATTGGTCAGCTCATCCCATTCGCTCCTTTTCACCCATCCACACATATGCACAAAATTCCAAGCAGAAAGACATCTCACCTGCGCAACATCCAACCTCACCCCCTCCAACCCCGGAAAGCGCTCCTTCGCAAACGACTCCTCAAGCACCATAGCCGCCTTGATCTCCAAAAACTCACCCTCCAGACTCGGACCCTCGGCCGGACACCTGCGTAACCGGGCCAGGGCCTGCCGCGCCTCGCCCGGCCGCCCAGTCATGAGCAGCCAACGCGGCGTATCCGGGAAGAACAGCATACCGAGGCCGAGAACGACAGCGGGGAAGATCTGGATGGCCAGCGGGAGGCGCCAGGCGGCCTCGGACTGTGCGGTGCAGCCGCCGGCAGGCACGTCGTGGTAGGGGTCGAAGGCGGGAGTGTCAGGGGTGCCGCCGGTGTAGGGGGTGTGCGGGGCGCAGCGAGCGCCGCCGATATAGTTTGCGCCGTAGTCGATCCAGTAGCTGATTAGGATGCCGATTGTTATGGAGACTGTGGAGGTCAGTAATGTATTTACCTTGGATGCTGCGAGAGGAATGGAGAGAGGCGTACGCTGTTGGAGGACGACGAGCCCGCCGCAGATCTCGGGGATGGAGACCTCGGAGATGTATAGGGGCACGACCATGGTGAGCTGGCCGACGGCGAGGCCGGCGATGGCGCGGCCTGTTGTGCCGGGCATTCAGCATCTAGAGCACAATGTGAGGGGGTGTTGGGCGTACC
Organism: Aspergillus sp. MEXU 27854; assembly: GCA_019721355.1. Taxonomy (NCBI): domain Eukaryota; kingdom Fungi; phylum Ascomycota; class Eurotiomycetes; order Eurotiales; family Aspergillaceae; genus Aspergillus; species Aspergillus sp. MEXU 27854. Next base: position 1,361,340 of record JAGMTT010000008.1, on the reverse strand, counting down.
GACAAAAAGCATGGGGATGTTGACGGCCGCGCACTGGATGGCGGACCCCACGACGAAGACCACGACAGCCACGTTGATGGAGCGTTTGCGGCCGAGCCGGTCGACGACAGGCCCGTAGACCAGGGAGCCGAACCACGCGGCTGCCGTCGCATCAGCTGTGTATATGAGCGGCTATACAGCGCGGACATACCGAGGAGAAGCGTCGACACGAACCAGCCCTTGAACCCGCTGTCTGTGTACACGCGAGGAAAACGCGCGGCGAACGACTCCATCGTGATGACGCCGGACACGACGCCCTGGTCATAGCCGAAGAGGAGGCCGCCGAGCGTAGAGAACTGCCGTCTTTAGATGAGCCCGTGTACGCAGGATCTAGACGTTGTCTCTGAAGGCACGCACCGACGCCACACCCAGTAAATAGGGGTTCTGGTAGATCAGCGCGAAGCCGTCCTTCGCGACATGGTCGATTTCCGAAGCCATTGCGGTCATTCGGTGCTGTCTATCTTGGTATCATTGAAAAGTCGACGTTCATGCAAGCCACGCAGGCAAGGAACTGTATGGAAAGGCGAGAACCAACACCCTGGGGAGGATTGAGGTCTCATTCCATGATCTCCAGGTGACGGAGGGGAGTGCTCCGAGCAATGGGGCGATTGACGATGATGGACTGGGAGCGGTCAGTCAGTATCACGCGGTGAAATGCGGGGGAGCTAAATCTGGTGTTATTGGAGTAGGGATGGAGGTGGAGGGCGGAAAGGACCCGCTGGTGGTCGGAGGATGGCCGATAGACATCGGAGTACAGAGTGGTCAGGAGGATGGGTGTTAGGAGGATGAGTTGTCTATGTAAGGAGATGGCAGATGCTGATCAGGACGAGCATACACCTACTGAGTCTAAGTAGGTTAGGTACAGACCGAGACTCTTGTGACTGATACAGGGAAGTTCAAAGTGCATACTTGGGCTGTACTCCGTATACTCCGTTGATAGATCTAGGATCATTAAGTAGCCTTGGCACATGTCAATGAGATTCACAGATTAGTCAGTCTGTCCATAGTTCATACTCATTACTAGTTGTGCTAGCTCAAGTCTGTAAAAGACTGCTAAAGAGATGGATGCTCACAGACTCAACCCATAGAATGGAAACGACCAATCAGCGCTTAGAAAAGTGAGTCATTCTCACTCATTCTTACAAAGAAACGACAGGTTTGTATTCATAGTGTATACGAATTGCATACAGTATGAATACATAAAATAGATACCTACAATATCACCAACAAGAGACATCCCCTATATAACATCTATCTTACTGGTAGTAAACAGATAGATGCAATAGAATCATTTTGGAAATATGCTTCTCTCATTCAGGAAGCTTTCCCCCGAACCCCTTGCAGTAGTTCAGCAAGGCATCATTCTGCACGGAAATGCCAGACTCCAAAAAGTGAGCCTTACGTCTCGTAATACAGATACATCTTACCACATGGTCAGTTCGTCCCCGCTTTTCCACTCCCATCCATGGATCCAACCCCATTCACTTCATTGGGTGATGAAGAAGCCTCTCTCAGACCCAGGCCTTGCCTGATACATGATGGAATCAATCACTGTCGACATCGTCAGACCTACCCACCTCCTTCTACACCTACACTCTACCTCCATTCTAGTAGCCAGCCGCTAATCTCTACTAAACACAGTATTCAAACAAGCAAGACTCTCAATTATCACGCTAATCGACTAACTACCAAATTCGACCTCAACCTAGACAGAAAGAAAGCCAGCAGAACGAACTACTTCTTCTCCCTCCCCAACAGACTCCGCAGAGCCTCCGTCTCCCCCTCCAACTTCGACACCCGCATCCGCAACTCATCCCGCTCCTGCTGCACCTTGCGGAGCTCGTCTTCCAGGTTCTTCAGCTGGTCGACGCGGCGCTGCCGGTACCGACGCGCAGCCATAGTATTCTGCTGGCGCTTTTCGATGCGCGACAGCGCCGGCTTCGACGCCTTGGACCGGGACGTCGAGACCGAGTCGCTGGGCGCGGACGAGTCGGGGGATGCGGTGGTGGAAGTGGTGAGGGACATGGGTGGTTGATGGTGCAAATCTGTCCACGTTAGACCGGGTTCGGATTGTAGATTGCACATAATGACATCGGCAAACATACCTTGGAAATACGTCAATGTAGCGTCGGGTAATTGGAAGATATCTTGCGCGTTCGGGTCAAGTTGCGTAGAAACGTCATAGTGAACAGGGGCGGGCTGCGGATCAACCGCAAGATCGGGAGGCAGAGTGCCCGGACTGGTTAGCAACGGCGCAGTCCAGGGGTCCCAGGATTCAAGGTCGGCAAAGTCGTCGCCGAACGGGTTGTCGAAGGGCGAGTCCAAGGAGAGAGAAGGCGGCAATGAGACAGGAAGGGTGTTGTAGAGGTGCGAATCAAGGAATGGCAGCTGACTGCGATGGGAATGCGAATGTTGAAGGTGGGAATTAGAGGAGTTGTGCAGGCTGGAAGGAGAAACCCGAGCGGATAATGCAGGCCGCGAAGCTGGTTGCGGTGTCTGCCATGACTCGATAGCTCAGGCGGGCCTCTGCGGCCCGCGGCGGTAACTGATAGGAAAGGAAGAAAGGAAGGCGGTTGACCTGATCCTGGTCAAAAGTTGTTGGCGAAGAAGAGGGATGGCAGAGGGGCGAAGTCGGTACTTATGGGATGTCGGGGTCGGCCGTCGAACGATAGGCGGTTTCTAAATTGGGAAAGGAGAGATTTTCAGCGGGGCTTGGCTGTATGTATGGTACCGTCATACTTTACATTACTATATCGTAACTTACCTACAGATACCTCCTGTCCTGCCCGAGGCATATCTACTAGAAGGTAGAGAACGAATCCCGAAGTTCATGAGTAGCACTGACAGTAGGGAAGGTATACCTGTGATAGACGACAATGACCAGGCTCACTCCAGTCTCAAGTTACACAAAAAGGCTAGCTCGGGATCCCTCCCATCCAACCATCCAACCCAACAGAACTTGCAACTGTCTCACCAGTAAGCCCTAGCATCAGCACATCAGATGATTGACCCCAAAGTCAAATGCACCGAAGTTGAAGACAACCCGCGGCCTAATCACCCGTTCATCACGGTGATCATGTCTGCTTCAGGGCGCCCCACCGGCGTAGCACACCCGCCAGTTGAGGCGGTTAATCGCCGCGGCTCCTGCAGCCACCCATTACTGCATAGAGCGTTGTGCTCATTCCCCGGGGAACGTGGAACCGGCTGGACCCCGATGGCTGTGATGTCATTGTGTTGAGCGCCGTGATCGAATTTCGGATGGTATCATCATCATCGGAAGAGGATGTTCGACGTCGTCCTCGGTCAATTATATTGCAAGATCGGCGATTACTCCGTAGTTAGGCGGCGAGTGGATCTGGGCTCGATCAGGTCCAAACCGGCTTTCATCGATCATGAGTTCTGATAACGGTGATGCAGTGACGTACCCCGGTAGGTGGACGGCGAATCCCAACACGGTGGTCCGCCAGGATCATTACGTCTGGCCTAGTCCCCGAGTCCGATTCTTCAGTCGCGGTGATCAATCGTTCTCGGGAATGATGCATGGGCGACTGAGACATTGGCGCAACGGAATTCTCTGCAGAAGCGATTCCGATCTTCATTGGAAGGGATCAATTTAGCCTGAGCAATTAAATTAAGGTTCGGTTCGGGCTGACGGTGGATCCATGTTCCACTCTGCCGCTCCTCTCTTGGTCCATTGCTTACGGGCTACTAGCCGGATCTGGCTTCCTGTTGCAGGGTTTCTAGCCTCGATTCATCAAGCTGTGTCAATTTTAGACCTGATCGAATATCTTCTCCCACATCGTTTCTGGTGGTCGTTCTGACAAATAAACCAGACAATGGAAATCACGCTCACAACGATGCAAGCACAGAGACACGCTAAACAACAGATACAAAAGACAAAAGTCACTAGTAGAAACGGAACGGCGACTTTCATTCGCCCATGCGAACGGTAAAAAGAATTCCCTCAAACATGATACATAAGAGAGACAGCCTACCCGTGGTAAGACATAGAAGATATGGAATAAGAGAAGCGAGCGTAACACATGTTCAGTCGTGCGGATCCAGATGATGGACAGACATCACCTCCATCGGAAGATGTTCTGTTCAGAAGGGATAGAAGGGTCATTTGCGAGAATCACTGGGTTCCCAATGGATTGGTTCAAAGTCCTGGTTCTGGAAATGGGCTTGGTTGTAGGGCGAACTGGATTTGGTTAGCTCAGCATTGCATCTGACGTCCGGCAGACTCACTTCTTGAACGGCGTTGTGACAGGAAGCGAGTGGCTCAGATTCTGCTTCATCACCAACGGATTCAGTCGAATCTGCGGACCGTCCGATGACCGAGCAGGCAACGTAGTCATCGGGGGCGGAGCCGACATGCGAGGCGGTGGCGGTGATGCAACGGGGACTGGTGGTGGAGGCGTGTGCATTGGCGGCTGGTACACTTCCTGTGGGGGCGAGACGCGGTACGGGCTCGGAGCCGGGGTCATAGGGGAAGGGGAGAGCGCAAAGGAGGGGTCCATCATCAGGTTAGGAATCGACATGAGACTCGAGTTCACATCGAACGAAAGGGCGCCTTGGTCCCAGGGAGAGTAGTTGGTGGTCATGGCGTACTGATAGTTCACGATGGGTTCCATTGTTACGGTGGGTTCCGCTTGGTATGCGATGTCGTAGTGGCCTCTGTTGCATACATGTTAGCCACGTTGGGCGTTCGGGGATACTGGGATCTCGACTTACGGGCGATACAGCAGACGAATTGTCGCAGAGCTTGGTCGATTCGGGGTCAGGAGATGAGGAGTGACTGCTTCTCCCTGACTTCGATCCAAATACAAAATCTCCACCGCAATTCCGGATGGCTCGATGACGCCGTCCACCAGGGCTTGGAGGCCGACTTCATCGATTTCCGTTTTGACGGTTTCGATCCGCGTCGTGCAGTACTGCTCGAGGGGGAGTGGCAGGAAGGCCTGGTACCGGTGCGGGTTCAGTTTCATCCAGGCGCTCGTGAGAAGCTGTGGCGTGACGTCAGTTTGAATGCTCGCAAACCCCTGTGTCGACAAACTACTCACCCTGAAATGCGTAATGACCGCGCTGGAGTTGAATTCCTCATTGAAGAGATCCTTCAGGAAGGAATCGTCGTGCACCCCGGCCTGAATCGCCTCACACACTTGCCCAAAGACAGTTTCGGTTGCATCTACAAAGGTCTCGTACAGATATTCCTGGTGGCCCACTTGGTCGAGAAGCGAATTGAGTTCCTTGATGCGAACTAACTCGGACTGCGCAAGGATTAGATTATGGAGGTTGAAAAGACTTTCGAAATAGCCAAAGGCCACCGCTAGACGCTGTCAGCTCCAGATTTCGGCCACGGATGAGATGGTAGTCACCTCGCCAGCCACAGTTACCGTCCCGCTTCATAATGCGGCAGTAGGGATGTGTGACGGCCAGGGCCTAGAAAACGGTCAGCGTGGGAGCATCCGGATACCTCGACCGGGGCATGCGTACGCTAGTTTTGGCGACAAAAGTGGGATCCGCACCCGAGTACTCCAAGGCAATAGCGTTGGTGGATTGTTTGGCGGACACGAGCGGTCCCTACGGTGGTGTCAGTGATTGGGCCGGCGGAGGCCCAGATCGAGGCGCTCACCTGGATGTCCGGTTCAAACTCATTGGACAGCTTCTGGAACCGCTCCATTTCCTCGGTGGAAAGCGTATTCATGTTGAAGTGCGAACGATGATTTGAATACGCACTGGACAGTCGGGAGAAGTCGTGATTTATGAATGCTGCTGGGCGAGCCGGTGCAGGATAGAGATCGGCAGGGAAATCCGGTCTGGCGGGAAATTGGTTTAAGAGGTCCAGATGATTGAAAGATATGTCTGACAGGGACATCGCATAGCCGGGTGGAGCAAGCTGAGCCGCAGGGGCCTTTGAAAGCGGGATTCACGGGAGATATGATGCCTTTCGGTATCGTCAGATGCAATCCCTACTCCATTCAGTCATGCACGAATCAAGGAAAGCATACGGAGCCAATCCGCATGTTTCACGTAAGGATTTCGTCTCCCCGCGAGGTCGGATCCTCCTGAAGAGTTGGAACCGCCAGGTACTTTCCTGTTGGGAATGACGAAATGGGGCCTAGAGGTCGAATGGAATTAGCAAACGATTACACATCGATCGACAAAATGAACCAGGGGAGACCATGATCTTGACCCAGCGACTCGGGGCACCGATCGTTGGAGGGGGTGGGCAAAAGCGTTGGAAGCACCAATCATGACAGATAGACCATGAACGAGGAAAGCAGCATGACGAGTAAGCCCGGCGCTGCAGAACAGGGAGATGTGTGACAAAAGACGTGAACAGGCCAATGAGGAGGGAGAAGCGGAGGATCAGAAGCAAGGAAGAACCAGGCAGCTGAAGAGTCTGACTGTCTTCTCCTGTCCTGTCAGAAGTGCCAAAGCTCAAGGGGCAGAGGCCCTCTGAAAGGTGGCCGGCATGTGACGGACTGTGTACGATTGGGGAGGTGTTGTCATCGAATTTCACCAAACACCAACACGGGAAAAAGAAGCGTCAGTGATGAACGGCCGATTCCAATGACATTTGACCGATCCCCCTTGCGAAGGGTCATCACAGTCATCACAGTCATCACACCAACCAAGTCAACGTGAAGAGATGGAAAGGGAAGCCCGAATCCACTTCCCGGAGGCCGATGGAGGGAAGGGAGAGAGGGAGAGAAGGTATGTGCGTACTCAGCTGTCGGGGTGCTCTCCGGGCCCATTACCAGATAAGGCGAGCAATCTGGAGGAGCACGAATGGGAGGGTGGTAGAGGGAGGTATAGGAGGGTTGGATGAAGAATGAGGGGGGGAGGAAAGTTTGACAGGGTGGGTGGGTCATGGTGAGAATGATATAGAAGAACAGCACTGAAAAGGAAAGAGGGAGAAAGAGAGAGAGAGGATGTCACGGCTCTTACCTAGAGAAAATGTCCAGGTATTTTGTTTTTGTATCTTTGTTTTCTGTCGTCGTCTTTCCTTACAGACGGAGTGCATACACCAATACTCCAACCACGAAGAGGGGGGGGAAGGGCGATGATCCCACGTGTGGTGGCTGATATAAAGACTTGTCAGGAATGTGGACGAGTAGTAGGCTGTCCGCACTCCGGCGTAAGGAGGTTGATTAATGATTAATCGAGGTGGACGGACCCGAAATGGTCAACTGGTCGAGGGTGGAAAGATCACCGGATGACAGGATGACCGACGGGATGCGGAGGGAAGAAGAATCTAATATAAACCGGATGAAGGAGGTTGGATCAGACTCGATATCTACAAGAGAGACAGAAAACCAATCCCAGACTAGCCGGTGAGATTGAATGAATCGGGAAAGGAAAGGAGGAAGGAGAAGCAGCCGAAGAAAAGGAAATAAATCAATGGCTTCAGTTGGTTGTGGTGGGCAAGCGCGGGGTTTGCTGGTCGGTGTCCGTTAGTGAGCAGTTAGTCTGTTTTCCGTATGATGAGGATGTGAAATGAGGACGAGAAGAAGAAGAAGAAGAAGAAGAAGAAGAAGAAAAGATCCAAGATTCAACGCGAGAAGAATCCACGAGAAAGAACACCCGGAGATGCGATCATCGTCTCTCCTCCACGATGATGTCCTGGACTTTTTGAGAATCGTTGTTTGCCTCTCCCGGACGCTGTCTTCCTCCAGAACGGACGGAGCCGAATGATGGTACGATACGGTACGGATGGGCCCAACAGCCACGGAACCACCGGGGGATCCATTCTTTGTTCATTCATATTATATTAGTCTTGATCATTACCGAGTCCACCCTAAAGAGCCGAACCATTATCTACAGAGTATGGATTTCATATAGTCACTACATAGACCGATCTCGGTTCTATTCTTTTGGTATTTAGTTACCTGTTTAGGTGCCTTAGGTAGGTAGGTAGAACCTATATGATCTCAGGTCAACACTCATGATTGGCAGAGAGTCATCCAAGGCAAATCTCGCTCGTGGAATCCTGCTGAATGGCCCCAGAACAAAACGAAACGAAACGAACAAAGAATTAACCATGCACTGGAAAGCGGCCACATGTCCCGCAGCCTCCACCGGCTAGCGATAGGATACCAGATACGCGCGCCAGACTACTACGACTACGACCACTACTACTATGACTAGTATCTAGTCATGTCCATCTACTCCCTCTCTGGTTAGTCGACTGGTTATCTATATGTGCCGTACTTCGTAGTTCACAAGACATGCCTCCATCTTATCATCAATAATCAATATTCTCTTGATCCCCACCACCGCCATCGCCGTGGACAACGAGGTTAGACAATCTCGGCCGGAGAAAGCTCCCATCCCAATCATTCACTCTCGGACCATAAGGCCTCCAATAACCGCCGTGCAAAAAAGAACAGAAAGAAAAGAGAGAAAAAGCAAAACCGATCAGGAAGGAAATCCACCGATCGGTCTTGCCCCCTCCCTTTGGCCCGTGTATCGTCAGTGCGAGCACCGATGACGAGGATCAGACCGTCCCCCAGACGAATGAGATGGTCATTCCGGGCCCATAGCGCTGGACGACAACAGGATGGCGTCGATACGACGGATTCCCATGCGTCGGAGCTCACCTCGTCTCGTCCACCCTCCTCCATCTCTCTGTGTGGACCTCCCTCGCCTCGTCTAGCCTCCTCCTCCACCAGATTTCCGATCCAGCTAGGCGTGGGCGTGCATATGCTACGTACCTCGGATGCCGGCCCCGAGTCCAAGTCGACGGTCAGAGTCTCAACGGACCTGTTTCGAATCCGAGTGGCTTGTTCGCCACAGCGGTAGTTGCTTGCTTTTCCCCCTTCTCCAGCAGTTCGTCTTCCCCATCAGCTAGGTACATACGTGAGGTATTTTGGACCTCGCTGTCCCTGTTTTCTGGATCCCACCAGGCCCAGACGACCACCACCCCGGTCGCCTGCAGCCCCAGTCAGAGTATAACCAGGTAATCATAGTCATAATCGTACCGGATGGCCTTCCCGCTGTCATGCAAGTGATGGGGGCTTCCGATTCGTTCTCGCCTGTTTCACCGCGGATGGGAAGGGCGCCCAGTCGATCGGAATGAATGGCGCGTCCCAGAACAAAGAAATTGACAACACGACTGCCACTAGGGCCATTGAGGACGGTCGCCGCTCACCGGGGACAGTTCACCGGGACACGACGTAGAGAAAGTGTCTATAGTGTTAGGAAGTACTTTCGCCTGGCGGATGGCCAGGGGACGAACCCCGTGTTTGTGCCTGCGCCCTGGGCTATAGTGGAGTTACTAACAGCATCCTTAACGTCCTGGACGATCGGTTGGGGCTGTAATCGTACCAGTCTTTTCTCCATTTTTTCTCGTGTGGTACAAACAACTTCCAATGTATGCGACTGTCTACAATCGACCTCAATCGTGTCCAATGCAAACTTCTCGTGGAGTCTAGCATAGTCCTCATCTCGATGCACTACCTCGGACTATAGCCATCAGAAACTACCTCATTGTAGGGAGCCTACCGTCAAAAGTACCTATCGCTAGTGTCGGGCGGTGGTTTCACTCGCCGGGGTCAGGGTCGGGATTTGGTGTTCGTCTTCTGACAAGGTTATTCAGGGCCTCAGAGCTTGATCTCTACGGAGCAGTTGGTGTATGTATTCGTGCCGCCCGTTGCCTCCTGTACGAGTGACTTTCACACGAGGAGATAGCAAGGAAGACCCAATGGGTGCGATGACTCCTACTGACTCGAGTTTCTCACTGCATCCCAACACCAGGAACGCGATCCCGGTGCATATCGAAGGATCTAGCCGACCTTCCATTGATGGGATCACGACGTGGTGCTGGCAAACTACTGCAGACCATGCGAGTCGCGCCGTCGAGTGGTGGTGTTGTCAACCCCCCGTCCAACACGAATCAGCGCCAGTTGCCTTCGCTAGCGGCAGTCCCGCCGCAGCTAGGAAACCTACTGTCGTCGGACCCTGTACCTGACCCCCCGGTCCATCTGCATGCATCGTAGCAAACAAGCCGTCCATTCGTGAAATGCTAATCCGCGCGAGAATACTCGATGTCTCATGAGTCGTTAGCAAACAAGGATCACGCTTCTGCGCCCCCGCTTTCTGTCCCCCCGTCTCCCGTCCGTCGCTCCCGTCGCGATGTCACCCTCACTCTCCCAGCTTGACCCTATGCCCCGGTCCCTTGCCCTTCCATTCCCCTCGTAATCGACGGCCGCCCGCCCGCAACCCGCCTGCCGCCGGGGGCATCTCATCGCCAAAACTGGAGGGAAACATGGGCCCGCCACGCAGGCCGGGGAACTGCGACGACTCGTCGGTCTTGAAGCCGTCGCCGTCGTTGAGGGTGGCGCGCCACAGGGCTTGCAGGGCAGTGTTCCACTCGTCGACGGCGCGGAGCCGGTCCACGTCGCTGGTGCTCTCAACCACAACGACCCCAGTCTCCTGATCGATCTTGGCGTGCAGCTTCTTGTCGAGGATCAAAAAGCTGAGGATGTCCTGGACCTCAGGGACGGAGATCTTGATGTGTTTGGCGATGAAGGCGAGCGAGAACCGTGTGTAGGGGGCAATCAGCTTGAGAACGGCCTTGGTGCGCATGTTGCGGCTGACCTCGTCAATATTCTCCGCGATGAACGGGTCGGCGAGGACGTCGGGGTTTTTGCTCAGCACGGCTTCATAGGCGTGGATGTCGTCGCGTTGGAAGGCATCCACCAGGTCGGTCATGGCGGCGATGCGCGGATCGCTTTTGTACGGCTTCGTCTCCTGCGAGTGGAAAGGGTTGATGTCGGATTTCATCAGCATGGTCGTCAACACCAGGTACTTGAGTACCTGAATACGCTGCATGGACCCGGCCTCATCGTAATTGCGAAACGACTCGAAGAAGTCGCTCTGCGCCTCCTCCCAGTTCTCCTCGCTCATGTGCATCTTCCCCCCGCACTCGCGGATGATCCCCATAATCTTGGGATGGGGTACCGCCGACCGCACCCGCAACGCGCGCTGGTACAGAGCCTTCAGTCGCTTGTTGTTCTTGGTCTCAGCGTACATCTGGATCTCGAGCGCGTACAGTTCGAGGAGATATGTGCCCTTGCTGGGATCATCGGAGCCATCCTCGCGCTGACAGGCCCGATGCAGCTCGCGCACCTTCTTGCTCAGCTGGCCGTACTCCTTGCGCTCGAGCCAGAGACGCGCCAGTTTTATGTTGGTCTTCAGCCACAAACGTTCGTTGTTGGTGTTTTGGAAGGAGCGCAGCGTCAGCGAGTAGAATTCCTCCATGCACTGGTATGCCGTGGCGTCGTCGGAGCCCTTCTCGATGTAATCCAGCATGTTGTTGATGGATTTTTCGGAGTAATTTCGCGTGACGGCGGATTTGATGTAGGTGAGGAGTTCTTTGTAGTGTTCGACGGCCTGGCGTGGGTGTCAGTGGACGACTGGAAGCGGTAGTGGGGGACGTACATCACTGTATCGACCTAGTTTGAATTCGAGTTTGATGGCTTGTTTGAGACCCTTGAATCCCCTGTAAGAGTCAGCAATATGCTTGGATTGTTCCTGTGGGAGCTGGAAGCTGTACCAGTCGCCTTTGTCTTGTTCCAGAGCAGGTACTCCCAGAAACTCATCGATGGCCTCCTCCGGGTTGTCGACTTTCATCTGCTTGGCATTATAATATTTGTTTTCGATTCCGATGTCCCCAGACTCATCCTCGTCCTCGTCTTCATATTCAAAGTCGTACCTGTCGTTGGAAGGTGCGATTAGTCCGGGTAGATGACGGAGTGACAACCACGGTACTTACTCCTCATCACCGGAGTCCTGCATAAAATCATCGTCGTCCGACATGGTGAGAGGTCAGAGGGTTGTTTTCGGGTATTGGAGGCGTGATGTGGTGTCTTTGGGTGAGAGTCTCTTGTTCCAGCAAGAGGCGAGAAGTAGGTAGGTTGTTGTGGATGTTTGGACGTTAGAGGTGATGTAGGTATTGGTCGGTGGGTGCGAGATAGAGAGAGCTCCCGCGCCTATCGGAGCCTGGGCTTCCCCGCTTATGTTAGCCATTGCATCTAACTAGTAATTCACCAAACACCTTAGGTAGTTGGGTACATACGACTCTTGATCAGGGGGGATTTATTTGATTCACTGATAATATACTTCTTCGAGAGCTTCGATATATAGGATCGAATGTCAAAAACGTGCTCCATCCCATGCGTGGTCTGTTGGTCGATATGTACCGTGCAAATATATATTTTGATCACCACATCTAGCATCATTGGTAAATTCCATTGGAAATATCTGTGAGCCTATAGATGCTAACACAGGGATCATATGAGACTGACTAGGTAGTGATTAAGTTGCTATAGCTTAGTATTCTAGTTCATGGATATGGCGATTCTTAGCCCTTCCTTCCCGACAGAATGTCTCTCCCAACTACACCCAGCGAACCCCACTGCATCCACCTCCAACAATGCTCAAAATCCAACTACTAAACGCAGGAATGTGAAGACTCGCTCGGTTAAGAGGCGCGGCAAGTGATGGTTCAGGTACGACGAAGAGACGAGGGAGCCCTTGGCAGATGAGAGAGAGGGACGATCACTATTCGCTGATCCTCACACGATCCGATGACATCGACTCCTGCACGGCCCACGGCGCAGCCTTCGCAGCCACCCTTCACCCTACGTGCCTGACCCGACTTCCCTTCATCATAATTCCGCCTCCTGCTGCCTACCATCATTATCTGTTGTCTCGATCGCTTCGCGACCGTCTTGTCTCGTTTTCAGCGACTTCGTCTAGACCCCTCCCCCCTGAGCAAGCGCATTCCGAATCCCTGACCCTGTCCTGCCACCACGATGGAGTTGTGCGGGCGTCAGAAAGTTGTCCGGCGCAAGATGGTGCTTCTGTCAGTGCGACCATGGGGATTCTTCCAAAACTATAAGCTGACTGGACTCACAGCGGTGATGGTGCTTGCGGGAAGACCTCCGCCCTAAACGTGTTCACTCGAGGGTGTGTTAATCCCTTTCCCCTGCCGCCGTTCGGACTGCTAACCATCCCATCCCAGATATTTCCCGACTGTCTAGTGAGGATTCCCAGTTCCAGAGGTATCTACACCACTCCGCGATACTAACCATCGACGACGTCGCATAGCGAGCCCACGGTGTTCGGTGCGCGCAAACCCCTCATTCCTATGAATGACCTGCCCACTAACCAACAAATATAGAGAACTATGTCCACGGTAAACCGCCTCGCTTCTTCGCTGATAGACCCCCGCTCATAACCGCCAGATATCTTCGTCGACAACGTACACATGGAACTGTCGCTTTGGGATACGGCCGGACAGGAAGAATTTGACCGATTGCGCGCGCTCTCATATGAGGACACACATGTGATTATGCTCTGCTTCAGCGTGAGGACCGCCCTCTCCCCTCGAACGTACGGTGCTGACTGGTTCGTCTGCAGGTCGACAGCCCAGACTCGTTTGAAAACGTCGCCAGCAAATGGATCGACGAAATCGCCGAGAACTGCCCGAGCGTGAAGCTCGTCCTGACGGCGCTGAAGTGTGATCTGCGGAAGGACGAGTTTGAGAATCCCAACCCCAACGCGATCACCTACGAGCAGGGTCTGGCGAAGGCGAAGGAGATCGGCGCCGTGAAATACCTGGGTATGATGCCTTCTTGCGTGCGCGGCGGTTGCGCTGGTACTAACGGGGTGCGCAGAATGTTCCGCGGTGCAGAACCGCGGGATCATGGAGACCTTTTACGAAGCGGCCAAGGTCGCCCTGGAAGTGAAGGCTCAAGGATCGAACGGCTCCGGCGAGCGGTGCGTCATCCTCTAGACTTGATTGTCTGTCCGACCGTATTACGAGATTTTGTATACCCGCATCGTTTTGCTTCGCATTGCCCATCGACCGCCTTGAGAGGCCGGCTAAGACCGGCGACGGCCAGATCTGCGTTGTTCCTGAGCGCTCCACCATGACTGGTTTTGTTTCCTTCTTTCTACCTTCTCTATGAGTATATATTCTGGATTCTTATAATCTGTATTTTTAATGTCTGGGCCACAACCCGGTTCACACTGATTGATAGACTATCAGCCTATAACCCTTCACAGCCACCAGCACCTGACGTAGTACACGCAAGTAATTATCCCGGTAAATCTCTCTATATATCTAAACCAATCAATTACCCCCGCAGCAACTCCTCAGAAGCAGCATACACCCCCTCAATCTTCTCGCCGACACGCCCACCCCCACACGCAAAATCCGCATTGACCCTGCGCACAAACGCCCGCACAAACAGCTCCGCAACAGAACCCACATTCGCACCACGCACCCCGAGCGCCTGCAAACTCGTCGCCTCGCGCCCCTCCAGCCCACACGCCACAATCTGCCGGAAATACCACATCGGCTCGTCCGTGACATTGAACCCGATCCCGTAGCTGCTGATGTTGCGCCGGAGGTGCACGCCCACCGCGGTGATCTTGCGCGGCAGCTCCGTCGCCGCCCCTGCCTCCGTCCCGGCGCCGGTCGTCGCGCGCGGATACACCCACACGCCCGGATCCTCGGTGATGAGGCCCTCGATGCCGAACCCGCGCAGCACATCCACGACGCTATTCTCCAGCAGCCGGATGTGGCACCGCGGCGTGAGGCCGAGCCGGCGCAAGTCGAGGATCGTGTACGCGACCATCTGGCCCGGGCCGTGGTAGGTTGTTTGGCCGCCGCGCAGGGTCGGGTGGTATTCTGCTTGCGGGTGGGTGGTGTTCAGTGTGGAAGACGAGGGGGAGGCATTGGGCGCGGTGAGGAGCGGACGGATGGGTTCGAGGGACGGCGGGAGGGAGAGCGCGCTGGCGGCGTCGGTTTGCGGGGTCGTGTTGGAGGGGGGCAGGTCGCGGCGGCCGGTGGTGTAGACGGGGTTCGGCGTGAATGTGATGATGGTTGGGTCTGGGGGCGGCGTGGTGGTGTCGTTGTGGTGCTTTTTGTGGGCGAGGAGGCGGGTGGTGAGGGTTTGTTGCAGATTGGAGACGCGCGTGAAGGAGGTGATTCCTGGGAAGTGGAGGTGGGCGAGTCTCATCTTCTTGTTTTGTTGCAGTGGCTGGTTTCAGTGTTTGAGAGAGGGTTGGTTGGGCTTGTCTTTTGGTTGGGCGAATGGTGGAAGTTGTCGGGGAAGTATAGATCGATGCATGTCGGATTGGTTTCCGCGGAATTGATGGAGCTTCCCGATGGGGTTAGCTTGGCCTCGGGTTGATGTCATCGTCCGGAGGATCAATTGATCAATTGAGCCAACTAGACTACCAAACGAGACACAGCACATTGGAGATTGTCCCGTTGCATAAACTACATGCCTAGAGAGTGTTGAATAGAATACATATGCAAATGCAGCATAACTCGTAAGCCTAAAACACCTAGATACCATTCACTAGACGCTCCGGTTCCTGTTCCTCGCCCTCGCGGACCACCACCCAGTCACGCACACCTCCCTTCCAGTCGGCAATGCGGCCCTCGCGCACGCGGACCGTCACAACCCGCACATCGCTGTCGATTGACAGACTGGGCCGCCGGGACCCCTGCTGCGACGGGGGTTGCCCGAAGACGCTCATCTCCTCCTCGAAGGTGTTGTTCTCCAGGTGACGTTCCTTGCACCAGGCCTCCTCCTCGGAGCCGGGCTCGAGGAACCGCGCCGTGCCGGTGATGGTGGTGGAGATGCTCGACAGGGCGCTCGTGTTGAGATTCAGCAAGAGACTCGCCAGGGACGAGCGGGTGGCGGCCGGGGGTGGGGACCCGTCGCGCTCCGACCCCGGGTTGGGGGCGCGGGTGGGCGGACGGTGCGAAACCCAGTCGTGGACGAGGAGCGAGACGCGCGGATTGGTGAGGAGATGGTTGGTCTTGCGGGAGGAAGGGTTGGTGGTCATGATGATCGTGGGGTAGGCATCATAGGGCGTCGAGGGCAGGTAGGTGTAGGACATGAGGGAGATGTGGGGGGTGAGGCCGTCGCATGTTGCCAGATGAAGCTGTTTGAGTTCGTTAGCGAGAAAGGGACCTAGGCAGCGTTCGACGAGAAGACGTACGAATCGGGAGTTCTTCAGGGACGAGATAACCTCGGGCGGAAGAGTGGTGGCCACATGAGGATGGGTGGTTGTGGCGGACGCCTCGTAGGAGAGGGGCGGGTTGACGGGATCGGCCATGGAGAAGACGTGAAGCAGAAAGTCAATGGGTTGACGGCCACGTAAGAGTTCGTATAGAACGCCTGGACAGAGCTGGATGAGGCTTGATCACTGCCTGGTCCTTCTGCAGTGGACGACAGCGGGGCGTCCCGGAGTGGAATTTCTTTCTACCGCGTCGTAGCATTTCCACGGATACTTGGAACCAGCCCCCGATCTGGGTCTTTTAATCGAGACCGTCTACGGTTGGATGCGTCTCCAAGGCTCTGATAACTTTAACTGAACCAACCGTTGGCTTCTCGCCTAGGCCTTCCTCCAGACATACCTTGACCAACCGAATCGGCGGGGAGCTAATCGGTCGCGCCCGGATCGCCGGGTGGTTTGGGCGGAAGCTACAAAATGCTCAACGTCACCGTCCCATTGGAGTGGATGGGACGGGAATTTGCCTTTGGGATAAGAAGAGACAATGCCTAGTATTATGGAAGTTGAGCTCGACAGAGCCATAATAAAGAACGACTGTCTTTCCCAAGTGTAAGCTGCCGTGATCATATCCGAAGCCGTGGAGTAGCGAAACACTGTTTTCGTCATAATGGCTTCAAAGGGATGATGGAACACGCAACGATTGGCTGGACCTGTTCCTCTCGACGAATGACATCAAAGGATGGGATGATCAGGAGAAGATTCCCACAGCTGTAGCAGCTCATCGTCAGGATGAGAACGGTATAAAAGGGATCGAGGACGACCATCCTCTCCTTAGTCAATGCTTTCCCCGCACTTCCCATTGCTTTCCCCAGCTTTTTGGCTCTCGCCTCTCGCAACCACTCGCCATCCCTCCTCCTCCTCCTCTCGTCCTCTCCTCCTCCTCCTCCTATCCGTGACCACCATCCGACTGCCCTTGTCAGGGATCTTTTCTTCTCCGCCGAACCAATCTCGTGCCCGCCAATTCCGTCTGACAGTCGGCCTAAACTCAGTTCTCCTCCGTGCTGGCATTCCCTGCAACGGCCCTTTCCTTTTACCCGTGTGGTCAGGCCATTCTGGGTAAACCTCACCTCCAATCTTGTACCTCTTGCTCTGTGTGATCTCCTCTCCTCTGTCTGTCTGGAGTGGCTTCCCCCTCTTTAAATTACTACCCCTCCTGTACTACCCCTACAACTACCTCCACGAAGCTCCTTGTGGTGGTTTCCGACCGGTGATCGTGTCTTTCGATCCCATCGCTACCTGATCCTCCTGAACGACTCTCTCCCTCTCCCCCTTCGTACCCTTTCATCGCCGCCTTCAACACCAGCTCGATTATTCCCACGTGCCACTTTTCTCCATCGAGTCGCCTGTACATCTACCATCCATGATGCTCGCCCCTCGCCTTTTCCGACCGGTGCCTGCGCTGGTTCGCCCCTTCAGTTCCTCCTCCATCATCTATCGTGCTCCCTCCATTCGAGACATCACCCCCACCGGTGCCGCTGAGTTTAATGCCCGTCAGAAGGAGTTCCGCGAGAATCTGGAGGCAGCTCGCAAGAAGAGAGAACAGGAAGAGAGTCAGTCCGTCAATGCTTCTGCTTCTGCTTCTACCTCATCCTCACCATCCCCTGTGTCCCGTGATCGTTTCCGTGAGTACGCTACCGCTCCCACTGCTCCTCGCGAGAGCAATGCGAGCAGTACCGGCCCCGCTGTCTTTGACGCCGCCGAAATCCTGGATCATAAGGCCTTGGGCTCACTATCTACCCATCGTTTTCTAGGAGACGAACAGTTGCACGATGCCAACCAGTCTCCCAAGCGTGGCCCCCTGTCCTCCTTGATCTACGGCACCAAGGAAGGCCAGCAGCTCGACAGGGACATCGAACGCTCCTTTTCGCAGGTCCTCGCCCGCGGCAAATACGTCCATTCCATCGTATTCCATGATGTCAAACCCGACAAAGTCGATGAGTACGTCGATCTCGTCGGACAGTGGTATCCACGCATGGCGCAAACCGAAGAGAACCGGGTGAACCTGGTCGGCAGTTGGCGGACCCAAGTGGGCGATAACGATACATTCGGTATTTATTAGACGATGCCTCTTTGCCGGTCCGATGGCAGATTTTCTCGGAGCTTGATGCTAACAGCGACTTTGCAGTGCATATCTGGGAGTACCAGCGGTATGAGGGTTACCATGACTCCCTCCACAACATCTCGTGCCATCCCGAATGGCCCGCGTTCGATCGGAAACTGAAGAGCCTGATCAAGAGCAAGAAGACGTCGCTCATGCAGGAGTTCTCGTTCTGGCCCACCACGCCGCCCCGACGATTGGGCGGCCTGTTTGAACTGCGATCATACACTCTCCACCCGGGCAACCTGCTGGAGTGGGAGACGCACTGGCGACGCGGCCTCAAGGCCCGCCGCGAGGTGATGGAAGGAGTCGGTGCGTGGTTTGTGCAAATCGGGGACTTGAACACGGTGCATCATTTGTGGCAGTTTGCGAACCTGGAGGAGCGCAAGATTCGCCGGGAGCAGTCGTGGAGCATTGAAGGATGGGCGGAGACGGTCCACAAGACCGTTCCACTCATTCAGACAATGCAGAGTCGGATTCTGATTCCTATGCCCTGGAGCCCTGTGGGCTAGGAGTCTGTGTGCCTCTCCGGCTACGACGACATCAATCATCAGCCGATGAATGGACGCTCGACCAGCGATGATGATGATGTCAGCCGTCGAAGGGCCATCCCATGCAATACGATTGGTAGAGGGAGAGGATGTTTCTCGAGGGTGGGTGGACCAGATGGATAGGACGGTGCTTAGCCGGACCTCTTCCTCCCTCTCACTACGGTACCTTGCCTACTATGTACCCACGCACCCACATTACGCCATCCCTAGTCCCATAGGGCTCCTAGCGTGTTGTCCCTTTAGCATGATCTATTAAGCCTGTTCCATACTGTCATGTACCTTAGAGGTTATTCTCGAATCAATCCTAGGCATCTACCTCCTACCCCTCATTTGTTTCTGCCCTCGTGTTCATCCACGTTCAGATGGTGCCTCGGGACCAGGTCCGGCGACACCCTCTTTACCCCACTTCCTGGCCATGACGATCAGGTTGGCAGAGCCTGTCCGTGATGGTCAGTCCGCCCCCTCCAGCGACCACGACGGGCAAATGAACGGACACACGTGCACTCCCGACACCGCAGCCGAGTCCCCACCGATCTCGCAGGGGACGGTCGCATTACCCCCAACGTACCAGAACCAGTATTAGAGCCCGGAGAATTTCCTCCCAAGACACCTGGAGGGACTCTGACGAGGGTAACGTACGGTAAGTTCGACGGTCTGCGGTCGGATTCTTTCAACAGTCTGGGTCTTCTCCGCGCGGCAACCTCGAGGCCGCAGTGGATTTGGCCGGCAGAAAAAAACAATCGTAATTGGAACAATCATAATAAATCATGCATACTACTAAAATTTTCTAGGAACCAACGTCGTGCCAAAGAGAACATCACCACTACTTGAAAACCCGCCGTTGTCTCCTCTCTCCTCTCCTTCCTTTTCTTCTCTTTTCTTTTCCCCCTTTTCCTTTTCTCACCACCGTTAGACCCCTTTCCCCTTGCCCCATCGCGACATTTTCCGTGGTTGTCTCCCGTCAAGACAAATCCTGCTTCCCCAACCTTTTCTTGGTGTTGGCCTATTAAGCTTTCGCAGGGCTTGTTGCCTCCGCCTCGTCGTTGGCGTCGAGTTGGCCTCCGTAAAGTACCCAGAAACCAACACCCAGCGTACTGTTATAGCAGAGGCCCGAGTCACATTCCGCCGAAAAGATGGTGTATATCCGCCAGCATCAGCTCCCCAATCTCAAGGCCTACCGCTATTCAGGACTGGACCTCTCCCTGATCAGTCGTTATGTCCTCAAGCCGTTCTATAATAATGTCGTGATCAAATGTTTCCCCCTGAGCATGGCGTGAGTAGCTCTGCGTCTCCCACCCCTTGCTCTTTTACCCGAGAGGTCTGGACTAACGTGGCCCGTTTAGCCCTAATGCTGTAAGTCGAGTCCTCCGCTTGGGACCAACGGGAGATTAATAGGCTCGGTAGATCACCCTCACTGGCTTCCTCTTTGTGGTAATCAACTTCTTCACCATCTTGTGGTTCAACCCGACCCTGGACCAAGATTGTCCTCCCTGGGTCTATGCCAGTTGCGCCGTGGGGTTGTTCCTCTACCAGACGTTTGACGGTGTCGATGGTATCCAAGCGTATGGCCCCTTCCGCTTTCTCCCGGGGATGGACGTGGACTAATGCGGTTTGCTGCAGGCGGAGAACCAAGCAGAGTGGTCCGCTCGGTGAGCTCTTTGATCACAGTGTCGATGCATGCAACACGGCGCTCGGCGTCTTGATCTTTTGCGCGGCCATGAACCTCGGCCAATCCTGGTCCAGCGTGCTGTCTCTGTTTGGATGTATGGCATCTCGCTCTTATCCTGTGCTCCTCTCTTACTGACTGACTCGTTCAGCCACCATGACGTTCTACGTCCAGACTTGGGACGAGTACCACACCCATGTGCTCACTCTCGGCATCGTCTCCGGTCCCGTGGAAGGTGTCCTGACGCTCTGCACGGTCTTTGGGTTTACCGCCTACATGGGCGGCGGTAGCTTCTGGCACCAGTCCATGTTCGAGACCCTCGGAGTGCCCAAGCTCGACGCCATCCCGCAGGACGTGTACGACATGGCCTTCACCCAGTGGTTCATCATCTACGGCGCCGTCCTCCTGTTTTTCGCGACGGGATCCAGCATCGTGAATGTCATGCAGGCGCGGAGACAGCGTGGCCAGGACCCCGTCACTCCGCTCTACGGCCTCCTGCCTCTTGTTGCGGTGTGGACCCTTGTGCCTGCCTATCTCTACCTGCAGCCCGTCATCCTCGAGAACTATCTGGTCCCGTTCTGCCTCTACGTCGGTCTGACCAACGCGTACGCCGTCGGCCGCATGATCACCGCGCATCTTGTCAAGGCTGACTTTCCCTACTTCAACGTCCTGCTTTTCCCGCTGGCGTTTGGCGTGTGCGACAGCCTGGCCCCCATGCTTGGTCTGTGGTCGAGTGTCCTGGGCGACGAGACTCGTCAGGTGGCATTTGTATACGTGTGCTTGGGTCTGACGGTGGGTATCTACGGAAGCTTCATTGTAAGTGGTGACAACGGTGCGGACAGATCTACGATGGCTCCGACACTAACGATTCTCCAGCACGACATTATCACGACGATATGTGACTATATCGACATCTGGTGCTTGACGATCAAGCACCCGCATCCTGAGGTGATGGCGGCCAACGGACAGGCGAAGAAGGCGCAGTGAGAGAGTCTGACGAGCAGGCGGGCATATCAACTATGCAAGTCGTTCAGCCGATGTAGAGCGGGCGTAGAGCGCAGTGAGTTGCCATTATTAGGTAGTAGTATAATGTTTGGAGGCTTTTGCGGTGAGCGTTCTAGCGTTGGTCGGTCGGTTGGTTTCTTGAAAGTCAGGCCGGGGCGATGTCCGCGACATGCGTTCCCCCGATACTGTGGGCTGGAAACCCTGTGTCGGTCTGATGTATGGCTATTAGCGATAGAAGTGGCTGCATGTACAATGAATGTAAGAACCTTGAAGACGAAGCTTGATAGAGATCGATCGCTCTGGAATGCTCCATGGATCAGGTCAGCAAATGGGACCCGCTGATTGGCGGAGGGGTGCCAAGACCGCCGGGAAGGGCAGCGTTAGCGAAAGAGGGCTCCAACCCTACGCTTTCCCCCCAAACGGGAAGCCGGGTGGGTGACGCCGTCGACGAATTCCCTTCAAACTTTGCCATCTCCACGAGACCTCCTTCTTCCGCTTCTCACCCTTCAAGCCGGCCATCTCCATCAGCGCATCATTCAATATCTATCGCTGATCGACTTTTTGTCTCGTCAAGATGGTAGGTTCCCTCGGTTTTGCTTCACCCTGAGCCATGTCGGTCGACTTCTGCATTCCTACGCTGCACCTCCGCCTCCTGTTTGTTCGCCGTCAACATCGTCGTCGCCGTCGGGCCTTACCACTTTACACCGCTGTCGACTGGGCAAATTATGGTCGAAAGAAATGGAAAGAGACGACAAGGCTAACGAAATGCTGTTTGAATAGGTTCTCGCGGTCGACCTCCTCAACCCTACGCCTCAGGCCGAGGCCCGTAAGCACAAGCTGAAGGTATGAGAAATTTGGACCTGATGGTGGCCGGACCACCAGTCGAGTCGTCACCCGACCGATGCACTAACCTCTATCGCTTCTAGATGCTTGTGCCTGCTCCTCGCTCGTTCTTCATGGACGTCAAGTGCCCCGGCTGCTTCACCATCACCACTGTCTTCTCCCACGCCCAGACCGTCGTCGTCTGCGCCGGCTGCTCGACCGTCCTCTGCCAGCCCACCGGTGGCAAGGCCCGTCTCACCGAGGGCTGCTCCTTCCGTCGCAAGTAAATGTCACGACACGATCCAAAATGAGGACTGGCGATGAATGAATAGCAATGTGGCGTTCTTCGAAATGATGGATTAATATTTTGCCTTTTGTTTGAGCAAGCAGTGCCCACTCAGATAGAAGATGGAATCCTCGCCCCCTTGCGAGAAGCCCCCACAAAATACAAAAGGTTCGAAGGGACAACCAATTCAAAAAAAATTTCCATAAACACCGTTTCGTTTCGTTTTTTGCCTTGCCGTTTTCTGCACCAACTACGCCCGAGAAAAGCATGGGGAGTTCCGGATATCTGGCGGATCATCGGGAGATGATTCATCTTGCTTTTGTTGTTGAGTTTGGTTGTGGATGGACGTCGTTGCGAGTTGGGTCCTTCGATCTGGTGGATCGGATGGAGAGTGATACCACGCTGGAGGATGTTGCATGAGCCTTGCCCGGAGCAGGATTCGGATGTCAGATCTTGACGAGGATGGATACTGGGGCCTGGCGTGACAGGCTGCTCATTTGGAACGGTCTGTTGGTCTATCCGGCATTCAAGCCGTCTACATCCTGCTCTTGCAATGTATGTTCGTCAGTTTATACTTGAAATTGTTTTCAATTCTCTGTCCTTGTAGTCTGTAGTGTAGCCCCGCTATCCCCGGTTTGTAGGGCCCACTGGGCTATATTTAACATTTAGTCCGCAGTAGTCTTGGATTATCGACAACTATCATATAATTGGGGACAGGTATCAATTCATCGCGACAATGTCAGTCAAGTAGCCTCCCATCAGAGTAAAACAGTCAATCTACCCATACCAATTCGTTCTTGACAGATGTAACTCAAGGCCTCCCATCAGAATCCTCAACCATCAACTACAAATTCATGGCAACGACATCACAAGGAGTTAAGTGAGTTCAAGCAACAACAGCCTGAATCTTGGTCCGAATATCATCACCAAAGTCCACCGGTCCGCCACCGCCGGTCATCGCCGACAGCTGTCCCGTCGTATCGCTAAGGAGCATGTTGGCGAACCCATTGCGACCCACCACCTCGTTGAGTTCCTGGTGAGCGCGCGCGTCGCCGGCCTGGTACTTTGTCTTGTCGATGCGGCCCAGGGCGGCGCGCGTGTTACGCACAAAGTCGGCGATGAAGAAGACGGTGGGGTTGACGGAGGGGGGTTGCAGGCCCGGGTGGGCGTTGAAGGCGCTGATATTGTTAGATATTGCATTGTACAGTTTGGTATATGCGTGGGGTTGTGGGGACGGAAGTAGGTACTTGATGAGGTCGTCCATTTTGGTTTCCAGTTCGGAGATGTTGACGTTGTTGGCCGGCATTTTGAATGTTGGTTGGCTTTTGTATGGAGTAGTGATTGATTGAGTGATTGGAGTGGGTGGTTCTTCCGTGGATAGTTGTTTATGGTTGTGGTGGGAGGAGTATGAACAATCTACCTAGGTAGTAGACAAGTGGTTTTACGGCTCACCGCTGGTCGAGGGGTTGGTCTGCTTGCTACGCAGGGCTACGGATCTCCCTTGCACCGGCCACTAGCAGTCTGGAGTTCATTAGAGCGGTGGGAGCGATGGATCGGATCAGATCTCAAATCACTGCTCGTTCAGAACGCTGATTACATGAGATCACGTGACAGCTCCAGCTTCCGAAGCTCATACGCTCGTCATTCCGCCTGCTGCATCTCCAACGCCATCCACTCCAACTCATCTCCCCTGATACCCCTTTCTCTCTCCATCTTCCTTACCATCCTCTAATTCCTCTGTCACGATAGTCTCACCACGATGTCGGACGGACTATTGAAGGCGGAGAAGGACTTCAGCAAGGATGCTGACAAGCTGATCCCCGAGGCCGAACAGCTGGCCAAGGTAGGGACTTCGATTCGGTTCCATCGAGCATCGACTGACTGTTGCAGACTGATGTGCAGGGCGCCATTGACAAGCTCCTTGTTCTCGAGAAGCAAGCACGACAGGTATGAACGGCTTTTTTTAGAACATTTGTTCGATCCGTGTTCGTTAACGGCTACCAGGCTTCCGACCTCCCCACGACATCGCGTCTCCTCGTTGCCATTGTCACGTTCTGCAAGGATGCCGCCGACTGGAACCTCCTTAATGACAATGTGCTCCTCCTGTCCAAGAAGCACGGCCAGCTCAAGCAGGCCGTCACGAAGATGGTGCAGGTGGTGATGGGATTCCTCGATGCTACCCCCAACCTGGATGTGAAGCTGTCGGTCATCCACACGCTCCGCACCGTGACGGAAGGCAAGATCTTCGTCGAAGTCGAGCGGGCCCGCGTCACCCGCATCCTCTCCAACATCAAAAAGACCCAGGGCGACCTGAACGCCGCCGCCGACACCCTGTGCGAACTGCAGGTCGAGACCTTCGGATCCATGACCCGCCGCGAGAAGACCGAGTTCATCCTCGAACAGGTCGCCCTGTGCATCGAGCGCGGCGACTGGACGCAAGCCACCATCCTGAGCCGCAAGATCAACCGCCGATACTTCGCCCGCAAGCCGAAGAAGAGCCCCGAGGAGATCGAGAAGCTCAAGAAGGAAGCCGAGGAGAGGGAGAAGACCCGCGGGCCGGATGAGCCTCCCATGGAGGTCGACGACGACGTCACCGACTTGAAGCTCCGCTACTACGAACAGCAGATTATCCTCGCCAACCACGACTACAAATACCTCGATGTGTGCAAGCACTTCCGCGACGTGCTGGACACCGAGTCGGTGGAGAATAACCCGGAACAGCTGCGCGCTGTAGGTGTCCCTTTTCCGGAATTTGCGAACTCATACTAATAGGGATAGGTCCTCGCGCGGATTGTCTACTATATTGTTCTGTCCCCCTACGACAACGAGCAGTCGGACCTGCTGCACCGCATCCAGCAGGACTCGCGGCTGTCCATGGTCCCCGTTGAGGCCCGTCTCATCAAGCTCTTCACCATCCACGAGTTGATGCGGTGGCCCATGGTGGCCGAGCAGTTCGGTCCCCACCTGTGCAACACCGACGTGTTCAGCGCGCAGCCGAGCCAGTCGGCCGACGACCAGCAGCACAAGCGGTGGCAGGACCTGCGAAAACGGGTGATCGAGCACAACGTCCGCGTCGTGGCCAAGTACTACACCCGCATCCAGATGGCGCGGCTGACGCAGCTGCTCGACCTGACCGAGGAGGAGACGGAGAAGTATATCAGCGAGCTGGTCACGTCGAAGACGATCTACGCCAAGATCGACCGGCCCGCGCGGGTGGTCAACTTTGCCAAACCGCGCGACGCCGACGACGTGCTCAACGAGTGGAGCAGCGACATGAAGAGTCTGCTGGGGCTGTTGGAGCGCATCGACCATCTCATCACCAAGGAGGAGATGATGGCGCGGATTCTGCCTACCCGCGAGAAGGGCAAGGCTCGCTAGATAGCATAGTAATGTAGAATGATGGCATTGACGTATCGTGGTATCTTTCCGAACAGTACAAAAATCTATATCTATCGCAAACCACACATCTCCGAACTCTCTAAAACGGCAACTCCATATCGTTCACATCCTCCTCCTCTTCCTTCTTCTGCGCACCCCCCTCCATCGCCTCTCTGATAAACCGCACCGCGGCATCCAGATACGGCCGCTGACTCGGCAGAAAGTGTCCACCCGGATGCCACACGACCTTACCCTCCTTCTCCGGGTCGCCCGCACAGGCCTCGATCAACGACCGACTCCGGCCCTCATCCACGACCGCATCCAACGTCCCCAGCACATGCAACACAGGCGTCTGCACCGCCGGACTCTCATAGAACCCGCGGTACCGCGCCCCAGGCGAGCGGAACCCGCTATAGCACAGCGCGAACCGGAACGGCGGATGCGCGAGGCCCTCAAACGCCGCCGGGAACGGGATCCCCTTTGCGCCGTCGTCACCCTCCTGCGCGAACTTGTCAAACGCCGCGCGCCGCCCGGGCTCCAACAGACTGGCCACCATCGCCGCCATGCACGCCCCCTGCGAGAACCCAATTACCCCGTCAAACGGGCCCTCCGTCCGCAGCACCTCCGCCACCGCCGCCAGCCCGTCCTCCAGCCCGACATATAGCGGCGGCTCCGCCGTGTTCGACCGCCGGTACCAGGCGAAGGCGTCTAGTTGGGTATCTTCGGGGGCAGTGGTGGAGGGGGTGTTGGCCCCGCCTTCTTGCGACGGCAGCGGCGGCTCGTAGCCTGGGATGTCAGCTGGGTTGAGACGGAGTGGCCCCGTGGGGTAGATGGCGGAGACGTCGTGGTGCGGGAAGGCCTTGGTGATGTGTTTGATTAGGGCGCGCGATTTAGCGTGGAAAAGGGGGCCTGATTGGGTGTAGCCGTGGAGGCAGAGGAGTTTGAGGGGCGGCATTTCTTTCTTTCTTTTTTTTTTTTTCTTTTCGTCACTCGTGAGGTGGTGGGTTGTAGAGGTGTATGAATGAGTATGGATAAAGATTGGATAGTAAGGTGCCTGGTACCTTACAGATTAGGTAAGTTTGTTGCCTCAGGCATGAATTAAGTAAGCGGATCACGCAATTGGGGTTAACTGCTTTGGGGAAATCATCACGATGTGATTTGTGGATGGATTGTACATTTTGAGAAGAAATAAACCTACTCGCTACCTATAACTATATCTACAAACCTCAGGTACCTCTGGTGTAGTCTGATTGAGTCAACCGATCAGTCATCGATACTGATAACTCTTATCTCGCTGCCCTTTTCCGCGGACGGAATCATCTAGCTTCTCACTGGTCGAGCCAGTGGCCGGTTCTGGGTGTCTGATATTTAAGATCGTTATCTCGATATCTCCTCCTCGCCTCCTCTGCTGTCTACTCAACTGAACTGTCTACGAGAATTAGCTGGCACCATGAGAGATGCCTCGTGCCCTCATAGCCCTCCGTTGCTGGCCGCCATCAACGCCGAGTCCCAGGTGCATCTGATCATCGGGACGAACCCTCTCGCCGCGGCGCGCTGCGCGAAGAGTCTCGAGGTCGGCGCAAAGCCCATCGTCATTGCCCCCGAGTCCGCCGATCTGCCTTATGCCCTCGCCGAGCGCATTGATGACGGCTCGGCGCATTGGCTGCGACGCGAGTTTCGCGACGAGGATCTGACTACGCTCGGCCGCGAGGAAGTCGATCATGTCGTTGACATGGTCTTTGTTACGCTGGGGGGCGCTCACCCGCTAAGTATGCATCATATTCGCCCGTTGAGTCTGACCGTGCACTAACCGTCGCAGGCCCCCATGTCTCCCAACTCTGTCGCCGCCTGCGCATCCCAGTCAACGTGACGGACGCCCCCGATCTCTGCACGCTCAGTCTGTTGTCGACGTACTCCGACGGCCCGCTACACATCGGCATCACCACGTCCGGCCGCGGCTGCAAGCTGGCGTCGCGACTGCGGCGCGAGATCTCTTCGACCCTGCCGCCGAACCTGGGTAGCGCAATCGACCGCCTCGGCGCCGTGCGCCGCCGCCTCTGGGCGGAGGACCACGCCGCGGGGCTGTGCGATGCGACGCACGGCGGCTTCGACGGCGACGAGGACGACACCACGGGCCAGAAACACACCTTCAACACGCTCGTCACCGAGGACGACGTCTCCGCCGCCAAGACCCGGCGCATGCGCTGGCTGTCGCAGATCTGCGAGTACTGGCCGCTGCGCAAGCTGGCCAGCATCTCCGACGAGGACATCGAGACCATCCTGGCGGCGTACTCGTCCGGTAAAGACCGGCCGAACGGCGTCGCGGGTGCCGAGCCGCCGACGCGGTCGACGGGCCGCATCGTGCTCGCGGGATCCGGGCCCGGCCACCCCGATCTGCTCACCCGGGCGACGTACAACGCCATCCAGAGCGCGGACATCATCCTGGCGGACAAGCTCGTGCCGGCGCCGGTGCTGGATCTCATCCCGCGCCGGACGGAGGTGCACATCGCGCGCAAGTTTCCCGGGAACGCGGACCAGGCGCAGGAGGAGTTCCTGCAGATGGGGATCGAGGCGCTGCGGCGCGGCCGCCACGTGCTGCGGCTGAAGCAGGGCGATCCGTACCTGTATGGGCGCGGCGGCGAGGAGTTTGAGTTCTTCCGCGGCGAGGGCTACACGCCGGTCGTGCTGCCGGGGATCACGAGCGCGCTGAGTGCGCCGTTGTTTGCGGAGATCCCGGCGACGCACCGCGGCGTGTCGGATCAGGTGTTGGTGTGTAC
Source organism: Aspergillus sp. MEXU 27854 (assembly GCA_019721355.1). Taxonomy (NCBI): domain Eukaryota; kingdom Fungi; phylum Ascomycota; class Eurotiomycetes; order Eurotiales; family Aspergillaceae; genus Aspergillus; species Aspergillus sp. MEXU 27854. The sequence goes on along the minus strand of JAGMTT010000008.1, from coordinate 1,332,611 downwards.
GGGGACGGGACGCAAGGGCGCGGCGCCGGAGCCGCCGACGTATGTGCCCACACAGACAGTGGTGTTCCTCATGGCACTGCATCGGTTGTCCGCGCTGGTGGACTCATTGGTTTCGGCGCCCATGGAGGGCGCCCGGCCGCGCACCCCGTGGCCGAAGGAGACGCCATGTGCGATTGTCGAGCGCGCATCCTGCACGGACCAGCGGGTGATCCGCTCGACGCTGGAGCATGTTTGCCAGGCGTTTGAGGCGGAAGGGTCGCGGCCGCCGGGACTGTTGATTGTGGGAGCTAGCTGTCATGTGTTGCACTCGGCGAAGGAGCAGAAATGGGTAGTGGAAGAGGGGTTTCGGGGGCTGGATGAGTTACGGGTGATTGATTAGAGGGGCATGGTGGGATTCTGATATGAATATGGGTGACGGCGTGCTGGATTGATTTCGGAGTTGGATGAGATACCCTATAGATTGCATGATACGAATATCAATGATCATGAGAATGAGAACAATGGATTGTATTCATGGAGGTGAAGTACTCCGTAAACAATGCTCTGCTGAATAAGGCGGGTCACGGGACCGCTCCACAGCGACCCATCGATGATCATCTTATCGTCCTCTCAATCATCCTCCACCACGTAACTCATCTGCCACCATGGCGAATACCAAGCCAAAGACGTACATGTCGAACGGGGAGGTCCTGGATAGGTATTAATCCACCCAAATCGATATCCCAACTTGACTAACAGAACAGCCCTCCCCTCTCCATCCGCATCTCCCGTTTCGCCGAGAGTGTCTACATGTTCCTCGGGCTCTACTTTGTGAGCCTTTTCTCAGTACGTCCTCTTCGCCATAATCGCAAGTCTCCACCGTTGCTTGATCCTAACATCTGCTGCTGCAGTTCGACCCCTATACCGCCGCCCAGAACTCGGAGTTCAACGTCTCCCGCCCCGGCAATCGTTCCAATACCCGTTCTCGTTGGGGAGGCGGCGGCGGCTACGGCTCTGGAGGTCCCGGGGGAGGAGGAGGAGGAGGAGGAGGAGGAGGAGGAGGAGGAGGAGGAGGGAGCGGCGGATTTGGGCCGAGACGAATTGGTCGGGTGGATGATGTGCGCGGTCCGGAGTGTGGGAGCTGTCGATAGCTGAGGTATGAGTTGGGATGTGTGGTGGTGACCAGACCGGAGGTGTTTTTCTTGGAGTTGGATCCAATACCAGACTTTGATTACACAAATATTCTGGACACTACCTCACGAAGTAGACAGTAAAAGCTGATCTGGCAATGATATCACGTGATATCTTCTCTTCCCCGCAAGAGGGGAAGAATCAACCTACTGAAGGTATCATTCCTCACATTGGTGCTTCTTTATTCTTGCTGGCTCTCCGGCTGCTTAAAGCCTTACTTGCCCCTCCTGATAACGACTACAACTGTTCTACGCATCTTCCTACAATGGCTCCTCACCATGACAAAGTGTGGACAGCCCTGATCACCGCGATTAAGCGCTCCCTACCAGACACCCTCCCAACATACCCAACGCCAGACCCATCACAGATCAACCGCACAATCGACCACACTCTTCTGGCACTAACCGCCACCGCGGAACAAATCGACACCCTCTGCGAGGAAGCCATCGAGCACCAGTTCGCCACGGTCTGCGTGCGCCTCCCGCACGTCCGACAGGCCGTCCAGAAGCTCCAGTCCTCGCCGGACGTGGGCGTCGCCTGCGTCGTCGGCTTCCACGAAGGCACCCACCCCACGTCCGACAAGGCGCAGGAGGCGCGCGAGGCGGTCGCCCTCGGCGCGACCGAGCTGGACATGGTGCTGAATTACCCGCTGCTCAAGGATGGCCGGTACACGGAGGTCTACGAAGATGTGCTGGGGGTGCGCACGGCGGCGCCCTCGGTGCGACTGAAGGTGATCCTGGAGACGTCGCAGCTCACGCGCGACGAGATCCTCGCGGGGTCGGTCATTGCCTGTGTGGCGGGCGCGGACTACATCAAGACGAGTACGGGGTTCAATGGGCCTGGTGCGAAGGTGGAGCATGTCGCGCTGATGCGAGCGACGGCCGAGAAGATGGGATACAACACTCGCGTGAAGGCTAGCGGAGGGGTGCGATCGAGGGAGGATTGTGTGCGCATGGTGGAAGCGGGGGCGGAGCGCATTGGGAGCAGTTCGGGGGTGAAGATCATGAAAGGGTTGGAGGGACTTAGCTCCTATTGATATTGATTGAGAATACTTTGAATACCTACTGAGTTGGTAGTGCACTGTAGCTACTCCGTACTCTGTATAGAGGATGGATCAGGGACGAGTCGGATTAAAGATGGCGATCCAGAGGAACGACGGGCGAATCCCCACCGGGTGGAGCGCGACGTCATCAGGAACCCTCCTCATCGGTCAACCATCCATCGTCCTGTTTTGTTAGCGAGTTCGTCTCGTTTGTTGTCCACACCATGAACTCATCCTCCCCCAAACCCCTGTCATATCCCGCCTCCTCATCGGCCATGCGACGTCCTACCAACTACAAGGTACGATTGATCGTCTCTTCGTGACGTCTCTCGCTCGTCATCGGGTACTGACCGCCACAGAAACGCAAGACCTCCCACGAGCACAGTCCTCCCGGTCGTGATGAATGCTCGAATCTCTTCACAGCCAAACCCACAGCGGTCTTTACTCCCTCAGGTGGTCGCACGCATACTCTGAGTGTCGCTATTCCAGGTAGTATTGTGGCCAAGTAAGTCACCTCGACTCCTTCCAGAGGCACCACGTCAGCTAACCACTCTTCAGCGCCCACTCGATCGAACAAAAAACGTTCCTGGCCGGTATCATTGCTCGGGCTTTGGCCGTCTTCTGTGTGGATGAAGTCGTGGTCTTTGATGACGAGGAACATAGATCGCGGAACTACCGCCACTACGATGACGGATATGACTCTCCCATCGCCAAAACAACCGACGAACTCAACGCCTCCACCAAAGGCTATACCGCCTATTCCGACCCTTCGCACTTCCTCGCTCACGTCCTATCGTACCTCGAGACGCCTCCGTATCTGCGTAAACACCTCTTCCCGATGCATCCCAACCTCCGCGGCGCCGGTCTACTCCCAAGTCTCGACATGCCGCATCATCTGCGCGCCCACGAGTGGTGCGATTACCGCGAGGGTATCGTCCTGCCGAGTTCGCCTCGCGATGGACGGGGCAGAAACGGATCCCAGATGAGCCTGTCCCCAAACCGTCATTCCGAACATTCCCATCGTAACCATTCGCCTAGTCAAGCCTCTACTAACCTCCCGACGGCCACCGTCGTGGACACGGGACTCTCCGAAAAGGTCGTCCTCCCGGATATTCAACTGCCGGAATACGCCCGAGTCACTGTACGATTCTCCCAGCATGGACACAAGCACTATGCAGAGCCGGTCCATCCCTCCGCGCCGCGCGCAGAAGCCGGCTACTACTGGGGCTACTACGTGCGTCGCTGTCGGTCGCTCTCCTCCGTCTTCACCGAGTGCCCGTTTGACGGCGGCTACGACCTGTCCTTTGGTACCTCTGAACGCGGCGCTCCAGTCGGAGAGGTACTGGAGGATGAGGCGCTGTACCATCGTCCTCACCACCACCACCACCGCAGACCCGACTACAAGCACCTGCTGGTCGTGTTCGGTGGCGTGGCCGGCATTGAGGCCGCCATCCGCAACGATCCCCAGCTCCGCGACATGGACATCCGCCCAACCGACGCCGGCAAGCTCTTCGACTACTGGATCAATCTCCTCGCAGGCCAGGGCAGTCGTACCATTCGCACCGAAGAAGCCGTCTGGCTGGGCCTGACGAGTCTTCGCGGTCTGGTCGAGGGCACCCACCGCGCGAAGCGGTCCTACCGATCCAATGGGTCGTAACCTACCTTCCTCCTCGCTCGCTCCGTACAGATGGGGCCGGAGGCCCATCTCCCCCAGGTGAGGTTACTCCCTCGCCGTCTCCTCTTTTCCTTTCCCGTCCCTTTCTCCGTCCTCCCTCTCCTCCCGCCCTTGCCTCCGCCTGGAACCGCCCTACAAGAAGCTTCTCCCCACGGCATGGAAGCGAACGGACAGGCACGCGGTAGCCAACCAGACCCTGTACCAGCCGGCTGCTCCATTCCATACTCCTGAGCCTCGAAAGCCCCTGTAACACATGCCCCGACGATCCAACACGCGAGGCGCTGCCGTTTCATCCCATCGGTGCGCACAGCCCGTGCCGCGACAAGTCCAATCTCGGGATCTGCCGCAGATCGTGGCGCCTTGCTGCCTTGCATCGGTAGATAAATCTCCTTCGTCATTATTGAGGGGCTATTAGCACGTTGATCTAATGCATGCGTCTTGACTCGTTTGATGAACCTGCGCGTATAGATTGTTCGCTTTGCAGTGGTTGGTTTGGTTTGGTTTGTTCTTTCTTCGGCTTACAATGGCGTCGCATAGCGTGTGGCTGGTTTACATTCTGCAATGCAGCTGTTTATTCAAGAGTAAACTACATGACTAGTAACATAAGTAACTCAACCACCCGGGCTACACCCGTAGGTATTACATGCATTCATGTCGTCTATATACATACAATGTCGATCCCATTACCCCGAGGCATGGAATGAATCAAGCGAACTTTTCGACCCGTGCGCCGTCTAATCCCATACATGCAAGCCCCAATCAATGTACATCTACGCTCCCAAATGCGGTCTCACTCCCCACTGCTCAAATCATCCGAGTCGCTCGTCAACGCACTCTCCTCAACCTCCATCTGTCGCAACACAGCATCGCCCTTCTTACCCTTCTTTTCTGCGGCAAACCACGCTTCGCGCCGGCGCGTCTCTCGCGCCTCCCGCCGTGCCTGGCGGGCGACTCTATCGCGCTGCGTCTGCTCCTGTTTCTGGTGCAGTTCGTTGATGTAGTCGTGCAGGTGCACCAGGTCGGCGCGCAGCCGCGTGACTTCGTCGGTGGTGGAGTGGCGCGCGGCGTCGCTGGCAGAGACCTTTGTCCGCAGCGTGGCGAGCTCGGTTTCCAGCGCGGCGATCTGGGCGTCCTTCGCGGCGGCCTCTTCGTCGCTGATCGTTCCGATCCTTTGCGCGGTGGTCCCGCCGGTGGTTGAGAAAGCGGACAGCTCGGCGAGACCTTCCTCCAGCATTGAATCAGGGAAGAATGGGTGGGTGAAGGCGGCGGCGAATGGGTCGGGGCGAGGTGGGACGGTCCGCGTGGGCAGCGCCGACGCGAGCAGATGCGTGCTGAACGTGTAGTCTGCGGGGACTTTGTCGGCCCCGCTGGTGCGCTCCGAGAGGGAGCTGTCGTAGCGTGGCTTGACGACGGTGTGGGCGATGCGCTGGGGCGTGTGCGCGGCCGGAGCGCGGGGCAGGCCGTTGAGCGGAAGCATGGCGAGGTTCGTCACGGGATGGGTGTAGTCCGCCACGGTGGAGGCGTACTTGCGCCGGCCGACGTTCCAGGCGAGGATCTTGCCGTTGTGGTGGCCCGAGAGTAGCGTCATGCCGTCGTGGGAGAGGGTGAGGGCGCGAGCGGCGCCGCAGTCTGTCGATGGGGGTGTCCATTGGGACTCGGCGGGGAGCTGAGCGGGGGTGGATTGGAGGGAGGCGTCGTGAAGAGGGTGTTGCGTAGGTTGTTGGGAGGACTTGTAGAAGTCGATGGACTGGACGCTGCCATCATCGTAGCCGACGTAGAAGGCGCGGTCGACGGGATCGAGGGCTATACTGATGGCGCTGGCGGGGAGGAGGAATGTGCGGAGGACGCGGCCAGTGCGGTAATCCCAGGCGATGGCGGTGGAGTCTTGCGCCGTCGAGACGGCGATGTTGTAACGGCCGGTGCTGTGGCCGACGGCGAGGGCGGTGATACCGGCGCGGTGGTGGGAGAACGTGCGGAGGGGAGCGTTAGAGGGTTGTCGATCCCGGCCCGATGGGGGTTTCGTAAAGGACAAAAGATCAACGAGGGACCAGACGAGAATGCTGCCGTCGGACGATCCTGACAGGATATAATTGGAAGTGGGATCGACGACTAGCGAGGTGACGGGTTTGAGATGCGACGCGGTGGAGGCGACTTGACGACCGGTGCAGGTCTAAACCCATTAGGCTTTGCTTTGGGAATGTCGACTGGTATGCAGAATGTGGAATGCTCACCTCCCAGAGGATTAAACGTCCTCCTCCCGTACTGTCTTCAGTTCCCAGCACCAAGATATCGCCATTCTTGCTTCCCGCGAGAGCGATGCTGCGAATGCGCTCGGGGAAGGGCACGGTAGCCTCCTGATTCCCCTTCTCACGACTGTAGACATGGACAATGGCCTTCTCCGACTGCGCGGCGAACACATGCGACGGACTCACGGCGAGGCAATTGGGGGCGGTTGAGCTCTTCTTGAAGGTGGATCGAAGGTTTGGAGCGGGTTGAAATTCATGAATGCAGATGCCGACATCTCGAAGAGCCGCGGAGGGCGGCGGTTTCCCGGCAGAGGGGAGGGTGGAAGCGATGAACGATTCCGTGAGCATCGCGAGAGGAGGGAGTATGAAGAGGTGATGGTGGAGAGAAGAAAAGAGAGAGAAGATTACCAGATTGGGAATTTTCGGGGACAAAAATCGCGATAAAGAGGGTGTTTGCGGTGTTTGCAGCCCTGCTAATCTAGGTTAGTGAATTCTGTTACTAAGCAGACCTGGCTAACCCAACTAGGCAATTCATAGTCCTCCTGCTCTCTCCACTAACGTCCTCCATGAATCCCGAAGATCCCTTGTCCGATTTATTCTCCTAGTCAATTCATCCCCTCGTCCTTGCAACGGTCCTTTCGTCGATCCTGCGCACGAGTCAGCTCGTCCCTGCAGTGGAGATGAACCTTCATCAACATCTCCAGACTGTTACTGTGGATGAGGCACCGAGGCCGCAGGATATAGATGGCATCAGGAATGATGAACACATACCACTGGGTGGCGTTGACCTCTGCTGTTACTCTCCAAATCTCCGCCGTGCACATCGGGCTTAAATTGCACCCATCGTCAGATATGGACCATCCCCGTCCTTAATGCCCACAGCAACGCCATGCAAGGGATACCCTCGCTAGGGATACTTTGACCTTGATTGCCCTGCGCAACATCTCCCAACTGTGCCTGACATCTGCTCAATCTATTCGCCCCCTTGATGTAGGGTCAAGGTTCGCTGCGCGCATCCTTTCCCTCCTGGACCCATGGGTGTTTCAATCGGGACTGCAAATGACGAAATGGAAATAAAAAAAGCAGCCCTTCCACGTTGTCTCCGTCCTGCAGGTGGCGTCCATCGCCTCCTTGGTCCAATGATCGTCGACTGCGACTCGATCTCACCTCGCTCTGGCATGCAAGGACGGTGGGCGCAGTGGCCCTTTACGCTGCCCTCATGTTCCAGAGGATTGGATGACCCTCTGAAGGGAGGGAAGCACATACCCCGTCATCAGGCGCTGTCCCACCGCAAGGCAGCCAAGGGATGTTTTGGATCAGTTGGTATAAGGCCCGGGGACTCCTTCTCCACGCCCGTCGTGATGCCATCTCTCTTCCCTCTGGGTTTCCTTCCTTCTCAGTCATTCATTTATCCATGCTGCTTTGTTATTAATTTTTAATATACAACCATGTCCACTATGGACTGTGAATCGACAATGTCCCTCAAACCTCCCTATGCTAATCACCAACACACCATGTCCGCTCAGAATCTCCCGACATATGCGAGCAGACATATTCCCTCCTACTATGGGACGGCGGAAGATGGTAGTAATATGGTCTCGCCACGATATGCGCCTCATGTGCAGCCCTGGAGGAGGCAACAGGCCCTCAGCTCGCTCTCGTTCATTCCATCCACGTCTCCGCGGTCAGAGCATTCCGAGTACACCACATCACAACAATACCCGCACCCCCAGCAACCGCAGCCCCCTCAAATACTTCCCCGACGCCCTGTGGCAGACCGCAGCAGTGCCTGCGTCTCGCCTTTTCGTTCGGTGCGCAGAATGAAGCAGCCTTTCCAACTGCGTCTTCCCTCTTCTCCATCCTTTGATACCAACCCTTCTCCTGTCTCTTCTCGGGACTCGAGGACCCCATCGGGAAACCACTCGCTCCGGACATGGCGTTCGGATGGTAACCTCATGACCACCAGTCTCGAGACATTTGGCCTCCTTCCGAGCCCGCCTCTGTCGGATTACAGAACCTCACAACATTCCCCGTCATCGACATACTTCTCTCCCAAGATCGATTCCGACACCGACACCGAGCAGGGCACGCCGAAAAGTGACACCGGCATACCGGACGTGAAACATTATAACATACACCGGAGCTCCACTCCCGAGACACTGACTGAATGCCCGAATAAGACATCGGGAGCTACCAATGTACACATGACGCATTCACATCTGGTCAAACAGTGCGAGCCGTCGGAGGACGGTAAATGCACGCCCATGTCCATGGATTCAGAACGCATGTCATCACCTCCGGTAACGTCCGACATCGCGTCTTTTGGTAAAAGAGACTTCTCCGGGTCGTCGATTGGCACCCACCGGAGCCGGTCCGGCACCGTCTCCAGCGAAGCCAGCTGGGCTGCCAGCAACCTGTCCTACTGCGAGAGATGGCTTCAAGGAGCCCCAATCGAGACCATCGATGAGAATGGAGAGAATGCGCGGGAACTCAGTCGAAGAAAATTCCAGATCGTCCAGAACAGCCCGCCGCCTCCGGACCGAAGACGCAACATGAAGAGTACGCCGGACGAACCATTGGTGAGTAGATCCGCATCAACCCTATCATTGGGACCCTATTGACATTCTCAGATGTTTGCTTCGGTCGCCAGTAAATCCAAACCGAAACTGGTCGACATCTCTCGGCAGTCCTCTCCTGCCACCAGCTATTCCATCCCTACTCCTCCACAACAACCTCTTCCCTGCACGCCCGATCAACGCCTGCAGGAAATCTCCGCGTTCAGCCCTGAGACCCCGTTGGCCATGTCAGACAGCGGTTATTCAACGCATCGTTCTTGCTACTCGCCCGAAGACTACCCCGGTGACAAGGAGGATGACTCGGCAGATGCGAGTTCCATCAGCTCTGGGAGCGCTAGCGAAACCGTCGTCTGCAGCAGCGACAAGTCCGCTGCCAACAACCTCATCCGCCCAATGTCTATGCCCAAGCCGCCTCTTCAGGTCAACCCTCGGCCGACCACCAAGCCCTCCCAGCGTCACTCGTCCAACCCCTCCCCACGGGAGGAATTGGAAAAATGGTGGGATCATGAGTGGACCGTCGACCAGCTGGAGCAGTCGGTGAAGGACTTTCCGCGCAACATGCTCAAACTCACCTCGCCGGCCATTATGTTCCTTCGTCAGAACAATGAAAAGGCTCTTATTCGTCCCTTCCGCAAGATCTTCCCTGAGGTCGCGGAGAATCTACTCGACAGCCTTTGTGCGGCGTTGATCGCCCAAAATTATGTGGTGTCTCTGTCCGCCATGTCTTTCCCTAATCGAAAAACCAGCAATTTCTCTCACAAGCCCAGCCTGTCGCGTCTCGACACTGTTCCAGAAAAGGTTCCTGAAAAAGCATGTTCCACCTTGGGGATCCACTATCCCCAGACATCGCCCACGCGGATCAAAGATCGCGTCCTGGGCTCGCGCAGTATGGAGCTGCGCAAGGAGCTGGATCGGATCGTCGACAACTTGCTGTTTGCCATTGCCGGTAAACAAGACGAGACGCTGAAAGCAGCTGTGCTTGTTTTAGCGCAGGTCCTGGAGACCAATTCATAGATGGCTACCGCAGCCCAACCCTCTTTGACTCTTGAATTCCTTCGTTGATTATACTAGCATTCGAGATAATGTCGCTTTGCACATTCAGTCTCCTCCTCTCACTCTTGATTTCCTTTAGTTCTGGCGAGACCATTGCATAGATCGTTTAATCTGGCATTGTTTGCATCCCTACCTCTTCCTGTCCCTCGTTGTACATTTCTGTCTGTCTGTCCTCGAGCCGTTTCCTATGTTATTAACCGGAAGGTTAATGTATAATTATTGGAGAAGAATGATACCCTACCTCCTAGCTTGTTGAATTAGAAGTAGTAGCTCAGTAACGTCCTCGATGAAATATCTTTCGGGATGTATACTTCTCGGGCGAAGGAAAAGTCGGCTTAGTCAGCCCGTTATCTCCGTTTCCCGCGGAATTCCAAACTTGATATCTTCAACTTCTCCTCCACCAACAACTTCCCCAGCACAACCACATCCCATCATGGCCGCATCTACCAACCGGTTACGGCTCCTCTCGCGGAGCATCCCGCAGTCCAACACGATTCTCCCTCCCGTTCACGTCCACGCGCGTACATACGCAACCGCCGACCCTTCCTCGCCCGCCACCGGCACCACGCCGCAGCGCCGTCGTACCAACTTCACCGACAAGCTCAACGCCGGCCCCAGCTTCACAGACTTCGTCTCTGGCGGAAACAATGACAATGCCCCGCTCGATCCCTCGGAGGCGTACGCGCTCAAGACCGCGCTCGTCGGCCCCGCCGGCCGCAAGAAGGAGATGACCCGGCTGCCGTCGTGGCTGAAGACGCCCATCCCGGACTCCAAGAACTACCAGCGGCTGAAGCGCGACCTGCGCGGCCTGAACCTCCACACAGTCTGCGAAGAAGCCCGCTGTCCCAACATCTCCGACTGCTGGGGTGGCAGCGACAAGTCGCACGCCACCGCCACCATCATGCTGATGGGCGACACCTGCACGCGCGGATGCCGGTTCTGCAGCGTCAAGACCTCCCGGCGCCCACCGCCGCTCGACCCGCACGAACCCGAGAACACCGCCGAGGCCATCTCGCGCTGGGGGCTGGGCTACGTCGTGCTCACCAGCGTCGACCGTGACGACCTGGCCGACGGCGGCGCCCGCCACTTCGCCGAGACCGTCATGAAGATCAAGTCCAAGGCGCCCAGCATCCTCGTCGAGTGTCTGACCGGCGACTACGCCGGCGACACCGACATGGTCGCCCTCGTCGCCCGCTCCGGCCTCGACGTCTACGCCCACAACGTCGAGACCGTCGAGGCCCTCACCCCCTTCGTCCGCGACCGCCGCGCCACCTTCCAGCAGTCCATCCGCGTCCTGGAGGCCGCCAAGGCCGCCCGCCCCGACCTCATCACCAAGACATCGCTGATGCTCGGCCTCGGCGAGACCGACGAGCAGATCGAGGACGCCCTCCGCCAGCTCCGCGCCGTCAACGTCGACGTCGTCACCTTCGGCCAGTACATGCGGCCGACGAAGCGCCATATGGCCGTGCATGAGTACGTCACGCCGGACAAGTTCGAGCACTGGCGTCTGCGCGCGCTCGAGATGGGCTTCCTGTACTGCGCGTCCGGGCCGCTGGTCCGCAGCAGTTACAAGGCCGGCGAGGCGTTCATCGAGAACGTGCTGAAGAAGCGTCGGGCTGCGGGTGCGACGGGCGAGTCTGTGCGCGATGGCGCGGTTGCGGTGGACGAGGCGCGGTGATGCTGCGCCGGGGTGCTTTAAAGGATGTCTATTCGCTTTGTTTGTTTTGCATGGAAGTCGGTTACGGCGCAGGTTGGAAAATTATTAACTTGTACTTTATCTATTGTTTCACTGGAGCGACGGGTTAGATGCCGTCTGGATATACATACGCATACTACTTGTTTCGAATTCGAAAGACCTGATCATATAAGGTGCTAGGCGCGTAGTATGCACTGGTTATAGCTCAAATTGTCACGAAAAAGCAGGTTATAGGCCCCAGACCAAGAGCTGTTATGAAGAATGAACCCTGACGAGTGTCATAGCTAATATGCATTTCTAGGTTGCTGGAACAAGTGCCTGCCTCTGGTCTCTGCCATCAGCTTGTACCCAACCATGTCTCAACTTTCAGTATACAGCATAGGCTGAGCTAAAAAATAATTAAAAAAAAAATTATAGAAAAATACTAAGCAGTAGACACTGAGTCTCATCGCTTTTGGTGCCGGACTACAGATTGCCAAAGGGATGGATGCTTTCTGCCTCGATCCCTAACTTCTTAGCCCTTGAGTTCCATGTTTTCCAAGTTTTCCGGGGCATTGTTGGCCCTCCTCCACAGTATTAGGGAGTCAAAAGATTTGCAAGATTGCCTGGAACCCAGCGGCATCGACTGATGCGCGAGTATCATCGTTTGTCCACCTAACGGTTGGACCGTGGGTTTTGTGAACCCAAGTCCACGGCCATACATGACAACGTACATGCCACTAGACACTTTCTGTGGGACCTTGGTAGCGTCATGGTCATTTTTATTGGCAATAGTGCTGCCTACTGCACACTGCGTTTGTTGACTGCGTCTTTGAGGTGTCGCGAAACTCGATACCTTCAGCGTCTAGACGCTTACGGGTTGGTATGCAGAGTAAGAATGACAGATGTTTCCACCAAGACCGCAGTCGGAAAAGGGAGGGGGATGGGGGGAGGATGGGAGAGAAAGAAGAATGCGAATGTAGGTTCGAGTAGAACGACGGTCAATACATAGCTGAGGGAATGAGGTTGTAGAAGGGAAAGAAGTACAGCAATGATGCAGATGATTAGCTTCCTGAAGGGCGAGGTGACTTGTATATATTTCTTAAACATATCTAGATAGCCCAGCTGCCTGGGTGCTTGAACCAAAGCATTCACTCACCTGTAGGGTTTGACATTCGTCCTTCATAAATCGAGCTCTGTTATATATCATGGTGATTGTGACTTCCTCTCTGGTTAGTGAAACATAGCACGGGCCTTTGACTCGATACTAATGGTACAGACTTTCCCATCAAACTAGGTACCAAGGGTATACCCGAACGATCTCAATCGTCAACACAGTATATTCGTAGCGTCGTATATGTACACTCCTACGCCGACATCAAATGCAATGTTAAAATCAAAACCCAACTCGGCCTCCCACCAAACCACCTCATAAGATCAAGAAACGAATGCAGTACTCTTGCCGTACCTGCTGACAAGATCCAAGAAAATAAAATGTACATAGAAAGAGATGTGAAACACTGATCATGCGGTCTCATCGGCAATCAACTCCTGGACGTCCTCATGTGTCAGACCAAAGAGGTGCAGGATGTCGACCAGGCTCTCGCCGTTCAGACGGGTCGGGGCCTCGAGCTGCACCATGCTCTTGGCGCGCCAGGCGACACCGAGTCCGGCGGCGTGCAGCATGGGCAGGTCATTCGCGCCGTCACCGACGGCCACGGTCTGCGACAGAGGGATGCCATGCTCCGCGGCAATGGACTTGAGCAACGCGCGCTTCTGCTCCGCGTTGATGATCGGGTACGTGGGGACGAGACGGCCCGTGAGGGTCTGGGTTTCGGGGTCGATCTCGAGCTGTACCTTGTTATTACCCATGATTCACCGATAAGGGGGTCAGGGACATACGTGGTTAGCATAAGCATAATCGATGCCCAGTTCGCTGGCCAGCCATTCGGCCAGCGGCTGGAATCCGCCGCTCAGAACGGCCATCTTGCAGCCCAATTGCTTGAGCGCCTTGCAGAGTTCGCGCGCACCGGGAACGATCTTCAGGACGGACTTGAGCTTTTCGAAAACGTCTGCGGGAACTCCCTTGAGGAGGCTGACCCGCTCCTTGAGAGAGGCGGAGAAGTCGAGTTCACCATTCATGGCGCGCTCCGTGATTTCCTAGACTTTCGTGAGTGACGGGAGGGGTACTGACGGGATGGTGTAACATACAGACACCTCTTTCTCGACACCGATGAACTTGGCGATCTCGTCGATCGACTCGTTGTCCACCAGGGTGCTGTCCATGTCAAAGACCACCAGTCGCTTGTGGCGACGGAACACACTCTCCTTCTGCAGGACCACCTCGACGTTCCATTCGCGCTCAAAGCGCCAGATGCTCTCGTGTTTGCGCAGATCTGCAAAGGTCAGGTAGTCGGGGTTGGGCGGCGGGGAGAAGGTGACTTCGACGACGCGAGGGTTCTCATGCTGGTCGAGACACCGGTGGGAGGTGTTCATGCGCTGGTAGGGGGTCGGCAAGGATTCGATGATCTGGAGGAAGTTGGTCAAGCAGAGCTGCGACACAAAGGGGCCGTAGAGGTGGTCCAGGGGCTCGGGCTCTGGCGCCGGGGGTTCGCGCGGGATCTTCTCGATATCCACGGTGGGGGCCGAACCCGGGGGGACCATGGGGGAGGGCAGTCGGTCGCCGGGGCGTGCCGCATTTGCGGACGAATCGGGATGAAGGTGCGGATGAATGGGGTTGCCCGACTTGTAGTAGATGGTCGCGACGAGTTGCGGGGTGTCACCAGGGAGGGGATTGGTGTGGTGGTTGAAGATGCTGTGGATGATGCCGCTGTCGGTGACTTTCTCGGGATCGGGGCTGATGGGGTTGTTGAGAGAGAGCGAGCTCAACCCGGAGTCAATGGAGTTGCCAGTCCCCAGGACATTGCCGATGGTCTGATTGACCGAGATGGAGGGTTTGTATTGCTGGTGGTCCTGAATGAAGGAATTACTGCGCAGGCTCTGCTGCAGCACCGGCCGTTGCGGACGGGAGGTTGTCGGAGGATTGGAAGCCATGGAGATGACGGCGGGAGGAATCGCGCAGACAAACGAAGGGATATGGAGCGACTGAGCGGAGAGAACAAAGCAAGGAATGCGACCAGGCCCACGGAGGGAGGAAACCGAGAGAGAAACCGTTGCTATCGATAAGTTTTGATAATGCAGAATTCGGCGCGAGTTTCGCTGCTGCCGCCGATCGGCACGTGGGATGGTCATGTGACACCATCATCACCATCAACACCACAACCTCATTTCACTCTCCAAGATGAAGATGCCTTGGATACCGCCTAGCGCATCCCACTCACTGGAATCCTATCCTTGCTGATACACGGTAACTACAACTTCTCCCTCCTTCTACACAACCATGAGTAATTGAGTAACCTGCTTGCTAATCCTCCACAGCATCACATCACCGATCCCTACTCTCATACATCATCCCGCCGGCATGTACATCATCGCGATGACAATTCCCCACGAGGATCTGCTGCGGCGGAACCAGTCATCGTGCACGAGCGGATGAGACTTTTCTCGCTAGAAGCTGCTGGGCCTCCACCGAACAAAGCGATTTATCAGCCCAACAGTGGATACGGGTGCACACAGCGACCAGATGCGCAGGTATTGCGTGATTTCCCGGGGACATGAGGAAATTGAATTTTTCAGCAGTCCCACCCAGATGCGGCAGGCGGTCACAGCCAATGTCGTGATCGCAGCGGCAGAATGCATCGGCATGTCCAAAGCCCTCTGGGCACGCCAGAATGAGTTCCGGTTGCCGATGATGTCGTGATTGCCCCTGGGTGCCTGTTCTCTTATATCAGACCCTCCATTGGCACCTCTGGTTCTGTCCGACATCACTTTTCGCCTTCAGCCTGCATCCTCCATCTTCAATCCTCCATCTCAGCCCATCTTCTACCTATCCGCTTCTCTATAGATCTGTCTGCTGTTTTCGGCATTGGGACTTCTCTCTCACTTTCATCCACCCACAATCATCTCCTCGCGTCCATCACCATGCCCGCGAAGATGCCTGACAACTACCCCACCGAGTCTGAGGCCTACGATGCCAAAGATACCACCACCGAATCCGGATATGTCAGCGGTAGCTCCAGTGAGGACTATCTCCCGGAGATTGTCTTCACCAAGCCTCATCTCCAGTTTCTCAACCGTCAACTGCAGTTCCTCGAGCCTCAGGGTCCGTCTCGTTACCCCTCTTTTCCCTCGAGGACCAATCACTGACGAGATATTAGATGTCCTGAGATGGTGTGTCACATCACTGCCTCATCTCTTCCAGACCACGGCCTTTGGCCTGACCGGCCTGGTCACGCTGGACATGCTCTCCAAGCTGGACGTGCCCCGGCCCCAGGTGGTCGACCTGGTCTTCCTCGACACTCTCCACCACTTCAAGGAGACCCTGGCCTTGGTTGACAAGGTCCGCCAGCGATACCCGCTCGTCACCATCCACGTCTACAAGCCCAAGGGCCTGGAGACGGAAGAAGAATTCGCCAAGAAGTACGGGGCCCGTCTGTGGGAACGGGATGACCAGTTCTACGACTGGGTGGCCAAGGTCGAGCCCGCCCAGCGGGCCTACCGGGAACTCAACGTCCACGCCGTGCTGACCGGCCGTCGTCGCAGCCAGGGTGGCAAGCGGGGCGACCTCGACATCATCGAAGTCGACGAGGCGGGTCTCATCAAGATCAACCCGCTGGCCAACTGGTCCTTTGAGCAGGTCAAGGCCTACATCAAGGAGAACAACGTGCCCTACAACGAGCTGCTGGACCGCGGTTACAAGAGCATCGGAGACTACCACTCCACGCAACCGGTCAGCGACAACGAGGATGAACGCTCGGGCCGCTGGAAGGGCCAGGAGAAGACCGAGTGTGGCATCCACAACCCTCGCTCCAAGTACGCCCAGTACCTGCTGGACATGGAGCGCAAGCGCCAGGAGGAGGCTCTCTCGCAGGCCTTGACCACTCAACTGACGCCGGCGCAGTGATCGTGGAGAGTCTGCAACCTCCTGATTTGCATTTCATCGGCGTTTTGATTGGGTTTACTAGCGGGATACTACCAGCCTTGGTTTTTTTTACATTTTTACATGGGCAAGGACATAATGTCGTTACGATTTGGGACACTGGGTGGATGGGTTAAAAGCTGTTGTTTGCCAGCCCTAATTTCTTTTCTGTATATAGGGGGTGGGCAAGAGACCGGATGGTCAGCACGATAATGACTAGCATGATAGAATGACTAGATTGATTCATTCAACTGTTTGGTGAATCGTAGTGCTGTATAATAGTAAGTGTGACATGTTTGGATGACTTGGGCCATGGTGAAGTGGGGCGAGAACGCTCAGTCAGCCCAGTAGGCAGACATATATCACCCTACTAAGCATTCACCCTAGTCTAGAAGTCTTAGGAAGGTCCGGAGAATATAGTCCATCTTATCCTCCGTGACTCCAGTCTGTGCACCCGTCCTTGTCAAGGTCTATCCATTGCACTTGATAGTTTGAGAGGGTCTCAGGTGAACACAGAAGTCTGTCAAGTGTTCTAGAAACCGTTGAGACCCTGATCGACCATTTTGACCCTCTGGTTCGCAGATCGATCTCGTTGACGTTGACACCATCCGGGAGACGATGGCGTCAGCCAACTAGTGTATGGCAGCCCAGTCGCTCACGCGGGTTGGATCTTATCTTATCTTATCGCGATCTTATCGGGCTTGGCCACCGTGTCACTGGCCAAGCTTTGGCTGTGATACAATCGATTGCTGTGTCTTCAATGGTACTGGATTGACAGTGAATTGAAATAAATAGGTAGTACTGTAGGATGTATTCTGAGCTATTTGCCTACTACGGAATGGAGACCATTCCGAGTAAAAGGGCGATAGTGATGTCGGGAAATGCCGCAGGAAGAATATCCTATCTCTTAAATTGATTCAAGAGAGAAGGTCTTTGGAGAGACTTGGCAGACCTCGACCTCGACGCTTGAAACCAGGGTGAAACCCAGCTGGGTTACATGTATCGCCATGATCGCTACGGAGTACGTACTTGGGTGGCATCCAATTCCGGAGAAACCAGATCGAACGGAGTCATCACCCAGTCAAAAGATCCAGACGACATTTTTCTCCGTTCTCGAGATTCGGATCGACAGTGGTTTGATACTCAGGGGACAGAGTTCCTCCGTCCGCTCCGTTCTGGTTATGTCCGATGGAGTCCGGGATAACCTACCGCTTGGCTTTGGACAAGACCGACCATCTACCCGAGGGGACTGGGTCTTCCCTGAGCCTTCTCCTGACAATGGACCCTGCGTATCCACTGGAGATAGGCGCTCTATCGAGAATGTTCATAGGTACTCTGTAGTAAGTGGTACGGAGTATGGCTTACTGGATAGATGGAAGATTAGGGCATGCCGATCAGGTGACCCGCCCTGCCAAGCCTTAATCACGCAAGCGGCCGGACGGATGTCGTGATGGCGTTCCCGCCACGTTTCAGCGCCGTGACAGGGACGGAGACCAGCCTAGTCGAGAGGAAACTTGGATGTGAGACGCCGCATCCGATTCTCAACTCCAGCCTTGTCGAGAGACGATCGCGATGGTACTTTATACAGATGCATCCCCAACGCATTGACTGAAGGACATTGCCACAGGACACGTTTCTTTCACCTTTCAATCCCGGATTTGCCCCTGAAAATCATGCCTTTTTCCGGGATTCTACTCGGATTCGATGGATTCTCTTAGTCGGTTTATTGTCATCATCGTCGGCGTCGTCATGGGTCTGAGTCCTGACAGGATGTCTCCTGCACTTTCGGTGATACTGCAGACGGGGACATGAGTGAAGAAAAGAACGTGGGCGGTTGCTTCAACTATATGCTTCTCATTCTCCTTAAGACCAGACTCGACTGTCGTCAAGTCCATAGATACTACAGAGTACTTCGTACAAAAGTAACCACGGATATGAGGGACAATCTTTACCGGCCCCAGCAGCGGAGGCTCCACCGCCTGACGACGCTGCCAAGTTTCATCCATCGGGGGATTTGATTACGGGAGGAAATTATAATGATAATTATCTATTCGTATTGGACAATCCCTTGGGTCCGTTTTAACTTCTCGTCGTTGCCGGGCCTGCCTGTTCTAACCCCATCGCGGTTCTTTTTATTTCCCCCACCTCGTCCGCTTCCTCTTCTCCCTCTTCTCTCCCTTCTTTTCTTCTCTCTATCTTTCCATTCCTCCTCCTCTTCCTCCTCCTTCTTCTCCTACTCAATCCTACATTCGCAATGGCCAACTCCCCCCACGGTGGTGTCCTCAAGGACCTCCTCGCCCGCGATGCCCCCCGCCATGATGAGCTCGAGGCCGAGGCCGAGACTCTGCCCGCCATCGTCCTCTCCGAGCGCCAGCTTTGCGATCTCGAACTGATCATGAACGGAGGTTTCTCTCCTCTTGAGGGTATGTCCGCCGTCCGCGATGAGCTCACTTCTTGGTGCAATCGCATCAGCGCTTGGCTCTCGGCATTCAGGACTGACCCTCGCTCTGTCGCACAGGTTTCATGACCCAGAAGGATTTCGACGGGTACGTGGTCAGCCCCAAGACATTGGCAATTTCAAAAGAAAAAAACCAATTGGAAGAAGTAAACACCGTGAGGGGTCATGGCTGACTCGGGTTCCGCTCTAGTGTCTGTGAGAACTGCCGTCTCGCCGATGGCCACCTCTTCTCCATGCCCATCACCCTCGATGCCTCTCAGGCCGTCATCTCCGAGCTCAACCTCAAGTCCGGCTCTCGCGTCACCCTGCGTGACTTCCGTGATGACCGCAACCTGGCCATCCTGACCATTGAGGATATCTACCGCGCCGATAAGTACGTTTGACCCCTCATCTGCATTCCCCTTACTTTTTTTTCCCCTTTGCACGTATTCGGTCTTGGCGCATGTCGATCGCCGACCTGTCCCTCCGACAGACGACCTGATTTCGTTTCGGTGAGGTGGCGACTCGACATGCACGAGGGTCGGCTTTGCGGGCGCTACAAGTGGGTCTGGATGACGCGGATAACTAATCTTCCCCATCAATGCAGGGAGAAGGAGGCCAAGCTGGTCTTCGGCGGTGACCCCGAGCACCCGGCCATCAAGTACCTCAACACCAAGGTTCAGGACTTCTACATTGGTGGTAAGATCGAGGCTGTCAACAAGCTCAACCACTACGACTATGTCGCTCTCCGCTGTATGTCTCACTCGACATCCCCACTCCCAACCGCGTACTGACCCGCACAGACACCCCCGCGGAGCTGCGCGTCCACTTCGACAAGCTCGGCTGGACCCGAGTTGTCGCTTTCCAGACCCGTAACCCCATGCACAGAGCTCACCGTGAGCTGACCGTCCGCGCCGCCCGCGCCCGTCAGGCCAATGTCCTGATCCACCCCGTCGTCGGTCTCACCAAGCCCGGTGACATTGACCACTTCACCCGTGTCCGTGCCTACCAGGCCCTCCTCCCCCGTTACCCCAACGGCATGGCCGTCCTCGGTCTCCTTCCCCTCGCCATGCGTATGGGTGGTCCCCGCGAGGCCATCTGGCACGCCATCATCCGCAAGAACCACGGTGCCACCCACTTCATCGTCGGCCGTGACCACGCCGGTCCCGGTAAGAACTCCAAGGGTGAGGAGTTCTACGGCCCCTACGACGCCCAGCACGCCGTTGAGAAGTATCGCGAGGAGCTGGGTATCGAGGTCGTCGAGTTCCAGCAGGTCACCTACCTGCCCGACACCGACGAGTACAAGCCCAAGGACGAGGTGCCCGCCGGCATCAAGACCCTTGACATCTCTGGGACCGAGCTGCGCAACCGCCTGCGCACTGGTGCCCACATCCCCGAGTGGTTCTCCTACCCCGAGGTTGTCAAGATCCTCCGGGAATCCAGCCCGCCCCGTGCCTCCCAGGGTTTCACCATCTTCCTGACCGGTTACATGAACTCCGGTAAGGACGCCATCGCGCGTGCCCTCCAGGTCACCCTGAACCAGCAGGGCGGTCGCTCCGTCACCCTCCTCCTCGGTGACACCGTCCGCCACGAGCTCTCCTCCGAGCTGGGCTTCAGCGCCGAGGACCGCCACACCAACGTCCAGCGCATCGCCTTCGTTGCCGGTGAGCTGACCCGCGCCGGTGCCGCCGTCATCGCCGCCCCCATCGCGCCTTATGAGCGCTCCCGCAAGGCCGCTCGCGAGGCGGTCTCCGGCCTCGGCGGCAGCTTCTTCCTCGTCCACGTCAACACCCCTCTCGAGTACTGTGAGAAGACCGACAAGCGCGGCATCTATGCCAAGGCCCGCCGTGGCGAGATCAAGGGCTTCACCGGTGTCGATGACCCCTATGAGGCTCCCGAGAACGCCGACCTCGTGGTCGACGTGTCCAAGCAGAGCGTGCGCAGCATTGTGCACGAGATCATCCTCATGCTCGAGAGCGAGGGCTACTTCGACCGTGCTTAGATGATCGGCGCTTCGGGTTTGGTTTGGGATTGGGAAGATGGTTGCGGGATCTGTTTATAGAGTGTACTTTTTTTTAATATAGCTTTGATTCCCCTGAGATGATGCAGAGTGACCCTTTGTAGGTATCTTGATTGTGTTGAGATGGTATTGTTCATCACTGGATTAGACTTTCGTTGACTGCGTTGTAAAGACACAACTTTTGTGATAGTTCGCAGGTGTGTAAGAGTCTGTTCCCATGGATCTGGCATGATCATTCTTCCAGGATTATGTATAACCCTGTTGGGATGTTCTTTCGGTCTACTGTGACGTACATTCTCATGATGGAGAGAGACCATATCCATCTTCTGTCCGACCGCAGTGCGAATTTTACCATATCACTGAATGTAGTGTATAATTCTCCAAATTAACTGCCTACTTTCATGCTCAAATAAGTCTTTATCCTCTTGTTTGATGGGCACAATGGTATTGTCTCATTCAGGGCACATCATATCACGTGACATCCAAACCAGACAAACACCGTCAACTTCATCATCGTCAATCTTCATCCGCATCTGCATCGTCTTCCCTCACCACCACCGCCGCCATGCCACCCCCTCGTCTTCCCGTCGGTCGGATACCGGGGGCGGCTCGTCTCCCACGACTCCCCGCCAACCGACATGCCCTCACGCATCCCCCTCGACGGGACTTGGTGTCCCCGCCACTCGTCCGTCCGCAACTCCCATTCCTCTCCCCGTTGACGACCAACCGCCCGCTTCCTCCGCTTTCCATTCACCTTCGCCAGCATTTTGCGCGTCTGATCTCCACGGAGCGCCGCGACTACTACAAACGCCGCTTCGGCCGCGGTCTCCGCATCGGCCTGAGCTTCTACGCCATTCTTGTGCTCTTCCAGGTCATCAAGCTGGGCATGTACCAGGAAGAAATCGAACACAACTGGCCCACGCCGCCCGAATGGACGTGGAAGAGCCGTTGGTGTCTGCGATCCGCCCAGGCCCTCATGCACCCCGAGCAGATCGGCAAGCTCATGACCAACTGGCCCATGGTCGCCGGGTACCTGCGCGAGCTGCTCGAGCGATTAGAGAACCCGAACGGCCCTGATGGCCAGGGCATCGTGGCGCAGGGCGACGACCACGGCGGGTTCCTCGTCGAGGGCATCGGACGTACCGGCCTCGACGTCTCGGCCAAGAGCGAGCCCTGGCGCCGCGGGTACTTCCAGGCGCTCATGGGAGCCGCCAAAGCGGCCGAGAACCTCGAGGGCTGGCTGACGGACCGCAAGCAGCGCGTCTCCGCGCCCGCCGACTACGTCGTCGGCCCGTCCAACCCACGCCCCAAGCCCATGCCCGCCGGCCAGACCAAGGTGCCCCGCGAGGAGGACTGCGAGCCCGCGTCGCCCAGCCCGGAGGTCTTCTACCTCCGCATCCTGACCACCCGCGGCTTCGACACCCGCCAGAAGCTCGACGCCGCCCTCGCCTACGCCGACTGGCTCGACTACAAGGGCCTGCAGGCTACCGCCCGCGACATGTACACCTGGGCCATGGACATTGCCGCCGCCGGGTGCGCCGACGCGCCCCGCGTCGTCGACCTGACCACCGGCGTGCTCAAGAAGACTACCGCCCCCGCCGCCCCCTCAGAGAACATCCTCCGCGTGTCCACCGCCCTCGCCGTGCACCACGCCCGCCACGGCAACCTCCCCACCGCCCTGTCCATCTTCACATCCGTGCTGCAGGCGCGCCGCGCCCTCCCCCCGGCCACGACTGACAGCTCATTCACCCCGCCTGCTCTCCCATCCCTCGCTCGCCCCAACGACCCCATCCGCCGCTTCTTCACCTCCCTCAAGAACATGTTCACCCCCGTCGAGTACCCGCCGGCGCTACCCAGCGGCGACGCGCCGCCCGCCCGCACCCCGGCCTCCGTCTGCGACGAGGCCGGCCTGATGACCTACATCGGCGAGATCCTGTTCGCGTCCTCGTCGCAGGAGAAGGGGCTCGCGTGGACGCGCGACGCCGTCGACATGGCCGAGACGACGCTCATGGAGCTGGGCGACGGCGCCGACGCGCGCCACCGCTGCGCCGAGTGTCTGCGCGTCGGGCTTGAGAACTGGAAGACGATGGTGGGGCGGTTGGTTGCGCAGGCGGAGCGCGCGGAGCGCGAGAATGCGCAGCGCGCTGAGAAGGCGTGGTTTGGCGGGCGGGGTCGCGTGCAGGCGTCGGAAATGGAGCGGAAGCGCTGGGTGGCTGAGCAGATGATTCTTGATGATCGCGTGCGGCGTTTGTCGCCGCTTATTGAGGGTGAGTCTGGGTTGGAGGGGATTGCGCCGAATAGTTCGTTGTTTGTGTGATGTCCCTCTCTTCTCTCTTTGGTTGGTTTCTTAGCTTCTTTCTGGTGGTTGCATGGATGGTGTTATTGGCGTTGCATGGCTGGTTGATATCGTGTATATGGAACTGAATTACAATCTCTGTATCTATAGTCTACTGTACAATGCATGCATGAATCGAATCAGAATGAGAGTTGCTACTCTAGTCTACAATGCTCCAAACACAGGGGATATATACTACCTATACCATATACCAACCAAGTGACAAACCAACCGAAGAAAAGAATTACCCCCGCCGCGTTCGTTCCAACCACTCAAGCCTTGGTGATATGGAACCCCCCAAAATCCAACGTGAAATTAGCCAGCAACCCCGCATCTGCCAGGTCGATCGTGTAGTTCAGCGAGCGGATCGAGCTCGCCTCCGCGTCGCTCAGGACCTTCTGCAGCCGCTCCTCGGTCAGCATCGCCGCCCCGAGCGTGCCGGTCTTCTCGAGGATGTACAGCACCGCGACGCGGGCAAAGTCTACCACCTTACTTGGGATTGCGGTTGCGGTGGGCGACGCGGTTGCGGTGGCGGAGGTTGCGGATGCGGCGTTGGTGGTCGTAGCTGTAGGCGAGGGTTTGGGCTTCGTCATGCCGGAGTTGTCGAAGACGATGCCGTTGGCTGTTGCGGTGGCGCCGCGTGCTGCGAGCGTCTTTGTTGCACTTTCCCCCGCCTCCTCGTCCAGATCCAGGATGCTCCGACGGGTCTTGCTGCTGCTGAGGCCGCGGAACGAGACGAGTGTGTTCTCGGTCGTGCACGACACGTTGTTCTGGCTGAACAGTGCCATGATGGTGGTGGGGTCGAGGTCGATGTCGAACATCTCCGAGGACTGGGTGAAGAGGCGCGGCAGCTCGCTGCCGACCGTCGCGTTCTGGCCGTTGACGGCGGTGGTGACGCAGCTCGCGTCGCCGGCGATGGTGCACCGCGAGCCAGTGAAGCCATTTGTACAGACGCACGAGCAGACGTCCGCGCTGGAGACGCTGACGCCGCCGTTCTCGCAGGGCGTTGTCTTCGCGCAGGTGTCGGCGCTGCTGGCGTGGCTTTTCGGGATTGCGACGAGGAAGACAGGGACGAGGACTGCGACGAGGATGATGGCGAGGATGATGAAGAGGACCAGGACGAAGAGCCAGGGCCGCATGCCGCAGCAGCGACGCTGGCGTCTTGAGCCATTTTCTTGGTCGGCACCTTCGCCGCTGGTTTCGTGCGAGTTGAGGTGGTGCAGGGTTGAGCGTCGGAAGAAGACGGGCCAGGAGGAGCGGTATCCGTTCTCGGGGGTTGCAGCGGGTGGAGGGAAGGAGGCTAGGATGCTGCGGATCGAGCCGGATTTGCGGTACTCGTGGCCTGGTCAAGTTAGTATCGAGTCGACAGCAGGAGTTATATTGTACGATGCTTACCCCGTACGAATCGTGGCCCACCACCGCCGTTGAGGAGGTCGTTGCGACTGGCTGTGCGGCCGTGTTCGAGGTTCGTGGCAAGCTTCGTGGCCCGACGGATCAGATCCGGCAGGCTGGTCAGACTGCCGCGCTTCTCTGCGTCGCGGACGGCGTTGATGTCGAGACGAGGGGGTCTGCGGCCGCCGGGGCGCTTGTCGCTCATTGTGGGGGCGGCTTTTGGGAAGATGCCGGCTTCTTTTTCGAGGGCTGAGATACCGTGGGCGCCAGGACTCGTGGTCTGATGCGGCTCGTCGAGCACAATAGGCGGCTTTTCGGGGTCGAAGTGCGAGGATTCGGTAGAGGAGGTCAGGAAGGAGTCGCGCTGTTCTTTCGTGTCACCGCCACCGCCAGAGACTTCTTTCGACATGGCTGCCGGTGCTGCCTCCGCTGTGACGGCCTTGGGGGCCTCGTCCCGCGAAGGTGCGGGCGATTCAGTGGTGGACCGCTGGATCGTGCGGAGCGAAGGCTTCCCTCGCTTCCCCAGACTGGCTTGTCGGACGAGACCGGTGCTGGCCTCGTGGAGATCCTTCGGGTCGGAGTCGTCAGAGTCGACGTCCAGGTACGTACCTAGGATCTCGGACTCGGCGGGTCCAGAACCCCAGCTGGAGGGGATGACCCTGCTGGACGCGATGGACCCTTGGAATCCACTGGGGCTCTCCTCGGGGATGGGAGACACAGAAGATCTACGGTTCATGCTTGGGCGGGAGGTGGGTGGAACGAGATTGTTGGCTCGTCCTCGGGGAACTCTCTGGGGAACATTGTGCTCTGCAGGAGCAGGCTGGGAAGGAAATGGGAAATCAGGGATCGATGGGATCGAGCCAGCTGAGGAGACGCCGGATTGTCTGAAGAGCTCGTCCGTCGCGACGGAGGAACGGGGAATGTTCGATTCAATGCTCGTCTGGTCGGGCTGCCTTGGGGCTGACTGATGAGGCAAGGGCTGGGAGAAGGACGGCACCGGCCGTGATTGGAAGTGAAGCGGACTGGGCGCAGCGTCGGACACGCTTCGTTCGGAGTACACTGACGGAGAGGGGACATCGGGTCGCGGTGGCCGTTGAGGAGGAGGGCCTCTGGGAACGAACAGTCGTCCGTGTTGATCAACCACATCCGGCGGCAGATTGTCATTTGGCAATGGCCACTGTGTCATGTGGGCAGGGTCCTGTCTGAAAGGCGGCATTGCTGGGCTATTCGCCGGCGAAGCTTGGATTTTTGGGCGCCGTCCAGCTTCCAACATTTCCCTTGCCCGGCGAACAGATCCTTTCCTTTCTGGACCGCTATTCGAACCAGGCCCCGACCCTTGATTTCTTGGTGCGCTAGACTTCATTGACTCTCAGGATGAGTATAGCGTCGGTCTGTCACAGTTGTTCGCTGGAGATGTATGATAGTCCTGTGGATAACCTTGTAGATAACATAAAATGCGACTGAGTCGAATGGATAGTAAAGAGTGAAGCGTCAAGGCGGAGCCTGACTGAATACCAGCTCGAATGTGTCGAGTTAGTCAATGAATGAAAGGCGAATGTGATGATGCTCCGAGTAGCTGGCTTGTCTCAAAGCCGTGCAGTCGGATTATACACGAGATGGAAGCAAAGAAGTTGGATCTTGAGATTCCTGCGCTCAAGTATAGAAGGAGGGCATTCAATGCCTTCTGCGAGGAGTCAGGCCACAAGCAGCATAATATAACCCGAAACGATAAGGCATACCACAACTTGATGGATGGAAAGAAAGGAATGAAAGAAGATAGACAATCACAATTCCATAGTCTCAAACTTGGATGTGAAGTGTCAATAGATCTTCAGCTGTCACCAGCCCCTGAAGAGAGATTGATCAATGTCAGTCTTTCTTGTTCGGCGGTCTTGAACAGAGCATTGAAGTCTGGACTTACGGATCCTTTGTGGTAAGGAAACAGAGAAAAGGAGCTTCTAGCCCTTTCAAAGAAAGAGAACGACAAAGGTGTAGAGAAGAAAGAAGAAACCAGCCGAGAGCGCGAACTCGGTATACGGAGTAGATGGGGCGCTTGGAGGATATAGCACCAGACACAAGTGGGTAATATGAATCAGGGTTTTCCAGCACCCGAGAACCAAAGGTCAGGCGTTGATATTAAACTGCCTCATCTCCGTGTAATGCATGGGCACAGAGCTAGGGTAGAATGGTCGACTGTTTGGACCCGTCTGGTTCGGTCGAAGTGGAGCCAGAGCCGAAGTAGTAGCGTGGAGGCTGACACGAAGGACCGTTTGATAGTCGCAGGTAGTGTTCTCAGATCCCAGCCGTTTTCCTACCGGAGAATTCGCGTAGATAGCGTAGATAGATGCTGCGACGCATATATCCCCTACTTCACAGGATGTTGAACCATCTCACTGCATGCAATTGCATTTGAGCGGTACTCGTGGGGACTCCGGCTTTTTTGAGACCATTGTGTTTCGCATTGTGAGCCAGACTAGAGGCATGAATCGCAACACCACGCGATGGGAAGTGTAGGCGACGGATGTGGATTGGTCAGTTGAAAAGATCCGGAGTCAACAAATGAGCGGGATAATCGGGGCCAGGATCCAGTGGGAATAAGACGTCTGAATCGGTGGAGTCCCATTGGCTCTGGTGGAGGCCACCAAGGGCGTAGCGGTTGGCGCTACGTCTCAGCTTGAGCACAGGAGCCACGGCAGCGAAGCGGCAATGCCACCAGGAGAAGTCAACCTGAAACCAGCGTCCCGTGTCGGCTGGCCAATGGAGCTGGGGTTCTCGAGGACGAGTCGAGGCTGGATAGACTCATCCAGCCTCTGGTTGATCGCAAATGGTTCTTGGAAGGGATCGCCATGGTGTCAAAATGCGTGGACATCATCGCATCGACTGGACTATATAAATTCAGCAACCGTTACATTCATTCTCGATGGGAACTACCAACCTCATCAGTATTTCCCGTCCTGTTGGGTGTGGTTATTGAACAAGGGCTGGTGGCGGGATTGCGCCGTCGGTGGCTAACCTCGCTTCCAGCGATGGGGGAGGCTAGTCGATGGGACTATTGATTTTGGAGATTGTTGTAATATCCTCCGACAGTGCATGGGCCATGGTTGCTGGTATTAATAGCATTCAAACGATGAGGAGAAGGCAGGCTGCAGGAGAAGTAAACAAGAAGAAGCGAAGCAACAGAGTCAAGATCAACAAACGGCCTTGTGTGTATCTTACGTGATCCGTTAGTTAACTAAACCGCCACAACATCCACCACCATGGTAATCCCACTTTTGTCTCCCTTTCAATATATATAGTCCTATTGCATTGATTTTGTTTGATTCAAGATAAACATTCAGTTTTTGAATCATCATTGAGATCCACTATCGTTGATGTGACTCCACTCGGGCTTTACATTTAGGTGTAGGTGTATATAGTTCTGTGATCCATATCTCCAGTATATAAATAGAGAACATGCACGGGTTTGAGCCCCATTTGAAACATAATCGCCAAATCTGGATGCATCGGACATAAAACGCATGTGGCTAGTCGATATCTATCGTTCCCATTTAGGCCACCGTCTGAACACGCCGGCATTAAACCTGACCAAGCTCTTCTCGTACTCGAGTGATTTCCTTCTCGGCTGACTGCATCTCAGCCACTACACTTGCTAATTCCGATAGGTGACCTTCCACAGCCGCTGTAAAGGAGGTTTGCGCACTGCGAAGGGATGGTGGGACCAGTATTCCATACCACCGAAGGGGGTCGGAGGAGCGGCGTTTCGGCTTGGATTTCGACTTCGATTTGGATGTAGGATTGGATTCTGATTCTGCCTTGCTTGATTCATTTGGGTCGGAGGGCGCGGGAGAGCCTGGTGCCTTTGAGGACCTCGTAGCGTCTTTCTCTGAAGCTGACTGGTCCGAGGTATCGCTGTCTTCGGGAGACAACGTTCGGTCGTTCATTGGACCTTCTTCCGGTTGCTCGATTCTAACAGTCTCGAGTTTAAACGTGTATTTGAATGAGTCCAAATCGTTAGATTGATCTGCGTCTTTTGCCGACGGGTTGTTGGTCGCGGCGCGTTGGGGTTGTATGGTTCTTTCAACCAGCAACCGTCAGCGCCTATTTCGTCATAAAATGTGGACCAGCTGGTTCGGCTTACATCCGTCTTGTCGCCTTCATGCGATCATCGTAGTAATCTTCGCCGTATCGTCGCCCCGGGGGACAGGCATAGTTGGCTTGGGCGAGTGAGATGAATCCCTATAGTTGGTTGACTTAGACCTATTGCTTTGGGACTGGACGAGGAAATCATACCGAAGACAAACAAGAGGCCATTTGGGACTGTAACTTCTGGTGCTGATCGAGCAGATGAAGATACCGTTCCAACAGGTCGTCCAGCGTCTGCGTCAAGTCTGTCGCCGGAGCTTGTTTGCGTTCGGGGTCGGGGGATATGGAGCCATGCCGAGAGGCTGGAGGAGTAGGAATTTGTGACATAGCTAGAGAATGCAGTTCGACACGAAATATAAGTATATGCGGTGGAGGGAGAGCTCGGAGAATTGGAGGTCGGGGAAGAACAAAGGGTAAAAGCTGGAGAAGATCGGCCGAGGAGTCCGATAACTCCGTCATTTATCGCCCAAAAAAGCAAAAGAATTTCCCGCCGACGCAACCACCAACAACCACTCACTTACTCGCTTCTTCTCTCTATCCAGCTTCAATCTTCCCCATCCGACGTGATTGTTTGTTGCGTTTTTGCTCTCTCGTGAGTTTGCTGTTGCCGACTACGGTGGATCCTCTAACCTGGATTTCCTCGGATAACAGCGCTGCTCCGTCCCAACGCCACCGGAATTGCGATAGCCAACATTACACTTGATCTCTCAACGAATCTCCCTTCATCGTCATAGCTTCCATCGGGATCTGATTGATTATATTCTGTATTGCTATCGGTACCTGTGTCGACGTCCGAATATTGCCCTGAATCCCCCCGACCGGACACCGCGACGTGACCTCCCGAAGACCCGTTCCTGAGCTTCACGATATCCCTCGTTCTCCAGCGCTTCTATCAAGCATATCCATCTGTCACCACTCTCCACTCTGCATCATGTCTATGACCGTACCGCGAAACACCTCCTTCCAGGTTCGCTCTTTGGTATGTCAATCCCCTATCATCCATTTGCGCGGGGTTTCCTCGGAAAGCTCGTCCATCTCGATCAACACAACTGATCATAGCTTTCCTTCTTGGATAGTTCCGCTCTCTACTCCGCCAGTCATCTCAGTTCTCGAACTACAACTTCCGCGAGTATGCCCGCCGACGGACGAGAGACGCCTTCCGCGAGCACCAAAACGAGTCGGAGGACCGCAAGATCCAGGAACTGATCCAGGACGGACTCCAAAATCTGCGAATGATGAAGGTGAGACTTCGCACTGCGGCAAGGCGGTAACACAGGGCTGTCCTTGTCTTCCCGCCCATGTCGCGCCGTGCAAAAAGAAGAGGATCTTGGCTGATTTGACTACAGAGACAAACCGTGATCAGCCAGTTCTACCAGATGGACAAATTGGTCGTGGAAGGCCAGAAGACGGTAAGTTCCGTCTTGTTCGCATCGACCTGATCGCCGAGTTAACGGCCGATATAGGGGAAGGAAACCGGGGAAGAAGGCGGCATTGTTCGCCAGAAGGATACTGGGTAAGACACGCCCTGCGGCCATTACGGTCTCCTCCACAGCTTATTAACCATGATTCAGCTGGGACTAATTCATACAGCCTATAAATATTAGCATGTCGGCAGATTTGACCGACGGGATGGGGTGGACAGCCACCGCGCAAGATGTTGGTCAGGGTGATAGACAGGCAATGGGGGGTTCTGTATTTTTAATGAACGTGACTACATTGTAGGATTGATCAGCGGTATCTGTGACTTCTCTTCTCTGGATATAGAAATGCAGTCGAATGCTTCGTCGTGTTCCTTTTGTATTCTCTCATATCACGTGACCATGCCGATTCATCGCATCGCGACTGAACGCTCCGTTGACTTCGTCCTCCGTCGACGCCGGCGCATCGCCCTAATCTTCCCCATTTTCGCGAATCAACTTGTATATCTCTATTTCTACAACAGAAAGAGGCCACTACACGTCAAATCACTCTCTTTTTCATCGTTTGGTGGAGGAAGACGGCAGGACCAGTTGCCTCTCACCATGCCGCCGACGGTAGGTTCTCCTAACCAACAACATTGCCATACTTCCGCCCACCACCACACAAGCACAAAATCACCCATTACACAATCAAATCCCTGACAGACCCCCAGTTCAGATCCTCCCGCTCGGGTCGCCAATTCGGCGACGGCGCCAACCGCACGAGAACCGGCCAGATCGATCACGATGTCTTCGAAGGACTGCCCGTCCGCCGGTGGACGCGCCAAACCCAGACCGTGTCGCAGATGCCCAAGACCGAAGAGTCGGAGTCGATTATGCAGGGCCCCGGCGGGAAACAGACGATCCCTGAACACCCCATGCCGCGGGACAGCCATTTGCTGACGCCAACGAGTCGGGCGTTGCTGCGCGCCGCCCGCGCCGGTTGCATCTACATCCGGCCGGCTGTGAAGGACCCCGAAGACGAGGAGAAGGAGGCAACCGATGTGGAGGAGCAGCCCGTGCTGCAGAGCGCTGAGCGCAGCTTCGTCACACGCAAGTGGACCACCGTCCCCAAGCACCTTGAGCCGCCCGAGGTCGAGTTTCTGGCTAAACGACGCCCCGGGCTGCCCTCTTTGTACGGGGCTGCGGCTGCGGCGGTTGATGGCGCGAATGCGTCGCAGCCTATGAGACGCACGCGGTTCAAAAAGGTCGACCCCGCCACGGGGAACATCTCTGTCTACGAGGCTTGGGTACCCGAGGGCCATAAGATCGAGGGCGAAGTCACGGATGCTGCACAGCTGGCGGCAGAGAGTAGTGAGGTGACGGTGATTCCGGAGGCACCCGCCCCTGGCACTGTTATTGAAGGTGTCGGTGTGGTGAACGGGGAGGGTGTGGTCGTCGCGGAGGCGGGCTCTGCGGCGGTCATGACGCCGCCCAAGAGACGGCCGCCTCCCCCGAAGCGCAAGGCGAAGGGCTTTGGAAAGGGAAGACGAAAGAAGGTTATGTTCGCCCCTGGGGAAGGGACCGACGCGTCGTTGGTCCATGGTGCTGGCCCCGGTGGTGCTGATGGCACGACGGAGGGATACGCCAAAGACGATGATGCTTCGCAAAACCAACCCGGACAGGATGATGAGGATGACGAGGGCGAGGATGGAGACGAAAGCGATGAGGGTGAGGAGTCCATGTTGGACGCGAAGACTCCAGAGACTCCTGTCCAACCTCCCAGTGCGGAGCCCGCCGCTGACGGTGTATCTGAGTCTGCAGCGGAGCAGACGCCTGCATCGATGGCGGATGCGCAGGCAGACCCCAAGCTGTCTGAGACTCCCTCTCAGGTGCCGCCATCCGTTCCTGAGGATTTAACTCAACCGGCTGATGAAGCTACTGCTACGCCGGCTGAACCCACGGAGCAGAAAGACATCTCCCAGGATGTTGAAATGGCAGAAGTTAAACCCGAGGAAAATGCTGCAGACCCGTCGACATCCGTCTCAGATGCCCCTCAGCCAGCTGCCGACCAGGCTGCCCCGGCTCCGACTCAAGAAACCCCTCAACCTGAATCCAGCGTGTTACCCACGGAGAGCGACAATTCTGCTGCAGTTGAGTCTGCACAAGATACGACAGCCCCTTTGGAGAGCATTGAATCTGCTCCCTCTGTTGTGGCTCAGAACGAGGATGCGATGGATACCTCAGCAGATCAGTCACAGACTCTCCTGGAAAAGGCTTCTGATACGGAACTGAAGCAGGAAGAAAGCCAGGATGTCGACATGCTGGACACGTTGGAAGCCAGTCTAGACAACCCAGTCGAAGCTACACAAGAGGATAAAACCAAGAAACAAGACGAAACTCAGCCAGAACTCGAAACCCCTATGGGAGCACCAACGAGCGAGCCGTCACTCTCAGCGCAAGCAGACGAAAATGTACAGCCCTCTGCAGCCCCTGCAGCGTCCAGTGCGGAAACTGTCGAGCAGCCGCAAGACCAACCAGCTTCCGAACAGGACCCCGATGAAACACCAGAGCAGAAAGCCGCAGACGCGTCCACAGAACAACACACTGTACCAGCTCCTGCAGAACCTACTGAACATGCGTCCGAGCAAGTCGAAGCTGCCGCAGCGCCTGCTGTGCCGGAGAAAACCCCGGATGAAATTGAGAAGCCCTCTGCTGAGCAGGAGGCAGCACAGGAAGCTGCCAGTGCGCCGGTGTCAATAACCGAGCCATCTGAAACACAGCAGACTGAGGAGCCAGCTCCACCGGCTGCTGAGCCGCTAACAGAGGATGCGGCTCCTATGGTCAGCGACCCAGCTCCCCCACATCCGGAACAGGCACAACCTCCAAATTCTGCATCCCCGGCTCCTAAGGAAGACAGTGGGACCGACGGAAACGACAATTCCGCCAGCGCTGAAGCACTTCCCGAACAAGAACAAGAGAAAACAGAGGATCCTGAACACAAGGCAGCAGACAACGCATCAGCCTCAGCCGAACAGCCACCTGCTGCACCCTCGGAAACGAACAGTGCTTAAATCGCAAACATGCTTTAGCGTACGATCCGTTTCCTTCTTGTTCTAGGCACAGGAGATTTCCCTTTATCGATATTCTTTAGAACATTCACTGTTAATTTTCAAGGGCGCGGGGACTCGGTGTTTCGGTGCAGACACGACGTTGAAATGGGACAACAGCGGGGTCGGAAGCTGAGTATATTCGTTTATATCCGTTGTATCATAGGTTCTATACAATCTTGGAATTCCGCTTGCGTTCAACCGGCTTCATGTAGTGGACTTGACGATAAAGTCGAGGTAGTGACACTTATCCTGCTCGTATCAATGCCGATATCACGGATATACTGATCCTTGGTTTAAGATATACTCGATCTGATAAATCTATGGAGCTGTGGGGGCCAAGCAGTCGAGCTGCGGCTGAGCGCTGATGCAACCTCCAACGACCAGCTGAAAGCCGCCTCTTTCAGAAACGACGCGACCTTGACGACGCCGGCGAAATATGAGGCTGATTCGAACCCGAGCTCCGTATATTGAGCTCACCGAAATCAACTAAGAGCAAGTTCACAGTCACGGAATCCGCTACGCTATTCTCTCGCACCGATGGGGCAACGACGAGGTCAGCTTTAGGGCGCGGTCGATCCGAAGAAGCGCGACGCAATCGCGACAACCGAAGGCTACCGCAAAATCAAAGCTTTTGTGCGAAAGCCGCGCCGGAATATGAGTACGCCTGGGTCGATACCTGCTGCATCAATAAGGAGAGCAGCGCGGAGCTGTCAGAAGCTATCAACTCGATGTATCGTTGGTACCAGAAGGCCGGGATGTGCTACGCATATCACAATGATGTTGTCTCTTGCACATATGAGAGCCGCTTGCATGCAGAGATAGAAGCCAGCCAATGGTTTACGCGAGGCTGGACGCTCCAATAGCTGATTGCTCCGTCTGAGGTGACGTTCCTGGCTGCGGACTGGAGCGAGATAGGGTCAAATCAGAGCTTGGGCCCGCTCATAGCGCGTGTCACTCGTATCGATGCTGCCTTCTACAGGGGCAGACGCAGCTGCACCAGATGAGTGTAGCCAAGAGAATGTCGTGGGCGTCTACGCGGACACAACTAGGGTTGAGGATATTGCATACTGCCTTATGGGTATATTTGACGTGAACATGCCGCTGCTCTACGGGGAGGGCGACAAGGCGTTCACACGGCTGCAAGAGGAGATCATGAAAGATTCCGATGACCAGACCATATTTGCATGGGAGAGGCATGGCGTGCCATTGGACTGCCCAAGCTGTTTGCTTGCTCGATCCCCGGCAGACTATCTGACATGTGGAACCATGATACCATTTGCACTGCGAAAGAAAGACATGCCCTTTGAAGTTACCAACAGAGGCATCAAGTTCAGCCAGCACTTCGCAGGCTCATATGAAAGGGGAAAATACCCTCATGTTGAGGATCTCAATGATCCAGACAGGCAAAGGTTCTTAAAACTTGGCCACGATAACAAATATTATGCCGACACTCTGATCCTCAACTGTCAGGATGCAACAGGATCTTCTATCGCATATCTTGTGGGCGTACGGCTACGGAGGTCGGAAGACCGCAACACTTTCGTGCGGATCGCGCCGACGCTAAATCGGACGATTTCCTGGAGCGAGCTCTACTACGCCGAGTACAAGACGATCTTGACAATCAAAAGACTGCCCACATACAGCAACACAAGAAGGGTAGAGCCTGGATCTGCCGAATGGTCTGAGGGTGTCAGACTACTCCAAAGCGCAAAGAAGTCCAAGAATATAATCGTTCTATTGGAATCGAGACACCCCCAACATATTCGTTTAAAACGAGAAAGTAATCTCCAAGTGATCCACCGTCTGATCCAGAATACTGGCGACTCTCAGATCTCTTACTACGATAAGATTCCAAATGACGATACTTCCCCGGAACGTTCCTTGAAGACTTGTGTTGAGAAGGCATTCGCAGTAAGCTCGTCAGCAGAAAATGGAATCTCTTCCGCCGTACGCTGACTCTGGGTGCTCTGTTAGTGGTTGGCGGAGGACTATGAGGATATGGATGAGATTTTTCTGTTTGGCTTCTCTAATGGAGCATTCGCCGCCCTGGCAATTGCTCAGTTACTGGAAACTACGGGATTCTCTCAGGATTCGATGGCTCTTAATTTTTCAGGACATCTGGGTAATGCACGAAGGCTGGCGTCGTGCTGCGATGCACGGTGATGTCGAGGCGAAAGACCCTGATCCCGCCGATGGGCATTTCTTCGAATTGACTTACTACAGGAAGAACTACTTCAGGCGAACAAGAAGGCCTGTCTTTATGGGTCTTTTTGATATGGCTGACACGATGCACGAGGTATAAAACGTCATGAGAATCCAGATTCGATGGGAACGCTCTCCGTTAAGGCCTCCTGAGGTTTTTTATCCAGCAGATATCATTCGCCACGCAGTATCCCTCGATGGACAGGGGACTATGCAACCGGCGATATTTGCCACGTACCCAATGGTCAGAGGAAGTCAAGATATCAAGCAAGTTTGATTTGCAGGCGACCATGACGTGGGTTTCCGGCCACCCACCTTAAAGTGATGTGCTGAGTCTTCTAGGACATTGGAGGCATTATATCCAACGAGCTCGACTCACAGATTACGTCGGATGGAAGAGTTGATCTCGGTCTGTTCCCACTAATGTGGATGATTCGACAGGCCGAAGATGCTGGTATAATCTTTAACCAAAGCGCACTGCAGGAGTACTTCGCCAATCATCGATATGATGAAATCAAATACATGATTCCTGGGGCACCCGATCATGTTGACATCTATGATCTCCACAGACATTTAGAGATCCAGCGCACCTCTACAACCGATAAGTTGCCTCGTCTTACCAGATATCGACATGAGCTCTCACGTCTGTTTGGCCTCGCGCCTTCAACATCAACGGGGCAACTATTTCCAACGTGTCTCATCGATGTGCCATCGCGCTCTGTGAGGTTCGTGACGGACGCTTGGTATCGGCGAGAGTTTCTCTGTGAGCAAAAACTTCACCAATCTGTCGTTGATCGCATAGAGCAGCAACCTGGATATCGACCAGGCAATCTGAGGCGTTGGCGGAGAAGTTGACTTCATTTGACGACTTCATAGCGTTAGTAATTCGGTCCCAGATCAAAATGGAAGGTCTCGGAAGGAGAAAGGCACTTAGACGGCTGGAAACAGCCTACGCCGAACCCCTAAGGCCTATAGTTGTCACGATGGACAGACCTAGACCCAACCGGCTGGAGCTTGGTCGTGAGCTAGGCAGTCTTAGTGTGCCATGACCTCGTATTCCGACTAGGCTTAGGTGGCATGGAACTTTTCCCGCCTATAAAAGGGGCTATCCTCTTGGCATCCTTAGGGCGGGGGAGCCTCATACGGCCTCGAGCCTGGTCTGACCTCCTTTAGACCGTGCCTCTCTTCTCTTGACCGAGCTCAGGAGTAAGCATACCACACGACCATATCCAGGACCATGGTGGCAGTTCCATACAGTACAGGTTGCCGCACTTGTATACAGCGTCGAGTCAAGGTATGCCCCCCGGGTCCGTGCTGCTTGACAGCTGACAGGACATGGATATGCGCTAATCGAGGTGGATTGGACATAGTGTGACGAGTTGCGGCCAGGATGTCGACGCTGCGAGCGTCGAGGTATACAGTGTCCTGGTTATCAGAAACCTCTCAAGTTCCTCCCCGTGACAACCCCAGCCCAGCGCAAACGACCGGTAGACTCTGCAACTGAATCCGAATCCTCCACCGTACCAGATCGAAATGCGCCTAAGCCGCGGCCACCTGCCACGCGGTCTCCACGAAAGCCTTACAATGTAGACGAGCTGGTGGCGCCAGGGCTCATGCAGAAAGCGCTGACGGCTCAGGGCATCGAGACTCTGAGCTTCTTCATCGACGCCACAGTGCCGGGGCTCTATTATTCGTATAGTGCCCGTGTCGCGGTGAACTGGATAAACTTTGCTCGTCGCCATGCCGAGACCACCCTGGATCCCTTCATCTGGAGTATCCGGTGTTTGGGCACGCTGCACCTGGGCAACCAGCACCAGGACGAGGACAAGATCGCGAGCAGTAGGTCAATGTACGGCCGTGCGCTACGTGGATTGCACGATCTGTTGCAGAACCCCCGGTTGGTGCGATCTGATATGACGCTTGCCATCGCAGTCATGCTCGGCTTTTTCGAGATGCTGGACGGCATGACAACACAGTCCTGGCTCACCCATTCTCGCGGCATCGCCACTCTGTTCCGTCTGCGAGGACCAGAGGCTCATCGTAGCGGATTCGGCCGGACCCTGCTGGTATCTTTCAAGTCGTTCTTCGTAGCGGATGCACTCGTCCGGGGTGAATCATGTTTCTTGGCCGAGCCAGAATGGCGCTCCGTGCTGTCCCAGACCATTAAAGAAGAAATCGCTAAGGGAAAGGGCTGTCGCCTGGGCGATCTAGCCGAGCAAATTTTTGTCGAGGTCACCGAGTGTCCGGGCTTGTATGCTCGCACGCGCAGTATGATCCGAGACTGCGAGCCGGATCGCGACATGCGCCAGAACCTGCTTGGTGAAATCATCCTGTGTAGAGCACGAGTCCAATCCTTGAGACATAGACTGGAAGCGGCGTTCTCGGCTCCAGTGGATGATAAGATACTTGTCAATAGACCAGACCTTATTGCTCTGATTCCTGTCCCGGTGGCCGAGAAGCTCCGGCGATTCGCGCTTCACGGATCAGAGTCGGCTCTCGCACTTTTGGACCAGATGATTGTCCTGCTGCAGGAGGATTATCGCCGACTGTCCATCAATCCAGCAGTGCCTACGCATCCGACGTGGGATGTGGTTCCTGCGCCGTCGACCGGCCTCCTCATGACAATGCAGACCAAGGAGAGGCTTTCGAATCGGCTACCAGCGTGGCCGGACCAGGTTGCATTGTCAATGGGCATGCTTGCCGTGAAGGATGCTCTTCCTGGATGATGCAGCCGGGTCTGCTTTTCTCCATGTGCCCGGCCGAAGGGGCTCTACGAGGCATGAGCCAGGTCGAGCTTTGATATCGATGACTGTCCGGAAGACAGTTCTGAGCACAGACGGGCTCCATCCCGACTGAATCAAGCTCAGCCGCCCTACTGTGCCCTTGCAGATAGTGATGGTGTCTGTCTTGTCACCGGATACAGCTGGGCACGGCACTACCCTGCTGTGAATATCCGCAAGCCAGTAAAGGCTTCGTCAACATCGCGCGCCCAGAAGAATATAGCTAATCTTTTTTCATTTTGTCAGAGATGAGAATTACGCCGTTATGTCTTGTACGATTTGGGGCTCTTTCTTCGTTGGTCTACTTATATAATAAATGTATGATATTCTTCCTTGATTCATGGCTAGAGCGATATTCGAGAAGAGTCACCCGTGGAGAATGTATAATTTTAAACGAGATCTGTCTACGTGTCCCAGGGTACCCTGAACTGAAGGCCTGTCGACCCTATTGTCTTGGAAATTAGATTGGAAAGAAGATGGGCGAGAAGACCATCCAGTCCAAGTGATTGAAGCCCACCATTCAGCTCGACCATCCTGATAGCCCCTTGGACATGGTGCTTCAACATTCGGTCGTCACAGACAAATAGCTGCCAACGTCAATCTTACGTTTTATCCTAAACATGGAGGAGATCCTACCTCATCATACGCCAACATGATCGCCTGTGATATTGTCGAGTCACTCAACAACGGGGGTTCAGACACGATCGCGTCCTGCAATGACCGCAGGCATTTGAGCTTGTATTGGAGTGCCAGTCGGCTGAAGTGCGCCTGCTTCTCCTCCTTGTAGCTCGCAGCGAGATGCCGGCATGCCGCGAGAAAGAGCAGATCCAGAAGACTCGCTTCCGTCGTTGCCCGTGGCACCCAGACGGTCGTCATGCGGTGAGAAAACTCGTTGACAGCCTCCGTGCAGCGCATGAGTGGGATGATAACGGTCACGTCTGGACAGGAATGTCACCTTTCGCCGCGCTGCGACCATACTCCGTACTTCAGGACATACAGTGATCGAAGAGCATTGGCTCAACGTGCTCCAAGGATCTGGCTAAGCTCCTTAATGGGTCCGCCCTAGCTGCAGGAAGAAAGCTAACAAGACGGACATGCTGCTGCTGGTCTTCTCTTCGCCGTTTTTGGGCCTGGTATTGGATGGTTCGTAAGCGGCGTGTCCTGGCGTGTGCGGCGCGGGCGGCGTGCGAGTGCGCCATCGTCCGCTGCGACTCGGTTGTGCCGTGACCGGCTAATTGAGGAGACGAGACGATGAACTGGAAGTCGGGCATGGCGAGGCCAAGGCAGTTGATGGGGAGAACTGGACGGGAGTGGGATGAGGGTATACAGATGGGCTTACTGATGCATAGAGTAAGCACTAACGCATTTAGCTGGCCAAGACTTGCACCTCCTGAAAGAGGAAAAGTCTCATATCCAGATAGAAGAATCAGTAACTATTGCCAGTGAAGTGCTTCTTTTGTCGTCGCTCTGTTTCTCCCGCAGTCTTGATACATAAGGACATAGCGGAGTTAACGCAGCAGGATAGATCTATATAACCCACCTCCCCGGGATTCTGATATCCTCCTCTTGTCTTTCATACAGCAACACGACTACAATGGCTGGAACAGTCGTCATTACTGGTGCCAACGGCTCCCTGGCCCTTGGCTTTGTCGAAGCCTTCCTCCGTTCATATCCTCAGCATACGCTGGTGGCCACTGTGCGAGACCCATCCCCAGTGACCGATCCCAACACCGCTCGACTCGAACAGCTGGTCTCCCGATACCCAGATGCCAACGTGTATATTGAGGCCCTAGACCTGGGAAAGCTGTCGAATGTACGCGCCTTCGCAGAGAAGCTATCTGGAGACGTCCTCTCGGAGAGACTCCCCCGGATCTCAGCGATTGTGTGCAACGCGGCCACGTTGTCGCTCGAGGCAGGACAAAAGTTCACCTCGGACAAGTTCGAGGCGACGTTCCAAGTCTGCCACTTGTCGCACTACCTGCTGGTGTTGAAGCTGCTCCAAGCCATGGATACATCGTCCGGACGCATCGTCATGCTCGGCTCGGTGACCCACGATCCGACGAATACGAATCCGCTGTCGTCGCTGACGGCCCAGTTTCCCGACGATATTGAAGAACTCGTGAAGCCTGAGCCGGATGCGCCTGGACTCGTGCATGATCGAGGATTCCAGAGGTATGCGACGGCCAAGTTGGCAAACGTCACATTTATGAATCATCTCAACAGACTACTTTTGGAGGTAAGACAGGCGATTTTGACGGATTATTGAATAGATACTGACAATATCACAGAGCCCTTCGCTGTCACAGATTACTGCAACCGCCATGGATCCCGGCGGACTTCCAGCATCGAGAGCCCAGGCTGAGCAGAAAAAGTCTGCCCAGCATCTCTTTGCAG
This sequence comes from Aspergillus sp. MEXU 27854, assembly GCA_019721355.1. Taxonomy (NCBI): domain Eukaryota; kingdom Fungi; phylum Ascomycota; class Eurotiomycetes; order Eurotiales; family Aspergillaceae; genus Aspergillus; species Aspergillus sp. MEXU 27854. The sequence continues at coordinate 1,291,923 of JAGMTT010000008.1, read as the reverse complement.
CCATCAACTTTCTGATGCCGGTCCTCAAGCATCTGACCAAGGCTTTCCGCACGACCGAAGACGCAGGACGAGACCTGGTCACTCTGAGTGTTGATCCGTCGTTCCAGGGAAAGAAGGGTTATTTTGTCGGTCAGAAGCAGGAAGATGCTGCAGCGGCTAGCAAAGATGTGGATGCACAAAACAAGCTCTGGGAGGCATGCTGGCGGTGGGCTGGGCTCATGCCAGGAGAGACAGTCCTCCAGGCTTCTGTTTCCGCTTGAATGTTCATTCACTTGCTTACAATATCTTTTACCTGATGTCCTACTGTTTCGTTTCGAAGTGGGTGTAGATAATAAGAATATTCATCCACCCGCTGTACAGCTATACTTGATCATCAACGGTAATCCGGAGAGCTCCAGTCATATCTCTTCCCGGAAAGGTCGCTGTCGAGACTTAATATACGGCGTCAGAAACGACATACACCAATTTCCGGCCGCTGACTTTGCTCTCCTTCAACATCTTCAGCCCTTCTGGAACGCCCTCCAAACCCCCATGTCCTACCTCAACCGGCAGAGTCCTCAGCTTCCCTTCCTCCCACAGCTTCTCCGCCAAACTGGCCCATCGCACCGCGAAGTTAAACTCGTCGGGCATGGCTGGGATTGCCATTCGATCGGGCCCGTACTCAAACGCCTCTCCAGTGAGGGTGCCAGCATCAGTGAACGCAGACGCAACATCAGATCGGGGCGCCGGTATAGGGAGAAGCGCGTGGTATTTTCCGCCTGCAGAACCGATCGCCTCCGAGCAGATTTTGGCAGACTCGGCGGCGGCGACGGTGTCCCAGGCCAGTCTGAGCGTGCTGCCAGTCCGCTCACGGACTTTGGTACCGCATTGCGGATCGTGGTAGTCGAATATGACATCTGCTCCGTAGCTCTTGACAAGGTCGTAGTTGGCCGGCGAGCTTGTGGTGACAACCGTGTAGCCGGATCTATTCTCGGTCAGTTTGCGATCCTGAAGGAAGGATTGGTCGTTAACAGACAATTTCGCAAGCTGCATCCCCCACAGCGCGGATGCGGTACTGCCTCCGTAAATGAACACGGTCTCTTCCTGGGGCTGGTCTTGTCGAGTGCCAGGCAGCCGCAGACCCAGCCCAGATGGTCCATAAAGACACTGTCCAACAGACATAATGCCGACTCCCGCTGTTGCCGCCTCTACAAAGCTCACTCCCTCAGGAATCCTGATCTGAATGTCTGCCTTGACGGCGATGTACTCTGCAAACGCCCCGTTCTCAACCTGTGTGCCGTCGCCGCCATTGACCAGGCCACAGACGCGGTCTCCTACTTGGAACGGGCGGTTGACGGAGGCACCCACAGCGACGACAATCCCGGCGTAGTCGTGGCCCATCGTCGCCCCTGGGGCGGGCGTATTCTCCAGGCGCTTCCAGTCAATGGGGTTCAAGGCCACCGCGACGGTGCGGACGAGGAGATAGCCATCGCGGAGGGCGGGGAGAGGCCGGTTGGTAACAAATTCAGCCTGTCCCAGGCCGCGAGTGATGACTGCTTTTTGGAGTTGGTCCATTTTGTTCGTGTTGAGGGTGATGTAGTTCTGGGGTTGAGGTTCTTGTTGCTTGCTGTATGACCTGCTGGAGAGAGGCATATATATACTGCGTATGCTTGTCTACGATCTCCTCACGAAGAAATACTTCAATCGTAACTGACCCACATAGCGCCGCCTGCATTATTTCTCTTCACTTTACTGATCTATAGGAGTACCGTGATTGTTCACTGGGGAAAGATACGGATCCGCTTACATCCGCTGCCGCAGCGGAGAAAGGTGGATCTCCCCAGGCTTATAGTAATCTCACCCTTCTTTCACATCAGCCTCGTCAATCTCGCATCTCCGGCCATGAACCATGTCTCTCCGCAAGAGGGCGTGCGCCTCGTGCGTAGCGGCGAAGCGGAAATGCGACCTGGCTTTCCCGACTTGCCACCGCTGCGCTCAGCGTTCTTTGGCGTGTCGATATCCGTATCCGCCTCTGACTGGATCTCGAGGTGATCAGCTGGACGAGGATGGTTGGAGTCCAGGTGAACATGCAAATGACATAACGACGGGAGTGCATGACTCCGATGAGGCCACACTTGGGAACCTATCCACTCCGGTTGATTCTGACAATGCACATCGCTTGGATACCGCCTCCTCTCACCTCTGGGCGCTGGTGGACGAGATTTGTGTCTCACCTACAGTCGAAACAAACCCCGAGAATGCTGGACATAGTCCGTGGCCTGTTTCCTTTGACCGACGGATCTTAGAGTTCTACCCCCGGGTGGAAGACCACGCGACCTGGAGGTTCTGCGTGACGACGCTGCTCACCCAGGTCGATGCCTTCCTCCGCGTTGGGTCCGCTTTCTTCATCGATGCGCCAGCACATAGCACGGAGGGTCTTCCTCCGCCTCTAAGGGCAGCCTACGGCGTATGCGCCTCCTACAAGCTGCGAAACGAGTCCCCATTCCCCTTTTATCAGCAACTCCTCGAGAATGAGATAGAGGGCCTGCTCGCGCGGCAGCCACCCAGCCTGCTACAGGACCAGCTAATGGAACTCTGCGCAACCCTCTTATACTACATCATCCTCATCTTCGGGAGCACCTCCATCTCCCCCAACCTGGCAGACCGCACAGAGACCCTCCTCGCACAGCGAACCGCCCACGTCGAGAGCCTGGAATTCGCGACCCGCCAGTCCACCGACACGCTCGTCGAGACCGGATTCGTGTCCGCAGACGAGGCGCTGGACTGGTGGCGTCTGTGTGACGGTGCACGGAGGGTCGTGGTGGTCTCGTACCTTGCGCGAGAGATCCGCCACGTGCTCCGGTGGAAAACGTGCTTTCTGCTTCGGCAGATTGTTGCGTTGCCGGTTTCGAAGCCATACGCTAGTCTGCCAGCCTCCAGAGATAGTCTCAGGCAGCGTACGTCTTCGCAGTGGCGCGAGGTTGTTACCTATGACCAGTTCGTGCGAGACTGGGAGGCTGGACAGCTGGGCGTGGCCGATGAGTTTACGTATCTTCTTATTTCAGCGTGCAAGGGCATCGGGACAATCATCGGGACAATGTGACGTTGCTCTTTGCTATTCAGGGTTCTATACCGAAGCGGGCGAAGCCAACAGTCCAACTAATTCAAAGTCTAGACGGGGAGAATGTTATACCGGACGTTTGAGTGACTTGCCCATGCCTCATCGTCTCCAGCGCCATCCTAACCCCGATGGCCATGGACTGGAAATGTTCCAACGGTCTTGAGCTGCTCAGGAGTATCAGCTAACCACAGCCGCACTCGACTCATCAAGTAGTGGTGTAGTGACATATTCAATCTGCATATTCATTACCCTAGCAAGACTACAAGATAGAAACCTCGTCCCATCAGCCGAACACAGCAGACTTGAAACACACAACACCAACTCTGCAAAACCATGGTGATAGACAGTAAACAGCACGTCCAAACAATACGCCAATTGCAAACCAGTCAAAGTGATCAGGAACCCATTAAGCAAAAAAGACATTCACCAAGAAGCCAGAGACCCATATTGTAGCAAGCAGATTGGGGAAAAAAAGGTTCACATAAACAAGAGAAGACAAGAAATGTCGAGTCCAAGAGAATAAATAAACCAACCAGAGGACTCTCGATTATAATACTGCCAGATTTGTTGAGAACAGGCAATAGCAGGACCAGTCTGTCGTTGAATCGACCAAGTAGGTCACGTAAGATCGCTAAGCCTTGGGCTTTCTGGGCGACCTAGATGTATTTCGCACACGTTGGGCAGCATTAGCCCGAGGAGACTGCTTAGCAGGGCTCTTATTGCTTGTGGCGCGCTTTCGTGCGCTCGCTCCTCTAGCCGTGGCGAGAAATCGTGCCTTGGTCTTTTCAGAGGGACGCGTCAATTGACCAGGAGTAGCCTTTGCCTTAGACTTGTCGTTCTTCTGGGCCGGCTTCCGGACCCGGACTGTTGCTCTCGCCTTGGTAGCTCTGACTCGAGGTAGTTTGACCTTCTCGTTCGAATCGTCCTTGTTCGCTCGGCGTCTCCTCGGTGCTCTCGAAGCCTTTGTAGTCGTAGCGGTCTCTTTTGATGCCTTTGCGTCGTCTTTGGCTTTCTGGGCAGCAGTCCGTCGTGAGGTCGTGGCTTTCGCGGCGCCGCGTACTCGCGAAATGGCCCTCTTGACACCGGATTTGATAGACCGGGAAGTTGCACGATTTCGTGTCTTGGTAATGCGGGACGTAGGCCCATCAAGGACGGCACCGATTCTTCGTCTGGTGCTAGATGACTTCCGACTAGCCTTCTTCGCAGCCGCAGCCTTCCTCTCGGCTTCGGCTCGAAGCTCCTTTGCACGTTCCTTTTCCTTGGGGCGGGGGCCCAACACTCCACGGCAGTTGGACGAGCCACAGCGACATTGCTGGACATTTTTCTGCGAGTAGGGACTGCGGACATTAATACCCTGTAGCAAACGCCCGCAAGGACAACACTTACTCAAAGTTGTAGTCATAAGTCAACTCTTCCCCGGTCATAACCCCACGGTCACCAGCAAAAAGAGCCATACGCGGTTTCCCGGCAACGGTCCACTTCTCCATGCGGCAGTTAGGCTCGCAGGAGTGGTTCACGAAGCGCGCAATGGAGCCACGAGTGGCGTCAATAATCATATTCTGATCAAAGTACATCAGGTAGTAGCACTGGGAATCAGTCAGCCATGGTCACCCACAAACATGGATAAACGAACCTCATTATTCTTATAGATCGTCCGCATTCTTTTCTCACACTCAGATTGGGTGATGATCTCGCCCGTGTACTCCACAATGATCTGGTTGGGGTCGAATGTGCGATTGCTGCGAACACCATACCCACGATCCGCCGTCTTGATGACTTCGACGCCGATGTTGTATTTCCCGCCAGCCTTGGTCCTCTGCTTGAGCTCGTTGAAGTTACGGTTGCCACATCCCGGGCCTAAACTGCAGTTGCCGTCGTCACATTCGTAGAACATATACCGATTCTGACAATTTTCGTCGCAGCCGGTCTCCTCTATACACATACACTTGGACAGTTCCAAGTCCTTGTTCGCTCGCCAGATACTGCCAGCCTCTCCAACAAAGACATCTATTCCGGTCTGTTAGCCAATATTCGCAGCGGGGTTCCTTCACACCTACTCTTGTTGGTTTTTCTCCATTCGTTGGGCTTGGGCTGGCCGGGAGGTAGCGGCGAAAAGATATCAAAAGGCAGCTTGAAATCCCTGCCCTGTCGGAGAAGACGCTCGCCTGCGAACATGGGGAGCGGGAGAAGCTTTCGTCGCGCACCACTGAGGCTTCTTCTCTTAGTTGTCTTGTTATTCTTGTTCTGCAAGGGCCGCGCGCTCGTGGGTTCCTGGCCCGCGTACAGACCATGAGCTAACCAGCGCTTAGGACGATACCGCGTGACAGGCGCCGGCGTAGTCGATTCTTCCCGGCTCTCCTCATTCTCCTTGATCTTCGCGGCCAGATCACTTTCGGAGACGCGTCTCCTCTTCGCCGCAGGTTCATTATTGGGGGTCTGTGTTTCCTCCTTGACAGGAGCAGGACGAGGCCGCAGACTTGCCCGTCGACCGGCATCCTCCTCCTTCTGCACCACACCACGGGTGCGTTTACCCAGAACGCTGTGCGCGCGGTCGACAAAATCCGACGCCTTCTGCAGGAGGCTCACGCGGGATGAGCGTCGCAAAGGCGTCTCCTTTTGCGTCTCCGTTGGACCGGAGGACTTCTCCCTGTCATTGGAATCCCCTTTGCTCAATAGCCGCTCCACGCGCTTCCGCAGCGTGCGCTGGGGCATTGACGGGTTTGTTTCCGAAGGCGGCTCCTGCGAGGACTTGGAGACCGGGGTATCAGGAGCCATTGGGTGGTCTTCTGGCTCGTCTGTGTCGCGCGCGAGGCGAGTCTTACTCCAGAGCGACGACTCCATGACCGCGATGCTATGTCGGAGGTGGGATGAGGAGACGGCGGCGGCGGCTACGGCACCGGCATGGGTCTTCTTGCCGGCGACGGCAAGGACCTTCTCTGCAACGGGAAGGGCATTCTCAACCGTCGGGGACGATGTTTCCTGTGTGTCTGTATCGTGGTCGCCGGGAAGGTCGGCGGCTTTCTGTAACGAGGCGCGTGCTACACGTGTAGATCTCCGGCGGAGGGTGGGTTTTTCTTCGGTGGACGCGTTCTCGTTGTTGCTCGACGTCTCGGAGCGACTGTTCTCCGGGGTCAGGAGCTGTTCGGTGTAGTCGAACGCCATTGTGTCGTCACGGAGCTCGTGCGGGTGGTTCTTCAGGTTCGGAAGGGTTGCGGGTGTCGCAGGAGACGCGCCGGACGGGAGTTGTTGGGGTTGGTCCATCCCACGCCTGGGAGGGATGGTTTGACGACGGAGGGCAACAGGGCGATAGCTGAGGAGGACCTGACTGCCGCAGAAGGTAAACTCGATCGGGTCTTGGGATGATGTGGTTCGTAAGACGCGGGGAGCGCGTGGTGACTGGTTAAAACGCTGACCTGGGTGACCAATGCACACGAGTCTCCGTCTTATCAGGAGTATAAGTGACTGATAGAGGCTGAGACGAGAACAAGCATGCTACGGTCGAACCAGGCACAGTTGTCCACAGGGCCAGAGAAGGGGGATGGGGGAGAAAATGGGAGAAGATGGGAGTTGTGGTGTGGAGGCGAGGAGGTGGAAAGAGAGAAGGTCCGTATTGTCCGCCAGGGACGGAGGCACCGCCGCGGAATGCTCATCGCAATCGTCCTCTCACGCCCCACGTCCATCTGGCTTTCCAATCCTCTCGTCGTCAGCTCGATTTTGGACCTGTTTTTCTCTTCTAGACCCCTTGATGTTCATTCTACAAGCTTGTTTTGTCGCTGTCCATCCACAGTCTGCATGTATCAATCTACGCGCCCATACCCCCATTGCACCGTAAGATACCACTACCTCGGTAGAGATTACTCATATTCTATCTATCTGCAGGAATTTGTGTGCCCATATCATACAGATGTCCCTCGGGGTGTGCGATATCAAACAATTCGCACCAAAAAGCCCTATATCAACACCTTCCAGTGACCACCAGAAATGGCGGCAACGAAACAAAAGGAAATAGGAGATCGTCATAGAGAACGTCAGCAACGGGTAATGAAAGGGCAACTCGCTCTAGAAAAGATGCGGGGAATCAAAAGAGAGAGGCATGAATGGCCATAGATCAAAAGGAAATGTCACAGGGAAGGTGATGGGTATACATTAAAAAACGTTAGCATGTTGAATAAAGGAATAGGTCACCCAGAAAGTAGCTCCTAGTTTTCGAAGAAGAGGTCTGCAGAATGTATCGGGAACGCGAGGTCGGTCTACTCTTGACTAGGGGGAACTCGCTGCATCTCAATGTCGGTCTGAGGTTCCACACGGCGCGGGAGATACTTTCGCTTCACCGTACTCAGCCGCTGGTCGCCCTCATGATACGGCGCCTTGAATTGCATATACGTCGGTGGTCGTGGCCGCATCATGACTGCAATCCAGTTCCGGAAGATGTTGCCTTGTGTGAACGGACGATGGCGGTCGGCCTTTGCGAACTTGTGGGAATTCAAATATTCTCTCGTCGTCTCGCCACGCCCAACCAGGAACAGGTGGTACGCCCACAGAGAGGCCGGGTAAGGGGCTGCAACCGCCCCATAGATGACCATGGCAAAGGGAACTCGCCATTGATCGATCGCGGCGCCAAACGAGATGCCTTCGTGCTGACGATACACGAGGAGATGCGCAAGGCTCGCCCCGAGAAGAAACAAAGCGAGAAGGGTCGATGAGCTCACAAACGTGAAGAAATACCGATAGTTTCGGCGGCCAACACAATTGTTGAGCCAGACACAATGGTGGTCCAGCGTCTCCACACAGTTGTCGCACACACGACAGTGGTAGCACCGCGGGGGACGCCAAATGCTACAGGTCTTGCAGTACTTGACCGGCACGTCCATCGCCGCCACGTCGGACGTAGCGAGTTTGACCATCACCCAGTCGTTGGTCGGGGGTCCTATCGCCAAAGGATCATCCGCTGGATCTGTCGGGGGCATTTGATGGAGATTGCGAGGAATAATCTAGTGGAAACGTTAGCAGGATGCCACGGTCTCCGTTTCAGCCGCCTCTTACCCCGGGATCCACCACAGACGCATGAATGAACGACGAGATGCAGATGCAAAACAAGTATGCAAATAGGATGGGAATCGCAGGCGAAATGTTGTGCCAAAGCCAGGGACCACTGCGTCACGTCAGTGCACCGTTTCCACAACCTCGAGAGCAGGCAATCATACGAATAGGCAAAGAATAAAGCCGAAGGCACTATCACAAATATGCCAGTGGCAATGTTGACTGGTTTGTCCCGGGAGTTTTGGAGTCTCCCACCGCCGCAGAAGATAGTATTTCCGATGAAGTACTCATAATTCCTGCCCTGGCGGCCTTTTTCTACAGCTCGACTCTGCTTTTCGAGGGACTTTGGAGACGAGCCCGCGGATGATAGTCGCTCATGTGCCCGTCCATCTCGATGCTCCTGTCCTGCATTCTTGTTCTGCAACGACAGAAATGACAGCGGAGATCTCTGTGGCGTCTCCGGGCCAGTTCCGCCATTGTAGTTGATTCCCAGGTTCAGATGGGGAGGCGAGTTCTTAGTTCTTTCCTTGTCGTGAAGCAACTTGGCGCTCTCGCCCAGACTCCTGGCAGTGGTGTTACCTGTAGGACTGGCGTTGGAGGTGTTGCGGTCCGGGATGATAGGGTCGGTGAACTCGGTGCCGCGCGATGGTGGCACCTCCTGCTCCATCGGAGGGATCGAGCTCTGCTGAAACGTACTGTTGGAAATCAGACTCCGCCGGTTTTGGCTTGTCTGGTCACCCCAATCCTCAGAGGATGTTGTAGTGCCTTTTGTCATGGGACGACCGCGGTGAGCCTGGAGGCGCTGAGAGGACATCGGGCGAAAGAAGCCTTGCGCCGTCAGGGATGGGATATGGCTTCGGCTCAGTCTACTCCCTGAGCTTCCTGGTCTGTTTGTCGCTTGACTAGCGGTGGTGAGGACCGAGCTTCGCGCAGGGGGAGGGCCTCGTCTGGACACGGACGGCCGTGATTGCGGTGGCTGCGACGAGGACATGCCGGTATACGTTTGCGACTGTTCGCCATCATCCGTGATGTCCGTCACACGGGACGAAATACCGCCGACGGAGGGAGGGCGAGGGATTCCCAGGACGTGTTGCGAGGGTGGGGGGTTGGACGCATCGCCCGGGCCCAAGTTTCCGGACGGGGAGGCCATGAAATCGGACGAACGAGGACACTATGCTGCTGAGAATAGTCTGTCTCCCCCAATATACTAAGTGGGTTGTAAAAGTCGCCTCGAAACGCGAGTCGATTGTGTTCCGGGTCCGTAGACCGGAGCGCGGTGAGCGACAAGAGTTGAAATAAGGAGCGACGGCGAAACCAAGACAGACAAACAAGGAGCCAAAGAACGAAGCGAAGATAAAGAGCGTAAGCAACCTAGACTATGACACAAGTCTCATCAGCCTCATGCGATTTGCGACAGGAAAGGAACGCGCCTGTTTAAGCGGAATCGGTCCCCTGATGGTGAGACACGGAGAGACTCGTTACCCACCTTGCGATATAGTTGCGACGATGGATTGCACGGGAGCAAACAAATCACAGCACCTATCACATCACGGCCTCACACCAAACACAACAGGAGACGCAGACGACAAACAGGGAGGAGACGGAGACGAGGGAGAACCGGCGAGAAGTCTGGATGTCGGCATGAACCATCATGATCCCCTGGTCAACCAAGTAAGGTTAGACTCATCCCGCATATCGCGCTAGGCTAGATCAGACCACCACCAGGCGAGGACGGCTGAGTAAGCGACGGATGGGGCCAGCGGCAAGTCACGTGTGATGAACATCATCGTCCGACTTCTCCCACTTCCTCCCGCTTCCCCTTCAAGAGCCAAATCCTCTCCAGCTCCAGCCAGATTCCCCCATAATCTCGCTTCGCACCACCCTCACCATGTCCTCCATCGCCGCCATGGCCTCCCGCCGGGCCTTCGCCCGCCAGTCTCTGCTCCGCGCGCCCCCGCGCCGCCTCTACAGCTCCAAGCTCGAGGAGGCGAGCCTCGACAAGGCGCCCAAGCGTGACCCCGAGCTCTACGTACGCCGTCTCCCCTCCCCTCCGCGCGGCCAATGGCAATGCTGTGTCGCTGGAATTGGTCGCTAATGCCTCCTACAGGTCCTCCTCGGTGTCATGTCCGGTGCTTTCCTGCTCGCTGGATGGTGAATAATTGCCCCGTTCCTATTTGTTCAACCCGCATCATCACTACCACCCGAAAGCGGCCTCCGTCCCAACCTACCCAACGAACCTACCCACGGCACACCACCAATTGCACTGGTCAATCTTGTCAATGCTGACATCGCTTGATCACAGGTACTTCGGCAGCAAGCCCACCTCCGTCACCTCCGAGAGCAACGTCCGCATTCCCGACAGCGCCATGCCCTGGGAGCGTGATGACGATGGCAAGAACTACAAGTACCAGTACCACCCCCACGGTGACAAGAGCCAGCCTCTTCGCAACGCCCCCAGCGCGTTGAACACCGTCATCGTTCCCAACGTGACTCTCCCTGCTGTATGTGCCACCTCTCGCTGTTGCGTCGATCTGTGTTCGGGTAGAAGCTGTCGCTGTGATGGACCAATCACTAATGTTCTACAATTACAGGACCTCCACGAGCGCTTCAACAAGTACGGCAAGGAGGAGTACGACTACTAAATGTCATACAGCGTAGGCGGATGTCGGGGATGAGTTGAGCCATACACTCAACACGGATTGCTGTATACTAAAATTATGTTCCTGTGAAGTCTAGAGGGGGAGGTAGACCGTGATAGGGGCTCTGTGCATAGTATTGTTTTTTGATGGGACTCAATTGGAGACTGACTGGTTTTGTTGCGCTACAACCAAAAGCCTTTTCGCCAATCGCTAGTCACGTACAATGGTACAAACACACTCACCCACTGTGTGCTAATCAGTCATGTACAAGATCACATTTCGTTAGATCAAACAAGGCAGGAACAAATATTACTGCTGAAAGGAAAGTACATGGAAGAGACTGTGGGGGGTAAGGTGGTCAAACAAGAAAAGGAAAAACGATATACGCCAAGATCAACCTATTAGGTATAGAGACATCTTTCAAACGTCAGTAGCCTCGTTCCCCTCGCTGGCGGGTTTGGCCTTGGGAGATGACTGTTCTTCGACAGAGCTTCCATCTCCAGCAGCTGATGCCGGTCCATCCTCAACAAGGACTTGCTCCTGCTTTTGCAGAGTCTCAGGGTTCTGTCCTTCAACATCTGGGTGCGGCGGAGCCGGTGGAGCCACTTTGCCGTCAACCATGTCTACCAAATGTCCGTTCGCCAGTTGAGTCTTCGTCTCATGGCGGGTTTCGAACGATACCTTCCCTTCCGCCGCCAAAGAGGAAACGACATCTTCATCAAGAAGGTTTCCGTTCTGGTCACGATATTCAACCCGTGCCTGGGCACGAGGCGGTTGAGCCTGCGAGGTAACCCGGGCTTCATCCGCCTTTTCCTGGCCTGCTTGCTGCTGCTGATCCTGGATCTCTTGCTGTTGCTGTTGCGCCTGGGGTGGGACTACAACAGGGGCCGCCTGTGAAGATGGAGCTTGAGCAGCTTGTGTCGTTGGTACAGCAGCGTTCAAACTCGAAAATTCAGTGACGTATTGGGAGAGCTAGAGCATTGTCAGTACTGTACTGGAACGTGAAAGTAGGGCTCTTTTGCTTGGTGCTTACATCGGTATAAAAAGTATTGCAATCGAAATCCCAGCTGCCCAGGAGTTTCACACTACGGCAGGCATCCTGTGTCCACGGGTTGCCATAAACCAGCGGTGAGTAAAGCGTAAAGGTGAAGATGCCGCCTGCGAGAAAGATAGAGGCCAAGATCTTGCCAATTGCCGGCTTAGAAGCCAATCCGAAGGTCTTCACACGGTTCGCCAGGAAATCGAATTCCTGGCTGAGAGCAAGGATCGCGAAGTAGAGAGCTGGGAAGTAATGATGGAGGAACAGCTGGCGAGCCATGAGGAAGAATGGGAAATAATGGAACGCCCATCCGAGGACGGTGGTACCGATCTCGTAGTCGAAGCGCTTGAAATTCACGTTGCGATAGTCACCACAATTTCTCTGCCAGCGGAGAATTGCAATGCCCTTGAAGATGGCGTAGATACCAATGGCCACGGTAGACGACCACCAGATGAAGGGGTTGCCGAGGAGGTAAATCTGGCGGTGATCCCTGCCCCAGAAGTTGATACCGCGAAGGAGAGTGGGCCAGGAAGGTGGACGAGAGTCCCATGCGTGGGATTCGGTCAATCCCGCGTTGGTAGTCCACATCACCTTCTGCAGTTCCCAGAATTTACCCAAGAAGCCAGGGTTACGGTAGTTTACCTTCTCCGCATCCGCAGGTATCATTGGATGGCTGTTGGACTCGACGTACCAGAGACTGTTGGGCAGAGTACCTCCCCGGGCGCAAGTAACCTCTTGCTGCTCCCAGCCCCATTCGGGAAGCTTGACCTTGTGCGAAAAGAGCACACAGCCGGTCATGACGTGGACCAAGCGGAACTTGGTCTGGATCGTCCTGAGCCGCTTCTTTGCTTCCTCTCCGTCGGAGTGGGACTTGACGATCTCCACACGGAACATGTCATTGGCATCTCCGGGGAAGCCCTCATACCCATAAGCAGACACCTCAAACTGCCAGTCCACATCGGTCACAGGAGGTCGCTCATCATGCGAATGAATTCTTCTTCCAGTCGTCAGGTGATTGAGTCGGATCACGGCACCATCCTCCACATATTCGGCAGTGATGTTGTCCCAAGCAAAAGGCCCAGCAATTTCACCGTACGGCCCAAGAGGCTGGGTTTGGTTCTCCATAACGAAGACATTGTTGTCGTCCTTGTGAGGGTAGAGGGTAACCTGTTGCTGTTTACTTCCCGTGGGGTACATGTGAGGGTGGGAGTGCAGATAGCCGCCTTGCGTGTTCAGATGCCGGATGGAAACCCGAGACCCGAAGACGACATCGGCAGGAACATCCTGCATGGCCTTGGAGTTCAAGGTTGCCTGGAACTCGGACGACATGAAACCATCACCCTCTCCCGGGTTAACCAAGCACAGGAAGTGGATGGCGAACATTCCGCAGTAGAATCCAAGGGGGATGATGATGAGACAGAAAACGCGGGCGAAGAAATGCTTGAACCATAGGCGCGGTGTGACGGTCTTGGAATCTCCCAGCAGCACCCACAGCTGAAGCACCGTGAGAGATCCAACCCAGGCAACGGTGAAGAGGCCGACCCATTTCACACTGAGGGTAGCACCCAGAGACAGACCTGTCGCGGCCAGCCAGAACCACCAGGGTGCACGAAAGGCATACGCGGGGCCTAATTCATGCTGATTCGTGAAACAGGTGAAGGACAGAGCGGTCAGCGACGTGAAGAACACCAAGGGTGAGTCAAGGAGGATGAGGCGAGACTGGGTGATGAGACCGTTTTCTGCGAACAATTAGAGCTAAATTCGAAACATGGAGCTATCCTCATGACGTACCGAAGATCACGGCACCAGCTCCTAAGGCGGCCGCGGAAGAACGGCATCCCGCGGCTTTCAGGGTCAAAAACATGATAGGGACCGTCAGAACACCCATCACAGCGGGGAGCATGCGCATCGCCACATATGGTACACCAGGTTCCAAATAGTCTTTGCCGATTTCCTTAAAGTCGAATGAGCCATCGAACCCAGCCAGCCAGCCGGCAAGAGTGATGAGCAATTTGGCGAGGGGAGGGTGCACGTCCATGAAAAACCGGCCCTTGATATACTTGGTCGCAAATCCGCCGAAGCTGTTTGTAATTATCAGCGTGGTTCCTAACAATTGAACGATTGCCTAAGCCCTGAAACATACTGGACCTCGTCAAAGACCACGCTCGAGGGTTGGTAGATTCTGAACAACCGGACCACCGCCGCGATAATGGTGAGGAGGGTGAGCGCTTTGTAGTCCGACGTGGGAAGATTGAAGATATTGTTGTCCTGAACACCGTCCGATGCATAGCTGGAGGTAGTTGCGGGGGCCTTCTTGCGGTTCTTCGGTCTGGGAGAGCGACTGGGAGAGCGTCCGGATCTGGGCGTGGACTGGACGCCCAAGGCGTCCTTGGATCTGAGAGACATTTTGTCTCTGTAGAGAAAGGAAGTGGTAGAAAAGTAAAAAGATCCAATAAGAAACAAATAAAGATTAGTGATATGCGAGGATCATGCAAGAGATCCTAGTGATTATGGCGGAGATTGAGTTGGAATGTCGCTCCGACGGGGGGAGCTTCAAAGAACCCCTCACACTTTCGAAACGAACCAGATAAGAGGAAGAAATCAATTCAGTCAGTCAACGAGAGTCAAGAATCGAAAGGCGAAACGCCATGACAGAAGAGAGAAGTAATCAATAGGGAGGGGAGGAAAAGAAGAGGGAAGCATGAGGGTTAAGAGTGATGGTGACGGAAGACAACACGTGTGGATGGAATGTCCGTTTGAGGCCAGATCGTCGGCGCCTCAGGCCCCGTCCACATGAATGGCGGTGGCAGGAACACCGGCTTCCCCACGAAAACAGCCATATCTGTTGCGCACAGAATATATTTAGCATCAATTGACAAGATTAACCGGTTTCTGCCAGGTTTCTACATACATAGAAGTAGGTACCTAGTTTGTCTGGCATCAGTTATGGAGCCTTTGGGAACCTCAGGCAAGCAAACTACCTGATCTGGACTAGTTCATCTATATCACAGCCAGCCAATGGGAGTTCTTCCTCCATCCGCGCGGTTAACGTACTGCCGCCAGACGCCGCCCACGCCAAGCAATCAGCGGAAAGAACATGAGGCTATCATTGTCCAGCTCAGCCAGAGCTCGCCGTGAAGAGGTTTTCCATCGTTCTCCCCACTGCTGTCACCATGGCATCTACAAGCAATGGAGACACTCCCGCCCTGCCGGAAGAGGTGGCCAAACCTCCTGAGGGGGTCGTCTTGCCCCCCAAGGATATTCGAGGTTCGTCTTTAGTCCCTCCCCTTCGGTCTCGTTTTGCGCCGTGAGATAGGACCGGTCAATACTGACGCCTGGGGCAGCGATCGTGGAGAAAACCGCCGGATATGTCGCCAGAAATGGTATTGTCTTTGAAGGTGAGTCTTTACACCCTATCTGAACCGTCGTGGCGCCGCTGCTGAATGACATCGCGCCTCAGATCGTGTCCGCGAAAAAGAGCGCAATAACCCCAAGTTCTCCTTCCTGAATCCGAACGACGCGTATGCGAGTTTTTACCAATGGCGTCTCACCGAAATCAAGGAAGGAAGAGGAACGACGGTATCAGCAGGCCGACCTGGTGAAAACGCCGCTGCTCCAGAACCCGAAAAGCCCAAAGGACCGGAACGGCCTCCCGACTTCCACTTTTCCGCACGCATGCCGATCATTAACGCGCAAGATCTCGAGGTCGTCAAGCTCACTGCGCTCTTCGTCGCCAAACGAGGCAAGTCTTTCATGACTGCACTCTCCCAGCGCGAGACGAGGAACTTTCAGTTTGATTTTCTGCGGCCACAGCACAGTCTGTATCAATTTTTTACCCGATTAGTCGACCAGTACACGATCCTTTTGCGCAACGAGGGCATTGATGCTGCTACGACCGAGAAGAAGCGCATCGCCGAGCTCGAGAACAATGTGAAGAACCGATTCCATATCCTGGACCGAGCGAAACAACGCGCCGAATGGGTGAAATATCAGGAACAACAGAAGCAGAAGAAGGAAGAAGAGGAAGAACAAGAGCGGATAGCCTATGCGCAAATCGACTGGCACGACTTTGTCGTTGTCGAAACCGTCCTATTCACCGAAGCGGATGACCAAGTTGACCTCCCTCCGCCCACTTCCCTCAACGATCTCCAGTCGGCTTCTCTGGAACAGAAAGCCATGATGTCTCTCAACCCTCTTCGTATCGAAGAAGCTATGCCCACGGACCAGGAAGTTCCCACATACTACAACGCCTACCCTATGCAACCGGAACCCGTGCCCCAACCTGTCGGCCCCGCATTCCCCCCACAGGCACAAGTGCCTCAGCCATACCCGATGCCCTCTGCCGCCGCCCAGGAAGAGGAGGCTCGGATCCGCGAGCGCGCAGAGGCCCGCGAACAAGCAGCTGCAGCGCAGGCGGCCGCTAAAGCCGCTCCGGGCCAGCAACCGATGCGTATTCGTTCGGACTATGTGCCGCGTGCGCAAGCCCGGCGACAGAATGCTGCCGGTGCCACCGCCCTCTGTCCCAACTGTAAGCAGCAGATCCCTGTGGCGGAACTCGACCAGCACATGCGAATCGAGCTGCTCGATCCCCGCTGGAAGGAGCAACGGGCCAAGGCCGAATCCCGCAGCGCCACGACCAACTTGTCCACGGCCGACGTGGTCAACAACCTTAAACGTCTTGCCAGTCAGCGAAGTGATGTCTTTGACTCGACCGTGCTCCCGCAGACCGGAGATCCCGAAGAAGAAGCTCGCAAGAAACGTATGGCGGTCGAAGGGGCTCCCGGTCAAGGTCCCATGCCTCCGATGGTTGGGCCAGCCGGGGCTCCTCCTAACCCCCAGAGCATGAATATTGACGAGCAAATCCGACACATATATGAGCGGGCCAACGAGCGATACAACAAGTGATTCAATCAACCATTGATCTGGGACTTTGGGAAAATTCTATCGGATTGTGCATGGGCGTTTTCTTTTGAGTGATTGGGAGTTTGCGGTCATTTCGTCTACTAGCTGACTATGAGACTCAAGCTGTAAAGTATTTCTTTCATGTTTTGATCGGGTCTACTAGGTAGGTAGATATATATTCATGACTCCAGCTGCTGGAGAACTATCCGATCTGCGATATATCCTCCAAGTAAGGGTCCAACGGCCATCTGTCGTCTAGGCATAGTAAAAGTAGATGGTGGCCGCTATTGCATGACATGGCCCCAAACATGAAATGAATCAAGCACTGGTGCTGATAAAGATGAGGCGGATGTATTCCCACCTTTGTTTAGAATTATAATCCCTAGGTTCGGCACAATTATTGTATTCGGTGTTGTCTTTGTCGTTTATGTTCCCATCAAAGAAATGCAAGTATATATGAGCTTAGAACGAGCATTTGAATTCCAAACATTACTTTCGCTGCTTTCCAGGCACGTTAGAAAACGCCCCAAGGAATGGGAAGTGATTGATATGCATGAGACTAAAAATTACATGACGCTTGTCTCATCGTATTTTTAGTCTCTATATAGAAGAGCACGTCATGAAATATATGGATTGAGAGAATATATCAACTGGAGAAATAAGCCTTAACCTACATAACGCCTGCTTGTCGTGCACTCATTTAAAAGACTAGAATCTGAATCTTCTTCTCCTTAGCTCCATACCGCTCCTTGAACTCTGACCGTGTGAGAAGTTGTAGCAGAGGGAAATGTGTTTCCTTCATGTCGAAGATTCCCCGCTGCTTCTGGTCAACGTAAGATCCATCAATAACGATGCGCTGCAAATCATCCAATTTCAAAGATCCTGTGGTCATTAGATCAACCCTGAACGAACATACAGATTCTTCTTCACATACCTGCGTCAAT
Source organism: Aspergillus sp. MEXU 27854 (assembly GCA_019721355.1). Taxonomy (NCBI): domain Eukaryota; kingdom Fungi; phylum Ascomycota; class Eurotiomycetes; order Eurotiales; family Aspergillaceae; genus Aspergillus; species Aspergillus sp. MEXU 27854. Next base: position 1,274,259 of record JAGMTT010000008.1, on the reverse strand, counting down.
CAGATCAGAGATACGAGCGGGAGTACCAGCTCCGATACCCGTACTGTGTAAGTTAGTTGTGTGATCTATACAAGAAGTTGCGAAAGACTCACCGAGCCCGTTCCAAGAATTGCTTCGCCTCCTCCAGCTTGATGTGCTTGGCGAACAGCTTGCCGATGATGGATTCTTTCGTCTGGAACGAACGAAGAGCTCTATATACGAGGTCAGCATCCCGAATTCTCCTATTTCTGGCGCAACCTACCTCACAACATCCGCTGCTCTCAGCCCGCCGGGAGAAACAACCAGCGTGTGGGGAGTGCCCTTTGCCTCCGAGGCCTGAGCGAGACCGGCTCCTTTGTTGGGTGAGAACGCCTTCAGGAACGCAGGGAGTTGATCCAACTGTCGGGGCGCGTCGAACGACGAAGTATCAAGGAATGCGACATCTATGCCGGTCAGTATTGGTAGGATGAACGCGCGGAGGGAAGAACATACCTGGAATGCTCAGATCACTGAGCTCAACAGAAGTAAGGTTCTTGTTATGTCTCTTTGACTTTTGCATGAGGTGATCGGCGAGTAAACCGCCGTCCATCTTTCCGATATCCTCATTGATGCCGCCTTTGCTTTCAGTGACTTTAGGGTCCTTGGGCTCCGCATTTTGCTGAGGCTTATCGCTCTTGTCTTTCTTGTCACCCTTGCCCTTTCGGTTCTTTTTGTCTTTCTTGTCGTTTTTACCACTCTTGTTTTTGTTGTCTTTTCTCTTCTTCTTGCTCGGGCCCTCCGCGCTTCCAGACGGCGCAGCCGCTTTGTTCTCTTTCGAGGACTCCTCGGTCTCTCTCTTGCGCTTCTTGTCGACCTTCGCCGACAGACCGGAAGACTTGGGGTTTTCGGCAGACATTGTAACAAGGTCGCAAATATGCTGGTGTAAGTGACAACGCTAGAGAATCTTCCAATGGCAGGCTGTGAGGAGTACTGGAGGAATTGTCGCATGAAGCTCTTGATGCCGTGACAACTTTTTATGCTGACTCAGCCACTATCCTTATCGATAAGACCAACCAATCAACGTGCGAGCAGCATCATTATTATGATTGCGACGCGCTTCATCGATTGTGTTCATCCCACCTCTTTCTCTTTCCTCTTCCCACATGACTGGGCCATTGCCCAATTCTTCTTTATACCCTCTTGTAACACTCCCGGAATTTGCGCCATTTTGCCTTTTTTTTATGCTGGCCAATCCCATCTGCTCCCCAGAGCAACCATGTCAACAACCCCAAACCCCCGTGGCCGCCGCTCGCCGCAAGAGTCGGACGTCTCTGAATCGTTCACCCCCATAGGAGAAACAACTCTCACAAGCGTATGTCCCACATAAAACAGTGTTTTGGTAGAGGGGACTAACGATAGCTGCAGTTGCGGCGACTCACCGGTGTAACGAGATATCCGCTCACGCCTAGTCGATTCGCAACGGGGACCCCCTCTCGCTTCACGCCGCGGAGTAGGGGCATGGGCGCGCCGTCGACGCCACATGGGCTACGTGCAATGCAGCGCCGAGCGGCGAACACGCCTGGTCGGGATCGGAGACGGAGTGGACGTGTCCAGCGCGAGACGACGTTTGACATTCTACGCAATTTGGGGAAAGGTAGAGCCATCCGTCTTGGATGCACCTATGCAAATAGATAACGATGATTTGGCTTGGTGGACTGTGCTGACGAAAGCAGCTCTTGCGCCTACATCGCAGCCGATCAAATCCTCCCCGCAAGAACAAGCACCCCCGCAACCCGAGCCGGAAAGAGACGAGATCGATGAGCTGGATAACGAACCGGCGGTAGAGCGACCGCGGCTGTCTTTGCCACTGGAAGACGTGGAAGAAGTTGACGAAGCCAGCCCTGATCCGCGACCCCCTCGACTGTCTCTTGCATTCGAAGAGGATGGGGATGGCGAGGTCGACGTGGAGGATATCACAGTGGAGTACCCGCGCCGAGATATGAGTGATCGCGACCGGGCACGACTGTCGATGATGAGTTTCGGCGCTCCACGATTGAGCGAACACTTCGGCGAAGCCACCCAATTGGAGAGCGAGTCTGAAGGCGGCGATGATGCGGGTCTCGGACAAGATGAAGGCGCAGATGATACAGTGATCAGCCAGGGTGCTTTTGATGCTGGGTAAGTGGAAAAATGGGATTCTCTGTTTTACATCGTACTAATATGCATATAGTGGGGAGACAGATGACCTGGGGAGGTTCAATTTCGACTTCAATTTCCCATCTCCACCGCCACCAGGCGAGGGGGATGATATGGAAGGACCTCCGCACGATGATGATGGATTCGAGCTCCCGCCGGTTGAGTTCGCAGCTGATGCAGACGCCGCTTCAGATGACAGCAGGGATGGTGGTGACACAGCAGGTGGCTTTGACCTGGACCTCAATATCCCGCCCCGTGTCTCACTCAGCGAAAGTCCCGGAATTGTCGGAGGAGGATTGCGCGATGAAGAACAGGTTGCGCCAGGGACCAAGCAGAAGAAGCTCTCCCGGCATGGAATTCCCGTTCCCAACATGCCCTCTGGGGTGATCCGCAAACTGGCTACCAGGTTCGCGCCTTCACGAGCTGGGTCAAAAGCGAAGATCAGCAAGGCAACCCTGGCTGCAATCGAACAGGCCTCCGCGTGGTATTTTGAGCAGGCGGGAGAGGACTTGGCGGCGTACGCGAAGCATGCTGGGCGGAAGACAATCGATGAAAGCGATGTGATAGCGTTGATGAGACGGTAAGTTGAGGGTTTCCACATCCCTGAAGCAGGATACTGATTTATTAGGCAACGCCATCTCAATAGCGCCAACACTGTCTTCTCCCTCGCACAAAAGCATTTACCCAAGGAACTCTTGCAAGACATGAGACTGGCAATGCCGCCGTGAAAGACACATAAACACAATGCAATACCGTAAACAGGAAAACGCCACCAATGAATGCGCCAGTCAAGTGTGATGAGATCGATCTACCAGTTGCGGTTCTGACGGACACGACGCGTGGCCTCGTTAGGTCTCTTGCGGATGATCATCCACAACATGATGGAAGTTGCGAAGCACAGGCCATACCTGAAAGGAATGAGCCAAGTCCGAATTTATTGCTATGAGAAGCTCGGAGGGATATCGCAGAACTTACCATGTGAAGATGTACTGGCTGTGGTTATTCCTCAGGTTCACCTCCGCCGCACGGCCGATGGGAATACCCTTGGCCTCTCGGTCCAGATGTTCCACCATGTCCGGGACTAGAGACGTCAGTATCAATCGCTTTCATAGCTAGGGAGGACTATATGTTAGCTTACTCATGGTCTCTTCAATCAGAACGGGCTGGCTGCCGGTCAATTCAGCCATCTGTTCCACATCAGGGAAGTAGAATTTTCCATCCTCCGGCTTGTTCTCTGGCGTAAACATGTTCTTCTTGTATGGCTCCCGTAGCAGGCCCTCAACCGTCACTTCTCCCTGTGGCAGTCCCAGCGCACGGTCCTTCTGGTCCACCATCTTGCGCGAGATCCATCCGCGGTTGACGAGCACGGTACTCTGTCCGTCGCCGCGCTCGAGGGGCGTCATGACCACGAAACCATCCTGACCTTCGCGCATCCGAGGCCCAACCAGCATTTCCTGGTCATGTCTTAGACGTCCGGTCGCGTAGACGCGACGATAGTCGAATTCCGAGATAACCTCCGGGTCAACTTGGGGGGGCAGCGGGAGAGGCGGCTTGATCAGACGGTCTTCGTACTTGGCAATCAGTTTGGTTTTCCAATCGAGGCGCTGGATCTGCCAGGTTCCGAGGGCGAACGAGATGATGGGGATCAGGGCTACACAGGTGGTTATTAGCATATGCGCCTCCACATCTTGGACGCAGGCCATCCAACACATACCGAGGATAATCAGACCAGGACCATGCTTCCGGCCTGTCCGGACAATCTGGGCCGGGTGATCGACGACAGACAGCCAGCGCGGATCATCGGCCATCTGATTGAACTGGCTTTGGAAACGGATCTGCTGGGTGCGACATCTGGCGCAAATGGAATCCAGCTTGAAGACCATGCGAGAGCTTCGCAGCGACGCGGTTGGCGGCTGCCATGCGGTTGCGGCGGTCCGATGGAGGACCGAGAAGATAGACCGCATGGTCAATTGCAGACCTGGCGATAGGACCCGGTGGATGGCGAGAGATTGGAATTGGAAGGGAGTTGCTGGCTGGTAGAAGAGCGTTGGAGAAAAGAAGATTCGGAGTGACGGGCGGAATTCCGAGGGGCTCTCGTGATCGGCGGCCGGCGGGCTTTGGGTCCGGGAAGGTACATCATCTTCATCTCCTCCTTAACTACTCCACACTTCATCTTCTGACTCCCTAGCACAATGCCTGCAATGTTCTTCTCCGGGAGCCTCCAGGAAGGCATCGCCTCGGCGGTGTCGCAGTCTAAAGCGGTGATCTGCTTCGTCCGCGGTTCGTTGTCGACAGCTTTCCCCGGTTGTTTGTTTCCCCGCATAACTGACACCATCGCGCAGACGACGGCGAGACGAGCTCCAAATGGGAGGAGGGGTACTTTTCAGATGAGGAGGTAATCTTATCAAGCCTCAATCTTGCTACGAGACTAACGCTGAGTTTGGTCGACAGTTCGCGCAGGTACTGGCCACGAAATCCGTTCTACTACGGCTTGCCAAGGGTAGCCAGGAAGCTGGGTTTTTGACATCATTTTGTCCGATTACCAACTTCCCCACGGTGGTTGTGATAAAGTAGGACTTAGTATTTGGGACTCGTATACCGGAATGTGTCTGACTGCTCCCCAGAAACGGCATGCTCCGCGACTATATCGTGCCCGAGATCTCCAAGGACGACTTCCACGCTCGCCTGCGCGCCGTGCTTGACGGCAGTGATGCGCCTGCGCAGTCGGCAACGAGTGCACAGCATCTTGTTACGAATCCACCGACGCAGTCTACAACTGCACCAGCCCCTGTCCCTGAACAGCAGCCTGCATCTATTCCAGCCGAAACCCGCCCCGAGCCACGTCCATCCCAAACTCACACCCAAAATGTACAAACAATCAACGCTTCTGGGACGACACAGAAAGCCCAATCCTCTCAGACAACCGCCACGCCTCCTTCGTCTGTATCAAAATCCTCGTCCAAATCTAAGCAAGACCCTGTGCCGAAGACCCGCCAGCCCAAGCGCGAAAGCAAGCCTAGGGAGGAGGAGAAGCCAAAAATCAGCATCACAAAGCGTCAACCAACCGTTGAAACTATCAGTGAGACCACAGAACAACACAAAACGTCGACCCCGTTACCTCCCACCCAATACCGGCTGCAAGTCCGTCTTTTCGACGGAAGTTCCATTCGGTCGAGTTTCGCCCCCTCCCAGACCATTCGCCGAGACGTCCGTCCTTGGATCGATAGTCAGATCACAGAGGGGAAACGCCCCTACAACCTTAAACACATCCTGACGCCACTGCCAAACCACACGCTTACCATTGCTGAGGAAGAACAAAAGCTCGAAGAGCTCGGATGGGGTTCAAGCGCTAACTTGGTCATGGTCCCCATCAACTCGTACACTGAAGCATATTCGTCCTCTGCATCTAGCTTACCCGTCCGAGCCGTCTCATCTGTGTACGGGCTCGTTTCCTCAGCAGTGGGTATGGCAACCGGTCTGGTAGGGTCTTTCTTGCCCTTTGGTTCCAGTGAATCAACGCCTTCTGAGGCATCGCCCCCGGCCAATACCCCGTCATCTGGTAACAGCACGTCGCGGCCGCGTGCCCCAGCGTCTCGAGGACCCAATATCCGAACGCTGAGGGACCAGGCTGGGGAACAGGATGATCGACAATTCTACAACGGGAATCAGGTATGTAGCTTGTGATTTGCATGTTCTACCACTAACTTGCAGTAGTTGAATTTTGAGCCCCGACGGGATTCGGATAACCGATAGGCGAGAGTGTAATAGTAGTCATGGCGTTCGATTTGGTAATTACTGGGAAGCACTATCTGTCTTATCCGAAGCGTGTATCAACTAGCTGAAGAGTGGAATGTGTCTTTTTATTATCTTTCTGTTAAGTCTGTCGAAGATTCGACCAGACGATTGAATAAGAACCATTTCAAACCCAAAGTACAGATGGTATACAGATCGGGAGATTACGCCGCTATGCAAACACAACCCGGCAGGACAAGCCGTCCCCGGATTTCTCGAAACCAGATTTATATATTCATGGATGAGCTGTCCATAACATCACACCAAGCGTGCACGCACGCCGTCTAGTAAGGCTTAGCCGCCGCCTGGCAAGCTTTCTATAAACCCATTAGCATACTCCAAATACACCATATCCGTCATCTAAGAACCTACCAGCTGGTCCAGATACCATCCGCAGATGCTCATGTTGCCCTGGTTCTCGTCCATGCACTTGCGGAAGTTGCGCACATCCGTCTCACAGGCCGGGTTCTCCCAGGAGCTATTGGTGGCGCTGCTCTGCCAGAGCCCGGCGTCCATGGGCTGGGCCTGGGCGGGGGGAGGCGCCTGCTGGGCCTCGGCGGGGGCGCTGGAGCCGCCACTGAAGAAGCCGCCGATGGCGTGGCCGATGGAGGAGCCGACTGCGACACCACTGCGAAATATTAGCCTCGTTCCGATTCGTTTTCCGCTGGTGCTTTAGCCGAGGATGTTGAGCACTTACGCGGCGGTCGAGGCCATCTGGCCGAACAGACCGGGGCCGGAGCTCTGCTGCACGGGAGCCGGCGCAGCCTGGGGCGGCGGGTGAGGGTAGGCCTGCTGGGGATGGGCGGCGGTCGAGTGAGGCTGCTGCTGCTGGTGCGACTGCGGCGCCGCGGCCGGACGGGCCGGCGCGGCGGTCGGTCTGGTAGGGGCGCTGCGGGCGGGAGTAGGGGCCGGAGCGGCACCACGGCGTTGACGAGGCATGGTGAGTGTGAGCGTGGGTGGTAGGTAAGTTGGTGGTGGAGGAGTGGGTGATATGTGTCAGAAGAGAAAGAGGTTCTTATATCGCGGATGTTGAGGCGGAGAATCCGACCGTCGGGCGGAGAATCGCAAAAAGTCCGATCCGCGGCGGCTGATTGGCTGGAGCGGGTTATTAGGTCAGCAGGATCGGGGATTACGGGGCCGGTAATACAGCTGTACTGACTGCCAAAGGCCTGGTATTCTATGTATCATAGTACGCCTGTTCTTACAACCACAACATGCAGGATGGAACAGAGCGATCTCAATCAACCAGGTGAAAACGTGTCGACCTTTGAAGAGGTTTCGTGGATGCAGCCAGCTGAGTATGCATGAAGTCGCAGCTAGAACGTTCGTCGTGTACGACCACCTTATCATATGCTTGTACGCTCATTCAGTCCTCTATGGATGTAGTTGATACCACCAGCCCTCAACCAAGCACTTTGAATATATGGAACATGATGGTACGTGATTGAGTGTTCTGGAGTCTACATAGGTATATATATGTATCATTGATTCATCTCGATTGGCTTCTGACTGGAGGACAGAATGAAAATGTATTCCCTTTTGAGCATTCACGTCAACCCTAATCCTCCCCATGCGACACAAAGCAGCTGTGAAATGGCTAGCAGCAGTTGATGTCCACTAAGAAACATGAATTCCTGCCCGAGAAAGCAATTACTTTAAGAAAGGCTTGATATCGGCATGCGTTATCCGCTTGGTCATCGGTTTCAAAAGGGGTTCGACCTATCCCCTATAGATTCCAGTTCGGGCAATAGACTGTGCTTGGTCGACTATATTCTCCGTGGAGAAACCATAGGAAACTGTGTTACCGGTCTCCTAATCCACTGTTTTAGGAGTGCAGAGTATCATCAATGACCCGTCTTGACTCCTAGGAATTACAAAGCCTACGGTATGCAAGGGACAACGGGTATGCCGATCTATCATCGTCTGCTCCTTGCTTCGTGGTCTTGGACTACGGACCCAGGAATCCCATGGTGCACACGTATTCAGAAGAAGTAAGGAAGGACAAGCCTTGGCTGGGCTGGTAGAAGAAGCCTATTTCTTCAACTCGTGACAACAGTTGTCACTAGAATGCCTTGAGCATGGCTGCGGTTTCTCATTCCCAGGCCCAAGAAGGAGTGCACGCATCAGGACCACCCTTAAAGTCATCCGAGAAGAATACCGAACCACCGCTATCCAAATGGCGCAAAATCAATCCACTACGATGGAAAACAATCCCGCCGGTGCCTCAGCAGAGGGAAGTGACAAGGGAGTATAGAGCCAGTTTACTCAGTCGTGTTGTCTTCCAGTGGTTGACTCCCCTCATTAAGGTGAGTGAGCAGCCATTTCCCGATGCGAGACTTGTCAGTGTCCTAACTTCCTGTTCCAGGTTGGATACCTTCGACAGTTAGAACTGCAAGACATATGGACGGTCCGACCGGAGAAGGCAGTGGATGCTTTGTCCACCCGCTTCGACGCGGCGTGGACGCGACGACTCGGAAACCAACAGAAAAGTCCACTGATTTGGGCACTGTACGATAGCCTGAAACTGGATCTATTGGTGGGCGGCGTTTGCCAGCTGGTGGGCATACTGTGCATGGTGTTAGCCCCTTATGTGCTCCGATACCTGATTGCATTTGTGGGACGTGCCTTCATGGCGCGTATTGACAAGAGACCGGAACCAGCAATTGGCACAGGACTAGGCTACGCCTTTGGCATCTTCGGCATGCAAGTGCTGCAGAGCTTGACTATGAACCAGGCTCTATATCGGGGCATGTCCGTTGGAGGCGCAGCTCGGACGATTCTCACCTCGAAGATCTTCGCCAAGGCAATGAAATTGCCAAACTTTACACGAGCGAGCCAAGAGCTACGTCTAGTGGCAACGACTGTCACCGAAGCGTCGACCAACAACCCACAGAGCAATGCGCACGACACCCCCGGAAAGGAAGTACTTCCTTGGAGTCATGGCCGGATCACTACCCTGGTGGGGGTCGACGTGAATCGCATCGAGAAAGCCTGTAACATGCTTCATATGCTCTGGGTTGGTCCCATAGGGCTGGCCGTCGCACTGGCCGTACTGATTATCAATATGGGGTACAGTGCACTGGCTGGCTACGCACTTCTGGTGCTGGGGCTGGTCACTATCACCAGGATAACACCGCTTCTGGTGCGCTTTAGGAGAGGTACCAATAAATCTACGGATCAGCGAGTCTCCTTGACCCACGAGATACTGTCCAATGTGAAGTCTGTCAAGCTCTTCGGCTGGGAAGATGGCTTCCTACAGCGGCTCGAATCCATCCGAAAGGGCGAGATCCAATCATTAGAGCGAATTCTGTTTCTTCGTCATGCTCTCTATGTGTGTTCTCTATCCCTGCCTACATTAGCGTCAATGTTGGCAATCATCGTGTTTGCGCTATCACAGCATGACGTCCCCCCTGACCGAATCTTCTCTTCCTTGGCTTTGTTCAACGTGCTGCGGCTTCCCATCGTCATGACCAATAATGCTATCACGGAGGCGAGCGATGCCTGGATAGCCATCAAGAGGATCCAGGACCTGCTATTAGCAGAGGAACGGATTGATCCTGTCGAATGGGACATGGATATGAGCAACGCCATTGAGGTCGAAGATGCTTCCTTTACATGGGAAGCTCTTCCGAGATCCAAGAAAACGGATGGGGAGCCAGAGCTGGAACCATCAGGGAAAGAGAGTGTCCCATCAGAAAAAGGGCCAATGTGCACAACCGACGATCAGTGCGAAACAGGAGAGTCTGTCCCATTCAGACTGTCCGGTATCACCTTTACTGCTCGTCGGAATGAGCTTCTTGGGGTCACAGGAACAGTAGGGAGTGGCAAAAGCTCATTGCTAGAAGCCTTGGCCGGCGAGATGTGTTTGACAGCCGGCAAGGTCAAGATGGGAGCGAAGCGCTCGTTCTGTCCTCAAAACGCATGGATCCAAAACGCTTCAGTGCGGGATAATATCTTGTTTGGGAAAGACTGGGACGAGGCATTCTATAACAGCGTGATCGATGCATGCGCTCTTCGGGTCGACTTGGAGAACCTTCCGAATGGCGATCGAACCGAAATCGGGGAACGAGGCGTCACACTCTCAGGGGGCCAAAGAGAGAGACTGAACCTGGCTCGAGCAGTCTACTCCAGAGCCGGGATCATCCTCATTGATGATAGCTTGTCTGCCATCGACGCTAAAGCCGGACGCCACATCATGGACAATACAATCTGCGGGCTCCTTCAGGATCGATGTCGAGTGTTGGCAAGCCACCAGCCTCATATACTTCGCCGCTGTGATCGTGTAGCTGTCATGAGAGAAGGCTGTGTCGAAGTAATTGATACTCCTGACAACCTGATGCGGACGAATGAGCGCTTCAAGAATCTGATTCTCAGTGCTCCGCAGGGGCAGGTAGATGACATCGACCAGCCTGTGAACAGCACCGTTGACAGCACCCCCGTTGCCAAACAACCAAAGCAAGCCGGCTCAGATCAAGCAGCGTCGAAGCCCCCAGTGCACACCCTGATGCAAAAGGAGAAGCGGTCAACCGGGTCTTCAGGCTGGCCTGCGTGCAAGGCGTATGTGTCTGCGACCGGATCTGCGCCGCTGAATTGTGCTATGTTCGGTCTCTTATTGCTCTGTTCGAACGGCTTGCTTATCATGACAGGGCTGTGGATCACATTCTGGACGTCCAACCGTTTCCCCAACCTGAGCATGGGCCAATACATCGGGGTCTACGCCGCAATATGCGTGGGACAGGCCATCGTCTTGTTCTTCTTTGCGGTGCATGTGACAGTCGCCACATCCCAAGCAAGCAAGACAATGATGCAACAAGCTGTGTGTAAAGTCCTGCGCGCGCCAATGTCCTTTTTCGACACCACGCCATTGGGTCGACTCACCAGCCGATTCTCAAAAGACATTCATGTGCTGGACAATAATTTTGGAGAGTCAATCCGCCTGTTTTCATCTACCACCACAAGCCTGGTCAGCCAGGCGTGCTTGATCGTGGCATTCTATCCCTACGTAAGTGCATCACCGAGCAGACAGTTAAAATCCTAACCATCATGAGCAGTTTGCGGCTGCCGCAGCTCCCTTGCTTCTTCTATTCGGATTCATTGTCAGCTTCTATAGGCCCACCGCAAAGGGCCTAAGACAGCACGATGCTCTGCTTCGCTCAGCCGCCTTTGCACGTCTTTCAGAGGCCCTCACAGGAAAAGCCACTATCCGGTCCTACAACATGCAGCAAGTCTTCCAAAAATCGGTGCACAAAGCGATTGACGCCGTGAGCGGGGTCTATTACCTCATGGCTGCATGTAACGGCTGGCTTTCGAACCGGTCAGACGTTGTCGGCAACCTGATGGTTCTGACCGTCGGAATCCTGGTTGTCACGGTTCATGTCGACGCCGGACCGAGTGTTTCTGGGCTGGTTCTGTCCCGCGTTCTGATCATCACGCAGAATTTACGATTTGCGACTCGCCAGTATGCCGAGGTCCAGGTCAACATGGCCTCTGTCGAGCGCATCCATGAGTACATCACCCAGATCGACCAGGAAGCACCCGCACGCCTAGCTAGCGTCGCGCAGGACTGGCCCGAGAGAGGTCGCATTCTCCTTTCCAACGTGCAGCTGCGCTACCGACAAGGACTGCCCCTCGCCCTCGATGGCATTACCCTGGACGTGCAAGCTGGCGAGCACATTGGCATCGTGGGGAGGACGGGGGCCGGCAAGTCCAGCCTGGTCTCGGCGCTGTTCCGTTTGATCGAGCTTTCGGGCGGGTCTATCGAGATTGACGGGGTCAACATCGCCAGCATCGGGCTCCATGATCTTCGAACGCGGCTGTCCAACATTCCGCAGGACCCGGTCCTGTTCGAAGGCTCCATCCGGACAAACCTGGATCCGTTTGGCGAGTACACCGATATTGAGCTCTGGCGAGCGTTGCAGAAGGCGCATCTCACCGCCGCTGAGCTTCCGGACAGGTCGGAGGCTGGCGGCCTCGCCCCCCTCTCCGGAAGCACCCCGTCCCCTACAGGGCGTATACACCTGGACACTGCAATCGACGAGCACGGCGCGAACTTCTCACGCGGCCAGCGACAACTGATGGCGCTGGCGAGAGCCCTGTTGCGCAATACGCGGATCGTGGTGTGCGATGAAGCTACTTCGGGGGTGGATTTCGAGACCGACCAGAAGATCCAGGACACGATGGCTCGTGAGTTCCGGGGGAAGACCGTCCTGTGCATTGCTCACCGTCTACGCACGATCCTCCGCTACGATCGCGTCTGCGTTGTTGAGAAAGGTCGGGTGGTGGAGGTTGACAGGCCGCTGGCCCTGTGGGAGAAGTCCGACGGGGTTTTCCGGAGTATGTGCGAGCAGAGTGGGATCACCCGGGCAGACATTGAGGTTGCAGGGCATGATTCCTAGACCTTGGGATAATCAGCTAGGACTGTATGTATACTTCGAGTCAGGCCTAATATTTAATCTTTAGAAGCCGGTCTTTGTAGGTGAAAAGACTCACTCTACCCAGAGAAAGGCATTCTGGATATTCTATCGATACGGAATCTCAACCCGTCTTTTCTCACGATTCTACTTGGCTACCACTTGGAAGGCGAGCGGGCTCAGTCACCCGACAGTCTCCTCAAATCAAGTTTTCAGATTATCAGAAGCATGCCAGACGTTTTATGCGGCTACCGCACCCGAAACTACCCTCAGCTACATCGAGGATACACGGGCACTCGTCGGCATGAGGCGCACCCAGAGCGGCTTGTTCTCCCAGACAATGTAGCTGCGCGCATCATCCCAATCTGCGGAGCGGGGGTCCAACGTGAAGTCAAAGTGCCAGATGAGCTTGGACAGGACGGTTCGCATTTCGGCGTAGGCGAGGCTGGCGCGCAAGTCCATCAGTGTCTGCTAAGAAAGGGTGGATGGGAACCGAGTAAAACGTACTTTCTACCGATGCAAGCGCGCGGGCCATACGAGAAGGGCTGCAGTGCCTCCCGCTTGTCGTCGCGGAATCGATCATCCCCATGGTCTTTGAGCCAGCGCTCTGGACGGAAAGAGTCCGGGTCCGCGAAATTGGACGACGCGCGGAAGGTGGCATAGTGCGCCACGGAGACGGAGACCTAGCCATTCATCACTCGAGTCAGTCATGTAGAGCATTGAGGAAGAAAGGAGGGGACAGCGACGTACACCTCCCGGCACGCGCTCTCCGGCCACCATCGCACCGCCGTCGGGGACGAGCCGGGGCCCGATGGATGGCGCGGGTGGATGCAGCCGCAGGCTTTCATCGATGATTGCGTCGAGGTACGGGAGCTTGCCGACGGCGAGGAAGGTGATGTCGTCGTCTGAGGCGAACGCCTGGCGGACTTCCTGGGCGAGCGCTCTGTAGTACTCCGGGTTCTTCCAGAGGTAGTAGATGCACGCGGAAAGCGTGGTGGCGGTGGTCTCACTGCCGGCGGCGATCAGCAGGGCGGCGTTGACCTCGATCTCCTCACGCGACATGCCCCTCTCGTCGTTGTATCTCATGATGTACGAGATGAAGTCCGGGCGGGTCGTGTCGGTGTCCAGCCGCCGAGCGACTTTCTCCTTGCTGAGACGGTAGTGCTCGACGCGCTTGCGGACGAGACTCTGCGGCATGCAGGACCGGACCATTCTCGCGACGGCGGGATAGATGCCCAGAACGCGGAGGAAGGCGCCGGTCTTGATGCTTTGGAAGACCGTCGCCACCCACGGGTGATATGCGGAATCGCGCAGACAGCCGAACGGCTCTCCGAAGGCGAGGTCGCCGACGATGTCGAAGGTGAGGTAGTTCAGCCAGTGGAGCAGATCGACCTCCTGCGAGTCGCTAGCCAACTCCCCGAGGCGTGCGATGAACAAGTCGATATACGCCATGATCAGAGACTCCTGGTCCCGCAAGGAACGCTCCGAGAACGCATGGGTCAGGAGTCGTTTTTGCCGCGCGTGGTCGGCCTCGCTCGAATTGATCAGGTTGGTCGAGCCATTGGAGGAGGGGATGTAGAACTCGGGGTCTTTGCGAAAGGGCTGCTCGCCGGCCTTGCGGTGGCCATAGATGTCGGTCCATGCCTGGGGGTTGCGGTAGACGAGAGAATTGGGGCGGATACGAACCACATCGCCATACTTCTCATGGAGCTGGCGAATCCACGAATGCAGCTGACCAGAGACTGACCATTTGATATACGGCAGATTAGAGATTGCGGCCAGCTTCGGGCCTGGATACTTGCTCAGCGGGTGGAAGAGCAGCCGGTGCGCGATGCGCCAGACGATGCCGGCGATGACCTGTTCAGCGCCGTGTTAGTGGGGGGACTAGAAAGACGAGGAGAAGAGCATACCGTGGAGATAAGGACATTCCATCCCGTCATCATTCTCTTGGGTTGCTTCTTGGGGGTGGCTTCGGTGGCTTCGAGAGGATGGCCCCGTTACCAGTATGGACTTTTCACCCGGTGAACACGCAAGATGGAAGGTGATCACGCTCGCCGCAAGAAAGCTGGCAGGCAATTGAGATGACCGGTAGTTCTGCATGCATCCTGGATGGATCGACGTATGTAGGCCAAGAGAAGACGGCAAGGAGCCAAATAGCGGTATGGGTCACCTCGTGCAGCTTCTGACACGTCGCCGCCGCATGCTGGAACTCGCAGCTGTCTAACATTCCAGCTGCTGTTGTGTGCAATAACATTCTTGCGCTGGACAGCACATACCTGGCGAAGCCTTAATTCTCTGTCTCTCAGGACACGAGGCTAGCGGCTGGAGAGACGGACGTCATCTCCAATCTTCTCTGCTATTATCCGGATGCTTGAGCATCCAGGGAGCCTTGCATGCACAAACGCCAATCACACTACAAATCAATGGCCACTGATTCTGTGGGCACATGCTGCTTCACATGCTCAGGTCAAGGAAAGCATCAGTAGAGTTCCATTGCCAACTATTCACGCCGACTCCGTCGACCGGATTGACCAGTCCCCTAAGGAGAAAACCCAGAATACTCCAAAAGAAATATACATCCTATTAAGCAACCCGCCTCGTAGCCTTCACCGCCGATGTTCCACAGGGGCCTTCGAGCGCTTTGACCGCGAACGCAGTCGCCAGCCCCCGATTGCCGACGTTCAGGCCGAACGAGGCAAACCGATACACCCACTCCACCGGCCAACCCCCGTCCTCACACTGCATCCCTCGCAAGGCATCCAGATCCCTTGGACAGGCGATGCCGAAGCCGTGGCAGGCAAGGATCCGGGCGCCCAGTGACACCGCATCCCCGGGAGCGCCCCTGCGCTCTCGCAATCGGTCGACCAGAGGAAAGACGAGTTGATCCCGTAGGGTTGTATCTCGAATTGTCCGGGAGAGTCGCACCAGGAAGTACAAGAACACATCGGGAGACGGGTAGTATCGCGTGCCCGAGAGGTATGCCCGGTTGATCAGAATATTCAGAATCCAATGGAACGTTGGAAGGACGTCGCGCTCTCGGTTGTGCCGACAGAAGACGCCCAAGACGTTGATACAAACGACTGGGTCGACTCGAGGGCGCGAGGAATCGAAGTATGTCTCAACCAAAAATGAGTAGGTTCCTGAGTTCCATGGGGGTCAACTTACCATGAAGATGCCGTCATCGGTGACAAACTTGAGCATGTCGTCGAGGACTGAAGAGACGACGTCCTCGGCGATAGGAAGCACCGAGAGCGCCATAGATGTCGTGTCCATGTCATCGGGGAAGGTATCGGTTGTCAGCTTGGGAGGCCCTGCAGATGGTCAGCAGATGCCAAGGCAGAACCAATGTCACAACAGACCTATAAAGTAGTTCCAGGTTCTTTCCCCAGCCTCGAGGCTCACCAAGTCCCTGTACCATCTGTCAGTCCGCTGCGATATCATCTTGGTCGGAACGACGCCGCTGGTACCTGTTCTGAGTCAACTCCAGGATGAGGAGCTGAGCAAAATTATCCTGGATCGTGTCGCCGGTGCTGGTCACACTGTGCATCTTCTTCGCATTCGCCGCGAGGAAACGCAGACCGCGGGATACCGGATCGCCCAAGAAATTTAATACATCCCGACGAAGCTCGTCCGGGCTCTGAAATCGAATGCCTCGAATGCCTACCGACTGCGCGGCGATGACATTCTCCAGCCGGTCATCTATGAACATGATCGCGTCCGCGGGGAGGCCAATGTCGTCCATCACGCGCTGGTAGAAGCAGATGCTCGGCTTCCTCATGCCCATGTTGCCCGAGATGAAGATCCTATCAAATACGGGATACTGCACGTTGATCGAGTGCATAATATCCTCCTCCGGCCGGGGGGTATTGGTCATCCCACACACCATCAGCTCGCCCCCAGCTTCCTTCTTGACTTTCTGGACAAACAACAGCGTCTCATGGTGGATCTGCAGGCTCTTGCGCGCCTGGCTCAGCGTGTCCTCCATGTCCGCCGCAGTGATGTGAAAGCGGTCGGCCACCTTGGCATAACACTCCTCCCTGGAATATCGTCCGCACTCATAGTCCTGCCAGATGTCCGAAGACATGATCATCCGCAGCAGCTGGGGAGGCACCGCAACATTGCTCGGGGGCTTCCACGAGCAGAGAACATTCGAAAAGTCAAGAATCAGCGCCTTGGCTGGACCCTTGATGATAGCCATTGCTCCTTTTGTCAGACACGCGACAAAGATGGGAGAGGCTGGCTCGACGGGAGACTGTCACCAAGATATAGAGTTTGTAAACGGTCATGGCGACAATGGGATGAAAGGGGAGTTATGTCTCTGGAAAGACGTATGAGACTGCGCAATCGTACAGATTTTACGGCTCCTCCCTTGCTCCAGCTCCATTCTCATTGTACGTGGCAACATCGGGTATCACTGACGATCTTTGCTGGAATGTCCGATTCTTACCTCTCATATCATTGGTTCCGTAGCCAAGACATTGTATGCATACCGCCCTTGCAGCGAAACATGTCTCCTTATCCCATGCCCATTGCGTCCTTGACCGCAACTCCCTGATAGGAGGCTCGTATGCACCAGGCATGTCGTAGCCCGAGGGCAGGGAAATAAATGTTGTTCTGTAGGCCATTCGACCCATTTCATCTTGACGTCTGTAGCCACCTTGACTGATACCGAGTCCGTCGGAATCAAAGCATGGATGACCAACTTCGGCTTATATGGTCCCGGGCGCTGGAGTGCGATCCACAGGAGATTGACAATGACATGAACTTTTTTGAATGTGTGTTGTTGACGCCATACCATCAAACGATGACCATGCT
The DNA here is from genome assembly GCA_019721355.1 of Aspergillus sp. MEXU 27854. Classification (NCBI taxonomy): domain Eukaryota; kingdom Fungi; phylum Ascomycota; class Eurotiomycetes; order Eurotiales; family Aspergillaceae; genus Aspergillus; species Aspergillus sp. MEXU 27854. Next base: position 1,257,088 of record JAGMTT010000008.1, on the reverse strand, counting down.
GACCTGGGGTGCGCAGTCGGCGGCGATTCCGTAAGACGCACATGAGATAGGCGTTAAGAGGGGCTGATGTTAACCTCTAGGGCTAGGTCAAAGCCATCCAAGTTATCGCCGAAGCTGGGTCGCAGAACATCTTGCTGGATGTCGAGGACCTCACCACCTGTGAGCCGACCTGCTGAATAGAGTCCAGTGACACGCATCTGACACGCCGAACAGATCCCACGATTGGCGCCTTGTCGTCGTATCTGTCACAGTCTGTCTGCGCAGGAGAGACCCCCACCCTCTCCAAGCCGCAGGCCTCATCTAGTGACAAGTATAACGCATCCATCATCGAGGAGCCCAAGGCCCTGAGGACAGTGGCCGACAGGGTTGCACCGGTTGGGCCCGCGCAGAGTATGTGTTCCCAGCCGAGTACGTCATTCACCCTGGCTGACGGTATGGAAAGGATGGCTCCTCGAACTTAACGGGACCGGGCACTCTCCTCCGCTTGTCTTTGTCTACGAGCTGAAAGGCAAAGTCGACGAGAATCTGGTGGCTCGAGCCCTGAAGGCCCTCGTGGCCAAGCATCCTATTCTGCGAACCACCTGGGCAAAGACCAATACGGGGTTCTGCCAGGTGCTTCTCCGCGAATGCCAGCTGCCTTTCTCAACCGTCCGTGGACGTCTCGACGATCACACCAGAGGCAGCCAGGCGACAGTGTTCGTGCCAGGAGAACCGAATGCGCGGTATGCTTTGGTCTATACCGACCACGGCCTCACCTTTTTGACCATCACCATCCACCACGCGTTTATGGATGCATTTAGTCGTGCGTTGTTGGAGCGCGATCTGGTGCGAGCGCTGCAGGCTCCTGAGGAGATGAAACGAGATCCGACTCCGCCGTGGTACGGGGACTTTGCCTTGCATCTGGAAGAGACACTTGATGTCCAGGGCACGCTGGACTACTGGCGCCGGTATATCGAGGGATCTACCACCGAAATCCTCTTCCGCGGTCCGTCCGACCTCCAAGGAGTGGGATGCATTGATCAAGTGCTGCACCACCATCCAACCGATGCGACAGTCCAGGTGGGAACCAGCACGGCCATTCTCGGGGCTTGGGCCTTAGCCCTGGCCGCCCACTGTGGCCTGGACGACTTTGTATTCGCGGTGGCGAAGATGGGTCGCAATGTCGCATATCCGGGCATCGACCAACTGCTGGGGCCACTGTTGGCGGCCAGTATGTTTCGGTTCCGGGCCCCCCAGAGGAGTTGCTCGACGCAGCAGTTCCTCCAGGAGATTCTGCTTGAGTTGTCGAGGCATGGCGCCTACGAACCGGGGCTGGCTACGTCCCTCATCCGCCAGCTTCCCTCCGCGCAATGTCGAGTCAACATCCGGCTGGGCACTCCGGGGCTCTCTCAAACCAGAGTGGCCGACGAGATGACCATCGCACACCGCAGAGACCTGCAGCCCAGTCAGTTCACCCCGCGGTCGGGGATTTATCTGCTGGCGGAGCAGCATCCGGCGGGCATTCACTTCATCATGCGGTATCAGCGCAAGCATGTCGATGACGACCTGGCAAACTCGCTGTTCAACAACTTTGCGCGCCTGCTGGCGCACATTTCTGCGTCGCCAACGCATGCTCCAATCAGCGAGATTGTCAAAGTGGTCGATAACCCATATAATGTTGCGCTGTGTTGATTCTCGCCCTGAGGGTGTCGAGGAAGTATGACAATCAGGTCGCGGTGGATGTTCAAGTTGTAACATACCTACTGAACAGTGGATGGTGTTCAAGATATCGGGACCTGCAACATCTTCTACTGTAGAGCTCATGAAACACCCTGAGGTATCTAGATCTGGAACGTATACCAAATTTAAACTTCAATTCTTTCGATTGGTTATTTGTCAGGTATTCATTCTGGATACAGTCTGGGTCTGTATGCTGAGAGTGCAGTTAGTCAGTACACCTTGCATATCATTCACGCACCAGTAGATACGGCCTGTCTGATATCCATGATGTGGATCCACGCCAGGTTGCCAGCATGCGCACCTGACTTGTACGCCTGCGGTGTGATCCAAGAGCATCGGGCTGCGCTGTGAATGGCATGACAGCAGGAGCTGACGCGTCATCAGTGTGCATGTATCCCTTACATATCGACATTGATAAGGCGTCATAACGGCCAATGTATAAGAACGGCAGACGAAAGTCCCAAGCGGCATACATCCACAGTCAAGAACACCACCAAGATGAGGGCTCCATTACCAGAATCGGGCGATGTCCTGCTATTGTCTTCCGACAGCAATGAGCAGCTGGCGATTATCATCCCGTCTACCACGCACGGGACAACCAGCGCGTTGTTCCTCTCCTACCAGCAACTGAACGCGTTGGTTGTCCATGCCCAGCAGTCACTGGCATGTATGGGCGTCGGGCCCGGGAAAAGAGTCGCCGTCGCGCTCCCCAACGGACTGGAGTTTGTAGTGCTCTTCCTGGCCACCGTCCGCCAACGGGCCGCTGTCTCTCCTCTCAACCCAGCGTCCAAGCTCAACGAGCACTCCGACATCCTCGCACAGATCCAGCCGTGCGTGACGATCACCCCTCCTGGCAGTGAGCGGTCAAGCACGCCCAACCAGGCAGCAAAGGCCTCCAAGGCCCTGGGGGTCCCAGTAGCGACGGCGTACTGGGACGGACAGGTTCAGAATGTCGTGCTGCAGAGCCACGACGACGGCGATCAGTCGCTAGCGGCCGCGGAGGTCGTCGAGCCTGGCGCGATCGATCCGCACGATATCGCCCTGCTGCACTTCACGAGTGGCACCACGGGCACCCCCAAAGCCGTCGGCCTGACCCACCAGATCATCCGCGAGTCCGTCCGGATCCTGGCGGCGGCGCATGAACTGTCCCCCACCGATCGGTGCATGGTCCTCTCGCCCTTCTACCACGTCAGCGGGACGTCGTCGTCCCACCTCTGTGCGTTGTTCTCCGGCGGCTGCGCCATCATTCCGCCCTCGCTGCCCGGGAACTTCTGGCACCAGCTCAAGGAGTACGGCGCCACCTGGTACCAGGCCGTGCCGACCATGCACCGGCTGCTCCTGTCGTTTGCCTTCCCGGCGGAGCCGCCGTCGATACGGTTCGTCCGCGTGGGCGCCGGCCGCATGCCGGAGACGCTGGCCGCGATGCTGGAGCAAAAGCTCGGGTGTCCGGTCCTGGAGAGCTACGGGATGACCGAGACCGCGCAGGGGGTGTTCTGTAACGGTGTGCGGAGCGGCCGTCGCGAGCCCGGCACGTACGCAATCCCTGCGCAGGTGGAGGTGAGGATTCTGGCCGTGGACAATGGCAGCTCCTATCTTACGGAGCAAGAGGACGTCACCGGGGAGATCTGCATCAGGGGAAAATGCGTCATCCAGGGATATCTGGACAATCCGGCCGCGAACGAGGCTGCATTCGTCGACGGCTTCTTTCGCACGGGAGACCTCGGAAAGCTCAGGCCTAACGGGTATCTACAGGTGACGGGCCGACTGAAAGAGATGATCAACAAGGGAGGGGAGAAGGTGAGCCCGCTGGATATCGATCAAATCCTACTGAAGCACGAGGGCATTCACCAAGCCGCCTCCTTCAGGGTCCCCGATGAGATCTATGGGGAGAACATCGGTAAGCACTCCCTGTGTATCCCACGGCTCACGTCCCAGTCTTCTAACTATCACTTTCAGGAGTCGCAATCGTCATGAAGAAAGGACACGACCTGAAGGCCCTGGAGATCAAGAGGTTTGTCCGCCAGCATGCGTCCGACTTCAAGGTTCCCAAAACGGTACGTCCAGTTAACAAACCTGGCAGTCTTGATGCTCACAGCCACAGGTGGTCTTTGTCGATGCCATTCCCGTAAATAAATCCGGAAAATTTCAGAGAGACGTCCTAGAGAAGGAGTTTGGAAAAATTTAGTTGCGTACGGTTATACCGACAGTCAACAGATAGACTGGGGTGAAGGATAGACATTATGACTTGGACGAGTCAGAACAGTTAGGGCAAGACCTATAAAGCTCTATGCATTTCTGTATTGAATTTGTAGGACAGGATTGGCTTGGTAGCTGTCGAGCTATATTATCTTCACAAATGCCTTTCATCTAAGCCCCATCGGATGAGGACCGTTTGCATCCTTCAGGTATGACCTGTAGGAAACCGGAAAAATTTGTCGGGCAGGTGCTTCTGTTGTAAAGCTCCTGTTGTATCAGGAATATCAGACAACAGGTCTCCGGACTCCATATGAAGAGACCAACTCTTCTTGGACCCCAGCATGAGAGAGGGTTGGTGTATCCCAGATAGACGTAAGGTGGATGCACTGGATGTTCTCGTAGCTCCCGTGCAAAACAACTTGCGCCCACGGATAGATTCCGCTCCGTAGAGTGGATATTGGCGCGAGATGCGAATACAACTGAGTGGAAAGCAGCGACATGACAGTCGATCCAGCCGGGCCATCCATTGTCGGGTATATATCGTGAACGAGTTCCTGAGGGTGGTTATGATTGTCTCGCTTTCCGCTTTTCCATCTTCTTCTTCCTCCGCTCCTTGCTCTCCTCCTTGCGGCTTTCTTTGCTTCGCTTCTTCTTTTTCTTCGACGACTTGTCACCAGTCTCGTCAGATTTCTCCTTCTTCTTGCCCTTGCTCTTGGATTTCTGTTTCTCTGCGCTTTCGCCTTCGGGCTCCTCGTCCGAACCGGACTCCGATTCGCTCGTAGGGTTCTTGGGTGATTCGGCAGGTGTCGACCCAGTCTTCTTGGCGAGAAGCGATGCTTTGAGTTGCGCGCGGGCCTTCTCTTTGGCTTCTTGTTCTTTCCGCTGCATATCCAGTTTATCATTGCCAGCCTGGTCTGGTTAGCACTTCACTCGGCGATCTCAGAAACATATACGTACAAGTCCATGTTTGATGAATCGACCGGCGGCTTCCTTGTCGAGTTTCATCGTCCGTTGTTCCGGTTCCGTCTCTAGCGCCTTGATCTTCTCAAAGTACTGCTTCACTCGCGTCAATTCCCGAAAGACGGGATGTTCTTTGGCGTTCACGCCATGAAGACGCAGGTAGGCTGCTTCGTCAGTAATATGTCAGCCTCGTGGGAGAAAAGAGCAACACACAAAAGATTAATGATTCCAGCGCGTAAGTAATCATGACGTGAAATTTCGCCTTGTCCAGCACAGGGAGCTTCTTGGACGTCTCCGTGAGCGAACTGTTCAGAATTGGGCCCAGAACCTCTTCGAGATCGTCTACATTGTCATCGAGCTGCTCCAGCAGCGGCGTCAGATCGGGCACGTCCATGTTGTATGAGATAGTAAAAGTATGGCGAAGGAAAAGGTTGTTCTGTCACGGAAGAGAAGCGATATTGTCGATTTTTTATATCCGAGCGGTGAGGCAGGCGGTCAGGGCGATCGTCCCCGTCCTTATCGGCTTGTCAACAACCTCATCCGGCGATAATGCCAATTTCCTGCCTCACCTCGGTTGTCTGCTTAATCACCCGTCCAGTCCCCTGGAGGATCTGTCCTTCGACATCTTCAAAGTGTTGTACATACTAGGGCGCCGTCCGCTGCTGCGGACTGGCATTTCGGAACTATTTCTTTCCTCCGGGCCGAATAGCTCCCCAGCTATCTCCAGACGCTTTCTCGCAACGTGGATGCAAGATGCCGATGATGTATCGCGTGACAGTGGGAAGCGCCGATTATCAGGGCGCATCCACATTCTAGGTCTGGGGAACGTGGGTACGTTTGTCGCGCACTCGCTGGCCAGCCGCCCATCTCCTCCGCCAATTACTCTCCTCCTGCACAACCCAGACCTCTATCGAGCTTGGCAGGGGAAGAAAAAGTGCCTGGCTGTCAATACGAATGGTCTGGATGATATCAAAACTGGCTTCGACGTCAATGTTCTGCATGATAAAACCTGGCATTCGATCCCGTACTGGAACAAGGACGGCTCCGCGGAGCACAGCAAGGGAAGCTCCAACCCGGATCCTCGCGAGGAGGACGTCGAGGAGTCCTTGTCCCAGTCGATGGAAGATGATGAACAGATCGAATGTCTCATTGTCACGGTCAAGGCGCCTATGACGGCGGTAGCCCTCGAATCCGTCTCGCACCGCCTGACACCTGATTCAACGGTGCTGTTCCTCCAGAATGGCCTCGGCGTAATCGATGAGATCAACCAGAAGATCTTTCCCGACCCGCGACACCGCCCGCACTACATGTACGGCATCATCTCCCACGGCTTGGCGCGCAAGGACGCATTCCAAGTCCTCCACACGGGGGTCGGGACGACGATCCTAGGCTCGGCCCTCCCCGCCAATGCAGTCGGCGAAATGCGCGACAAGGACGTCGATGTGGCTCCGAGCACAAAGTATCTCCTGCGCACGTTGACCCTCACGCCGCCCCTGGTTGCTGTCGCCGAGACGCCGTCCTCTCTGATGCTCTACCAACTGGAGAAGCTCGCGCTGAACTCCGTCATCAACCCGTTGACCGCTATCATGGACTGCAAGAACGGCGAGCTGCTCTACAACTACAGTATCACGCGCATCATGCGGTTGCTGTTGATGGAGATCTCGAGCGTCATCTGTGCTTTGCCCGAGCTGCAGGGCATCCCCGGCATCGAAAGCCGGTTCTCGCCGGAACGTCTACGTTCGCTCGTCACTCGGTTAGCTGACAAAACCGCAAAGAATACCAGCTCCATGTTGCAGGATGTACGGGGCAGGAAGACCACGGAGATCGAGTATATGAATGGCTATATTGTTCGTCGAGGCGAGGAGCTAGGGATGAAGTGCGTGGTGAACTATACAATGAAGCACCTGGTGCTTGCCAAACAGCAGGGCTCGAAGCAGAGGGAATCCGGCGCGATTCCCATTGACATCCTTGGCGGGCCTAAAGAGCCCAACACTTGAGATACCCTTCCCGATTGGCTTGGTGTACGGCGTTTGGTCTTGGGCCCCGAATTTTAGCAGGCAACCGCCTCAATGGCTGTCTTGCAGAGATCCTCGATTTGTCCCCAGCGCTTCAGCAACCAGTCGAGTTTTTCTTGAGTCTTTGGGTCCTTTACAGCGGACGCGGCACTCTTCAGCAGGCTGATTGTCATGTGTGCTTCATTTGCATAGGCCGCTATCCATTCTTTGATGACGGTTGCGGTTTTGTCGGCGTCAACACCCTTGGTGGAGTACCCAAGAGCATAGTTCCGCCAGTCATCGAGTGCCATGTACTTTATACAAGCAGCGATCTCGGTACGGTAGCAGGCGCCGCCGGCTGTTACTTGGTAGTTGCTGGATTGTGTATCAGCAAGGATACTTGTGGCGAAGGTCCGGAAGCAAAATGAGGCCGCGATTCTTGTGCATACCCGTAATATTGCTGGAAGTCCAACTCCTCGTGGAGATCCGGGCTCAGATCCTGGAATATGATATCATCCAAGTATAATACTTCCGATTCGTTTTCGTCGAGGTAGAAGCCGTCTAGCTGCATGTTAGCTGTTGGACTAATTCATGGATGACCATCTGCGTGTACTTGCATTCGGTCAGGAGAAAGTCATTCGGATGAGGTCCGTAACTCATGTAAATCTCCTCTCCTACGTCTATATGTCCCGTTAGACTTCATTTGTAGTGAATGGAAGGGCTTCCAAACCATAGTGTTTCGTGGCTCGAAAGACATAGTTCTCCCCGTCAAAGTTTACGTTGCACTGAAACCATGTCAGCTCAGTGTCCACGACGCACAACTAAGATGCCAGTCAACAATACCGCAACATCAGAATGATTGAAATAATCCGCAAAAGGCAGCATTGCCATCGCATCATTCCTGTCTTCCGGCGGCTCCTCCCCCGGCATCAGATAGTAGAAACTCCTGGTGTTGACAATAAGCCAGTGGTACGAGAACTTCTCCCAGTCCGTCTCAGGAAAAATAGCCACAACGCTGTCCCACGCCTGCTGGAGGCGGCTCTCCTGCTGCGGGAGAAGATTCTGATGAGACGTCTCGTACTCGCGCTCGATCTTCCGTTTCGTGATCGTATTCCACGCGCCCGAAATCGAGGGCGGGAGGACCGTTGCCCCGGGTGCTTGAGCGGCGGGCTCTCGCAGCGACAGCGGCCAGAGGATGGGCATGTTATCTTCAAAGTCCTGGCGTGAGGGCCAGGTCTTGCGCCATAGCTCATACTGACTCAGGTCTTCCGGATCCCCATTGGTGAGGAACGCAGCCAGTATAGCATGGACAGGTGTCCCTGCGGGGAACTTGCTGGTGAAGGAAGCAGGGACACGCTCAGAGGTTAGCATCGCCTTCAGCGGAACAGTCACAATGGCTTCGTCTTCCTTTGTACGGTTAGTATATCTTCCTGCGTGGGCGGGTGCGAGCCATACTTCGATGTTCCGTGTGGCTATCATGCCCAGTCCGCGACCGGGGAATCGCGCTGGACTGACCCCGTTCACTTCGATACCCTGGGAGAGCGCCCATTCAGTGAACCTTTCGTGGTCTTCGCCTGGCCACCAATCTGGTCTCATTTTGCGGGCGGTATAGAAGCGGGTTCGCTGGGTGCTGGGGGACGCAGAGATTTATATCAAGGCGTGGCAATTGGAGTAAGCGGCATAGCAGCTTTTGATTCTAGGTGCTACATATGACGCACTGCATAGCCATCATGTGTCGAATTGAACAGTAAGGAATCAGGTTGTAAGCGCTCTCGAGAGATGTGCTCGTCTATCTAGGTACATGGCGATGGTGGATGTGGAAGTACGCGACGCGCTAGACCTGTATAGGAACTTTTTCTGCCTGAGGCACAATTTACTATACCAAGATCCATCGAAAGCCGGTATGCGCGTCTTCAATATTAATGGGGCATAGCGGTCTTAACTATGTATATCGCACGGTATAGGTGATAACGGTCCACATGTACGTGGCACTGCATCAAGGTTCCCAATCAGCGGTCCACGAAATATGTAGAGCCGATGCGTTCCGTCTGCTACCAACACGTTATATGTGCTCCCTACCGCAGAAAATCCCACGCAGCCAAGGCATGCGTCTTGGTAACATGGAGGAACTCGTCAATAGACGCGGACTCGTTGGCGGAGGCCACTAAAGACCCTATTAGCTCTCAAGCTTGAAGAGATGTTCAACGACACTTACTACTCTCAGGACTACAGCCGTATACATACGCGGGCACACCAGCATATCGGTAGTGTTTGCAATCGGTAGCCCCCATGGATGGGATCGCCACGGGGAGAAAGCCCTCAACAAGATGAATGTTGTTCTCAAGACATGCGACCATGGCGTGATCAACCGGGGAAAAGCTGCTCGGGTTGCTCGCGGCCTCCTGCTTCCTGAGCGTAATTGTTGCATTCGAATACTGTTGCGTGATTGAATCCAGCACAGCAAGAACTTCTCCAGCTGTCAGCCCGACAGGCAGTCGGATATCCAACTCGAACTCGCAGTTGTCAGGAATCATGTTGACTTTCACTCCACCCTTGATCGTGCCAATGTTGACTGTCGGCCGGGCGATGATAGTCGAGGTCCTGGGACCCATAGCCCGGTCGATAATAGCCAATGTTTTGGGGTTGTGCAAGTGGGCGTCAATTTCAGGTGGTGCATTGACATCCATGGACTCGATAGCTTCTATAGCGTCGGCAAGAAACCCAGTCGCGGTGCGAATGGCCCCCTTGCTATAGAACACATGTCAGTGGCAGTGTGCAAGCTCAATGCAGTAACATACCTCAGATTCAAGTACGCCCCATGGGCCCCCTTGGTCACCACTGTCCCTGAAAGTCTCAGCGTCCCCTTTTCAGAGAACCGAATAGTCTGACCCGTCGGCTCGGCACTAAGCATCACATCCCCTCCCCACCGCGTGCGATCGCGCTTGATGAGATATTGCGTGCCCCATCGGCCTCCCGTCTCTTCATCAGAAACGGCACAAAGAGCAACGCTTCCTTTCAATAATTCCCTACGCTCATACAGGAAAGCGTATGCAATAACTAGAGACGCTGTGCCGGATTTCATATCCACAACGCCTCGTCCATGGATGCGGCCATTTTCAATATCACCGGAGTAAGGATCGCGTGTCCACCCCGCCATACTACCGACGGGAAACACGTCGATGTGGCCGTTCAGGACAACACGAGGCCCTGGGCCTTGGCCTCCTCGGAACTCACTGACGATATTTGGACTCCCGGTCTGGGGCTCGATGATCTCGAAGGGGATGTCTTTGCTAGCTAGATACTTGGTTAGAACAGCTGCTGCTGCTTCTGTGTTTCCTGGCGGGTTCGGCGAGGCTTCCTGGACGAAGGACTGCAGTAGCCGGATCTGGTTATCTTTATCAGACTCTAGTGCCTGCAACAGGGATGTTTTGGCGTCTGTCATGGTGAAACTGGGGTGTGAAGATGACGATGTGAGGTTGGCTGCGCAACGCTAAGCAAGATGCAATAATTCAAAAGATCCGCAGGGACAAACCCACCGGGCAGAAGGTATAGTACAGTCTGGTTTATCAAACTGCGGAGTAAGCGGCTCGCCATGAGTCATTGCGTTTCTCAGCATCTTCGGTAGCTGTTTCGAAGCGCTGCAGATCAGCCAGCTTATCGCGCATATCCGGTCAGTCGTTGGCCGGTTATTGGGCTATTTCAATAGCTTTTGAAAAAAGTGAGCACAAATGCCACTAGCTTGGAGGTTGGGTATTGTACCTAAGATGTAATAGAATCTTTGTGTTGTTGTTCTGGTCTCGATTTCCTGCTGTTGTTGTGGGTTACTCGAGCTGCTGGTCTGGATATAAGTGTAGCGGCTGTGCTGCCGATATCGAGCCAACCAAGCATTCTGGAAACCCCCGATAACAGTGTTTTCTGATCGATCTAATCCAGAATTCAATAATCAGGAAACTACAGGATGTAGACAAAAGCGAAGTTGTATAGAAAGGCGAGTGGGCTTATCGATCTTATCACGCGGCACGTGCCACATCCGGAGCATCAGACCACCCGAGTTCAACTTCGCCGCCTTCCAACACAACAGGTCATGTCCCCAGCGACGTGTAGTTCTGCGGACGCAAAATGTCGGTCTTAGGACGGCGTGGAGCCGCAATCATCACCCGAGAACTTCCCTTACCGGCTCCCTCATCGTCAATCCTCGCCTCCCGGCCCCGATCCTTCTCCCTCTTCAGCCGTCCGCAGCGCAGATACCCCGGCCATGTGCCATTGAACACCATCGAGCGCGGTGCGCTAGCCGTGGGCTCCGCTGTGGGAGCTCTGCTGAACCCACGGAGAGCCGGTCCGTCCTCTCCCAGCAAAGCCACAACCCCAACGACACGATCCCGCTAACACCGCGCAGACCTCATCGCAGCATGCGGCGAAGCCACCGCAACCCCCTACTTCATCTACCGCCTCCGCGATGCCATGCTCTCCGATCCGACGGGCCGGCAGATCCTCCGCGACCGACCGCGCATCACCTCCTCGACGCTCCCGCTGCCGTACCTCCGCTCGCTGCCGGAGAACTCGGTGGGCCGAACGTACGCCGCCTGGCTGGACCGCGAGGGCGTGTCGCCGGACACGCGCGACGAGGTCAAGTACATCGACGACGAGGAGTGCGCGTACGTCATGCAGCGGTACCGCGAGTGCCACGATTTCTACCACGCGGTGACGGGGCTGCCGATCTTCGTCGAGGGCGAGCTCGCACTCAAGGCGTTCGAGTTCCTGAACACGCTGATCCCCATGACGGGGCTGAGTATGTTTGCGGCCGTGCGGCTGAAGCCGGCGGAGCGGGAGCGGCTGTTCTCGATCTACCTCCCCTGGGCGGTGCGCAGTGGGCTCAACAGCAAGGAGCTGATCTGTGTCTACTGGGAGAAGATCCTGGAGAAGGATGTGGATGAGTTACGGAGGGAGATGGGGATCGAGAGACCGCCGGATATGAGGGAGATCCGGCGGATGATTCGCGAGCAGAAGAAGCGGGAGAAGGAGCGGTTGAAGCAGGCGGAGTAGCGTGTTCGCAGAGTGTTGCTGGGTTTGTATGGGCCGGCGTTGGCATTATGTATATTATTAGATTATGGCGGCCCCCGTCGCATCGCATTGGAAGATCAAAATTCGTTAGTCGCTCGTACGAGAAGCGACATAAAGTGCAATAAGAAAAGATCAGTTGCATCATAACCGGTCGTAACGCCTATGACCACCCTGGAACCGAAGGGACCAAGAAGACATTGCAAAATCGAAGCCACTACCCAATGCATGGTGAATTCACAGATCAAAGAGGTCATCATCGTCGTCCCAACCTCCTTTGCGACGATTGATCACAATCTTGTGTTCCTCCTCATCCTTGCGCTGGTTCTCGGCCACCGCGTTCAAGAGCTGCTTGAGCTGGTCTTCGGAGACTTTCTGGCGCAGTTGACCCGTCTGGGCCAGCATGATCAATCGGTTTTCAATATCTGCGGCCCGGGATTCTTTCACAAGGCGAATGCGGCCCAAACGGTCGGCGGCTTCAGGCTCGAGGATTTGGTTCAGGATAGCCGATCGACGTTCAGCTGGTAGGTGTCAGTGATGACGTGCGTGGGAGGCGAGACCTGGTGACGAGTGGGGTACCTTCAGCTTGCCTGTAGAATATTAGTCGATGAGCATTTCTGGGGTGAATTGCTGGACTTACCTTTTCTGTTCTTCCTGGTTGTCACCTCCAGCGCCTCGGGCGCCCCCTTGTTGCTGCAGCTGCGCAAGACGGGCCCGTCTGATCTATATCAAAGTGAGACGTTGGCCACATGTCTTCTCGGAGGGATATCCCCACTCCCGAGGGGATTCAATTCTAGGAGGATTGGACGCACCTCCTCTAGTTCCGCGTCGGCCATGTTTTCTGGTGTGTGGAGTGATCCAATCGAGAGATGAGTGTGATCCAAGGGAGACTTCGAGCGATATCGGGCGAAAATGTCGGTCGTACCCAAGATCTCCTTGCGGATGCGACGCGATGCAAGATGGCTCGAACGTGCCTGCGAGTTATGGTTTGGTGGATTGAAGATGTTGAAGTTTCCAACCCCACTTGTTTCTAACCTAAGGCATCAAGGCTGCAATGCAGTGGGGCGCCATGAGGCATCCGTTTATCGATACAAAGCGCTTACACAGTAAGATACAACATCCCTCTCGCGTCAGATAAGGTACCACCACAGCTCCGATCTCATGGATACGGCAATCAATTCAGGTCGATCCAGGGCCCCTGCAGAGCAAATGGACGAGAGACGCGGATCAAACCCTTGATATCCGATATCCGATATAAAGAGGAACCGCGCGGAACGGACTCCGATGTCTCAGAACTGCCCAACTCCCTTGTTTGCTGCAAGTGTCGTCATCGGACCCGCCAAGACCAAGTTGTCTTCCCGATAGAGACTATTTCGAGATCGTCCAACTAGGGGAGAATAGTCGCACAAATCGGGTTTACAGAGTAGAGTCCCATTGAGTTGCGTCGCGGGCCGTGCACAAGATGGTCTCATCAAGCATCGTCGCATTCTTCAAATCTTTCCCGCCACCATGGATGCGAGCCGGCAATCAGTGGTCCGTAGAACGACGGGGCGCGTTGGCGCGAGGAGGTGGCGGCAGAACGTGGCCCCAGACCCGATCCAGGGACCCTGGCCACATGATATCGGCATGGGAGGGTTTCAGTCCGTCCGATGACAGTGGCAGGTGAGAAGGCAACATGGCGATGGGAGCCGAGGAGATGCAGGCGACCGTGAGTCGCAGTAGCCAGGCATTGGTATCATCGCCAACCAGACCGTCTGCTTGTGATTGCCCCAAGGGGAAACGAAGGCCGGAGGCCGGGGCGATCGGCATGCCCGATCCGGTGGCTGACTAACGCTGTCCAACTTCAACAACGATTGATGGATGATATAGGGAGACCACATAGACAAAAATAGTTGATTAGGAGTGAAGATAGATGTCTGAATAGAAAGATTTTCTGTCTTGGACTTTGTATAGAGGCGAATGGTACATAGGTACTTTCAGGTACCTGGAGCTACTTCGTACACTGGCATTCTCCCACTGTTAAGGTCGCCGTGGCTGGTACCTCCCGGTACTAGCGCGGTATCCGGTATTACGCCTCGACATTAGCGCCTCATCACTGCCACTCGCCCTTCTTCCTCTTCTCTCTCTCTCTCTCCAACCGACGCCTTCTCCTCCTTCTCCCCCTCTCGATTCAGAGACAAAGAGGGGTTTTCTCCAGCTCCATCGTCTTCACCCTCCCTTCTTTCGTCACTTACCCCTTTTGCCTATCCTTGGATCATCCCATTTCTCTCCTTCACCGTCTTCCAAGTCACTTCCGCTCCCTTTCCGATCTACCCATCATCTCACCCATTCTGCGCACTGGCGGGGACAGTGCATGACCTCAACCCCCTACAGCGTCCTCTCAGCATATACAGCCCCAACGCTCATTCAGCAGTCCGATACAGATGGGAACAGTGGATCAAGTGGCATCTACGTGGTCGTGACACCCGCTTTCCGTCATTGTGCTTCCCATCGCTACGATCCCCGTAGTCGCCTATCAACATGGCTGAGTACGTGGTCCCCCTCTTTCGTTTCCTCCAATGGTGGAATTGCGACTGACTTCATTACAGCTTAATCGCCTTCCATTCCTACCACACTCGTCACAGTCTTCTCTCCCCATCCACCATGCTCCCCCGGACCACCAATCACAAACGATCCAATTCCACGGAGAACCGCTCCCTCTCTCCCGATCGAACGCTCACGAAAGCGAAATCGGCCAACGATCTGGCGACCATTTTATCGCCCAACCGACCGAACCCCACCGTTCGCTCGACGAGCGTCGGAAACTTCCCGGACAGTGGTTTCAGTACCTTGAAGGACCCCCGACTGGGGAACCATCTCGCTGCGTCCGAATCCCCTTCCCCGCAGTCCCACCATCCCGATCTCAGCAGCGAGGTCGCTGCGCTCAGTGTGAAACTCGTCGAAGCCATCAACACACAGACCACCCTGGATGATAACCTAGTCGCCGCCCGTCAGGAGCTGGAACAAGCTCGGAATCGCATTCAGGTTCTGGAAACAGAAAATGAAAAGTATCGGCGAGATATAGACCAGGAAGTCTTGGTCAAGAAGTCCGATTTCGAGTATGAAATCATGCGTCTCAAGGCAGCCTTGGCCGACGAAAGGGCGCAGCGCGCTTTGGTTGAGAAGGAGAAAAAGGGGATTGAACAAGAGCTAGAAACGCTAACAGCGGCACTCTTCGAGGAAGCTAATAAGGTATGCGCCTTGAACCTTGGTCTGTACAACCACCCACTGACTTTCCCTGTTTCAGATGGTTGCTGCGGCCAAGCATGAGCGCGAGGCGGTAGAAAAGAAGAACGAGCAACTCCGCTCTCAAGTGAAAGACACGGAAGCGCTGCTTGCGTCGCATCAAGAACAGCTCACCGAACTCAAGTCTGTCCTCCAGGGAATGAATGTGTCAAGGGAGGATATCGAAACTCGTACAGTCGCTTCGACGACACCCTCCTCCCCAGCTGGGCCTCAGCGGCTCTCAGCCATCACGTCGAATTATGTTGAAAGCCCCGCTGCGCTGGAGCCATCTCCTTGCCTTGAAACCCACACTCCGGGACCGTCCACCAGCTTCCCTCACCTTCTCAAAACCGTATGCCGGACAGATATTCAAGCATTTGAGGATTTCAAGGAATTGTTCAGTTTGGCTTGCTCGTCCAAGCCTCCCAGCCGGGCGGCAAGCGGTTCATATGCAGGTCTGAACGTCATGAGCCTCGCCAGTTTGAGCGCCAGTGGGTTTGGGTCGGCATCTTCCTCGCCAGCTAAGACGGCTCACTCTCCCAATGGAAGCGTATCGTCGCCGCAACCCTCGACCTCTCACGTCCCGTTGAAAGAAACCCGCTTCTACAAACGTGTGCTTTCGGAGGATATCGAGCCGACGCTACGACTGGATGCGGCCCCGGGGATCTCTTGGCTCACTCGACGCTCTGTGTTGAGTGGGATCTGCGAGGGAAGCCTCGTCGTGGAACCGATGCCGCAAAGTGTAAAGGCGTATGAATTCCCCTGTTCGCTTTGTGGCGACCGGAGAACCGGTCCTGTCAACGAGAGAACGCACCGGTTCCGCACCTCGGATAATGAAACTGCCCAGAGGTATCCTCTTTGCGTTCTGTGTCTCGAGCGGGTGCGGTCGTGCTGCGAGTTCACCGGCTATCTTCGCCTTATACTTGACGGACATGTCCGTGTCGGTGACACGGAGGAAGAGAAGGACGCCTGGGAGGAGACGGTGCGTTTGCGGGAGAGAATGTTCTGGTCCCGCATTGGTGGTGGCATCGTGCCGGTGTTTACTCCCACCAATGGTGCGGAGGCGAACCCTCTTGAGATTGAGCGACACTTGGATACCATTGCCAGTGTCTCCACCGACGATGGAAGAGAATTAGTCTGCGACACTGCCGAATCCTCGCTTCCAACCCACGATCACCATGACCAAATCGATGATACCGACAGCCGCAGATCGTCCGTCGCTGAAGATCCTTATGTCTCTGCAGCCTCGGAATCACCGGCCAGCAGCATGGCCGCTTCAGTGTCTTTCGATAAT
Source organism: Aspergillus sp. MEXU 27854 (assembly GCA_019721355.1). Classification (NCBI taxonomy): domain Eukaryota; kingdom Fungi; phylum Ascomycota; class Eurotiomycetes; order Eurotiales; family Aspergillaceae; genus Aspergillus; species Aspergillus sp. MEXU 27854. The sequence continues at coordinate 1,240,603 of JAGMTT010000008.1, read as the reverse complement.
GATACCGCCAATCCTAGCTCCCTTTCCGACGCAAAGTCGGAACGCACGATAGAACCGGCCACTATTGTCGCCGTTGACGTTGATGGCCGTGGTGAATCCACGACTCCATTGCCGGTCGAGGAGTCGGTGGTTCGTGAAGCCACCGTGGAACACACCATTGCCCACCAGACGCGATGATGCAAGCTTGCATTGTCGAGGCTTCCCGATATCTCTCTGGTTAATTAACGACCAGCTTCGCGCCACACATACCCATTGAGTGGTGGCCTGTATTATTAATGCTTATTACGCCTTCATCTGTATATTAATGTTTCTTTTCTTTTGCGTTCTTGGGCCACCTGTCTTGGAGCCAAGTTGATGCAGTGAAACTGCATTCTGTTTTGTGAACACCTCCCCATCCCGATGGGACTATCGACTGCCTGATACCTGCAAAGTGTTCAATGTTTCCTTTTCCTTCCGTTATTCAGATTTCATAATACCTAATGTTTCGCTGTCCTTGGCTCCTGCCGTTCCATGTGTCGGACATGGTGATGATGGCAACATTTGGGCGTGATATACGGATGGTGTGAATGACCGGCGCAAGCCAATATTTCCTAGTCTCGATGTGATAATAGATCAATGACACTTCATATGCCTTTACCTTTTGGTCATGTACTACCTGGGGAGCGAGCGACTAGTCACTCGCGGGAAACCATCTCGACAACACCAAACCCCTCGACGGCGTGTCCTTCGAACTGGCCATCGAACGTGACAAACCCCTCGTACGCGGTGAAAAAGGCCGTCTCCCCGGCAATCTCCTGGTCTCCCACGATACTGGCGATTCGAAAGACCCCGCGCTCGCCCATCGTGACCACCCAGTCTAGCGGGTACGGCATGCCGGTGGCATTCGAATACCACTGCCGGGAGTTATCCGCCACAACCTCCACAGGCACAACCAGCTGCGCGCCGTCCGCCCTCCGCACCGTCGCAAAGCGCGACCGTCCTCCCGCGCCGCTGTCAACCGCCCAGACGCTCAGCTTGTCGCGCGAGCCGGGGATATGCAGCTCGAACCAGGTCCAGTTGCCCGCTCCGGCGGCGCCAGCGGCCGCCTCGCTCCACTGGCGATCGTACCAGGTGAACGAGTGATCCGGATCGACGACGACACGTTCCCCGTTGATGCTCACGCTGCCCGTCGTGCGGCAGCTCGGCAGCGCCCACTCGTGGGTGCGCCCGGCGCCAAACGCAAACACGCCCATGCCGCCGTTTACCAGCGCTGCCGACGTGGCGGTATATGTCAGGTTCAGGGCGATGGGCGCATCGTCACGGGCAGTGGAGGTGAAGGTGCGCATTTGCGCGACGTTGTCGGGCGTCAGCGCCGCGAACCCGCTGCCGGCCACGGTGACGCTGAGCGCGGGCCCGGGCTGGACGACCGGCTGCTCGGCGTAGGTGATGTAGGTGGTGTACTCGGCGGGACGGTGCAGGTTGAGGGCGGAGGCGCGGTAGCAGGAGCGGCTGGTGCTGCTGAGGAGGAGGTGCGAGATTACGAGGTATTGCGCGCCGGTGGTGCTGGTGATGTAGGAGCTTGTCCAGTAGGAGCTGGCGATTGGGGTGGTGGGAGCGCTGGCGTTGGGGTGCTGCGACAGGGAGAAGTCGAAGAGGAGGGGGATGTTGGGCTGGGTTTAGTATGTTAGTGTTGTTGTAAGAGTAGAAGAAAGAGACTTACTGTCCGGTAGGTTGGAGAGGTTTCTGGATGGAAGATGTATGCGCGTGTGCCGGTGGCATTGTTGAGTGCGAGGATGAAGCCTGCGAGTAGAGATAGCATTGTTCAGGGGGAGAGAGAGAGAGAGAGAGAGAGAGAGAGAGCCTCGAGGTTGGTTAGATGCTGTAGGTACAGTGTTTGGAGCACTCCTGTCGGTTCTGCATCCATCACGGCTCATTTTGATATAGCTGTGACCTGTTGGTAGGACAGTCCAATCCATCGGACGCTCACTTTGGTGAATCACACCAAGGCATCCCTGCTTGTTGGATCCGAGTAGACAGGTAAAGACTGCTGTCAACAAAGAGAATGCAGAGATGTGAACTATCATGCTTTAGCTTCAAGTTGTGTCACCTGCGGATACATGTACCTACAGGAACCCATCGGCGTGACAATGCAATGCCTATACGTATCTAGACTATTGGTATCCTTTTGGATGCCGCTGTTAGTAAGAGTGAGAGGTCTGCGTAGTTATTAGCATAGGATGTGATGTAGTTTTGGGCTAATACTGCTTTCCTATCAACATATGAACAACGTCCACTTGAGCACTTGAGACGAGCCGAGGTCCTCTCCAAGTTACTAGGAAATGATTGTCTGCTTCCCTTGTCTTACCCCTTTTCAAAATCAAGATAGACTTGGACTCTGGAAAACCCCCCCCCCCATCTTCTGATCTTCTGGCATGGAGTGTTGACTTTCCCAAGAACGATCATCGCTGGGTCTGTCTCAGAATACGACAGTCCCATATGGTGACCAGGCATCAGGTAGGCATCAGGTATATCCTCTCAGAGACGGCCTTCTCCATAGCTCGAGTCCAGGAATAGCATAGCCATTAGAGGACGGATGAGCAAACACGAGGAGCGACACTTCCAAGACACTTCTATACCACGCCTAGAAATGATAGCTCATCAATCCCGAGCCCTCACGAATGCCTAACGAACCCCAAGATGGCCCCAGCTTGGCATCAGAAATCCAACCACTGGGAATCTCAGGCACGTTGCGGCTCGTCCAAGCCACTGTCGATCGCGGTAGATCGTCCTCGTATAGTCCCATCATGCCGGGCGTCTTCCGCAGCCTTCTTTATATAACACCAGATCGTAGCGTTTACCTTGTTTGGTGACAATTCACGACCTGTCGATGATCTCAATATGTCTATCCCCATCAGCGGTGGAGATTTTGGGCCTCTATGTGCAGTCGAGTTGAGTTGTATACGAAGATGCCCCATTGTCTCTCCAAACACGAACGCAGTTGTCCGATCAACATCGTATACTTGGAGAGAACCGACGATCTATACTGTTCACTGCAAGAGCCGAGACAGACAGTGAGCGCGATAATTCATGGAATACGAGGATCTCGAAGAGAATGGCTTGCTTCAAAGATAGTATCAATCTATGTGCAAGGCATCCTGAATCTCGAGCATAAATAGCCCCTTCGCCCACTGTCTCTGCTCCCTCATCAACAACAACATCAAACTTCATCAATCTTCAATTCAAATCTGCTCAACCAAAACCACTATCAAAATGCAGTTCTCCACCGTCTTCCTCGGCGCCGTCGCCCTCTTCAGCTCCATGGCCTTTGCCGTCCCCTCTGAGAACCTCAAGGTCCGCTCCTCTTGCCAGCTCGGCGATATCTGGGGTGCCGGCGATGCTGCTTGCAGCGCTTCTGTGTGTCTTCTTTCCGAACAACCAACTTCAATCTGCAGCGTTCTAACCATTCCCAGTGCATTGCCCAGGGTGAGGGTTACCACGGTGGCCACTGCAACGACGAGAGGTGAGCAATTTTGTTCTGGTTGAGGCTGCTTGTTACTGACTTCTCTTAGCGTCTGCGTCTGCAACTACTAAATGGCGCCGTTTCTGGAGCCAAAGCCTGATATCAGGCACACATTGTGAAGGTGAAGGTGGAGGTTGAGTTTGGGGTTGGTAGAGGCAATATTGCTCTTGACTTGTTTTCTGGTTAACTTCTTGGCTTTTGTCTTACTTTACTCTCGCGAGTTGAATTTACATTCGTTTCTTTCTTCGCACTTCTTTCCCTTCCGAATCGTAGACGACCTGATAGTTTCTCCACCGCGTACGAGGAATTCGTAGTGGGCATTTTGGCTATAAAGTCATGGAGGTACATGTATACACAGAGAAGTACCAGATACTAGGGAACTACATGGAGGACAGCGGACAAAACGTCTGGTTGGGACGTTGTCCAGGCTACTACCTGAAGACTCGTATAGAAGATCTCCAGCCGCCCATAACCAGACGGTCAAGTAGGCTTCGGTGGATGGGCTCTCCGCGCTTTTCCTGAGGAGCTCAGCAGCGCCAAAGGGAAGTCTTCCGCACTCGTCTGCCTCCTCCTTCGTCTCGTCTGCGGACCACTCCCAGAGCTTTTCGGCTGGTCTCCACGTCATGGGTCTGCTACATTGCTGGTGTATCGGGTCATAGAGCTGTTAGCTAGAGGGCCCCGGTTCCAGCGGTGCCATATATCGATAGTAGCCTCTCCGATACGACAGAAGACGATGGATGTGAGAAGGTCCAAAGGCCTGCTATAGATACAGTAGCCAATGAGTGCAGGGCCCCAAGGATCACTCCCAGAGTACGACCAGTGCGTGGCCTAGCCACGACGGTCATGTCTGCGGTGGCATTTGCCATAAGGGCTAGGCCTGTCTTCTGGATGGACGAAGGTCTGTAATCTTCATCACCAACACATTGGCACGAATGGCGTGGTTCAGATTAGCTATGTTGATTGTCGCCGTGGTGGGTTTGTGAACCAGACGACCAGTAGCACCCAAAGTGCTAAGGCACCTAGTGATGGGTACGGTGTAATATTAGGTCTTTCTCTCGGTTGACACTGCCGTATATCGTTGATCTTTTTTAAGAGTGTGCTCACCATCATTGCCTCGTGGGCAAGTTCCAATGCGGAATATTTTCGGATTATACTCCATGGTGTAGTCAGAAAGACGATCTGAGCTGGGAAGCTTGCATCTCCTGACTTGGTCAAAGTGGTATTCTCTTCAGCGTTGGACAGATGGTCCGGGGAATTCACTGTTCGCCTCGTACGCTTAGTATAAACAGCCAGGGAAGGGAAAGCGGGGAGTAACATATGCGAGGCTCTGGCTCATGTTTCAGTGGCACTATAGTGGAGGCAGCCATGAGGGAGAGGTTGAATGTGTCCCTATACTTCAGAGCAGAAGACAGGCCTGGTCTTCGGCCATTGCTAGCGACGTTTGTTGGTCGGGCGATTCAGTCACCAATATGGTGATTGAAACGGCCCTGCAAGCCCGTTTCATTCGCCACAGCAAATGACTCTGCTGTGACTATTGGTTAGCAGCCGTTGTGGGTCATTGAAGAGGATTTGAAGATCGGCAATCCCATTCAGATAGGCCCCTGGACTTGGTTAAGTGGGTTTCGTCAGCCCAGATTCTCTCCCTATCCCTGAAGCTGAAGGCCAAGTTCTTGGTTCGTTGTACCTGGGATAATGGAGATGATCGTCCTGTCTCACCGTTAGACACGTTATCGGAACATTGGGGAAGGTTCTTACCAGAACTACAAGGCTATTCCAAGTCCGACAGCCATTCAACAGAAAACTGGGCCTTTGCTTCGGCATCTAACTGCACAGGCCTTGTATATGATGCTGTGCTGCACCACAGTGTCCGTGTCGCGGTGATGGAACAACATATATATAATTTAGTAGGACATGAATATATAGACAAGAGCAAGGAAAGTAGGAGGATCAGGGTGAGAGGAAGAGCAAGGTATATTTATTCCATCGACCAGAAGTGAAGCATCCTCCAGTTCACTCCATGGATCAAACAGCCGATAAATCACTACATCTACCCAGTGACAACACCCCTGTCATTCCTGCAGATGCATTAACCCTGATTCAAACGAACACCCCGTTCAAACGCCTGCATCACCAAACACCAACAACAATGGGTGAACGTTAGCATCTCCGCCGTATCGGGTTAGTCCACCCCGAGTACTGCCTCAGGCAGAAGCTGATGGAGCAGACTCTCACCGCCTGATATCTCCGCCCGGCAAAAAAAGGAAATTTCCAATTTTTTGCCCGCCGTCCGTCATATTTTCCAGCGTTATCTCCGCATTTTGTTTTTCTTTCCAAAGTTCATTTTCTATACATTCACTATTTTGTCTGACACTTTCTTAAGTCTATATATTGTCTTAACTCGGTCACATCACCATGGGTGAGAAAAAGCGCAAGAACAGCCCCGAGGACGCGGTCCTCCCCGAGGGAAAAAAGGCCAAGCGGGAGTCCAAGAAGGAGAAGAAGGAGAAGCGCAAGTCGGAGGAGGTTGTTGATGCTGTGACGACCGCGGAGGCTCCTGTCCAGAACGGGGAGACCGACAAGAAAGAGAAAAAGGACAAGAAGGACAAGAAAGAGAAGAAGGAAAAGGACGAGAAGAAGGAGAAGAAAGAAAAGAAAGAAAAGAAAGAAAAGAAGGAGAAGAAGGAGAAGAAAGACAAGAAGAAGAAGGATGAGACCAGCGACGACCAATCCGCCGAGACCAGCGCTGCAGAGCAGCCCTCCGCCGACACCAACGCCGACGCCATGGAAGTGGACGTAACGCCCGCGGCGGAGACCTCGCAGCCGACGACAAACGGCGCGGACGAACCGAGCGACAGCAAGAAGTCCAAGAAGGACAAGAAGGCGAAAAAGGACAAGAAGGCCAAGGCGGCTGACGGCGACGCGCCAGAGGAATCCGTGGCGCAGGACGACGCCCCGAAGCAAAAGGGCGCGCGGTTCATCTGCTTCGTCGGTATGTTGCGTCCATCCTCACCAGCGCACTCCGCACGATGCGCAAACGCCGACTGACCGTCTCACAGGAAACCTGCCCTTCTCCGCCGACCATGAATCGCTGTCGAATCACTTTGCGAAAATCTCTCCGCTGTCGGTGCGCGTCGCGACGCAGCGGGACAAGCCGACCAAGTGTCGTGGGTTTGGATTCGTCGAGTTTGACAACTACGACCGCATGAAGACCTGTCTCAAGCTGTACCACCACTCGATGTTTGATGACGGCAAGTATCCGGCCCGGCGGATCAACGTCGAGCTGACGTGAGTGCTTTTCCCTCTGCGCATTGGATGTGCGGTGTACTGACGGATGTAGGGCTGGCGGTGGTGGAAACACGGAAGCGCGCAAGGCGAAGATCGAGGCCAAGAACAAGAAGCTGTACGAGGAGAGGCAGCGGAACGCCAAGGAGCAGAAGAAGGAGAAGGAAAAGAAGAAGCAGGGAGAAGAAGGTGGACAGGGTGATTATGCGGGCGTGCACCCCAGTCGACTGGGCCGCATGGCGTAGTCGGATTGCATTTGATAGACAGCTCTGGTTTCTCTTGATGCGGTTTCAAAAGTTTACTGTTCAATCCCCTGAGATATCCAATATGCTTCCGTTTTGCTTTGGAATGAATGAATTGAGCGTGGAATGCCCTCTTCTGTACCCTGCACGATGGTCCTGAGTTCCGAGATATAGACACGGCCATCCGCGACTTTCATTGCATGATATTGTAGAGCATGTTACATCTTTATACGGCATTAGAAGGGAAAAAGAGATGGGTCGGGACACACCGTCCCGACCAGGAGACAAAAGCATGAGGATCGTGAGTCAAACGAGAGGTGGAATCAACGCAGGAAACAAATCATCAGAGGGCATGAGACCCAAACCCAGACGCCGGATTAGTGATTTATATTACCATGGGGAGAATATCGAATGCATCTACAGGATCAAGCATTTGCTCTTCTTCGGTTTCGTCGCGGGTCGGGGGTTGAGAACCGCGCTGGAGAAGTGAGTGGGAGGCTTCGGACGGACGACAGGTAGGCACATACCGGATGGCTTCGTCAAACACGCTCTTCAGGTTGCGCTGTGTCAGGGCGGAACACTCGAGATACTTGTGTGCGCGGATTTCCTTGGCCACGGCGAGGGCCTGTTCGTAGGAGACGGGCTCCTGCTTCCGCTGACGGAGGGATTCAATCGTAGCCCGATCGTCTCTCAGATCGAGCTTGGTGCCGACTAGGATGATGGGGACGTTGGGGGCGTGGTGTTCAATTTCGGGGTACCACTGTGCGGGTCAGTCAGGGGGTCGTCTCCCTGGAGAATCGAAAGATAAGGGATCCGCACCTTGGCTTTGACGTTGTCGAAGGACGGCGGGCTGACGATGGAGAAACAGATGAGAAAGACATCGGTCTGGGGGTAAGACAACGGGCGAAGACGGTCGTAGTCTTCCTGTCCAGCAGTATCCCAGAGTCCTAAGCTGATCGGTCTGCCATCCACCATCACACTCGCCGTATAGTTGTCAAATCTGGGGCGGACAGTCAATGACGGGTTCGTCTCGGACCGATCAGGGGGAGAAGGGACACGAACACGGTCGGTATATATTCACCGGGGAAAGCGTTGGTCGTATAGGAGATCAGGAGACATGTCTGGTGGGGAGGTTAGTTGGTACAGCTCGTGAATGGCAAATGAGGTCGGAACCGGTCGATTGATGACGGTGGAAAATTGAAGCGGTGATTGAACGGCAGAGACTGGACTTACTTTCCCAACAGCACCATCACCAGTCACTACACACTGTACACGGAGGTCCGTTAGCCGCGGTTTGGGTGAGCGACCGATAAGCGACGGGAAACGGACGACAGCTGACCTTCAGGGATTGAGTCGCGGGGCCGGTAGCCATTCTGAAAGGGAATGGCTCAGTCTGTCAGGGGGAGGCGAACGGACGAGAATTGCGATAGGAGGCAACGGAGCTGGGGTGATGAGGAGAGGTGATGGATCGTCTGGACGGTTGGCGGAACGCAAGGTGGACGGGTATCTGCACAAGAACGAACCAAAAATGGGTCTATTGAGACTCGATGGATCCACGAAAGATAATCAGAAAACCAAGGAAAAGTAACAAGAGGAACAACCAAAAAGAAGAGTCTGGAGTTGAAGGGAGGAGAAGAGGAGAAGAGGAAGAGGAAGTGGAGGAGAAGAAGAAGGAAGCGAAGACGAGGTTGAGGGGGAGTTAGTTGATGTTCCTCCGACAGACACTACGAGCTTAGCGTCTTCTGCTGAGACCGCGGGACTGTCTGATTTGTCTTAGATGATGGTCATTAATTACTATTATTGTGACGGTAGAAGGATCGTTCGCTCTTTATGCCTCCAGATGAATCAATCATAATGCGATTGAAGCATCGGGTCGGCATGCCCGATTGTGTTTTGTCTCTTGTGCCCGCTTATTTGTTGATGGTGGTTGGATGGTTCATCCAATCATGCACAGACCTGATACAACCATTTCTATCACTCCAATCATGGAGTCACCATCTTGGGCAATTACCTGAAGGATGAATTTACCGGATACCTATCACCAGCTACTCTCGTCCTTGACATACACATTCCTACTATTCCGTACAATCCTAAACTTCGACAAGACTGGTTTACCTCACGACCCAAGGAAACCCACTCACTCCATCGGTTGGTTCAGGGGTGGAGCGGGTTCCATACAAACTCGACCTATCCAAACACAAGAACCTCGTTCTCAGCTCCTATCTACCTACGGAGTAGGTACTTTCTTAGGGAACCTCAACAACAGATCAGCCCTATTATACCATTACCTTCAGTTCCAATCACAACCACAGCCTCCTCATTGGGTGCCACAACATCCTGCATTGCATCCCTATTCTTATCACGACGCCTCCTGCATCCATCCCAGCTCTGCCGCCGTGGCGCAGCCACTATATACAGACGGGACGAGGCCTACCACAACCGCCCCCTCAACCACCATCACCGGTTCATGGCAAAGACTAAGCCCGCGTCACACTCGCCGAGCCTGACAGAAAGCCGCTCCCCACCTTCACATCGTACGGCCGCTCCATCAGCTCCTTCGCCTTGCTGCCAAAGTCCCGGAAATACGGGTTCAACAGATGGACCTGGAGCGCCTCTTGGTTTCGATATCTGGGGTCCGTCAGTATTGCATTGGATTGAATGATGTCGCGCAAAAACATACCTCTCCACAACCATAATCTCGTTCCCATCTTTGATGGAAAAGGCGTAGTAGATCAACGTGTCCGGCTCATGGGCCTGGACCTGCCGAGTCAATTCTGACAGATGGCTTGAAAGCTGTTCGATCGCACATCACCACCATTAGCCTGACGAACCGACCGATTCAATCCCCTTGGGGTGCATGGAGGTACACGGCACAGATGCGTGCGCGTCCGGGTGGGCATTGAGAATCTAGGGATGACCGAGGAAGGACTCACTTCATCATGCTTGCCCGGCTTGGGGTACATGATCGCCACAACGTTGACTTCATCCGCGGACATGGTGATCAGCCGGTGGTGAAACGGAATCGACAGGAAACAACAACGGTCGATCGACGAGACCCTTTTAAGGTGTGTCGATGCTGAGCGCGATGGAGGCATGTGGGGTACCCAACACGTTCCTAAGTTTATCGCCAGGATTACTAACCGCATGCCTGCGGCCTCCTGCTACGAGGCATCCGGCCCATGATTGGTTTCGCTAAATTTGGTATCTCGGTTAAAAATCGACAAGATATATACACGACGGAAAGCAGCGCGCTTCTTTTTTACGCGGCCACGTGTGGCCGGTCGGGGGTGCCGTGAACGGCCGCCTACATCACCGGTGGAGCCACAAAGGAATCCGGGATGCCGTCGAACACCCAGTTGAGCGAATCGAACACCTCGGAGAAACCCACTTCGCTGATGAACGCGCCTTGATCGAAGTTAGGCGGATAGATCAATCCTGGGTCCGCCAGTGCGTTGTCCTGCTGCCGGGGGGCTGGTCCGGCCGCGGTCGACATGTTGGTATTGGTCATCGTCGCTACCGGTCAAAGGTTAGCCAGGGAAGAAACGAGAACAAAAAGGATCTAAGAACGCACCTTGAGCATCCTCGATGCTTTTCATCGGCATAAAACGCTGTCGCCAGCGCCACACGGTGTCGTAGACATGGCTCATGCTCATGCGGCAGCGTACCTTCAGCAGGAGGGAATCCTCGCCTGCTTCCGGAGCCCCCGCATTCCACATCTGTGCGAGGATATCAGCCAAGCGCACGGGCCGATCATGGTCCATCACGCTGATCCGCCGAATCGCCGAGATCGCTCCGTTGAACAAGAGCTTGCCATGTTCAAAATCGATATGCCGACTGAAGTCGCTCTTGAGCAGCTTCATCAAAGCAAACGCAGCTGAAACAATCATCTGAAGAATGTAATTCGTCGCGTGGCCGATAAGCTCGCCGGGGGACGTTTCGAGATCCAGCACTCGCCCCAGGAACGATGTGGTGGCGATAAAGAGTTTCGTCAAATCATCACTTCGGGGGTTGGAACCCAGAAAGACAAAGTACCGGAGGTGTAGTTCTGCCGCACGCAAATGGATCATGTTGATATCTACAAAAGGTTAGACGGCACGTGAGAGGACGGGTTATGGATCACGGACGGGAAATGCTTGATCCGAAATCAACTTCCATGTCGCGCAGCTCGTTTTCCAGAAGCTGCACGATCAGCAACTTTTCGGAGCTGTTGAATTCGGCGGGTTCCGGCTTGCCGCTGTACAACGATTTGGTGACTCGATCGCAGAACTTCTCGATCCGCAAGCGAACCCGGAGGTCCTCCGAAGGGACGTAGTCGGCGTCGCGCAGAGAAGCCGGCTCCAGAGCCCAATCGTAGATCGTGGTCGGAGGCTGTCCGTAGCCAGTGGCCACGCTGAGGGAGATAAGAGATCGATCTTGACATGGGTACAGCAGGGGGTGCTTACTTCTGGGCGACAATGTTACAGATAGCCCAAGTCTGTAGGCGGTCCTTCACTGCCTCTCCTTGGGCTTCCATTCGGAACGTGGTGAACTCTTCGGCTTGGACTGGACGGTGCAGCCCTAATTGCATGGAGATCTGCATCATCAACCCGCTCAGCATGAATGTGGCATCCGTCCGCTGGCTTGTTGTCGGCAACGGCCACGTGCAGAGAAGACACAACGCTTTAACCACACGATAGTCTTGAGGAACGGCAGTGATGGTGGACCACAGAAGCCGGCTGAACGGTCCAGAGAGTGCACTAAGCAGGCCAGGTTCTGAATGAGCCCGTCGACTTGCAATACAGACGATGGTCCACGCCTGCAGTGGACATCGACGAAGGTATTCCTCTGGCGGCTTCTGTGGGTTCAGAAGCGGAAGGAAGGGGTGGTAATACTTGAAGAACCTAAGACATGATTAGGACGATGCCGATGGTGCACAACGATCACGACTGGGGAGAGGTACTGTTCAAACAACCGGGCTACTCGGGCTCTAGACAGCGTGATATCCTCCAACCTCCATGGATTATCGTCCTGGGAGAGGATGGAAGCATCCCGAGTCATGTTCATCGGGGTCGCCAGCGGCTGCGGCTCAAGAGGAGCTGACAAGGGCCGGGTACGACTAGACACGGCCGATTCAGGGCCACAGAAGACATCTTCCGAGCACTGAGACAACTCATCACTGGCATTTGCTTCCACCGCATGAGACTGATCATTGGTAGCAAGCCGTCGACGGAGTTCGGCGATCTCTCTCTCCATCTCGGCATTGCGCCTGACCCAGAAGGCCGGTTAGCCACGCCATACGTCGTGTAACGGTGAACATAACAGGGGAAAGAGGTAGGTTACCTTCGTTTGGAGATGCGCTTAAAGGTGGGCTCCACCTTGCACTCGATCTGGAGACGCCGACAACGGGAACATGCTGCGGCGGGGGTCTGAACGATATCACATCGGAGCTATAAGGCCGGAGAGACAAGACATACTCAGCTAAGGCTTTGCGGGGATCGCAGAGATAGGAGGGAAGACCCTGAACGGGGAGGGTCGATGGCCGATATCAAAGTGGAGGGCGGCGCCGGTCTAAGGGCAAGGCTTACCTTCTGTTGCTTACACTCATTACAGGCCTTTCGACTCCCCCCGCGGCGCTTTCCGGTGATTGGAGCGATCTTCTCCATCTCGCACGGCTCCGAACTCCTGGCAGATAGATCGTAGGTCGAGATGGGTCGGGGGAACCGAGGATTGTTCCGAAGGTCGCTGGGAGTGGCGGAGGGCGTGATCAGATGGGAACTATGCGAGGGCAACCCGTTCGGTGCCAGGATGCTCCGATACTCCAGATCCATCAGGACGTATAAATCCAAGTGATCACCCACCGGAAGAGAACCGCTCGGGGAAAAGGCAAACACATGCAAATTGGAAGAGTGACGGCGCAAGAACCATTGTGAGGATGTGCCGGAAATCGGCAGAAATTTTGGCGGGGACAACAGACGCGATGTCGGCAGATGAGTCAGCATATAGTTGTGCATTGACCTTAGTATGGGCAGGTGTCTTATGGGTGCTCTGTAACTACAGTGTACTCTGTACTAAGTAATCAGTGAAGAGTTATACCTTCTCATCCCTTTGCAGATCATAGATCCATCCACCATAGACCTATCTACGTACTCTGCCTAACCTTATATTCAAAGCCAACTACTCGGGCGATGACGTATCTCTCCATGATCTACGCTACAGTATTAATCATTGATAGATCATTATTGTTCTAGATTCTTACTCTGATTCCAACTCGACATGATAACCCAACCGAATAACATAAAGAATTCAATACGTAGTCTGTAGTACCTGGAGTACCTAATAAGGTAAGGTACCTGATCCAAACTCAGCCACGCCCTAAGCCCCATCCCGTGGCGTTCCAAGAAGTTCCAAGAATAGCATAGTTATGTCACCCAGCTAGCTGCCTTACATAACCTTCATACTACCCAACTAAGGAATCCCTTTACTCCAGCAAATCCACTTACGACGTCGACAACGAGACAACTGCTGGTCAGTCTCCAGTTTTAGGCTGCCGCCATTCTCCCTCCCTCTAAAACTCCCTCTCGCCCTCGTCAAACTTCTCTGGTTCCTTCCACCCTTCAACTCCTCGATTCTCCCTAATTCCACCCCGACACCCCTATTCCACCACGTCATGGCCGACCTGGATACCTCAGCGCCAGCGGCCTCGTCTCCCCGAGATCCCGATGCGCCACCATTGAGTGCGGGCTCAACCGGTCCCCCGCCCCAGCCCGAGGCCCATCCAGCTCCTCCGGTCGTTTCGGAAGAATTGAAAGCTCGCTTGGACAAGGTCATCTATTCGGACGTGTGTGATCCCATCTGCGGTTCCGGTGTGCGGGGAACAAAGCCACTGACCTGGACGGCAACCCGTCAATAGATCGGTATCACCACCCTTTTGACTCGACTGAAACAAAGTGTCGCTTCGGCTAGAGTGCGTCTCCTTTCCTCCACTACGCGATCATGGTCAACCCCGCCATCGGTCTAACGTCTCCCCTAGGATTTCTCCACCTTCCTCAAAAAGCGATCGAGTCTGGAAGAGGAACATGCCCAAGGCTTGCGCAAGCTGTCGCGCTCCCTCCACGACTCGGCGTCTCGTCCCGATAACCGCCAGGGTACCTACAGCCACAGCTATAATGACCTGAGTCGGTTTCACGACCGCATGGCCGACCATGGACTCCAATTCTCCGTCTCCCTGCAACAGATGGCCGATGATCTCCACGAACTGGCGGCAAACATTGAGCGTGGTCGAAAGCAATGGAAGCAAACTGGTCTGAGCGCGGAGAAGAAAGTGACCGATGCCGAAGCTTCGGCGGAGAAAGCTAAGGCCAAATACGACTCGCTGGCGGAACAATATGATCGCGTGCGCACAGGCGACAAGCAGGGCGGGAAGTTCGGTCTGAAGGGCCACAAGTCTGCTGCTCAGCATGAGGAAGATTTACTCCGCAAGGTTCAAAATGCCGATGCCGACTACCAGGCAAAGGTCCAGGCTGCCCAAACCGCTCGCCAGGAGCTGATTTCCACCCACCGTCCTCAGGCTGTGCACAACATCCAGCAACTGATCGCTGAATGTGACTCTGGTCTGGGACTGCAATTACAAAAGTTTGGTGAGTTCGTTCCCTTGCCCATAACATAGCGCGCGGCTGACCGTATCTAGCGACTTTCAATGAGAAGCTCTTGGTTGGTCAAGGCCTGTCCATCAGTCCCCTGAAGGACGGCGCTACTGCAGGCCCCAAAAGTCTCTATGAGGTTGTCCAACATGTAGACAACCAGAAAGACTTCCATGACTACATCCTGAGCCATGAAAGTAATCCTAATGCGGTGGCCTCGGAACAAATCCAGTATCACCGTCACCCGGTATGATTGTCCACCTTTGATGCTTCCAGAGCTCGGGCTTCTAACGCAAATGCTCCAGACTCTTGGTGGTGGCCCGTCACCGGTCGTTCCAACCTCACAGACGAGCACCCAAAACAAACGCCAGTCGATGTTACCACAGTCCTTCTCCCAGCAACAACTGCCCTTGTCGCAGCCACCTGCGCAAACCCCAACATCCGCACCTGCAGCAGAGCCAACACCGACCACTCAGACATTACCGTACCATCCGCCCCAGCCTGATTCGTTTTCCTCGGCTCCTTATCAGCCTCCATACCCGACCAGTGCTGGTCCGCCAGCTAGTGAAAAAGCTCCTCTTAACCCACCACCGACCATGACAGGATCCTTGCCACCCCAGTCAAGTCCGCTTCCACCGCCCACGAGTACTTTCCAGTCGCATCTTCCTCCGCTGAAACCAGTGTTTGGCGTGAGTCTGAACGACCTGTACGCCAGAGATGGAACCGCTGTGCCTATGATCGTCTATCAGTGCTTCCAGGCTATCGAGCTTTTCGGCCTGGAGATGGAAGGCATCTACCGTCTATCTGGTAGCGCCAACCATATCAGTCAGATGAAGTCCCTTTTTGACAATGGTAAGTGTGCTGCGTGTGTATATGCATTGATGGTTCTAACTGTTGTAGATTCGTCACAAGTGGACTTTACCAACCCCGAGAACTTCTACCATGACGTGAACAGTGTAGCGGGATTGCTGAAGCAGTTCTTCCGGGATCTTCCTGATCCTCTCTTCACCTCGCAGGCCTATGATGATTTCATCAGCGCAGCACGTTAGTATGCCTCTAGGACCAGCGAGTTTTGCTGCTGACACCTTCTCTTGCAGGTATCGATGATGACATTCAGCGCCGGGATTCCCTCCATGCCCTCGTCAACAACCTACCTGACGCCCACTATGCCACTTTGAGGGCGTTGATTCTGGTACGTCGAGAAGATAGCCTTCTTCAGTTCGAAACTAACTTTCGCAGCATCTCAACAAGGTCCAAGAACACTACACGCAAAACCGCATGAACGCTGGCAACATCGCCATTTGCTTCGGGTAAGCTATATGCCTAAACGTTATTCTCTACTGAGACTTGAATTAACGATGTTTCTCGTCTAGACCTACCCTCATGGGTGCCAGTTCAGGCGGTGGCGGTAACATTGCGGATGCCGGGTGGCAGGTCCGTGTCATTGAGACGATCCTAGTGAACACGTTCCAGATATTTGACGATGACTGAATTGGCCTTGATTAGTTGCTGATAAATTTCTCCTTGGTTTAACATGTATTCCCCTTGCTTTTCTTATGTTCGTTGAGTACCCTATACGTACTGTGTACATAATACTGTTTGGTGAACCATTATGCGGCACTGGTCGCTATTATTCTTTCTCATCGCTTCTTCCTTATACTAGTATGACCGATGGCGGTTCGAACTTTTTATCTATCTCAACTGAAGAACCTAAATAATTACAAATTGAAAGCCAACCACAATCGAATATAATACATGCTGTATGCGAAGCTCCCCCAGACGGGAACGGAAATCAAACGGGGCATGATACATAGTACAGAGATGATGCAACAGAAGCCAACTGCAAGCTGCTGTTTAACACAAGCGAGATTCGAAGCGAGAATCGAAGCGACAGCCGATCTTCTGTCCAACCTAGAAAAGATCCGGCCGAACGTGATCCCATAAGACGACTGTTCTGTATGCCGCACCCCGACAGGTCGCTCACACCTATCATCTTCTCCCGAAACTCAAGGCCGGGGTCATGGAAGCACGGCACGGCAGTCACACCGTCACACCGAAGCGACGGAACGAGCGGAAATGCCTATTTCTTGCCCGAGTACATATCCTGCGCATGCTGCATACGCTCCGCGAGCGACAACCCCGGCGCAAACATGGGATTGGTGTACAGATCCTCGACGGTGGTCGGCTGGGTGTGGCCCCAGATGCGCCAGTCCTCCTCCTGGCCGAACCAGCGCAGCTTTTGAAAGACGAGGTACTCGGTGCAGTCCTGCTGCTTTGCGGGGCCGACGGGCTCGAGCTCCTTGGTGAGGGTCTTGCGGGCGCCGGGGCCGGCGGGGGCGGAGGCGGCGGTAACGACGCGCATCTTGCGGGTGGACTGGCGGCTGGTGATACGTACGACGACCTGTCGCACGCCCGAGTCGGGGATTTCGGGGATCTGGGTCGCACGGTCTGCGAGCACGCGCACGCCGGTCAGCAACGTGGCCGGGGTGCGGTTGTACTTGTCCAGGGTCCAGGTGACGGCTTCGTCTTTGGCGCGGGCGGTGATGCGGGAGGTGAGGTCGTTTGCGAAGCCGGTGCAACAGATCTTGCGGATCGTGGGGACGTCGCCGCTGTATTGCGGGCGGTTAGTGGACGGTTGTGCGCGGGCGCGGCGGAGGGGAGACTTACGCGGCGAAGGCGGAGTACATCCGCTGATGGAGGTCGCGGGCGACCTGGCGTCGTTCACGGAAGCGAAGGGGGAGGCCTTTGAAAGTGATTTTCGAGTAGACTATAATGCTGTTGCGGGTTAGTAGGTTGGTATCAATGCGCGCAGGTGGGCACGGAGGGAGTCTGGGACACTGGTGGAAAAGAATACCTTGCAAACGATTGAAAGCCAGACTTCAACCACAGCCACTCCAGCTGTAACCGTTCCTTGGGATGTGTGAAGATGGAGGGCAGGTCTCGCCAGAGCGGACGGATGAAGGTGCCCGGGAGCAACCCGAGATCCGTGGGCAACTCCGACCGCGACATCATGGAACCCCTAGTCGCGGTGGACGGCTTCAAAGGCGTTGGCACCTTGGGGCTTTCCATATTCATCGCCTGACGGCCATTGCGTTGCGATGCTTGTGAGAAGAACCGGCACTGGCATGATCCCGGCACCGCAGGGAAGTAGAATTGCGAAACGGCGGTGTTGGACCGGACCGCCGAGAACAGAGGGCCCTTGGACAGAGAGGACGCCATTGCGACGTGCGGACCGAGACGAAAGACGAGAGGATAGGGAGGACGGAGGGATAAATAGACCGCAAGAAGGTCGCCGGTGCTGGATGTCCGCTGCGGCCAAAGAAATCGCGGGTCACGTGCCGCCCATCTCCGCCCTCATTGTTGTTTGCCTTATCGTCTCCTCCTCCGTCTCCGTCTCCGTCTCCATCCTCTCCCTCCATCTGCGCGTCTCCCGACGCCTACTGTCCCAGGGCTTCTTGACTGAGGCGTGACACAATCTGTGACCAGCTTTCCGGTCTCTCGTCTCGCCGTCAGACTCGTTCCATCCACGAGGACGCCCCGCCTTCTCCTTACATCGCAGAGAGACCAAGTGGTCTCCAGGCCTCCGGGATACAATCCACGATAGAGTCCACCCTTCCTTCACGCACAACGCTCTCTGAACCGACGCTCAGGTCCTTTGCACAACGGCTGCATATGCCGTGATACAAGGCTGGCTCCTCCTCGTCGTAATGCGGCCCCTCGGTTCCTCTCTCGCGCCTGGACTTCCCCTGAAGCTGCAGACGTAAATCCCCCGCGGGTCGATTCCACGCCGCCGCCGTACTTCTCCCCTTCCTCGTCTGACGCACACGATAAAGCCGTGGCGCCCTCATCCCCAGCCTCGACCATCGTCCCGCCCTCCCCGGCCTCCTCGACCGCGCACACCCCCACCAGCAGCAACGATGCTGGCCACTCGACCCCGTCTGCCCTGCACCCGCGCGTGGCCGTCATCCTCGGCGTGGACCGCAAGTGGTACCTGCCGCTGATCATCTGTCGCGCGCTGAGCACCGCCCCGGCTGCGTGGTGGGGGCTGCGGTGCGCGTTCACTTTCCTGGCGGAGCTGCTGCATATCCGCCCGGGCGTCGGAGGCGAGGGTTGGGCGGCCGCCATTGTCGGCAGCGTGGGACAGCACTGGGATGTCGAGAGGAGGTTCCGGGTGACGGAGGTGGCGTTGGCGATTATGTGGGTATGTATATGTCTATCTCGGGTGTCTCGTTTGCTCTACTTGGCTAACACGGTGGTGATTCAGTGCTGCGCATCCGCATATCTTTCGTATTTTTTTGCTGATTGTATGATGTCTCGATGGTGCGTTTCTCCGTCCGCCCACGCCATCGCAGTGCGCTAATCCCGACAGGCTTCTGAATTATACCCCGCCGGCGGTGGTCATCCGTCTCTTGACGACCAACGGCCTGATTGCATATATGACGTCCTGGGTTCTCTATCTTTCTGGTGCTTCTTCCGATCCGCGACATCTGCTCCCAGCGTGGATATCCATTACAACGGTGAGCCGTCCTCTATGCCTACAAATCAGAATTTGAGTAACTAACAAGGCAACAGACCCTAACCTTTCTCTACCACGCAACGCAAAACCATGCGATGATCAAACGAGAAACCGCGGCCGCGCTGCTGGTAGTCGCCGTCGCGAGTTTTGTCAGCATGTCCTCCCTTCTGCTGCAGTTGCATTTGACCCGCGAGAATGAGCCAGAGGTGCCGCTGTTTGTGATCACGCGCAAGCTGTGGGACTGGGCTGTCGCGATCTTCCTGCGCATGCGTGTGGCAGATCATCGAGCGGGTGTGGGTGAGTTGTAGTTAGCGCCAGGTTTCTATCAAGCGCTGCGTTGTGTGGGCCTATCTCAGCAGAGTCGTGAATCGAATGCAATGAAGACCTCTTTCTCAAGTGCCCAACTACGTAATTACGGATAATGAGACAATCAGATCCAACAATGTACTTCAATTGAAGCAGCATATGGTAGAGATGGATTAATGAGAAGACAGCAACAGTCCGAATGAAGCAGACATAGCGAGAGTCGACGTTGACAACCTCGACAACCGCACTACGACACCCTTCCCTGCGGCAAGACTTCCAACATGAATCCACGAGACAAATTGACAAAGCACACAAGGAAAGTAGCAAAACATCTATGCAGATATTGGGTATCTACCAACGCCTCGTTCCGTCATAATCCCATTCTGAGTATAGCAGTCGAGTCAAAATTCAAGACCCACATTGTCCCCCGCGCCGTCTGCGACAGCGGGGGGATCAATTCAAACAGTGCATCCTCGACAAGGCCCAAGTCCAAAGTACCGGGCACAGAGCGGGGAGGGGGTAGAGGACAAGAGAGCGGAACCGAACAACCGGGCAGCTGCAAGCGCCAGCTATCGCAAGGTCGGACGGACTGAAACGACACCACATGTCCTCTATCCCGCCACTCTGAGGGCAACGTAGACTGGGAAGAAGGGACCGGAACGGGGCGTGGCGTCTCGTTTAGAATCCATGGACCTTGATGGTCTTGGCATCCAGCTCGAGACCTTCCTTCTTGTCGGTCAAGAACTCCTGAACATCTTTACGCTGGTCTCCTTGGAGCTGAATCACCTCGCCCATCTCAGAGTCAGCGACGATGGTGCCATTGCAAGCTAGATCCAGGGTTAGCAGAGCCAACGAGAGGAGGGAGGGGGACGAAACGCACCGAACTTCTTCTTGATCACCTTCAGAATCTTCTTCTGGTCAAACTTCTTAGGAAGACCCTGGACGGTGGTCAAGGTCTTGCGACCATTGCGTTCTGGAGAGGGATGTTAGCTGGCGGTTCGGGAGCAGGCAGGTGGGCCTCCCGCCGGCGACGATCCGACAGGGAGGTGAAAGGACAGCGAAGAGAAGGCAAACGTACGCTGAATCCGTATATGGATGTAATTTTGAGACTGCTTGGTCTCGCCGGTGTCTTCGTCAGCTTCGGCGAAGGGGTCTGTGTTGAGAGCACGTGTCAGCCTCAGCTCGGGAAACCAGAACCAACTACCCCGCCACGGTATCACGCGTGTTGAGGACGGACCTCAGCCGGTGATGTCTCCTCCCTCGTGTGAGAGGCGTGCTTCACACCGAATGCAAGAGACATCATCGACTTGTCCCCGTCGCTCAACAGGCAACAGGTCGCTGGGGATCACGACCAAACCGCAAAAGGGAGGTGGCAAAAGCACTTACCGAAGGTCTTAAGGTTTTCGATGGACATAAACTCGGCCTTTCCTCGTAAACGGCCCTTAAAAGCGGTGTATAGTAAGTGAGCGAGGGGGAGAATCGAGATCTCTCTGAAGATGTAGTGATCGAACGTCGAGGTTGACGGGCGCGGACGGTAAGGATGGATGCGAAGTGGTGACGGGTAGAAAGAAGTCGAAAGAAGACGAGAAAGAAAGAGCCTTTTGAGGGGCGTGGGGGAAGGCGGTGTGTGGATGACTCAGCGGTGGCTACACAGGCCTTTTGACTTCTAGTACCTTACTGCTCTGTACATACATATGTCTGTATCAGGCCGTTCTGGACCTATCTAGTTTAGGCGAAAAGTAATGAGGGCTGCTATTCGATGGAGTCGCACTCCGAAACTAAACGTGTTCCTCTCTCCTTGGGTCACTTTGGTCCCCTTTATATGATATCACGTGATCATGAGACGCCTCAACATTTGCTATTATTACAAGGACACGAAATCGCACCATATTAGAATATCTGTACAGCATCCAGCGGCGGATTGCAGATGCAAGGTGTATGTCCGCACAGAGCGGAATCCGGGGTATTCAAGTCTTCACAGCAACTAATCCTCCACAAGTTCTCACATTCTTGTACCGAGCCCAACATTTGGAATGTATTAAGCAGCACTGAACTCCTCCAGAGCGGTATCGAGAAAGACTCTTCTAAGGGGACGGCGACGGCGACGCAGCGGCGGGGTTGACCCGAGCGCCAGGCGGAGGCATGAAGATAGGGAAGTAGGTCTGCAACCCAACCGACATCAGACCGATTCCTGAGGAGATAGGCGTACAGTAGACAATCAGAACTTACCACAACCAATGCCATCACTAAATGTCGAGGTTAGCGACTCGAACGAGTGTGATATTGGATGTTCAGGGGAACCAACAAGACATCAGCACCGACATGTAAGCTGGAGTTGCGGCGCTTTTCTTTTGATCTTCGCTCTCACCGAGCCAGGACTGGAGCGAAAATACGAACGAGACCCTGCGATATGAGTGAGCATCCGACCAGAGCCAACAACTGGACGCAGCTCACCATCCGATCATTCTGTATCATAACATCCGTTATCAGTCTCCCATTTCCAACGCATGACACCGAGCATCCTATCTTACCTATTCCGGGTAAACATCTACAGATGATAGTCAGCATGCATGGAGTCCAGCAGGCGCGAGACGTCAACCTACCGCAGCCATGGGCATGGTGCTGGACATGGCGCCTAGACCACACATTAACCCATCCATCCATTTGAACCAATTGCACAGAGTCTAGCTCCAGGGACCGAATATATACCAGACATGTCGGCCTCATTCTTATCCTTGGGCGGATCCACGTAGGGGACGGCTGGAGAGGGAGACGGTCGTTAGCGATTGCGCTGTTGCACCCTGCAGTACCGCCCAGGGGAAACGCAAAGAGACCAGGGGCTTACCGAGATCCAGCCGCCGCATATCCTTCTGCTTGGAAGCCATTGTGTCGAATTAATCTGATGAGCTGATGCGACGCTTGGGGATGCGCTGGGGAAAAGGATGAACTGGCCACCGGGAGAGTCTGGGGGCGCCAAGACTCTCCCGCACTGACGCTGACTGGACGCCGCCGTTATCGCTGGTGGTCATTCTGCTTACTCTGATGGAGAGAGCCACGGACGTGTCTTCATTGATAAAGATCGGCTAGTGATAGTGTTCTCTGGAGCAGATAACAAGATAATGAGACTAAAAATAATAACACCAAAGCGACATGGATCGTCCCCCAGTATGACCCCAACTAAGACAACTTCGGTATTGCTACGACTTTCCCGTAACCGGCTTATCTGACCCTGTTCTGTCACTTGTAACTTGTAACAACTCCACGATTGGAAAAGTAGGAGTAGACGTCCCCTCACTACACTGAATCGGCATTCTTGTTGCACAGATACGCCCAGGAAAAAGCAAAACCCGGTCGAGATCGAGCAACCATCCACACCGCACACAGTCGCTTGGGAGAATCACCCTTGTCCTATCTGATTGTCCCAGGCTTGACGTCCAACTTGTGTGATGACCAGGGTGGCACTGCAGTCGGCAACCAGGCATGAATCTTGGTTGGTGTGATCGACAATGCAAGTGAGACTCCCGCACGGTGCACCAGGTTGGCCCAACCGTACAACCAGGAACGCATCCATCATACGGTGGACGGAAGAAAGAATGCAGCGGTGTCATGGATGCCGCCAGTCCATGCGACGGGAGATCATACAATCCCTGTATCATGCCACTCGGAGATGGTTTGAGATCTGGCACGAGAGAGGTGGAATTCCACCCGGCCTCGATGCTGTATCATATTCCGGCGGTCTGTCGGTCTGTCTCCTGCAGGAGTTCCTCGGATGTGAAGACTATTAGGTACTAGATCATGGGCTGAACCTAGATTGACTTGATCAGATCTCCGGGCATGAGTTTGACAAATGGATCCATTGTCACGGGGGGTAAGAGTATATCCTGATGGGTGCGTTTTCATGATCCATGAATTGAATGTCAGGAAACCCCATCATCTGATGCCAAGTCGACTCCGTAATGGGTGGATTCTGGGTGATTTGCCGGATAAGCCGATATGGATGTATCGAGAATACGCGTAATACATCGCACTGCCGTCTGACGGAGATGGTTTCCGAGGTCGAATTCCATAATGAGAATTCATTCTGAATAGATAGATCATTATTTCAAACAGAGAAGAACGGATCTCGGGCATCATTATCCCAAGTAGGCAGTGGAAAGAAGGAAAAGTGTCCGTCTCGGATGGAGAGATGTAGTCGGATAGCGCCACTCCCGCGTAATTTTTACCCAGTCTGGTAATCCCCTCGACTCCCTCCGTCTTCCTCTCGCTCTCTCGTACTCAACCTCCAACGCAATCCATCCGATGAACCATCTGCTCAGAGATCCCACCGATAACCAATCTCTCCGCCCTCGGTTGTTTGCTCTCCACCCATTATCCTTCCAGTCTTTCTGATCCGATTCCTTCAGCTCCTCACCGCAAGGGGAGATCTGCACGGCTCCGGTTTCCTTCTTCCGTTCCGTTATTTACCATGATTACTGTTACTATCATTTGATAGTAAGACCGCCATCCAGCCTTCCACCTGCACCGACCTCACCATCCGATCCGACTATCACGTATTCCTAAAATCTTGATCTGCGTTTCTCTCGGCCTCTCACACTCTAGATCCTGTCGCTACTTCATGCGATTGCCTTCCTTATAACTACTCCCATCCGATCTTGACCTCCCTTTCCTCCTTATCAGACCCACCCCTATCCGACCTCAAGTGTCTGTCGCCGCGCCAGATCACCCTTCCTCCGATGACGACCTCTTTCCAGCTGGAGTGCACCATGACGCTGAAATGATTCCTCATCCTTCTGCCGGCGTCCAACAGTGGGGTCAAAATCCCCTTCGCGCCCTCAATCCTGGCGCTGGACGCATCGATCCGGCTTCGTCGCTGGGCCCGTCGGACCTCCAGCTGGACAAGGCGCCCATGTCCGCGCCTCAGCCCCAGCCACGACAACCGGCGGTCATCGACCTCACAACACACTCTGGCGATGCGTCTGAGAGGGAACCGCCGGCGAAACGCCTCCGGTTGGATCTGCCATCCGCTACGTCCACAGTTGATGCGAGTCCGGCGTCGGGGAGCGGTGGTGAACCGCGGAATACTCCCAGTTCCAGTACCCCCACCGCAAAGCCATCTTCTCTCTCCTGGCGTGGTCGACCCGTATGGTCCTTCCAAGCGTTGATTTCGGAGATCCCAGGAAGTGGTGGAATGAGCGAGGAGGATGCTGCCGCGGTTGCGCAGAGTGGGAAACCGGCATCGCCGCCCCCGTTTCCTGTTCTCCCGTGGAAATATGCACCCCCGGAGGCCGCGGGCAATAAGTCAAATAAATCACGGGATACTTCGCCTGTAAAGAAAGTGCAGACAACCCCGTATCATATCGAGTGCCCCTCCGTGGCCCCTGTTCTCAAAGGCCAGAGTAAGTGTCCCTCCGTGAAGTGGTCGTGGCGTGGAAATACACCTCTAACCATCGTGGTCAATCTTCAGAAGTAGCGGACTTTTCCCCATGGACCGGAAACCACCCGGAAGATGTCCTTAATGAACAAACAGCAAAACAGGGACATTATGACCGCACCCAAGTCTCCCAAAATGAATCCAATACCGCCCGGCCTTCCTTGTACGCACAGCTCAAGCACCGCTCCGGCTTGCAGATGCTTTCCTCCGTCTTCGCGGCCGCTCTCGAGAAGAGGCAAAGCCACAATCTAGTCAATGTCCCCTCCACCTTCAAGCCACCGCCCCGGGTCACCTTGACCGACAACAAACGCGAGGCCTGGCTTCGAGATCTCGCCAATCCCTCTGTTCCGCTGCGCCGCTTGAGTCGGACTATCCCGCACGGTATCAGGGGCAAAGCACTTCTGGATCAATGCTTGAGCAAATGGATTCCTGTCAACCGCGCCGTGTGGCTGGCCAAATGCGTGGGTGCCAATGAAATTCGCGCGTTCAAGCGGAAGGGGACCAGCGGAGCAGTTGTCATCGGTTTAGAGGCCAAATGGGTTCGCGAGTGGACTGCACATGTGCAGCAATTCCTGGAGAGTTTGATCGCTGCTTGTGGGACGGCCGATTGGAAGACGAAAATGACTTATGCGTAAGCATTCGTGATCTGTTCTGCGCCTTCATGATCCTAACAGACTATAGTGTCGGACTGACTGCTCGTCTTTTCTTCGAACGCCTGCTTGACCACGAGCAATACCTCGGATGGTTTCTGTCTTCACTAGAGGCTGCACCTCTCAACACGGTTCCTGTGTGGCTTCTTATGCTGGGGATCTACTGGGACAGTATTATGCGTTACCGAAAGCGTGGACGTCGACTAGCTGAAGCGTTGTTAGAGAAGCTCCGTCAGGTATGCGCATCTTTACGTGGTTTCGATTCATCGTGTACTAAGCAACAACAGGTCACGAACCCAGAACATGCCACAATCCTCCGCCCACTCCTCGATCGATTGTCACATCATATCAGAAAGCTTGTCCTCGAGCACACGTCTTCTGTCATCCTTCCTAACTCCTGGGCCAAATACAAAGATCTCGTGGTCTCTTGTCTAGACATGAAAGACAACGCTCACAAGGCCATTTTCCAGAATATTGCGGAACGCAATGCTCGGGTTCAATTATCCAAGGATCGGCAAGATTCTGGACAACGATCACCTCAACAGCGCGTCATCCATCTTTTTGACGCAGTCCGTTCCACGCATGATGTTGCATCAGCCGCCGCTGCGTGTTTGAGGACTATCGACGATAGACACCTTTTGGTGACCAAACTTCTGGAATGGACGGCGACTCCCTTTCGCTGTGGCCTGTGTCGCGTGTATATCGCTGTTCGCCTTCTCCGAAAGTGGAAGATGTCAGGGGTGGACATTGATACCTACATCCTTTCATTTCTTACCGGGATCGGAGATCGTGCTTCGCTGACCATGGACAACATCTACCATGTCATTTCAGAGCTAGTCAGGTCCCAGACATTTTCTGTGGGACGATATTTGCAGTGGCTCATGGCGAAGGGTGTTCCGTCCAGCAACCAGTCCAACCGAGCCATCGATCTCTACCTCTTGAAGCAGCTTCCTATGACCCGTCTCCCAGACCATGTGCGCAACCTGCGCAACACGCTTCTGTATCGTGCCGGGATCTCTGCAACCTTAGAGGATTCGACGATTGCGGAGCTCAAGGCCTCGATCGCTGGACGACTTCCCAACATATTCGGTGATGAGGTCGATCACACTATGGCGGTGGAATCCCCAACACTGGATCTCACCTGGGCCGTGAAGTCCGAAATCGGTCAATGGCTTCGACGTGGTGTTTCCGGGCACTGTCGCGACGCAACTAAGTAAGAAGTCTTCCACAATCTGGGTTCCACCATAATGACTAACAGCTCTAGGACAATGGCCGGAATTACTGTCCCTGCTGATGGGAACGTTTCCAGTCTCACTCCTGATGAGTTCTACCACATACGGGACGTCCTGGAGAGCTTTGGGGACCTATCGATACTTGCAGATGTGGTGAAACAAGCGACTAGCTGTGACGATAACATCGTTCTAGCTTCTGCTGCTGACACGGTCAACTACCACTTCGATTCCTTTTGTGTCATTGGTGCAACGTCGGACCTGTTCAGGGGCTTGGTCGAATCGTATGCTCGGTTGAAACGACTGGGCACGCCTAATCTTGACCTGGTCTTTTCCTTGATTGAGCTCGGACTTCGACTTCCGCAGGAGTGTAATATTGTTGCCCTTCTCCGTCAAGACCTTCTGCGTATAGAGAGCAAGTCAGCATTGGCAGCACCCTCTCCTTTGTCGGATAACCCGTCGACCGCTATCAGTGAATCAGATCCGTCTTTCCGCTCAAAATTGGACCAGCTGCTCTCGTCCGGTGGTGGGATGGATGAATCCACTATGGACTCGATCTTTGCCTCTCTGACCAATGTCCTCGCCGGGCGCAATGGCGATGTAAAGCTCTCGGCAAACGAAACATGCCGGTACTTGGCCTACCTCCGACCCTTTCACCCCAAACATTTCGATGCTATGTTGGTTCGATGGGTGTGTGGACTTTTGAAGAGCTCCGCCCGGTCGATCATGCCGTCCATCCTACCTCCTCTTATTGGAGTCGGATGTGTTACGATACACGCATTTGTGTTCCTGGTCAAGAAACTCCTGCAGTCGGAGAGGATAGCTTCCAAAATTTCCGATCCGGCTCGCCTAAAGATGGACATCCTGGGCCTTTTAGTGCCTCCTGGACCGGGACACAGCAGATACTTTGATCTGGTATGTTCATACTCCCCTTTAAGTGGTACATTGTCTAACCTCTGTAGGTCACATATCGCTTCCACCTCGCACAGCAGGAGTTTCTCCACAAGCACTACAAGGAAACGTTGGACATCATCTGCGATGCGGTCTCCACGGATACAGCGGCTGGAGGGATGAGCTTGGAGCTGAAAACCTCGGCCACCACGCTCCTCCGTCTTCTACTTGTCCAGGAGCCTGAAGCCGTGGTACCGTGTTGTCTGCAAAAGATAAGCGTTCAGCACATGGCGTACACTTCTGTCCTTCAAGACACGCTGAATGGCTTGATGGAATGTGATTCATATGATGGTAAGTCTTCCCTTGTATGGCTGGACTACCTTTTGACTAATATACTCCTAGATCCACAAGTCTCCGAGGCCGAGAATGTCATTCATATGACTGACGACTTCTCACTTCCCTTCTGTCAACTCAAGCTCCAGGTGCTTTCCAATGCAGAATCTAAAGACAATATCGTGGACGGCATTGTCGACGTAATGTTCAAAGCTGCAGTCGCGGACACTCGTGCCAAAGGGTCCAACTGGATTGGCCTGGTCGGGTTGATGAGTCCGGATTCCATTCAGCAGGTACGTGGGGATCATGATCCCACAACCTTCGCCATTCATCAGTTAACCCATATAGATTCGAGAGCGAGCCGAGAAGGAGTTCTTCGCTGTCCCCCTCTTTGAAGAAACTCTCGGTGATCAATCATTATCCTATGCACCAAACACGAAGGCCCTTGAGACGGCCAAACTATACCTCAGCATAATCGATAAGCTTGCATATAGCATTCCAGAGGCTGGTGTGCAAGGTGTGGGTCCTGTTCTCGTGGAGAAGATGGACCTGCTGCTTCACAAGCTTGTAGTCATGCAGACAAGCCTTGTGAACCCTCAGTCCGCCAGGCAAGGTGCGGTCTCCGACCAAATGGCTCAATCCCGTGCAAATTTTGAGAGAGCGCTGGCCTTCTGGTTCTCGGCTCTGTTGAGAATGATCGTCATTCATCGAGCCGCGTTTAATGTGCCGGGTTCAGCCCCGAAAGCGACGCTTGTGCAAGACCAGTCTCGTCTCCTGGTCTCGATTTTTTGCATTGCTCTCGCGCGTCTTCCAACCAATGTGCTCCGTCTCTATCCGGCCGCCGACTATTTCCCTCGTCCTATATCACCTGAAGGCTACCGCCCCTGTCCCGGCATTTTGCTTCAAACCCATGCTTTAGACGTTGCAGCGTCTCTTATTGACACATTCCCGGACGAAGCTCGACAGCAGTGTGCTCGTTTCCTGAAGGACAAATGTCCTCCCTTTCTCCAGTTCCAGAACGACACTCGGTTTTCCTATATTCTGGGACCTGTTCCCGATGCAGGAACCTCGAATGTTCCGCCTCCTGCTTCCCTCCCTTCTCCCGCTGCCGCTGCGGCATCCACTCCTACGCCCACTCCGTCCGGTCTGCCCACAGGGTCAGCCACGCAGCAAGCATCTTCCACGACATCCGGCATTCCAACTGGTATTTCCGAAGACTGCGTGGCATCTTGTCTTCGTCTCCAATATCGTGGCCGCACTATCGGTCCGTACCCGGTTCGGCCATGGGAGCTTCTTGAAGACGCAGCACCCATCGTGGGAGTCAACGACACTGCAGTGAACCTGAAGTTTTTCGATGCCCGACGGGTCAGAGCATAGACTCTGATCCCTATCATTTTCATACTGATCCTTCTCATTCTGATCACCCCCGTACATAGTCTCCTGTCCTCTTCTCGTCTGCATATTTTTACCTTGATACCATGACTCATCGCATGTGGTTTGTGTTTTCCAGGTGTTTGGGGGCTTTGCATATTCCACTTTCACATCCATGATACACCGGCGAGTTCTGGTTGGGCACAATTACTACCTAGACCGTATGCATTTGATTGTTTTTTTCTCATTTTTATCTACATCATTCGGCTTAGCTCTATGCATAGGTTCAGTAGGTGTGGTTTCTACCCGTTGGTGTCCCTGAATGATTGTTGTTTGGGTGCAATGGGTTGCCTGTATATAAATGGAACAGGGATAAGACACCACTACATGTTTTTTCCACCTAAGTCAGGTTCATACGTGAGTAAGTAGTCCCTTGGCATTTTGCTGCAGATTATATGCCCGATTGCCGAAGAGCTCTTATGCTGTCGTCAATGCAGTCATCCTTCGTGTTCATAAAACAACACAAGAAGAAACCAGGCGTTCCCACTGGCTTAGGGTGTGAGGGATACCGAGCATGAGGAGTATCAAGAGCTTCACTTTCTACAGCGGCGCTTGCGGGGTGTCTCCATCGTGGCACTATATATGGGGATCTTCTCCAATACGCGATCTATAGGCTTCACCATGACGTAGGTATTTCATGATGAACTCAGGCACTCTACGCCTTCCTCTTCATGATCAAGTCATGGTTTGACCGCTTTTCTGTATCCAATATCGTATCTCCTGCAATAAATAGTGACCAGTGATGGTTGTCTCTGTATTCAATGCTGATATTGAAAAATCCAAATCCAAAACAAAAAGAAACAATGCTTAACTCCATGGACTCCTCGCTAATAACCAACGCTACGCTCGCTTGAATACCAAACATCCAAGTTATATAAAACAATTCAACTCCTCTCTCCTCCTCCACTCCCGAAGTCTCGTCAGGGCGCCGCCAGACCGGTAAACGGGTTGTTGGCACCATTAGATGTACCCGTTGCCGTACCCTGCATGCGAGTTAGCATATCCAGCCCAGTACAGAGGAGGAGGTAGGTAGGAGGCACGCACGCCGGCCCCTGGCCCATTCAACTCGGAGTTTCCTGGACAGGAGGAACAAGCCCCACGGACCTTTGGCGCAGTCCATTGCGCACTGGGCGTGGGTGCGGCACTATGGTTATCTTGGTCAGACAAGGTACATCTTGGCTGTGGAAGGCAGGGAGGCGTAGGCCTACCGTGTACTGCACCCAGGCAACTCTATACCCCCTCCTGAACTCCATCAGGACGCTGAGCTCGGTCCCGAACTCTTGGAAACAGGTATAGAGCAGGTAAAGGACCTGCTCCGGGGGAAAGTCGTCCGGGATGCTGGTCGGCTCGTTAGTATGTGGCTGGCTGGGTAGGAGGAGAAGAAGGCTAGACGAGGTGGACTTACTTCCCGACGAAGAGGCGAGCTTCCACGCCGTAGATGTCCTGGCAGGCCTTTGCTACCTGCACGCTGTTATAACCCATTGCGACGTGGGATGTATGAAGCGAGGGACGGAGTGAGAGACGGACGAAGCAATGAGTATGAGGAACGAAGTAAGGAAGAGGGAGCGGAGGGGGGAAAAGAAGCAATTTTATAGAGGCCTTGAGTGCTGCCTTCTGCGGGAATTACATCCGCTCTGAAGGTCATAAATGGAGGTATGAGTGTGCTCCAAGGTTGCAAACTTTGCAGTGATCGATCCCAAGGATGAGATGTCACGGACGGCCTTGAGCTGTCGTGTAGTGTGCTACGGAAGGACCAATCCGGGGCACATGCACTGTCGTCACTGCCCTGTGAGCCTATTTAAGGGCGCTCACATCCAGAAGTAGAGCAGGTGTACATGGATCGCCCGAAGCTCTTGCCCTTGTATAGAGTTCGTTGTGGAGACTGGGAGAATGACAAGCCGAGAAGGCATGGCTTGTATGGAGCGGAGCTGCTTTTCCACTGCAAGTTTCGCCCAGGCAGCCCTGGTACCGTTGAAAGGGTAGTGGTGATGGCATCGGATACATGGTAACGGCCAAGGGTTGAGTCAGGACGCCTGGGGCTGAGCGGAAAAGACAGCCATCTGAGTATTCAAACAGCCATGTGGGGGCAAGAACCATTAGAAATTGAGGTTCTATGGAAGGCTAACCTTCAGCGAGCTTCTCGAGGTGCCCATCGAGCATTTATAAAAGAAAATCGAGCATCGACTGGATCAGTATCGACAGTACGACTGTGAGGATGGCCATATAGAGGATCCCCGATCCACGGTAGGGTTTATAGCTGCGCTTACAACGCTCTCTTTCTCTCTTTAGAGGAACAACACTGGTACGTTCCTGAGGAAGCTTTGCGCGTGAGTCAAGAAGTTGAAGCTTGGGACAGGACATCACGTCGACGACCCAGCTGGGATGGGTGCCTATCCCAGACCAAGCCACCGTCCCATCCTAACAGTGATTGTTCGTCTTTCCATCTTCACGTCATAGTGAGGCCGTCTGCTTTTCTCGTCCATTTTACTTTTGGAGGCCGCTGTGAAGTATCTTGTTGAAGACTGGATCTGTCGTCATTCACAACCTGGGCCATTCAGGCCGTCCAGGCGAGGATTCAATAATATCAATTTACTATAATGATCGGAGTAGATAATCTCATATGGTTTGACGGTATTAACCTCACCTTGCAGCGAGGAAACGACGATGATGTTAATCGTGATATCAAATGTAGTTGATATTGCCTGCGGATATATATCTCCACACATCAAGCAATACCGACGGTTGTAGTAAGATTGGACAATTGCTTGGCCCAGGGATTCTTCTCTAGTATTCATTATCTTTTTATTCTCTAGCATTTTATTGTATCGATCGTGCCTTACGTCCTTGAGAGCCTGGAATCGTCAAGTTTCCTCCCGTACTGGCAAACCCGCACGTGAGCCTAGCACTCACAGAGGGTCTAGGGCTGATGTCCCTCTTCTTGCTAGATCTATACTTCGACACTGATCAAGTGCGGATTCAATGGATCCAGATGATCGAGTCTCGGCTCTCTCTGCACGTATGTTGTACTCTCTATAAACGCAAAGGCATTTGCTGCCTGAGGCATCACTCGCTCCTTTACGTCATCCCGCGATGGAGCTCTTTGCGAAGTTCTTCATGTTTGTTCCCTCCATCTCTCCAACTCCCTCTTCATCTCCCTCTCGCGCTTCACCTCCTTCCGCCAATCATGATCCCTACCGCTCGATGTCTGGCCGCCAAACCCGCTGGCTTCTTCAAGCGCAGCGCGGAAGAGTTCTCTCGCTTGTCGCGAATCGGTACGCGTGTATCGCCTCAGCGCGCCTTTGGATGCGATTATCTAACCTTTGATCGGCCCAGCATGGAATTCCGAGGCTCTCCACACACCAACCAAACCCTATGTGCTTCTCGATTTTGAAGACGAATCCTCCGTCGCCGGCTGTAAGACCATGGCCGATCGCGCCGTCGGAGGCTACAGCACAGCGAGTCTAGACTACGTCCCTGCCGATCCATCTTCGAACAGTCCTGCGCACGCGCGCTTCCACGGGAGCATATCGACAAAGCTGCCGAACAATTGGAGAGTCGAGCGCACTGGTATGTTGAGGAGCTTACTTCCACCCGACGCTCCATTCTGTAGACCCGCAAACCACCCAGGGCCAACGCTGACCACGACAACCCAGGCTACGCCGCCTTCCGTAACAAGGACCGGGGCTTTTGGCTCTTCGGTCGGCTCTACTGGGACGTCGACCCCTACTCCTACCTCGCCCTGCGCGTCAAGTCCGACGGCCGCCGATACACCGTGAACATCCAGACCGACTCCATCGTCGAGACCGACATCCACCAGCACCGTCTGTATACGCGCCATCACCGGGTCCAGGATTCCGCCGCCCACGACCACCTCTCGTCGTACGCTTCCTCCGCCGCCGCCGAATCGCCCGAGCTCGCCGAGACCCTGTACCCAGGGGGCATTCCCTCGGCCTTGTCCGATGTGCCGCCCGAGTCGACCGTCATGTCCTCCACAGCCACGACATCCGGTTCCACCGGGTGGGAGACGATCCTTCTTCCGCTGAACTCTTTTGTGCGGACGAACCATGGACTGGTGGTCGAACCGCAGACGTCGTTGCTGCGTCAGCGGGTAAAGAGTGTTGGCATCGGTCTGACGGACCGGATCGAGGGTCCGTACGACCTACGGATCCATCGGATTTGGGCGACGAATGGCATGAGCGAGGGGGAGATCGAGGAGGAGAGACGCATCTGCGGGGCGGATGCCCTCCCCGTCGATGAGGGTGTTGAGAGCGGCTGGACGAAAGAGTCTGCGGATAGTTCCCGGTCGAGGGACGAACGCGGTTCCAAAGGAAAAGGTCTGAAGGGCCTGCGTGATGAGTGGGAGTAACTATATTATTCAAAAGATACCAATTGACCTGTACAATACCTAGACACGGTCTACCACGACCATACAGTACATTTTCTCTAACCGTATAATCCTAAGAAATGACACTAATCACCATCTAGTTACCCCCGGTGATCCGCTCCCAGGCCTCGCGATACTTCTCGCTCGTCTTCTGGGCAACCTCGTCGCTCATGCGCACACCATCCTTACCCTTCAGCCCCTCCTTGACAAGCCAGTCGCGCAGGAACTGCTTATCGAAGCTCTGCTGGCCGCGACCAATCTCATAGTCATCCTTGGGCCAGAAGCGCGACGAGTCCGGCGTGAGCACCTCATCCGCCAGCACCACCTCGTTCGTCTCCTCGTCGACGCCAAACTCGAACTTGGTATCGGCGATGATCACCCCGCGGGTGAGGGCGTACTCATGCGCCGTCTTGTACAGCTGCACCGCCAGCGCCGCAATAGTCGAGGCGTACGGCTCGCCGACAATCTTCGCAGCTACACAAATCATTAGCATACACTCCTTTTTCTCTCCAAAATACCCAGCCCTCCAGGATACTCAAGAAAAGAACATACCCTGATCCGGATGAATATTCTCATCATGCTCCCCCTGCTCAGCCTTGGTGCTGGGCGTGTAGATCGGCCCGTCGGGGAAGGCCTCGCTCTCGCGCAGGCCGGGAGCTACGGGGATGCCGTGCACGGTGCCGTGGGCCTGGTACTCCTTCCAGGCGGAGCCGGTGATGTAGCCGCGCACGATGGCCTCGATGGGCAGGATGCGCAGCTTGCGCACCTGCATGCTGCGGTTCTGCAGGATGGGGCGCAGCGTGTCTGGGATCTGCGGCGGCAGGTCGAGCGTGAGGAAGTGCGTCTTCAGCGTCGGAATCGCCGCGCTCAGGATCTGGAACCATTTCACTGTGCACAGCGTTAGGAGGACGCCTTTGTTTGGGATGCCCTATCACCGCGGTCAGCATTGAGGCTGTATGAGGTGTGAACTGGAAGGCCGGGGAGAAGGGGTGGGGGTACGTTGGCCATGATCACGTCGTAGGCGGAGATGCGGTCCGTCGCGATGAAGAGGAGCGTCTTGTCGTCCACCTCGTACAGGTCGCGCACTTTGCCGCGTGCGATGAGCGGCAGCGCGCCCTTTAGGTCAGTGTTGGTCACGGCGATGGTGTCGGTCATGGTGGCGGAGGGCAATTGGGAAGGCGTGCGAGGTGGAATGGATGGAGGGGTGAAGGTGAAGACGTCAAAGAAATTGCGGCGGTGGTGATAATCGATAAGCTCGCCGCTTTTCGGCGGGGTAGGGCGGCCTCAGGCACCACTTCGGCTTATACTTGTGTTCGAACATCCTCATTCTGTCATCGATCCATTGGTTTCGCGAAGTACTATTTACTCCGTTCCGGGACTCGATTGTATCAATAATTCACATGGGTATATAAGGAATGAGAGAAATATGATCGAGAAGACTCCCACTTAAGGCTTCTCTCACCACCAGAGAGCATTCCATGATGAAGAGTGTCATCGCGTCCAGATGCCAAATGATCCCGAACGTACTCAGCTCCTATGCTCGGCCACGAAGATAAGTAAGTATGCATATAATTCAAGGCAGTATATGTACAGCAAATTGCCAGAGATTTACAAACACTAAAAGCCATACTGGTGTTATAGATATTCCCCATTCGAGGAGCCCAAACTTGCCTGATCACTCCACCTCATACACCGCACGGGTTGGTTTCCCTTGCATTTCCGAGAACACCCGCGGGTCGTGCGAATCCAGTTCCTGGACAGGATTTGGCTCGTCCGTCGCCCACATATGAGTCGACTGGGACGGCGGATAGCTATCATGCACGGCAGCAGCAGCCCGAGCCCTCTTGCGTCGCCAGAAGAGAAAAGCCAACCCTCCTAGAACCAGCAACCCGCCCCCAACACCAACTCCGACGCCAATACCAATGGTTCTGGCTTCCGAACCCGTTGACCCTCCTGCTTCAGTCTCACTCGGCGCGGGTACCGTAGCGGTGGTCCCCGTGGTCGTCGCAGTCGACACAGCAGACGTTGCCGTCGTTGATGATGACTGGGTCGTGGATGACGCTGGGCGGCCGGCTAGCGCAGTCATTGTCGCATTGCCGAGATCATATCGCTTTCCACCGTTGCTGCAGCAGGAATCGTCGGAACAGCAGTATTCGTGGGAGTTGGAGCCGCACCGCATTACCCATTCGCCTCCAGTGGGTGATTCTATCAGCTGTTAGCTATTGTCTCCAACTTGCGTATTACATTCAGCCCCGCTATCCCATGGCAGAGACGCATGGCAATGGTGTGGGATTTACCTGCGATACAGTGTCCTGGGCAACTGCCCGACTTCCACGTCTTATCCGTGCAGGTCCCCCGGATCAGCTGTAGGGGGTTCCCGTCCGAGCCGTCATACCATCCCATCGGCTGACAGAGCTTGTTCTCGGTGCAGACAAAGCCGTCTTCGCAGCAGACGCTCACATCGGCGGTGGCATTGCAGGGACGGTCATTGCTTATGGAGCCGTTGGGGTTGTAGCAAAGCTGGGCCGAGGCTGGAGCGATTACTTGGAGAAGGAGGAGGCATGCGAAGAGGGTGAGATGAGCTGTGAGATTGGGTATTCGTAGGCACATCGCGGGCTCTCTCGTTTGTCGGATTCGGGGGTTGAGTGAGATAAAGACCGTCCGCCGCGGGGTGTTGACGATGTAAGTACTCTGTAAGGTAGTATGATATGCGGCAAGGGCGTTCTCTACTGGGGATTATAGGGAGGGGGACGTGTAGTTCATGTGGAGGAGGAAACTCGCAGAATATTCAGCATTGATTTTTGTCATTTTTCCAGTTGATTGCAGACGGCGCTTAGCACGATCCCCTTTGTTGGTGTCGTGAGGCCGCAGATTTGGCCCCTTCCACTAGTGACTAGACTGACGCCGTTCAGTGGAATCACACCCAATGATAGTTCCGTTCTAAGCGACCATCACGCAGCCCAAGAGAACGATGTTTTTTTTTTTTTCCAGTAATCTATCGCCTTTGCATTGGAGCGAACTAATCATAGGGTCCAGATTTCCCAAAAGCAGCGACATAGATTGGCAGACAGCAGAGCTGAAGCAGTGTAGGCCCTGGTCTCGCTGGGCGTACATCCCTTGGTGATGTGACAGACAGGGGTTGGTGAATAGGGTAGGCTCGACAACCACCATGGCTATCATTATCAAGCTAAAATCAATGGCGATGAAACGAAGCGTAAGGGTTGATTAAGGGACCCGCTTAGCGCACACCGGGGTCGATTAGCAGTAGAAGCCTGGATACAGGTGCATCGAGAGGGAAGGGGAAACCAGACTATCAATCTCGACACACCAACGTGGCCACCTTATATTCATTTAGAGATCAGAAGCAAACGATCAAGACACGCTTTTGCTTTTTCTGTGTTGTTGCAAGTGCGTTGGTATCTCGGGCAAAAAAGAGAAAAGATAAAAACATACAACAGCCGGGATTCGCTGGTGGTCACCCACCCAACTACTAACCGGCCGGCGTGTGGCTTAAGTACGGCTGAGCGGACGGGAAGCCCTGTTCTCCACACCCTATGGTCGTATGTACTAGATTCAGGACTGGAATAGAATATAACCTCATTTCAATACTGTTTCCTCTCACTCCCCACCTTCTTCCCGTTGTTTATTCTCATCCTCTGCGACGACCTGGGAAAGTCTGCTTTCCGAGTCTCCCCTTCCAGGAATTCCGTGCATCCCCATCTGACGCGTAGATACCTCAATCTAACGCGCAACGCTGTCTGGGCAAGCTCCCAAGGCCTTTTCCTTGACGATTGCAGCGACACTGGGGCCGCAGTTTCCGAGGATGTTGATCCCATAGTCACCATGACCCGTTACTTGACCCCGGCCAAGGTGGCCCTTCTTTCACTTATCTCCATATACACGGATGGCGTCGTCCCCAACTCCGCCGCCATTGACGTTCTGTCCTTCCTGGTCTCGTGCCTGAGCTCTTTGGAACCGGAGACTTCCAACTCTTCCCCTGCAACATGGGAGAAACAATACGCCGTCTCTATCAAAGACCTCGAGGAAGCCTTGAGCCCTCACCAATCCTCCATTCCAGGCCGCTCAGTATGGGACTTGTTCCTGCGAAAGATCTGGTCGATTGACTCCTGCGACCAGCTGGAAGTTTTCTTCTCGAACATATCATACATGCTGGTCAAAACTCGTGAAGAACAAATCCGCGATCGCGACAATGGCCTGGCTCCAGAGATAGGCAACATGCGTCTCTCTCGATGCTCGCCCTTAGGCGCCTTTGTGCGGCGAGCACAGCTC